>OX336393.1:364241417-364841417 GCA_946902985.2 Meconema thalassinum | reverse complement strand
ATAATGTAGGAAATAATGAGCAGATTATATTATTATAAGACGATTTGGTGTAAGCTATTGGAGGCTTGAAGCACAGAGGAGGGCAGAGCTGACATTTACTAATTGGCCCAGAATTGTGGGTTGGTCCCAGTGGAGCCACGTCCATCTCTGTCACCCCATTATGTCGTCTGGACCAGGGGTGAGGCCTGAATAATGACATAGTTATTCCCCGACGGAGAATGGATTTAGAGTAGGGGCGGAGAAATGCCCAGAAAAATCATTGATTACTCGTGATTGGAGTAACGAATCGAGATGAGAGTTGCACACAGGTGAATATCTTGGCAAGAAGATAATTTTAGAGTCTTTTACCTGCGAAATTGGTGCATATTTAATGATGTGCGTAAGGACTGTAAAACGACCATTGTTCGCGGATGGATGTGAAGATGTTGCCGGGGGTTTCCCGTTAGGTAGCGTCCCACGCCATGGAGAAAGGAATTAATATTAATTAATTGGACGAGCGATTCCTTTGCACACAGATAGTTTTGGGACCTGTGAAGAGAGAGGAACACAATGATCATGGTTTGAAGACCTGAATCATGCTGTGAGAGGAGCCAAGATTACGCGGGAAGATGTTGCTCTACTTTCTGTGGAAATCCGATATAAGGGAGTAGACCCCAGGAGGAGCTCTCAGTCTAACTCAGCTATGCTCAGTCTAACTCAGTTGTCACGCAGTCTACATGCCGCCAAGCGCAGTTACAGCCAGTTATTGTCTTACGCAGTTTTCAATTGTAGCACAATGGCAATAAGTTGCAATCAGTATACAGCAAATATGCAGCAGTACGAGACAGCGTGTAAGTCGCATACAGAAGTCTTCAAATAAGTTACGTGCAGTCTTCGAGTGAAACTTCAGTCAGCTACAGCCAGGTTGAAGCAAGTTCGTCAAGGCAAAACGCATGACGATTCTATTCATCAGGACGCCGAACAAAGACTGGTATGTGTAAAAGAAACAGTAAATATGCTTGTATGAATAATAGTCGTGATACAGGCATAATCAGCAGCACGAACTATGACGTGTTCAGTTATGAAGCACCGTATAGACTAACGGTAGAACTATTGTATATAATTATTTGTGAAAGTGTTGAACTTTATTAAGCGCAATGTGTATAGTATTAACTAATCGTGTATGTGTAACTACGATAGAATGCGCTAAAGAAACTCTACTAAGTGTTTGGTATTGCCATGAGAGTACCAGATGTTAACGCTCATGTTTGGGAGCCAGCGTATTGATGTAACGCAGGACGCTTACTGTAGGAGTAATGATCGTCATAAAACTGTTGGAGAGTTCCGAGAGCAGATAACCAGACTTTCAATCAGGAGTTGGTAACGTAAGATGCCGTCGACACCTGCAATTTCGATCTCTGCTAGGGAATTTCAGCATTGAAGTGTGTATAAAGTGACGAGTGTTCAGTGTAATGCATATGTAAAAATATCATTTAAAGTAGTGTTTGATGAAGTGTTTCACATGTTTGGGGAGTGATAACTTCCTGAAAGGTATGCAACGTGTCGTGTTGGTGATAGAAATTATGTGTAATCAAATGTGTGTAAACAAGAGAAATATGTCGCGTTAAACCCATTATGGCGGGCGACATGGAAGAATATGATTGGTCGGAGCCACCTTAGATGCCTATAGAGATGTAAGTACCCCACAAATTATGGTTATGATTATGTAGAAGTATGGACCGCTGCATGTCTGTGATTCCGTAAAGATATTGTGAATTCCTTATAGATGCCAGTAAAAATCAGTTAGGAGGCTGATCCTCCATGTTTAATCAGTATTGAGTTGATTTTTATAGAGTTGAGATGTTGATTTGCATCATTAAGTGGAGTAATTATTCCCACTATGAATTAAGAATGGCAATCAGTTATGTAAATGCAACGAACGCGATTGTTCGAGTTTAAAACGTCTAGCTATGTCGGAAATTTTGGTAATTTATGTGATAATAATAATAAATGATGATTTTGGTCATTTATGTCAATGAGATTTATAATAATAATAATAAATAATGATTTTGGTCATTTATGTCAGTGAGAAATGATGATAATAATAATAATGGTTATTAAGAGTATGAATGAACGCATCAGGAAACAAATAAATGTTGTAAGCGAGAATTATAAACGCTAATTGCAAGACTTATCAATCTAAGCAGGAAGATGTTACAGTGAGATTACATTACAATAACTATGGAAAGAAGTTTTATATCAGAATATTGCATATATTCAGTAATGATACCAGTAATGAAAGAGCTTTTAGTGAATTGAATTTGCAGCTTAATTGAGAAGCTTATAGAGTAAATGTTAGATTTCTCTTAATATTATAGGTCGGAGTGTCGTAGCATGGAGCATTAGGGGCCAGATAGTCTATTCTACGTATGAATTCTCCTATGTCGTGGACATTGTTGGAGATATTATTTATTCCAGAGTTTTAGTGATGGACCCTAACTCTGAAGAAAGGATTGAAATGTGTTCCGGACTGGAATCTTGATAGAGTCGAGGAAACAAGGACACCTCGGAGCTCTATGATTTCCCGAGAACTTATTGATGAGTTATTTACGCTCGTGGGCAGCGAAACTCATGGCGACAGTGGTTTTCTGCGCCTATATTGTACTTGAGACATCGGTCAAACCGCCAGGCTCATGCATTGCGAACCCCGAACCTTCATGTTGAATGGACCCATGTGAGGCCATTAATTAATCGTTATCCTCGACGTAGGAATAATTACAAAAGCTCATTCAATACCTGTTGGCATAATAGTCAATTAAGATCCTTTGGGAACATGTGTGTCGGTCAGGACACAGTATTTGTCTTGTAAATCTTCACTGCTTGGAGAGGGAGGCTTTCAAACTTTTAGGGAGGTCGAGATAATTGGTGAAACGACCCATTCCACTTTCTATTGTGTAGCGACTTCCTTAGCCGAGGGTCGGAGCTAACCACCCGGGCCGCTCAGGCAAGTTATAAAGGGAAGAGTCTAGACCTTGTTGAAATGACATATAATGCAAGATTGTTATGTTGAGTATTATAGCCATGTGGTTTGTGAACACATGGATAATTATAGTTCATCCTGATGGTTCATTATTTTAGCTATCTGACGAATAGTTACATGATATATTTGTACTGTCACTGGAGCCAAGTCATGTAGTTGGTGACTAGATGCCAATCGCCATGAGCGCATGGTAGTCTATCGTACAATCCGACATAAGCTATAACGTAACGTTTTATCTAGGAATCACAGACAGCATGCGGTGAAACCATATAATTGGAGGATGTGTAGGGGGTAGCTTACATAATTATGGAGTTGCACGTTGATTTTGGTGCAACGTCCAAATAGGTAAATGCATGCAAAGCATTTCATTGGTGAGAAGAAAAATATTAAAACACGCACGGCACACATAATTGTTTAACATAAAGAGGTTTAAGGAATAATCCTTGTTGTAATATTAAAGAAGTCACATTGTATGACTGTTATGTTAATGTACAGTTTGTTTTGAAGTCGTAGGTGCATCAGCGCACTAGTATATCCTTGTGAAGTTCACAGAAGGGTAAAGCCTTATGGCTAGGTATGACTTTGTTGTGATTTTATATTTGTTTACTTGTGGATTGTGGAAGTAAAATTTTGTTTGCTTTATTTTATGCTTTTTGGGTATTGTTTTGTGTTTGAAGCCATGATTTATTTTATTGAATTAAAGTTTTAGAATAGAGTTGTGCCTTATCATTGTAGAGTTGATACCTTTTTGCCTCAAATCCAAAATATGCACTGCTCAATTGGGGTTACCGTACACGCCTGAGAGCTGATGCTAGCTGGAGGCAGATGCATATTATCCACCGAGATTACTCACATGGGTACAGTATATAATTGAGATGGCCATTTGGCTGCAATAAATGTATTATTATTATTATTATTATTATTATTATTATTATTATTATTATTGTTATAATCCGGTCACTGTTATTCTAAACCTAGACTCAAATAATTACGAAAATCTTAAAAACTTGTGGTTTCTTGTGATTTGGAGTTTGAATAGGTGCATTTCTACTTCACAAAATATTCAAGGATAGCACCGACATACTTTTTCGAAACCGGGTGAGTTAGCCGTGGTCGTTACGGCATGACTGCTGGCAGTCGCTCACATCCGGGAGGCGAGGAGGTTCGAATCCCCCCGCCGGCAACCTTGAAGATGGTCTTCTGTGGTTTCCCATCTTCCTTCCAGGAAAATGCCGGGGTTGGTCCCTACCTATAGGCCACAGCCGCTACCTTCCAACTCCTCGACCTTCCATTCCCACTTTCCTCCCCAACGGTACTTGTAGCTCACCCATCGGGTGTCCGTCTCGAAGCAGCTACAAAACTGGCGAGCCGAACATGTCCCCGGACACTCCCGGCACTAAAAGCCATACGCGAAAAAAAAAAACTTTTTCGAATTGAGCCCCATCAAAGCTATGCTGCTCTTGTCACAATAATACCACATTTCTTTTAAAACAGTTAACCTGCGTGACGCAGAACGCCATGCAAATTAAACAGGCCAAGCAACAAAAAGACCTATTTAAGTGTATTGTACCATTGGATATATGTGACATTTGTTTATTTAAATAATGCTACCCGTACAATAAAATTATCATATTAATTATAAATTTGTTGATTATGAGCTCTAGTTGTAGGAGTATCATGAAGATACAAGTTACACTTAGTGGTCAAAGGTCACGGGAAAGGTAGTCCCATGAGAAAATGTACAGTGGATGACTCCTGAGCGTTGCAGCTAGCTGCGGCGGAGCAGATCAGTCAGTCACAGACACGAGTGTAGTGAAGATGGCGACACGTCGCAATTTAACAGACTTGCAAGGGGCATGGTCATAGCATTTCGGAGATTATACTTGAATTAGGATTTCTGAGCTCAACAGTGTCGAGGGTGGATCTTCAATATCGCAGAGATAATGTTACCATCCACTTAGACCACCACACGGGACGACCACAGGAGTTTAACGAACGGACATCACGCCACCTCAGCTGAACCATACGAAGGGCTACTGTGAATGTTGGGAGTCAGAAACCCATTTCTATCAGCACTGTAAGGAGGGACCTGAGCCGCATAGACTTCACTAGCTAATATTTTCTCATGGGACTATCCTTTCCGTGCCGTTTGGTCACTAAGTGTATTCTACAGTACACCGCAAAGCATCTAATTAATTACCGTATGTTATATTGTTGTATGAAGTACAGGGGTTATCAAGAATCAAAAGAAATGTATCCGAATTCAGACCAGCAAGTGGCCTTGCCTTTAAGTAAATTATCCCGTCACTAACAAGAAGAAGTTGAAAATCATGAAAAATTACTCCTAGAATAACTGAGGTGGGATTCAAACCTACAGTAGGTCTCCTCCATTATTCTCAATTATCCCTGAGACTAGAATTATTGTTGATAGAGCGATAAAACGAACGCACCGTAACACCTGTGAAGAGGGCACACTCAAACAAACTAGCCATGTTACCTTCCTTTGTCCACAAATATAATCACGGTGATAAGGGTGCAGATCACTTCATGTATCAGACAGGTCAATGACCTGACTGGCAAACTCTCTCCATTCTGAAACTACCTCATCCACCCTCAAGTGCCTTCAGTACTTTCTTATCTGTATGTTTTACTATCACTGTTCTGCTCCTCGAAAATGAATCGATTTGCATTTTACTTGTACATGAAAACCCTCCCCAACACAAGCCTATCTCTCCCACTCTTACTCGACCTGCTGTCCTACTTTCATCTCAGTTGTCTCCGAATGAACTCTCCTTGCTATCTAGATTTATATTCAATACTAAAGCTCAGCTCACCATTGTATAGAACACGCTATCAGAAAACACTGAAAACAACACTCAAATCGATCCTGCATTTTCTCAGTGTAAAACGAACAAAAACAAAACAATCGTTAGTTTATTATTATTTCGAAGAAAATGAATCTTTCAGAATGTTATGCAAAAATAAAATAAAAGAAAAGAACAAAAACATTTTAAAAAATTAATAAAAATTAAAAAACTCTACTTAGTACCTATAAAACAATGTCCCCGATTCTTGGATGTCAGGGGGCGTGGTGGCTCAGCGGTCTAGCTGTATGCCTCTCACCAAGGCGGTCCGGGTTCGATTCCCGATCATTGCATGTGAGACTTTCGAAGTGAAATGCCATGTCCTGTGGTTCGGATTCCAAGTAAAAATGAGGTCCCGTGGCTCATGATCTCGAGATTAACGGTCACGTTAAACTACAAGCTTCCTTCCTTCCTTCCTTCCTTCCTTCCTTCCTTCCTTCCTTCTTGGATGTCACTGGTAATCTCGAGAACCACTGGGTGGATTTTGATGCGGCTTTCACCACTCTGTAAAGGATATCTCGAGGAAGGTTTCTGTAGAAAATAATGTATTTATGATAAAAGGAAACCACGCAGTAACGATTTCAGTAAAAAAGTCGAAAAAAACATGGCGTCCGTGCGCATTTCAAGCTTACGCTGGGCAAACCGTTAAAAATATCGATATACTACGACTGTAAGAATTGTTCAGCATGAAACGTTCAACAAAAATGTCCGGGAGAGCATATCACTATGTTCAATACATCGCCCACTGTAAGTGTTTTCACGTTTTCATTTCTTCCAACAAGCTCCATTCAATTACTGAGGTGACAGTTTACGAGCTAGCTAGGGGCGAGCCCATCACCCCAGTTACGGCCTCGCTAGGGGCGAGCCTATCACCCCAGTTACAGCCTAGCTAGTGGGCGAGCATGTTGAGTTAAGACTTCAGAGAAGAGTGATTGTGTTTGGAGTTTCCCTGGAAGTGCAAATCGGCTTTCTTCATTTCGCCTGTGAAATTTTCGTTCCGCAAAATACACAGTCAAGTTAAGATTGAACGGAAAGGGAATTTGTGTTTCATGAACCTCACCATTCTTAAATTACGTCTGACCAGAATTGGTTGCACATGCATCTCCATGATAATATATTTAATAGTCCAGTCAGTGATTTTAAGCCATCATGCCGAAAAAAGTGCGTTTATCACGTAATGTATTCATAACTTTTCCCGGGCAAAGCTGGGGCGGGTTGCTAGTTCAAAATAAAATAAAACAAAATTAATAAAGGGTCTACGACAGAATATCAATTTCTAGGACCTGTTTATGTGGATCTATGGTGTGAATATATTTGAACGAGTTGACTCTCTACAGCTCATAATGACAAGGAAGTACATTGCATGGGGTAGACAAATCTAATTGTAACTTTGCTAAAGAGCTATCATGCACCAAAGAGTGTGTTTGAGTGTGACACAAGATGTGTGAACGAACATATCAGACCACCCGTCTCGCACTTCAAAGGGACTACATGGGGTCCTCTTCAACTCAATGGCTTATATAAGATGAGGGGGGATACTCGTCTGGGACTCCTTACTCTAATCCACTTCAAATGATTCCTGCATGGATCAGTGGCATGATTTCAGATTCACGGATTGGAATCCCCACCAAAGAAGTCCTTGTCACGGCAAGTGGGATGTATCATGTCTCAGCCACAGGTCACACCCCAGTTTTTTTTTTTTTTTTTAGCGTATGGATTTTTTTGTGCCGGGAGTGTCCGAGGACATATTCGGCTCGCCAGTTTTTTGTAGCTGCTTCGAGACGGACACCCGATGGGTGAGCTACAAGTACCGTTGGGGAGGGAAGTTGGAATGGAAGGACGAGGAGTTGGAAGGTAGCGGCTGTGGCCTTTAGTTAGGGACCAATCCCGGCATTTGCCTGGAAGGAAGATGGGAAACCACAGAAGACCATCTTCAAGGTTGCCGGCGGGGGGATTCGAACCTCCTCGCCTCCCGGATGTGAGCGACTGCCAGCAGTCATGCCGTAACGACCACGGCAAACTCACCCGGTAGTTCTCTTGTGAGATGCCATGATGAGGGACAGCCTACTAAAGGACGGTATTTCATGGAAACAGACGTGATGCTTAGTAGGTCACCCTGTGTGGCCTACCTTGTTAAATCTGGCTCGGAATCCACGTCAGCACAGGTCATTACAAAACTGCTGTATATGCTGCGCCTATTATAAAATAATAATGCGGAGATCTGTAACGTCAGATAACACCCCATCCGGATGTTGGATAGGCTATGAAACCAGCGAACATAACGGAATGCATTTCAAACAATGTATCACGATGGATGTCACGCTTTTCATTTGAGTTGTTTGTTGTTGATTTATTTAGGGGATTTGCGACATCGTGGTCTTGTAGCCCGTGTACTTTGGGTGTGTGTAGAATCTGTCTGATAACCGGTGTTAATTGTGATGGCTGTATTAGAGTGTGTTAACTGTTTTTAATTCAAGTAAGGACCGCAGACGATAATTTCAAGTAGTTCCTACTTTCACTACCAAATGCTACCGTCAACGACACCTAGCTTTGAACTTGGCTACTACTAGATGCCATAGCAACCAGCACGCGGTGACGAACGTCGGAACTTAAAGGGCATTAATCAAACCTAACCTTCAAATTTTGATTCGCACAAGTTTAGTTAGTGGAAGGTTTTTTTTACATGCCATAAATCCATGTCATGGCCCGCCGGCTTTACTTCCCATCCGAAGGAAGGCATACTGAGAGATTTTTAACGCTTTTAAAAAATCCGACGGCTTCGGCCGGGTTTGAACCCGTGACCTTGGGCATAGAAGCTCAGCATGCTACCAACTACGCCACCGAAGCCGCATGTGTGTGATAACCTGTATCATTATGATGGCTGTCAAAATTTGTTTTTCAGTCTATCAACACGATTGTACCCAACTGTTATAGGTGTTTACATGATCATGAAAAATTTTAACACACTTGCATTTATTAATCTCATTACACTCATTACAATTGGTTGGTTGGTTCCTTAGTTTAGGGGCTGCGACAACGCGGTCATGTAGCCCCGTGTACTTTGGGTGTGTGTAGAATCTGTGTGGTAACCGGTGCTAATTGTGATGACTGTAGGCTATTAGAGTGTGTTATTTGTTTTCAATTCAAGTGAGGACTGCAGACATTGTTTTTTTTTTCTTCAAGTAGTTCCTACCTTTGTCGCCAAACGCCACCATCAACGACTGCTAGTCAGAATTTGATCACCAGATGCCACCGCAGTCGGCACCTGGTGAAGAACGTCGGAACCTAAGAGCGTTTGTCGAATGTTTAACCTATATATAATTTAGCTTCACACAGGTGTAATTAGAGGAAGGTTCTTTAACATGCCATAAAGCTATGACATGGGACCGCCGGCTTTACTTCCTCTCCGAAGGAAGGCATACTGAGGCTTTTTTTAACGTTCTTAAAAAATCCGGCGACTTCGACCGCGATTTTGGGCATAGAAGCTCAGTATACTACCAACTACGCCACCGAAGCCGCTCATTACAATTGGGCACAATCGTGTTGACCGACTAAAAAACATTAAATTTCAAATAGAACAATAACACTGAAAAATGGCTTCCAACACGATAATATGATGGCAAGGATTGGGAAGGAGTCTGCCGAGGCCTTAAGTACCATTGCGGCATTTGGCTGGAGTAGAAACGGGAAACTACTGAAAACCACTTTCACGATGGCTGAGATGGAAATAAAAAAACATCCCTTCTCTGTTTTTGCCTCACGAGGCTGAGTGAACACCGTTCCAGCCCTTAGATCAGATTGACATTTCTTGGCGGATCGGGGAATCGATTCCAAACCACTGGAGCGACAACCAAGAATGGTAACTGCCACACCACGATGTGGTCTCTTTAATGTAATAGTCCGTTCTCAAAATGTCCTGGGCTAGATTCCCGGCTCTGCCACGGATATTAATTCTAGTACGTACTTCACTCAGTCTTGTGAGTCTAAACTGAGAGAAAGCGGGTTCAATTTTTACCTCGGCCTTCCTGAAGGTTGTTTTTTGTGGCTTTCATCTTCTACTCCAAACAAATCTGGAGATTTTTCGAAGCGTATGGCCATGTGTATTTCCTTCCAAATCCAAGCCTCAATTACAAATATTCACACTATTATATACTTCAAAATAACGCACGTTTGCTGACTCATTCTACACAACCCCGAAGACACGGGGTTGATGACTACATTGTCAAAGCTTATAAATAAAACAACAACGCGTCAGTGTGGATCTTGCTGTTCTACGAAGAAACCTCGGTCTGCAGAATACGCTTAATCTCATATTAGCTGATAACACGGTGACTGCTGATCACTCTACATGAGAGTGGGTTACGGCCATCAAACTAAATTTTCAAGTATATTTTTATTTAAATAACTGGTTCTTTTTGAATGTTTGTATTCCGTTTTCTTTGTTTGTTTGTTTGTTTATTGTTGTTATTATTATTGTTACTAACCCCTTGCCTACCAAACGACCGCTGCCCAGCCATTTGGCCTGCAGATATTGGGGTGACACGTCAGCAGCGCATCGGGTCCCCTCGGCCGTTAATCTTGGTTTTCGTGATCGGGGCGCTGCCTCACTGTCAGACAGCTAGTCTACTCAATTGTCCTCATGAGGCTCAGTGCACCCCGTTCCAGCCCTCACGTCAGTTTCTAAAATCCCTGACGGAGCCGGGAATCGAACCCGGAGCCTCTGGATGAGAGGCAGGTGCGCTACCCCAACAGCACGGGGCCGGTCTAGTGTTGTTATGATAATAATAATAATAATAATAATAATAATTATTATTATTATTATTATTATTATACCGGCCACAGTGGCCAACAGCACTATCGCGCTAAATCGTGCCTCGCTGGCATCGGGAGAGCGTGAGTTTGAATCCCACCTCGGTCGCCCTGAGAATGTTTTTCGTGGCTTCCCATTTTCACCACCAGGCAAATGCCGGGGCCGTTCCTTTCAACAGATCCACAGCCGACTTCCTTTCAAAAATCCGTTTCCTGACCCTTCCTTAGTTAGATCCAAGTTAGTGGTCGCTTGAGTAAACGACTCGTCACCATCCCCAGTTGTATTTGCTGACATGGTGTGTTCAGCTCCCAGACACCGTCATTATGAGAGTCCGTAGGTAAAACCGACCTTGGAGGACAAGCGATTTATAAAAAACTATTATTATTATCTTATTTATCTTCTTGTTGTATTAATATTACCGTCCACTTCAAAATTGTTATTGAGCCAAATTTGTATATTCAAACTGTGTTACGAGGGACAGATGACCTCGCTGTTTCGCAGCATAAAATAACAATCATCATTATCATCGAAACATAACAATTTGTCTGATAAGTTGTGTTTTTGTAGTAACTGTAGTATTGTGTGTAGCTAATAATTAGGAACGGGAATAGGGTAGGTACCCTGAGATTTGAAATAAAGTAATATCCCAGCATTTACCTAGAGGTAGTGTGGGAAACACGGGTTAAACAAATCACAGGGTCAGTGCCTGGTTTAGAACCACTGATCTCGGCAAATCCTACAGCTCTCCATCGCTGACTTGCTAGAGTGATTTACTGTAATTCCCATGGTCACACCACGATGTTTTTCTTTTTTTCTGTTTAGGGATGGAGAGTAGGGATTAGAGCAGCTTCCGCAATGACCACCAAATATAGCCAACATCAACATAAAGCAGTTTGATAACCATTGATCTAATATAAATGAATTCAGAGCGTGCAGTCTAGACCAATAAAAGCAGTCTTTAGTTTAATCGTTTGATCAATATCGTAGAGGAGAACAGGGCAGAGCCAGCCAGTTCTTCACTCACTGATGGAGAGTTTCCTTAACTCGTGGTTTAGGAACTATCGGCCTGCTTACCAGGAGCTTTAAATTCAGCCGGCGGTCCGCCCAGTGACCTCAGACGGCGTCGTTTTAACATCGACGTAACGTTGGCTGAATTTAAAGCTCCGAGTGAAAAAGCGTCACATCGCAGTTGCAGGAAGGAGAAACCAAGTGTAGAGAGTTCTGTAAAACTCAAGAACACAACTTCTTCTCAAACTTGTAAAGCAAGTTCAAAATATCATTATTTAAATGCAAAGTTTTTATGTATTTCTCTTTGTTTGGTTCCTACTGTACTAGCACTGCTATTGTATAGTGATTAGTTCTCTTTTGTTCCTCGGAATAATAAGATCGGATTTCTTTATAAAACAAATATTTCTTTTCTTTACGGAATTATTGAAAAACAAGCTGGCTAGCTTAGAGTGATAATTCGGAAGGAAATATGGTTGTACACCTCACCTCGTGGCGCAGTGGGTAGTATTATTGGCTGTCACCTCTGAGTTCTATGCCCAAGATCACGGGTTCAAGCCCGGCCGAGGTCGTCGGATTTTTTAAGAGCGTTAAAATCCTTCAGTATGCCTTCCTTCGGAGGTGAAGTAAAGCCTGCGGTCCCATGTCATAGAATAATAATAATAATAATAATAATAATAATAATAATAATAATAAGAAGAAGAAGAAGAAGTAGAAGAAAAGAACCTTCCACTAATTAAACTTGTGTGAAGCTAAATTTGAAGGTTAGATTTCGTTGAAACGCACTATCAAAGTTCCAACGTTCACCACTTGATTTCAGTGACACCTGGTGCTGAAATTTGGAACTACTTGAAATTGAACAGAACTTGTAGCTCACCCCAATGGGTGTCCGCAGCTACAGCCTCCGGCGAGTCGATCATGTCCTCTGACACTTTCGGCACTAAAAACTATACGCTAAATAATAATAAATCTAGGTTCGGGTGATACTGAATTGCGCTAATGGGTTCTGTCCACTGGGGTAAATTAGGAAAATCCTAACAGGGAAGGAGTTGCCTGAGCCGTGTTTCACTACCCCCTCCACTCCAAACTGGACGTAAAGGTAAATATTGTCAGAATGTGATGATCATCACGGAGTTCTTCGCTTTGTTAAAAGAATGGCTTTGAAACAGAGACTCCACCTTTAAATTACTTGCTCCATTGTATTCGATTGTGTCCTAATTTACAATAAATAATTTGGTTCTATTCAGCTTTGCCTTCTCTGTAATTGGTTACCTAGGAGTCTTGCCAGAGAGAGACATTATTTCACAGCTTGAATGAGTTTTATTTTGCTCCATCACAAGTGTTCATGTGAATGATTAAAAAAATATAATCAGAGCGGGCCAGTAGATTGCAGATTGAGATTACTAGCCACTAATTAACTCCATACAGATAAAATCAATAGGTAACTGCTACACCGAGAGCTGATAGGCACAACAAGTCCCCAAACCTGGCAAATGATTTCCAACAGCGCATAACCGGACAGACTCTTTAAAATCATCGGACAAAAATGGCTTGCGGATTATACTAATCTTATTACCAGAGTTTAGACCAGGCTTTCTCAACCTGGTGCTCTCGTCATACGAACAACAAATTGATCGCGAGCACAAACTCCCCTGATATCCCTTCTTCAATTCGAATTCTGTTGCATGTACTGAAACAATAGTGTCTCCTTAGTCTACAAGTTAGTTTTAGCAGTCAGGTTGGTTGGTTGGTTCCTTTGTTTAAGGACGCGACAACGCGGTTATGTAGCCCCGTGTACTTTGGGTGTGTGTAAAATTTGTCTGATAACCGGTGTTAAGTGTGATGGCTGTATTAGTGTGTGTTATCTGTGATTCAAGTAGGAGGTCTGCAGACGATCAACTTTTCAAGTACGGTAGTTCCTACTTCTGCCACCAAATGATACCGTCCACCACGTCACCTAGCTGCGGACTTCGCTACAAGATTCCATCGCAGCCAGCTCCTGGTGGCGATCATTGGAACTAATATAGCGTAATCAAACTAACCTACAAATTTTAGCTTCCACAAGTTTAGTAAGTGGAAGGTTCTCCTTCGTGCCATAAATCTATGACATGGGATCGCCGGCTTTACTTCCCCTCCGAAGGAAGGCATACTGAGGGTTTTCTTTTAACGCTCTTAAAAAATTTGACCACTTCGGCCGGGTTTGAACCCGCGATCTTGGGCATAGAAGCTCAACATGCTACCAACTACGCCACTTCAGCCGCATTTGGCAGTCAGAAATTTTATCATTTTGTGTAATAGATGATTAACCTACAGTACAAATAATTGGACAACCCCGTTTTATGAGTAATACGAAAGATTCTGATTCGAGTCGACTGTCCACACGTAAATGTATCTTATTTGCATGAGTCATGCAAGCAATGTCAGCATAACTTGTGAGCGGTGAATCCCTAGCTATTTCATGGGAGAATAGGAAAATTATGCCCATCTGAGGAGCGCGAGAGAACTTATTTAGAAAATTATGTTGATCTTTGCTTCACCCAAAATCTGAGCACTGAAGAGTTTCTTCCGTTCTTCAGTCCATGGTTTCCTGCTACTGGTACTGATTTTCTCCGCAAAATGATAGTTGTAGACAATTGCTCTGAATTGAACCTGTCTTGTATGATTTCCTCCACGATGCCAACTTCCTGAAGATCTTCCTCCATTTCCTTAAGCCAGTTGTTCTTGACTTTCATTGAGAGAACAAGGTCAAGAATCCTCTTCGTCAGTCTGTCATCGGTCATGCGAAGAATTTGGCCATACAACATTAATCGCCTTTTCCTGAATGTGTCGGTGATCCTTTCAGAGTGATAATATAGCTCCTGAGACTTCCGTTTCAGCCAGACTCCCTCTACGTAGACTGGACCAAAGATTTTCCTCAATATCATCATCTTCTTCGCGAATGGGTCGCTTAGGACCACGCGAAATCAACACTTTCTAGCCTTCCTGTTGGCCCAGTATTCCTTCATTCACAACGAGTGGGTCTGTTTCCGCTGCTCTGACCATTAATGTTGTGTAGTCTTCTTCTCTTCTTCCTCGAAACCCCGCGTCTGAGTGATATTCCTGATTTCCTTCCGGTCATGTAATTATTATCATTATTAATATTATATTCAATTTAATGGTACTCGGGTACTTGGTATCGTATGAGGGTGGTGCTCCCAGCCTCAAAAAGGTTGAGGAAGCCTGGTTTAGACATTAATGCATGTTATAAACATGTTATAAACATTTCAGTTTCTATAGTATGGAATAAGACCTTTCAGAAGAAAAGAAAAGAAAAGGATAGGAAACGGAGAAGGAAAGGAAATGAAAAGTAAGGAAAAGGAAAAGGGAAAGGGAAAGGAAAGGAAATGAAAAGAAGGAGAAGGAAAATGAAAAGGAAAAGGAAAAGGGAAAGGCAAAGGGAAAGGGAAAGGGAAAAGGGAAAGGGAAAGGAAAAGTAAGGAAAAGGGAAAGGAAAATGGAAAGGAAAGGAAAGGAAATGAAAAGTAACGAAAAGGGAAAGGAAAATGGAAAGGAAAGGAAAAGAAAAGTAAGGAGAAGGGAAAGGGATAGGGAAATGGAAAGGAAAGGAAAGGAAATGAAAAGTAAGGAAAAGGGAAATGAAAGGAAATGAAAAGTAAGGAAAAGGAAAAGGGAAAGGGAAATGGAAAGGAAAGGAAAGGAAATGAAAAGGAAAAGGAAAAGGGAAAGGGCGAGGGAAATGGAAAGGAAAGGAAATGAAAAGTAAGGAAAAGGAAAAGGGAAAGGGCGAGGGAAATGGAAAGGAAAGGAAAGGAAAGTAAGGAAAGGGAAAGGAAATGAAAAGTAAGGAATAGGGAAAGGAAAGGAAATGAAAAGTAAGGAAAAGGAAAAGGGAAAGGGAAATGGAAAGGAAAGGAAAGGAAAGTAAGGAAAGGGAAAGGAAATGAAAAGTAAGGAATAGGAAAAGGGAAAGGGAAAGGGAAAGGAAAGGAAATGAAAAGGAAATGAAAAGTAAGGAGAAGGAAAAGGGAAAGGGAAAGGAAAGGAAAAGTAAGGAAAATGGAAAGGAAAGGAAAGGAAATGAAAAGTAAGGAATAGGGAAAGGAAAGGAAATGAAAAGTAAGGAAAAGGAAAAGGGAAAGGGAAATGGAAAGGAAAGGAAAGGAAATGAAAAGGAAAAGGAAAAGGGAAAGGGCGAGGGAAATGGAAAGAAAAGGAAAGTAAGGAAAGGGAAAAGGAAAAGGGAAATGGAAATGGGAAAGGAAAAGAAAATGAAAAGTAAGGAAAAGGAAATGGAAAGGAAAGGAAAAGTAAGGAAAAGGAAAAGGGAAATGGAAAGGAAAGGAAAGGAAAAGAAAAGAACAAGGGCCAATTAAGGCGGGAAAATATGAGAGATGGAAATATGACAAAGAGGAGACCGGCACAAGTAAGAGGCATCGATGCCGGACTCAGCTGGGGTACCGTGGTCGCCAACCTACCCCTTAAAACAACAATAACTAACTGCAATACAACAACAACGACAAGGAAATATCAGACCATAGCAAATATTTCACGTTAATGTACACACATCAAAAAAAGTTTTGCATCACCTCGGTTCCCAGATCTCCGGCATATAGACGTTGACTGTGTATATTGTATCAAAGATACAGTCCCTTTGACTGTTCATAGATGTCACTAAAACTGCTCAAAGATGTAAACAACCATGCATGAGCAGGGCCTATTAGACGGAAGGGGTACGACAGCCGATCAGTTCCAGTCATTCCACCAGGACGAAGGTACGCTGCTCATGTTGTCTGTAGTTCTACCATGCCTAGAAGGTCAATACCGCAGTTCGATCGCGTCCGCATTGTTACTTTGTGTCAAGAAGGGCTCTCAACAAGGGAAGTTTCCAGGCGTCTCAGAGTGAACCAAAGCGATGTTGTTCGGACATGGAGGAGGTACAGAGATACAGGAACTGTCGATGACAGGCCTCGCTCAGGCCGCCCAAGGGCTACTACTGTAGTGGATGACCGCTACTTACGGATTGCCGCTCGGAGGAACCCTGACAGCAATGCCACCATGTTGAATAATGCGTTTCGTTCAGCCACAGGACGTCGTGTTTCAACTCAAACTGTGCGCAATAGGCTGCATGATGCGCAACTTCACTCCCGACGTCCATGGCGAGGTCCAGCTTTGCAACCCCGACACCATGCAGCGCGGTACAGATGGGCCCAACAACATGCTGAATGGACCCCACAGAATTGGCATCACGTTCTCTTCACCGATGAGTGTCGCATATGCCTTCAACCAGACAATCGTCGGAGACGTGTTTGGAGGCACCCTGGTCAGGCTGAACGTCTTAGACACACTGTCCAGCGAGTGCAGCAAGGTGGTGGTTCCCTGATGTTTTGGGGTGGCATTATGTGGGGCCGACGTACGCCACTGGTGGTCATGGAAGGCTCCGAAACGGCTTTACGATACCTGAATGACATCCTCCGACCCATAGTGCAACCATATCGGCAGAATATTGGAGAGGCATTTGTCTTCATGGACGACAATTCTCGACCTCATCGTGCACATCTTGTGAATGCGTTCCTTCAAGATAACGACATCGCTCGACTACAGTGGCCAGCATGTTCGCCAGACATGAACCCTATCGAACATGCCTGGGATATGTTGAAAAGGGCTGTTTATGGACGTCTTGACCCACCAACCACTCTGAGAGATTTACGCCGAATTGTCGTTGAGGAGTGGGACAATTTGGACCAACAGTGTCTTGATGAACTTGTGGATAGTATGCCACGACGAATACAGGCATGCATCAATGCAAGAGGACGTGCTACTGGGTATTAGAGGTAGTGGTGTGTACTGCAATCTGGACCACAAATGCTGAAAGTCTAGCTGTATGATGGTACAACATGCAATGTGTGGGTCTCATGAGCAATAAAACGAGCTGAAATGTTGTTTGTGTTGATCTCTATTCCCTTTGTATTTAAAGGTTCCGGAACTCTTGGAACCGAGGTGATGCAAAACTTTTTTTGATGTGTGTACATGAACAATTTACTAATATTTCTATTATTATTTGATCACATCTGGTTCTATATGATTGCAAACTATGCCGCAATTTATGCAGCTAATGGAGCGGGATATAATTTGATCGTTTATACTTTCATAAGTCATTCGGGCATAAAATAGGTTTCGTCACAGTTGACATGGCAAACATGATTTCTTTCATTTTGATGATACGGTTATTAATAACACTGATTGAAATATATTTTTTGCTGAACAATGATAAACAATTGTCATATACAGCTGTATTTTAATAATTGTGTGCGTTTGCAGTTGCAATACCCTCAGGGGAATGTTGCGTGCGTATCTCAGCGTGTCTCATTAGTGTGTACCCTACTAATTACCCTTTTGGGAAATACGCTAGCTTGAGCAGTCTAAAATACAAAAGAAAATGTCGACTTGGCAGAGCAAGTACTGTCGACGTCTAAAGCTTGCCACGAGACTCAAAGCGATGGATGTTACTGCTCCAATCTTCCAACTCCTTTGTCTTTATTATTCTTACAACACAAATTAAATTGAGTCGATCGGAGCAGAAAAGCATTAAGTCAAAAATGGATATTTTTTAAACGTTAGGCTGTGTCCCAACAGTACAATTTCAGCCGTAGTGAACTAGATAGTCGACTACTTTACCGGATGTGACGTCAGAAGTCGTGATCCAATACTGCTTAGCACATAGCAATCAAGTCTGTAGTAGCTAGTGAACAAAAGTGCTTGCTAGATTGGCCGACTACGTCAAGGAAGTTATAGAAATTGTAGCTTATCGGTATTGTATGTTATGTAAATTGTAGGTTGTCTTTGACTTAAGCCAAACACAAACCATAATTACGGCTCGGCTAAAAAGTGATCATCTTGGCGCATCCATGATCGTATCGTTCAGGTATTGTTTATTTAAAACAGCTGATGAAAGCCCAACGAGCTTACAAGGAGTAGCAGATCACCGCCACCTTGAGTGTTGGTTTGGCACCACCATGTAAGTCCAGTGCGTTTCAGTACACAAGTCTATGAAGGAGGCTGTGATCAAGCAGACATGTCCCAAATCTCCGTAGAGCATAGCACATAGTAGCTAGCAGCTAGTCTATAGCAGACAACTTGAGTATTGGGACACAGCCTTAGTATTCTGAAGTATTGACCCAAGGGCCTTGGAG
Organism: Meconema thalassinum; assembly: GCA_946902985.2. Lineage (NCBI taxonomy): Eukaryota > Metazoa > Arthropoda > Insecta > Orthoptera > Tettigoniidae > Meconema > Meconema thalassinum. The sequence goes on along the minus strand of OX336393.1, from coordinate 364,822,529 downwards.
CGGCATAAGAAAGAATTAAGTCAGCCTTCTGTTTAAGCCAGAAACCACTGCTACGAGGGCAGATCAAAAAATAGGTTGCACTCCTCAGTTATGGCCATTTATTACACCACCTATACAACAGCAACACGCCTATAACGACATACACTGTAACGTCACTTTTCCACATAGTTTCCAAGATACTCCAAACATTTCTGCGAACGCTCATCCAACTTGTCGATGCCGAATGCATAGAAGGTTCCTCCAGCGTTCTGCAACCAAACGGAGACAGCGGCCTTTACCTCCGGTTGCGTAAAGCGATTGAAGAGAAGCGTAGGGGGAAATTGAGCGCCGGTGTGATTTTGTTGCACGATAACGCAACACCTCACAAGGACCGCCAAACGAGCAAACTGCTGCAGCGTTTCAATTGGGAGGTCTGGCCTACAGTCCCGACCTAGCGCCATGTGACTTTCATCTGTTCGGTAAGCTCAAAACGGAGCTCGGTGGTCAAAGTTTCCAGACCGATGAGGAGGTGAAGGCCGCTGTCTCCGTGTGGTTGCAGAACGCTGGAGGAACTTTCTATGCATCCGGCATCGACAAGTTGGTTGTGCGTTCGCAGAAATATTTGGAGTCTCTTGGAAACTATGTGGAAAAGTGACGTTACTTTGTATGTCGTTATAGGCATGTTGCTGTTGTATAGGTGGTGTAATAAATGGCCATAACTTGAAAGTGCAACTTATTTTTTGATCTGCCCTCGTACATGTTGTGCCATCAGAGGAGAAGGGCATTAAGTCAATGACGTGCTGTCTTTCAGCGCCGCTTTCCGTATTTAATATTGGCCGCTCTGCAAGACTCCCGCGTGTTACAGTGCTATTGAAAATTACATTTGTACAAGGTTTAGGTGGATTTTATGTTACAAATCCATTTTTAAATAAAATATCATGTGAAATTTTCATTCTGGATGGCTTTATGCTGAACTAAACTGACCACGGAGCTGAAAGGCATTTAGTCACGTTTCCAAAATTGATTTGAAAAATACATGTTTATTAAATTAAAATTTATATTCCGTTAACACAAATATAACCTGAATAGTTTCTTCACAACATAGATGACTAACATAGTGTGTTAAGTTCTGTTCTGTCAATGACGTTTTATCTGTCTCCTGAAAAGTAGTGGAAACTAACTTAATTCTTTTCAGCTCCGGCCGATTCAATTGGTCAAGAGAACGTTGGTTGCTTGGTTCCTCAGTTTAGGGGCTGCGATAACGCGGTCATGTAGCCCCGTGTACTTTGGGTGTGTGTAGAATATGTCTGATAACCGGTGTTAACTGTGATGGCTGTATTAGTGTGTGTTATCTGTACACTAATTCAGGTAAGGAGTGCAGAGATCAATTTCAAGTAATTCCTACTTTTGCTAACAAATGCTACCGTCAACGACACCTAGCTGTGAACTTGGCTACAAGATGCCACCACAACCAGCACCTGGCGCCGAACGTTGGAACTTGGAGCGTTAATCAAATATAACCTACAAATTTTAGCTTTACACAGTTGCAGTTAGTGGAAATCCGTCGACTTTGGCCGGGTTTGAACGGGCAATCTTGGGAATAGAAGCTCAGCATGCTACCGACGCTGGTCAAGAGAACAATTTCCTTATAAAAGAATGATATGTAGAGTATGCATACCTTTTTATCAGAGTCTCGTGAGGCAAAACTGAGAAGAGGAGGGTTCGATTCCCATCTCAGTCACCTTGAAAATGGTTTTCCGTGGTTTTACACTTCTACTCCACGTCAATGTTGAAATCGTTACTAAGGAATGGCCTCATTCCCAATCAATATCTGAATTACAAATACACACTAATACAGCCACACAAATAACAACACAGGTTTTCAGATTCCACACACATACACGGGGCTACATGATCTTGATGCCACAATGCCTCTAAATGAATCAACAATAACGTATTCCATCCGTATGTATTCCCTATTAAACCAAGAAGGGTAGCTACGCTTGCTAAGGGCCAAGATATCTGCGGATTCTTTAGAGGAGTTGATTCGAAATCCTGAGTTACTCATCTCCAACTTCAGCCAAATGCAGAAACGTTGTTGTTGTTGTTGTTGTTGTTGTTGTTGTTATAGATTCATTTAGGGGCTTTGGGACATCGTGGTCATGTAGCCCCGTGTCACTGGGGGTGTGTGTGTATTTTATTTGATAACCTGTGTTGCTGTGATGGCTGTATTAATGTGTATATTTCTAATTTCGGCAAGGAGAGGACAGGAGGAAGCCTTGCCCTTACATAAGATGACTCAGTATTTGCTTGGAGGATAATTGGGAAACCATGGAAAATCACTTCCAAGATGGTTGAGATGAGAATCGAACCCATCTCTTCTTAGTTTTTTCTCACGAGGCTGAGTGTACCCCGTTCCAGCCCTATGATCAGAATTAAATTTCTTGGCACAGCCGGAGTTTGAACTCAGAACTCGGGCGGTGACAGCCAGGAATGCTAGACACTGCGCCACGGGGTGGTCAAATTACGAAACTGTATCTCCTAGGATTCCCCAGAAAATTGCAACTCATTCATGATTCTTTTCATCTCCGTCAGAAAGGGCAGATGGCCGTAAAACAATCAACCACATACAAATTAATTGCATCCCCGACCCCGTAAAAGCGGGATAATGTGTAGTAGTTATTCATGTATTCCCCTTTTTATGGCGTTGGGGTTTAAGTCCTTTCTATTTTTTTATTGTGTTAGCATCATACGATAGATAGATAAATAAATAAATAAATAAATAAGGCTCTTTGTGGAATGGAGGATAGATAGTACTTTTATGTTGTTCTCCAACGGAAATTTTGAAGTGATCCTTGATAAAAAACAAATAGTTCTGTGAAGAACTATACAGCCTAGTTTCATATATCCTACTCATGTTAATTGCCTCTATCAACATACAAAATTTCAGTTTGATTGTTGTGATAGATTCGTAGATATTGAGAACCGTCTAAATATTTCAGATGGTCACCAGGTTGGATTTTTATTTATGTACTATTACATGAAGATTATTGTGTATGTGTGGTAGTCAAACTTCAATCGCATGATTAGGACACAAGAAGTAAAAAAGAGATTTTAAAATTTCGTACAGCTGCCATCTTATGGTTATGAAAACAATTGAAATAAATTAGATGCCAGTGGATTAATATTTGTATAAGCATTTAACGTGCAAAGTTTCACTGCAGTCGGATGGTTAAATCGCGATAAACGTCCATTTAAAATATTTATATTTCGCATCGCTGCCATGTTGGATTTGTACTCACCAGGTTACTGAAAGTCCCATAGGCGAACTTATGTTCATTGCCTCTATGAACATTAAAAAAATCAGTTTGATTGCTGTAAAAGATTCGTAGATACAGAGAACCGTCAAAATATTTCGGATGCTCGCCATTTTGGATTGTTATATGATTGTGTAGGCCACAGAGTTATGAACCATTAAAAGAAAATTATTGCGAAGCTTCATTATTCAAACTGTCACTTCGATCGCATGATTACGACACAAGAAATAAAAACTGAATTTTAATATTTCGCACAGCTCCATCTTGAGGTTATGTAAACAATTGAACTAAATTAGATGCCTGTGCATTACAATATATATATATATAATCATTTACTGTACCACATTTCACTGCGCTCAGATGGTTAAATCACGAGAAAAATCTATTAAAATGTTTCAACTTCGCTTGGCCGCCATGTTCGTTTTGTACTTTACAGGTGTTTGAAAGTTACATAGATAAACCGTACAAAATTTCACGGTGATATCTGTAATAGTTTCGGAGATATAGAATGCCAGTGAAATATTTCGCACAATCGCCATTTTGAGGTTATGTAAACAATTGAACTAAATCAGACGCCAGTGCATTACAATGTGTATAAATATTTGCTGTACCAAGTTTCATTACATTTCGATGGTTAAATCGCGAGAAAATTCTATTTAAAAGTTTCAACTTCGCTTGACAGCCATGTTGGTTTTGTAGTTACCAGGTTTTTGAAAGTATCATAGGTGAACTTCTAGTAGTGCCCTTTATCAGCGAACAAAATTTCAGGGCGATATCTGTAATAGTTTCGGAGATACTGAATGCTGGTGAAATATTTCGCTCAGCCGCCATGTTGGATTGGTGAGAGAGAATAAAATTTGAAGGGCACGGTCGGGGTCGGCCAGAATGGTGCTATGATCTTGCCGAGTTTCATTGAAATCGTTCCAGCCGTTTAGAAGTTATTAGGGGGAACATACACACGAATCACACACACTCGCACACACAGACACACGGACAATAGGTGATCTCATAAGCCTATTTTTTCATAAAATGAATATAGGCTAAAAAGAACTGTTGTTCATAACCTATGGTAGTCTTCTTATAGAAATTGTACCTAAGTCGGATTTCGTCATAGTTTTCAATTTTGATTTTAATTGTTGTTCACATGTATATAGGTGTTTAATATTTAGCTCGTTACGAAATGAAACCACAAATTTCAACTTTCACTAGTCATGATTTCTGAGGTCAGTCGCCTCCGTAGCAACGAAATTTGAAAAGCGGTATGAGGACTGGAACGGGGTCTACTCAGCCTCGGGTGGTCCAAATGACTAGAGGGGATTCGATTCCCACTTCAGCCATTCTCGAAGTGGTTTTCCGTGGTTTCCCACTTCGTCTTCGGGCAAATTCAGGGATGGTGCCAATTGTAGGGCCACGGCCGCCTCCTTCCCTCTTCCTTGCTTATCCATCCTAATCTTCACCCTCCTCTCTTCCCTCATGAGACACCTCACCAGTTGTATCCACTCCGACCAGATGTTCCCAGCTCTAGGATACTGCCTGTAATGGTGGTAGCGGTGATTTCCCTCGCTGAGTCCATGGGAGCCACCAACTTGGAGGGTAAAATTGACTAAATAAAAAAATAAAAAATAAATGATTTCTAAAGTCGCTGGCGGGAATTGTCACCCAGTAGTTTACAGCACTACACTAATACTGGAAATATTTCTGTGCCTCATAGCTCAATTCCAGCAGCATATAAGCTGCTCTGTGCTCACCAGAAATTCATTGGAACTCGTTGGGAAGCGGACTGAGCTTTCATTGCTTTAAATACGCAATCAACCTCTTTTTTCTCTCCCGCCGTGAAACTACTGCAGAGAGAGAACATAGAAAGCCATGATGTTGTCGATAAATATTTTAGTATTCTGACACATTGCAAGTTTTGTTGTTTAGAATAATATACTCGGCACTGGCTTCTGAGGATTCTCCCACATAAAAAACTCGAACTCAATAGCTTGTATTGGTATCAAATTATTATCATTATAGCGACAGGAGTGGCTACGCTGGCTAAAGCGCAGTGTTAGGTCATGGGGCCAAGCTCTCTGCTGACTCGGTAGGCGCGTGGGTTCAAGCCCCATCGTCCGCCGTCCTTGAAATGGTTGTCCGTGGTTTCCCATTTTCAACACCAGACAAATGCTGGGACGGCACCTTCTGATAGGCCGCGGCTGCTCCCTTCCACATCCTTGCCCAGTTTCATTCATCTCTCATCCCGATGCGTAGGTCGCCCACGGGCGTCGAATAGAAAGACCTGCACTCGGCCTCCGAGGAGGCCACACGACCAAAAATAATAATTGTATTATTATATTTACATTAAATTGATGGGAAATCATTGAATTAATAAAAATTAATAGAGTGTTTAAATTATTTTAATTAATGAAATGGAATTTTATTAGAAAATATGCAAATGATGGAATTATCTCAGCATCACTCAGTAAACTACCGATTCAGACTTTGGCAAAATCAAAGCAATAATCATGCACAAAATATTATGCTACACTAAATATGTATTCAAATAACATGCAAATTAAAACTGATACAATGTATATTACAGAAATTAACTCAGTGATGACAGCCAAGAAAGCCTCTGCGTCACGAGACGGACAGGTAAGCTTTATTCCCCCACTCAATTTAATTACGAATGTTAACGTGTTGGCCGACTGAAAAGCAATTCTTACAAACTTAACTATTATTATTATTATTATTATTATCATCATCATCATCATCATCATTATTGGTGCCTTCATTGTGGTGAAGATAGAGCTCTCGGCCCTGCCTTCCACTTAACCATATATCTAGGTACAATGCAACTTCCATGAATACACATACGGTAGGCCTACATGTTAGTCTTAACCTACCAAACTTAAATACTAGGAATACTTAAATACTAGAATTAAATTGGCGATTGCGTGATATTCACTAAGCTGTACAAATTGCATACAGCAATAATAATTCATTAAATTTTAACAAAGTTTTACTATGGTCATTCACTCACACATTCATACACAAATTGTTCTAGCTGGCCTACGAATTCAAGAGGCTATATTGACATGCACGTTTGAAATTTGTTAGGGATATACAATTTCTAACGTCACCAGAACAATTATTCCAAATTCTAGTTCCCAACTCGATGGAAGAGTTATTGAAGACAGATGAATGATGTAGAGGAATTGCAATTATAGATCCAGATCGCGTGTGAATGCCATGAAAGAAGAAAGGATACGAAAATTACAAGAGATAGTGAGGTTACGTTCATTGAGAAGTCGATAGATGAGGGTGCATATGTCGAGTTTTCTTTGTTGTTCCACGTTTAACCAGGAATGTAGAGCATAGAAAGGAGACACGTGTGAGGAAAATTTTAAGAAGAAAATAAACCTAATGCAGAAATTTTAAGAACTCTGAAGTTTCTTATTTTGTTCCCCGGTAGTAGGCTATCTACTAATGCAGGGCAATGATTGGCGTTGGCACTAATCTACGGTAATGCACACCACACCCAGAAATTTACTCGGTCATCCGTTATAAATTAACTAGTATGACTCTATAATACCACATCCTGACCCCCGTTCCCTTGCCCTATCGAGCGTGTTCCATCAACTTCCGCCCTTCCTGAAGAGAAGTCTTCAAATCTGACACACAAATGCAGCATTTTCCTCCCCGGATACAGGCGAAGTGCCGCGAACAATGGGGGTAAAATTTATCTGATAAGCGCTGTGACAGGGAAGGGACATACTAGGGAGGGATTGCAAGGAATCTTCCAGGAATATTTCAACTAATCCATACGTCGAAAAATAATGTACTTTTCAAACTATTGCTGCCTCACTACTATAGATCATCTTCCAGGGTGACGTTGAATTGGGTCCACGGTCAGTGTTGCCCATAAAGAGGACAGTTTAATTGGTCCCATTGTCAGCTCAGAAGGAGATTAGATAATATTGTTATTGGTTTTAAGTCCCTTTTAACTCCAGTGGCTTTTAGAGACGCCGGGGTGCCAGAATTTATCCCTGAAGTGGATCTCTAACGTGGCAGTAATTCTCCCTCGCATTTGCGCACCTTCAAATGTGAACTGACTACACCAGGATTCGATCCTGCAACCTTGAGCACAGCAAGTGAGAACGTTACCGCAAGGCCACGCAGGCGGTCGGACCCACGGGACTGCCCCCAGTATGTTGTCTTTATCTTCTATTATGTTATCCATGCTCTGTATTTATCTGTCAACTCGACAGTATATCAATGCAGGGGATTATTGTGAAAGGATTAAAATACTTATTCTAGAGAGTAAAATAAATTCAATTAAATTCAACTCATTAATATTATTATTTATTTTCAATTCTCATAAATATGGTACAGCTCAGTCTACAAGATACGGATTTGATAATCAAGTATCCTGTAAACCTTACTGAGATAAAAAAAATAGCCTAACAATATGACACGTTAACACAAAAAGTGATAAAAATGTCTAGCATAACTCAACACATTGCTAGCGTTTCGCCCCAGCGTGCCAATTGGGCTCTTCAGTTGGTGAAGGCACACCTACCAAGACGCGTAGCAGGCACACACTGAGAAGGCCATGCAAGACGCCTCGCCACATATGCAGCCACGTCACGAGCATGCCAGTGCACCACGGGAGTCAAAAACTCCACTCCAAAAACAATAAACCTTGCTTTGGCATTCAATATAATCAAATGTTCTCTAAAGAGAATCAAAATGAGTTTTGTCCGTCGAGCCATTATAATTAACACAAAAAGTGATAAAAAATTCCAGCATAACTCAACAAATTTCTAGCGTTTCGCCCCATAGTGCCAATTAGGCCCTTCAGTTGGTAAAAGCACACCTACCAAGACGCGTAGCAGGCACACACTGAGAAGGCCATGCAAGACGCCTCGCCACATATGCAGCCACGTCACGAGCATGCCAGTGCACCACGGGAGTCAAAAACTCCACTCCAAAAACAATAAACCTTGCTTTGGCATTGAATATAATCAAATGTTCTCTAAAGAGAATCAAAATGAGTATTGTCCTTCGAGCCATTATAATTAACACAAAAAGTGATACAAAATTCCAGCATAACTCAACAAATTTCTAGCGTTTCACCCCATGGTGCAAATTAGGCTCTTCAGTTGGTGAAGGCACACCTACCAAGACGCGTAGCAGGCACACACTGAGAAGGCCATGCAAGACGCCTCGCCACATATGCAGCCACGTCACGAGCATGCCAGTGCACCACGGGAGTCAAAAACTCCACTCCAAAACAATAAACCTTGCTTTGGCATTGAATATAATCAAATGATCTCGAAAGAGAATCAAAATGAGTATTGTCCGTTGAGAAATTATGATTAACACACAAAGTGATAATGGCACGCTGGGGCGAAACGCTAGCAATGCGTTGAGTTATGCTGGACATTTTTATCACTTTTTGTGTTAATTATAATGGCTCAATGGACAATACTCATTTTGATTCCCTTTCGAGAACATTTGATTATATTATGACACGTATCCAGCAGCACTGTCTTCTGTATTTTGGCAAGCGGCTTCGGTGGCGTAGTTGGTAGCATGCTGAGCTTCTATGCCCAAGATCGTGGGTTCAAACCCGGCTGAAGTCGTCGCATTTTCTAAGAGCGTTAAAATCCCTCAGTATGCCTTCTTTTGGAAGGGAAGTAAAGGTGCGCCTATGTCATAGGTTTATGGCAAGAAAAGAACCTTCCACTAACTACACTTGTGGAAGCAGAAAATTTGTAGGTTATTTTGATAACGCTATATTATTTCCAACGTTCGCCACCAGGTGCTGGGTTCGATGGCATCTAGTAGCCAAGTCCTCAGCTAGGTGTCGTGGATGGTAGCATTTGCTACTTGAAATATTCATCGTCTGCATTCCTTTTACCTGAATCACAGATCACACATTAATACAGCCATTACAATAAACACTGGTTATCAGACAAATTCTACACACACCCAAAGTACCTGGGGCTACATGACCGTGTTGTCGCAGCTCCTTAACTAACCAACCAACTAACCTGTATTCTGGCAATCAGGTGTTTCATTTGCAGTTCCTCCAAAGCCATTACCAATGTCTTTGGAACAACTCCCGTGGAAGTACACCACTGGTAAAATACTCACGCATTTTAGTCCCCATAGTTTCCGTATTTCTTCAGCCTACGGTGCGTATTTGCTTGTTATTTGTAGCCTGGGTAGTTTGTATATTATGAAAGTGAGACAGCAACGTCTATAAAGTACGCCTTTTGTTTTCTTTTTTGAGACAGACAATATCAGATCGATTGGCCAAAATTTTCTGGTCGGTTAAAATAGGTCTATCCCAATACATTTTATTATTTATTTAGCGTATGGCTTATAAGACAATATCGGTAATATATGTGTACATATTTACAGACGAGAAACAAAGTCATTTGTGCTTCACAATTGAATGTCTAAGTTTTCAATCCAGCGTACAGCATCTGGAGTTGCCAGCAGGAAGTCCACTTCATCACCGTGATAGGCTCGAATCTTACATTCTTTGACAATGTGGTGAATAGGCTGGTGTGGAGCTCCGCAGTCGCAGTCTGGATTAGGTACCTTTTTCCACTTGTAGAGGGCGTCTCTGCACCGGCCATGGCCTGTTCTGATTCTATTCAGGGCGGTCCAGGTCTTGCGTGGTAGATGGAATCCACTTGGAAGTCTGGGACCTGAGAAGATAGTATGCAGGCGCACATCTGTTGCTGCTTCCCACCGACCTTTCCACTGTTCAAGAGAATTAAAAACCTTAGCATCCATGTCAGCAGCATCACGCAGAGTTGGATGGCGTGATTTTAGTCTTTTAAGATTCAAAAGTGGCAGGTCACTATGCACGGGTAGACTAGGATTCCTGGATATCTTGTGAAATTCCCTCATAAGGGCATTAGATCGAAGTAAATCAGATGGCATTATACCGGTTAGCAGTGGAAGTAGATATGATTGCGCCAGATATGATGCGCATTGTGGTATTAAGCTGGGTATCGACAAGCCTTGTATGATGACTGTTCAACCAAACAGGTGCACAATACTCAGCACTTGAGTACACCAAACCCAAGGCTGAAGATAGCAAGGTGATTGCTGAAGATCCCCAGGTAGTTCCACACAGCTTATGGAGGATGTTGTTTCGTGTCCTCAGCTTTTTTGCCAAGTTCAGTAGGTGTTGCTTGAAGGATAGTGTACGATCCAAGATGACTCCAAGGTGTTTTGGGTTCCAATTATGACGAAAAATTCCGCCTCTGAAACTTACATTCAATTTCACGTTCGCCAAACGATTATTTAAATGGAAGCAAGACACTTCTGTTTTACTCACACTGGGTTGAAGTCTCCAGATTTTGAAGTAATGTTCCAGTATAGACAAGTCTTTGGTCAGAATCTCTTCAGTCGTCTCCATTACCTGATGTTGTACGGCTAGAGCCAAGTCGTCGGCATAGCAGAATTTTCTGGATGAAGTGTCGGGAAGGTCAGAGAGGTATAAGTTGAACAATAATGGTGAGAGAACTGATCCTTGGGGCAATCCGTTGTTTAGCTTCCTCTCCTTGCTTATCTTGCTTCCAGTGATTACTTGGAACTTCCGATCACTTAACATATTGTTAACCAGTTGAGCCATTGTTCTGCAGGGTATGATTCGAAGAAATTTGTAGATAAGGCCTTCCCTCCACACAGTGTCAAAGGCAGCAGTAAGATCAACAAATGCTACAGATGTTTTCAGCTTCATTTGGTATCCTGCCTCTATGAAGGATGTAAGAGACAATACTTGATCGCAGCAGCTACGCCCTGGTCTGAAACCTGCCTGTTCAATTGGAATATGCTCTAGGATTGCACTACTTATTCTATTATATATCAACCTTTCAAAAAGCTTGTAGCAGCAGCAGCAGCTAAGAAGGGCGATGGGCCGATAGCTTTCTACATTTTATGATGCTCATTTACAAGCACGTTGGCAGGCTGGTAATTGTAGTACAACATGATCGTATCCATAAGATCTTAGCAACATCATTGTGCCTCTTGGTATACTCTATGCCAGCCAGCGTAGAGCTGCCACCGATGATGCGATCGATGGTTTCCAGCGCTGAGGTGCATCTACGACATCGATCATCTGTTACATTCTCCTTAAGGAAGTACTTTCTATAATTTCTTATTGCAATGACACGGTCCTGTATTGCAATTACAAAGCCCTCAGTTTCACTGAAGAGCGAACCATGCTTCAACCATAACTTGGGCATGATGTTGGCTGAGCATGTGAGGGTGTACACCATGCATTTCTTCTCGTAACCATGCCATCTGGCGCTGTTCAAACAAAGTAATGTGCTCTTTTGTGACATATTGCATGTCTGCAAGACGTAGTGCTGTGAATCTCTAATCACTTTCAACAATAACTTCATACAGAGGAGTATTTATTGTGCCAAAGAAGTACTGTCGCAGGCGTTCCAGTTGCCTACTTAAGGCGATTGTGAGATAATTGATCTCTCGACCGCCTTCGCTCCGTGGTAATGTGATGCGCTCGTTCACTGCATTTGGATGATGAAGCGGATAGTTTGTCATTGACACTCGTAGGCCTACTCTCCGTTCTATCTGATCTAAATCTGTCTTAGACTACTTAACGATCCCGAGCGAATACGTAAGTACAAGTACTGCCGAGGTGTTAATGGCGTTGACCTTCTTGCCTGCATCCAAGAATATCTTCTGCAAATTGGCTTTAATTTGTTTGCGTCGGATCCCTCGAAGCAGAAGAAAGCATTTGTACATACGTCTCGCCCTCATCCTCACTCGATTAGCTCATCTAGACTGGGCGGCTTCGGTGGCGTATTTGGTAGCATGCTAAGCTCGTATGCCCAAGGTTGCGGGTTCAAACCCGACGGAAGTCGTCGGATTTCTTTAAGAGCGTTAACATCCCTCAATATACCTTCCTTCGGAGGGGAAGTAAAGCCGGCGATTCCATGTCATAGATGTATGGCATGTGAAAGAATCTTCCACTAATTACACGTTTGGAGCTAAATTATAGGTTAGATTTGACTAACGCTCGTATGTTCCAACGACCGTCGCCAGGAGCCGACTGCGGTGGCATCTAGAAACCAAGTTCACAACTAGTTGTCGTCGATGGTGGCGTTTGGTAGCAAAAGTAGGAACTACTTGAAAATTGAATGTCTGCAGTCCTTGCTTGAATTAAAAACAGATAACACACACTAATACAGCCATCACAATTAACACCGTTTATCAGACAGATTCTACTCACACGCAAAGTACACGGGGCTACATGACCGCGTTGTCGCAGCCCCTAAACTGAGGAACCAACCAATCATCTAGGCCAACATTGAAGCCCTCTGCTGTATCAAGATTCCTTCTTGCCAGTACGATCACTTTGCATTATTATTATTATTATTGGGTAACAAGAACGAAACTACTGCGATCAAATATTAATGAAGATAATAATTCTTCCAAGTACTGCATTGATTGAGGTGAAGCCTGCAGTATATACAGAGCATTGCGTGCTTGTACAAGTGCACGGGTTGACCAGGTTATTGCATTCATAAACAAGTAACTACCCACTGAACACGAGAGCTCATGATTCGGTTGAATGGATTGCTTCGTCAAACAAGTTAAATAGTGAAAAGGGGATGAGTTCTACTGAATTCTCCAATATTACACAGCCAACCTCTTCCATGTCGTTGCTGAACTTGCAACACCACGTATCTGACAATGATCTTCTTTTCCAGTATGTTCCTTAGGATTGGTCACGCCTCCCAGTCGTAAGTGGATGTGCCATCCAACAAGTACTGAGTCATGACTCTTGACTCATATCGTTAGTTCACACGTGTTTTGTCATTCATATTGACGTGTATCTGCAAAGCTTAGACGTTAGTGATGCTCGATTAGTGAGTATTGTGATTACTGTGATTGTTGGTCATGCCTAGACACCAATTCACATTGCGCGAACGTGTGTATATCCATAATTTGTATATGGAAAGCAGAAGATCTTGTTCTGAAACGAGACGAAATTTTCAAATCAAGTTTCCAGGAAGACCTGTGCCTAATGCCAGTACAAATAGGAGGCTCGCTAAACGATTCAAGGAAGCAGGCTCCGTAAATAATAAAAGAGTTGACAGACTTCTTTCATCAGAAGATATCAGGTGTGTGTTACAAAAGAGGGAGGACATTTTAAGCATCGCCTATCAGCACTGTAAGTACACATTATTGAACATGTTTGGTAAAAGTGTGAAAGTGCGCGACAACAACCGGCTGAACTGGGTACGCGCGCCCGCGATCTGCGCCAGTCACAGCCGGCTTAGCTTGCCGTGTTTATCGGGGCGCACATAGACAAAGACACTGTATATTTCCGTCTAGTTATGCACTCCTACAATACAGTCTATTTAAGGTTCATTTTCCTTTACGACCAAACAAGCAGCAATTTTGCTGAATTCACAATACTAAGATAAGATAAATGGAGCCGGGTTGGGTGGTTGGTTCCTTAGTTTAGAGGGTGCGACAACACAGTCATGTAGCCCCGTGTATTTTGCGTATGTGTAGAATCTGGTTAATATCCGGTGTTAATTGTGATGGCTGTATTAGTGTGTGTTATCTGTATTTCAGGTAAGGATTCCAGACGATCAATTTCAAGTAGTTACTACTTTGGCTACCAAATACTATCGTCAACAGCACCTAGCTGCGAACTTTGCTACTAGATGCCATAGCAATCAGCGCTGGCGACGAACGTTGGAACTTAATAGAGCGTTAATCAAATTTAACCTACTAATATAGCTTCACACAATTGTAGTTAGTGGAAAGTTCTTTTACATGCTATACAACTATGAAATGGGCCTGCCGGCTTTACTTTCTCTCCAAAGGAAGGCATACTGAGGGATTTTTAACGCTCTTAAAAAATCTGACGACTTCGGCCGTGTTTGAATCCGCGATCTTGGGCATAGAAACTCAGCATGCTACCAACTACGCCACCGAAAGCCGTGTCCGGATCTTTTTTTTAAAGCGTGCACAAAGACCAACGTCATTAAGCAGTCTTTACTAAAGTTTCTTTTGTTGATTCTTGCAACTTAGCAACATAGTGGCCATGTAGGCCCATGTATTTGGGTATGTTGAATATGTCTGTACTAGTGTGTGCATTTGTAATTGAGGTAGGATTTGGGTAAGAAGCGAGACAAAGACCAACTTCATCAAGTAGTCTTTACTAAAGGTTTTTTTTGTATATCTTGCAATATAGCAACATACTGGTCAAGTAGCCCCATGTACTTGGGTATGTTGAATATGTCTGATAACCTGTGTCACTATGATGTCTGTACTAATGTGTGCATTTGTAATTGAGGTAGGAATTTGGTAAGAAGCGGCCGTGGCCTTAAGTTAGGTACCATCCTGGCATTCGCCTGGAGTAGAAGTGAGAAAACCAATATGCAACCCATAATTACATATCTTGGCAGAGCCGGGGATCGAACCTGAGCCTCCGCAGTGACAACCAAGAATGCTAGGTGGATACTGCCTAAAGTAGAACCCTCGTATCTATGACCCGTCTGAAATCCAGTTGGAGACTGTTCTCATAAAGTGAGAACTTTTGCACGTTCTCCATCATCGTTTTGCTGAAAAAAAAAAAAAAAAAAGATTGTGAGGAAAATAAATATTCCAGCTTTATATTCAAAGCACGTATATAGTGTTCTAAGAAGGGGGACGGTGTGCGGTATATCCCAGAGGTGTATCACATTTTTTGACAATGCATTCCATAACTCTGTTTATGAGACAGGGAATTATTGTGGCATGGTCATCTCGACCCCTCGTACACCCTCGGGTCATTTCAGATGACTGTGGGAAGCGAAACGGAGTGAGCTGGGAAAGTGATAGGTGTGCGTCGTGATTCTGACAGTTAAATATTAACACATATGAATTTTTAACTCTTTATACAATACCCAGCCGAAGCAGCTCGCTATCATTCTAAGCGTTACCCTACCTTTGTTAGTTCAGCTTCCCTCCTACTACAGATATAAATTAAAGGAGATATATTACGCCATAGCCATGAAAACGAGTCAGTCTGGTTGGTTGGTTCCTCAGTTTAGGGGCTGCGACAACTCGGTCATGTAGCCCCATGTGCTTTGGGTGTGTGTAGAATCTGTCTGACAACCGCTGTAAATTGCGATAGCTTTATTAATGTGTGTTATCTGTTTTTTTTTTTTTTAATTTCAAGTAAGGACTGCAGACATTCGATTTTCAAGCAGTTCCAACTTTTTCTACCAAACGCCACCGCCAACGACCAACTAGTTCTTAACTTTGTTACTAGATGCTACCGCAGTCAGCTCCTGGCGACGAACGTTGGGACCTAAGAGCGTTAGTCAAATATAACGTACAATTTAGCTTCACACAAGTGTAATTAGTGGAAGGTTCTTTATAGAATGGAAATACATTTGCCATTGATAGCACAAATGTTTGTAGATATCCCTACTTATTATATTATATTAAATTCTACGCCAATCAGTACTTACACAGCTACTGTATATCTATTATATAATGTACATGATTCGACCTGACATTGGGACTTCTTCAGCTTAATAAGATTGCAATCAATTAAGAATAAACTAAAATATAATATGTACTTAGGTCTAATGTATTTTGATGGGAAAAATGTTTATAAGATCAATTGTAATTAAAAGAATGAAACAAAATAATAAAAATGGATATCCCTGCAATTTAATATTAAATGCAAATAGATAAAATATAATATATTGGGCTTTACATTAAATTTTGAAAATATAGTTAGAAAAATAAGACATTTTCTAAAGGTATGTGTAAATAAAAAAATCGATGACACGGGACCGCCGGCTTTAATTCCCCTCCGACGGAAGGCATACTGAGGGATTTTTAACGCTCTTAACAATCCGATGACTTCGGCCGGGTTCGAACCTGTGACCTTGAGCATAGAAGCTCAGCAAGCTACCAACTACGCCACAGAAGCCACCAACGAGTCAGTCTATGTGTGTGTTTGAGTCTTCAGTCTTTTCACTGGTTCGAAACAGCTCTCCAAGCCTCCCTGTCCTGAGCTAATGAAATTATGGAAGGGGCGGCTTCCATGGCGTAGTTGGTAGCATGCTGAGCGTCTATGCCCAAGATCGCGGGTACATACGCCGCCGAAATCGTCGGATTTTTAAGAGCGTTAAATCCCTCAGTATACCTTCCTTCGGAGGGGAAGTAAAGCCGGCGGGCTCATGTCCTAGATTGATGGCATGTAACTACTAACTACACTTGTGTGAAGCCAAAATTTGTGTGGTTAGATTTGATTAAGGCTCTTAAGTTCCAACGTTCGTCGCCAGGTGCTGGTTGCGATTGCTTTTAGTAGCCAATGTTTGCAGCTAGGTGAAGTGGACGGTAGCATTTGGTAGCAAAAATAGGAACTACTTGAAATTATCGTCTGAGGTCCTTACATGAACAGATAACATACACTAATACAGCCATCACAATTAACACCGGTTATCAGACAGATTCTACTCACACCCAAAGTACATGGGGCTATATGACCGCGTTGTCGCAGCCCCTAAACTAAGGAACCAACCAACCTAAATTATGGAAAAATTATTATTGCCCTAACTGTATTTAATTTTGTCTTTTTCTACATCCCCTTCGTTCACCTCGTGGTGTAGTGGTTACTGGTTAGCATTCCTGACTACTTACGGTCTTCTAAACCGGACCTAAGTTTTTCCTCAAATCTTTCTTTCCTTGGTTTCCAATTTCTCCATCACTCCTTTCTTGTTCATGGTGAAGCATTCCACTGCATATAAGGCATGTGGCCCGATGACAGAGCAATAATGATTGATTTTTGCATTCACGGATAGAGATCCTTTGTTACAGTATAGACATGTTAGATTATTATTAACTTCTTTATTCACTCAACTTACAGTCGGTAACATGACTCATATCGGTGCATTAAGTACAAGAAAATGAGTCAAGTAACACTTAAGCCTCTAGCATACACTTTCGAACTATGAGGTATAACATAGACGTTTGACAGTTAATTTTCTATTCTCTTCTTATCTTCCACGTCTCCTTTTCAGAAGAGGGCCCAAAGAAAAATCCTGATGTGTATTCAAAAACCCTCTAACTATGCTGCAGGTTTTCAGAATTGCTGCCTTTTGTGCAATAGTGTGGGAAGATTTAGTGTGGCTAGATTTACTGAAAAGGATTTAGGTGTTAGGCCAGTGGGAGAAAGGAGGAAAGGAAGAATCGTCACATTTTTTTGTCTCCTGATTCTAGCCACCTCCATAGCTAGAGGAGTATATTTATCAATCTTCTCTCTGTATTTACGGTGGATATTATTATTGATGTGTAACATCTTTCCGCTCGGTTACTGGATAGTTTTGTGGGAGTGATTTTGAAAATTGGGGACGGAAGTGGATCGGAACGATCGAGGTGGCAGTGGTGGAACAAACGGAAGTATGTACTGCCCGCTCGATCGATCAAACGGAAGTGTACTAGCTGGCAGTGGTAGACAACGGAAGTATGCACTGACCGCTTGATCGATCAAACGGAAGTGTACTAGCTGGCAGTGGTAGACAACGGAAGTATGCACTGCCCGCTCGATCGATCAAACGGAAGTGTACTAGCTGGCAGTGGTAGACAACGGAAGTATGCACTGCCCGCTTGATCGATCAAACGGAAGTGTACTAGCTGGCAGTGGTACCATGCAAAGGCTGCGTGATTTTTATACAATTGAAAATGTATCTATTGGAAACAAGGCAGTGTGTGCTCTGTAGCGCGAGAATTTTATGATAATACAGTAGGCAGTGCATTTAGCAGGCACTGGTTTGACGGGCACAGTGGCAAATGTTCCACCGACTTTCATTTGTCATTGAGCAGTTTATGAAGCTTCGCGTTCAAGGTTGAATATCATATGGGATAGGAAGTGAAAACTTGAGACTAATGTTGTTGAGTGTATGATAAAATAAAGACGACAAATGACATTTAAGTAAGCGGCATTATTGTCAAACTGTGGGTGAGTAATCAAATATTAAATGCATAACAGAATGTTGTTATATGAGTGGAATAATAGCTGTATTTTCATCATTTGTGAGACTAGGTCATTTCATGATTGTAGGAAGCCATGTTTTGATTGTTCACGACGAATTGTATGAGCGCCTTGAGAATAATGAATGTTATAGTTACTGAGGAGTGTGCACACAGTATTTCAGAGTAGAGTCGACGTTGTGTGTCACTTTGTTATTATGAATTATTCATGTAAAAGGAAGGAAGGAAGCTTGTGGTTTTGTGTGACGGTCAATCTCACGATTATGATCCACGGTACCTCCCTTTTACGTGGAATGCGAATCACAGGACATGGCATTTCAATTCGAAAATCTCACATGTATTGACCGGGAATCGAACGCGGTCTACCTTGGTAAGAGACTAACAGCTTGACCGCTGCGCCACAAGTGTGACAGTAGCCTATCTCCAATTCAATCTATACATTCATCATGGTACCAGTATGAAAACGGAGCGTAAGTTAACATCTTAAGAATGTCCAAGCTGTGTAGGATAACATGTCAGATGTTACACATCATATGCGACTACTGTAAGGCTCGTATCTTTATTATTATTATTATTATTATTATTATTATTATTATTATTATTATTACTTTCTTAGGAGGATGGTGAGGCTAGCAAAGCCGGGCATGCCAGTTGGAATCCCATAAATCTCTTCCCTCATCAATATTTTGCCCCAGCTCTTCACATTACCAATATGCAGAAAAACCCGGGAGATTCCAAGCTTTCACTGAACCAGCATAATGGTTCTCGTGCGCCCAAATCTCAGAGGATGAATAAATGTTCCAATCGTCCAAGATTTAGCCCTTCTCACTCTCGTTTAAGTTTTATGTATCTTTTCCTCTTTATGTGCGTGTTGCATCTGCGCCTGGGGACCTATACGTCATCCTTCAAGACTTTCCCCGCCCACTATCTAGCCTATAAATTGTGCGGTCATCGTTACTATGCACACGGGATCTGGCCTGCAGCCTTGAGGCTGGCCTATCGGGAGATGCCCAGATCCCCGGCCGCCGGAACTTGCACCAACTCTGTTCCAGAGGTTTCTCCGCATCATACCGCTGTCGGAAATGGAGAATACTATACATTCCAAGGTCGGGGAAATCAATTTTCAACAGAGATCAGGGTTGTCCATTTTTAACATATTTCTTGCAGAATATAGTACATCGGTTGGTTGGTTCCTCAGTTTAGGGGCTGTGACAACGCGGCCATGTAGCCCCGTATACTATAGTTGTGTGTAGAATCTGTCTGATAACCGGTGTTAATTCTGAAGGCCGTATTAATGTGTGTTATCTATGATTCAGGTAAGGACTGCAGACGGTCAATTTCAAGTAGTTTCTACTTTTGCTACCAAATGCTACCGTCAACGACACCTAGCCGCGAACTTGGCTAGTAGATGCTAACGCGAGCAACACCTGGCGGTGCACGCTGCACCTTATAGAGCGTTAATCAAATCTAACCTACAAATTTAGCTTCACACAATAGTTAAAAAAAGGAAGATTGTAGTTTTACGTGACCGTGAATCTTGTGATTATGAGCCACGGGACCTCCTTTTTACGTGGAATCCGAACCACAGGACATGGCATTTCACTTCGAAAATCTCACATGCATTGACCGGGAATCGAACCCGGACCGCCTTGGTGAGAGGCATAAAGCTAGACCGCTGAGCCACCACGCCCCTAACACACAATAGTTAGTGGAAGGTTCTTTTACATGCCATAAATCTATGACATGGGCCCGCCGGCTTTACTTCCCATCCGATGTAAGGCATACTAAGGGATTTTTAACGCTCTTAAAAATCCGACGACTTTGGCCGGGTGTGAACCCTGATCTTGGGCATAGGAGCTCAGCATGCTACCAACTACGCCACCAAACCCGCCCTTTGAATAGAGATCAGGGTTGTCCATTTTAACGTCTTTCTTGCAGAATAGAGAAGATCGCAAGTGAGAACTCACTGCATTGGGTATTCTGCATCTTGAATCTATCTCTTTTGTTATAATATCGCCAGAGAGAATAGAAAGCCCAGTTAATACCATTTCAAGATAGGAGTGCCGGTGGTCGAGATGGGAACTATTCTTTGTTTACTTGTGTCACGCTATCAGCCTGCTTGGTTGAAAAGTAAGGCCAGACGGGTAGGATATGACTCAGTTGTCTCAGTCATCCTTCTCCTCTCTGTTGTGACATGAACTCTTGTTAAGCTTAGCTGTGCTGTTAATACACAGCATTCTCAATTCGCCCATTATTAGTTATTTCCATTCACCATTCACAATATAACTTCTGTCAAACACAAGAAGGGCGCGCAATGTTGCTTCACATATATGCACCCTGTACTCAGTCATCGCCGTGTCCCCCGTATCGTCTTGCAAGGCTCCTGCTGCTGTAAGCAGCAAACCCTGGCGCAGCCAGGTTCAGCGGCACTCGTATCTTGAAAGGCTAATCAAGTGCAGGCACAAAATAATAGAAAACTCTCATTTTTAAAACTCAGCAATTCTTCTAGCTTTGTGCCGAGTCTTGTGTGGGGGTTCGCCTAGGACACCAAGCTGGCTCATCGGCGGGCTCTTGGTGTCCCCGCCCGGACCCCCAGAGGAGTAACGAACTGCGTGCTACCTCCCTTTATATAGAGTGCAACTGCACTACTTGACTGCGAGAACTAAAAGCTCAAGCAGCCTTAACCTCCCTATGAAGGCTTCCAAAAGATGGTATATTGGCTTTCACGACCGGTGAATTAAAACTCAGCAATTCTTCTAGGTTTGTGCCGGGTCATTTTTAAGTTTTAATTCTTTGTTTAGACTCAAGAATAAATACATTGTATGTGTTACGCTACAATGCACATGATGATGATGATGATGATGAAGATGATAGTTCGTGAGGTGAGAACCATAGGGTTCTATCTGACTTAAAGTTAATTTTTCAGGAGAGGTGTTTGAAGTTTGGAATTGCATGAAGTTTGTAGTATTGAAGCTAGCTCTTTGCGAAGTATTTCAAAATGATGATGATACAAGGTTCTACTTTAATGTATTAACACCAAATTTATCAATTACATAGAGAGTTTGCATGCAGATAGAACTTCTTGGCTCTAAAATTAGCATACGATGTTGGAGTCATAAGGTTCTCCATTTCAAAATTGCTTTGTAGAACTAGACATCAACAGAGGGCATCCATTTCATCGTGGAATGGATATCTGTAGTCTTTTCATTGGAAATTTTCCTCCGTGATATAGAAACTCTTTCTTCTGGAAGTCGGATTGGTACTATGTTTTGTTGCTGATTGTTATCAGTCCTGTTGGTTCTACTCTTCTATATCTTGACTTTATTCCACTCCTGAGTACCGTGACTTGTCTTAAGGTACACACTGAACAGGTCTGCACAAAATTTCAGTTGCGATACCTGCAGACACGGTAATTTACTATACTGTAACAGTTTCGTTTGAATCCGGTAGTCACGGAAATCGGATGCTCTCATCTGAAATACATGGTATGGTGACCTCCTGTTGCAAGAGAGAAGAGTTCTTACTCTATTAGTAAAACTGGAGACCATACCTCTGATAACCACACAGACTTTTATATGTTTGAATGGACGTCGTCAACCTCTTGAATGCAAGAATGCCCCGGTGTCGAAAATTTCATGGGGATTTCCCTTATGTGGATATTTTCTTGAAAAAAGCTAGCCAAAGCAAAAGAAATCAGTAAGTTCCTATTCTGAGGAACACATCTATCGCTCCAAAGAATATATTCCCTAACTTCCAGTTGAAACATTTCTTAATACTTTAATTACATCACTTGCAATGCCATTTCCAGATCTGCCGCACAGTGTTTCATGCCAAATAGGCAGAGTGTTTCATGCCAAATAGTACAATAGCCACGTTTATTCCTCGATAAATGAGCAGTAAGATTGCAAGCATTCAGCTTTCTTTTATAAAAGAAGCAACTAACATTTTCACGACGTAAAACTATCACAGTTTGTAGATCAAAGTATATCACCATAGCATCACTTCGTCTGTTATGTTCTCTTCCCTGTCGCATGAATGATTTCTCTTCTAAATGGTTAGCAAACTTAGTTGACAAACCCTCAGTGACTATCTTCCCTTTTCGCCATGATAAACTCCTCACAAAAGTCACACCGATCGGATTTTGATGCTAAGAAGTCCAGATTATGTTCAGTGTTAAATATTGACAAGTACTTTGACAGTGTTACCACTTTATAGCAATTCTGTATGCAAACTTCATTATACATCTCATACATTCTAGTTACATTTAAATCAGGACTTAAATATTCCTTTTGTGTCACAGCCGTGCAGTTATGTGACTATGCCCTAGGAAATGATTCAATGTGCTTTCTAACAAAATCTTTACAATTTTTGGAAATCCTCTCTTGTTTTCTTTCCTCTCTCATTGGATTTTTGAAGTCCCGGATGTTCTATCTTTGTTAAAATGCACATTGTATATTACATTTTGACTGACTAACAAGGTCTCTTGCATATTATTACCTGTGTGCCATTCACTTGTAAAACGTAAAACACTTTAATTTGCACTTACAGTCTTCATATCTTGCTTCCTTCTCAGCCACCACTTTGACGAAGTCTCTTTTGAATAATCTTTTTCCACTGTTGAGGGTTATGCTTTCTCTTCCTGGACTTCTTACGAGTTATAGCCAAGCAGATGAGATGAGATAGAAGTGATCAACTCCAAACAGCTCATCCAGTGTGTACTGTCTACCAACATTCTGCAGATAGAACCATTTGGTTCTCAGCCTTGCAAACTTTTGCAGATAGAACCAAATTTACCTGCTTGACTGGACATGGTAAATGATACGGATGTTGCCGTCATGGATAACGATAGTACATATCTCCCAGTACCATTTACAACGAAAAAATTAAAATCCTCAAAAATTGTAGATAGAACCCTCTGGTTCTCACCTCACGAGTTGTTGCGTTAAGGGCCCTAACATATAGTTTATCAGCCCCTTATGGTTTGGGTGATAGTGAAAATGAAATGGGAACTATAACTAAAACTAACCATAGAATTACATACTAGAATTACAAATGGGAAACACATATAGAATATTGGAAATAAAAGACTGGGAAAATAAATGCCCTCAACCCTCGAAGAATGAGAACTGAGGGAATTGATAAGAAAGTAGAAGTAGGGCCCGGAGAGGCAGATGAGGAGAGAGTACACCCCAGAATTTCTGGAAAGAAGGGGTGGGGGAAGCAGGACACAGCTCAGGAAACCCTCGAGATAGCCAACTCCCGAACTCAGCAGCCGTTAACCCTTGAGGGTGTAGCATTATCAAAGGTGCACATTAGGCCTAAGTGGTGGGGCTACATACACCCTGTCTCCTTAAGGGCCTCGAGCAGAGGGCAGGAGATACCGTGAAAAAAATCAATAGGTCTGAGCCCTGGAAGAGTGAGGGTATAAAAAGAGATGAGCCAAGGGCCAATATAGGCGAGACATTGAAAGACTCCGTAGGCCTCGGATACCCTAATACTATCGGGATCGGAAGAGAACTAGAGTTGACCAAGGGAGGTCGATGTTGTTGTGGTTTCAGTCTTCAGTCTTTTGACTGGTTTGATGCAGCACTCCATGCCTCCCTGTCCTGAGCTAATCGTTTCATCTCTATATAGCTACCACAACCTGCATCCGAAGCAATCTGTTTAACATATTCTAACCTTGGTCTACCCCTACAGTTCTTGTCCTCGATCCTTCCTTCCATAACTAATCTTGCTATTCCTTGGTGCCTTAGTATGTGTCCTACCAACCAATCTCTTCTCTTCATTAGTAGAAACATCTCTCGTCTTAATACCTCTTCATTTGTTACCATATCTACCCATCTGATCTTCATCATTCTCCTGTAACACCACATTTCAAACGCTTCAATTCTCCTCCTTTCTGCTGCTCCAACAGTCCAAGTTTCACTTCCACGCTCCAGACAAATGCTCTCAAAAATTACATCCTAATGCCTAAATCTATATTCGATGTCAACAGATTTCTTTTCTGTAGAAATGCTTTCCTTGTCCGGACTCAGCTGCGGCCCCACAGTCGCCCACCCACGTCGTACAATTTGTTAGCCCCTGAGGGATTCAATATACAGTCCTGTACTGTAGACTATTAGAGCATAGGAAATAGCACTTCCTGAGAGTTTGGAGACATTGAACCGTTCCCTCTCAGCTCGATAGTGTTGGTTACATATTCATCTGAGCTGAGTAGTGTCGTCCTTGTTGTCGGCAACAAAGTTAGAGCTGTAAATCCACTTAGAAGCAAGTTTCGATACTACTCCAATATGTGTGCGCACGTTCCCCTAAATGTCAATACGAAACACAAATTACTTATCTCCTCACAAGTAAGTTGTTGCCAAGTATTCCCGGAATGTGAGTATACCACGCACGGATCTTGCCAACTTGAGGAAACTAATTCCAGCTTATTATCAGTTCAGCAGTAAGCAGGGACCTTGCGTTTGGTTGCGTCTCTCTCTTCGCCTTGTCGCTGGCTGGTCAAACATGTCTGAAGGAAGACGTATTGTGGGATAAACTTCAGGGTAATGCGGATGTTACATCTTGGGTATTTTCAGCTCTGTATTAAGGCTTCTAATACAGTGTCCGCCTCGTTGCGTAGTTGAGGCCTGGCTATGACAATCTTATTATATAATGCGCTAAGGTGTATGTTTCACAACACGTAAGCTCCTAAACCAGAGGGAATTAGAAGGTGTGGTTTGTACCAAAATTTTCCAAATCGTCTCCATAGTACATGAAAAATCTTGCATTTCTTTAAAAGTCAACGGAAATGTTGTTTTTTATAAAGTGCTGTTAAACAAATAAACGAGACGATAGCCCCTGGCAGAACTCTGTCGCGTTCTACCCGAATAGCAATAGGGCTGGGTGGGTAGTTTGTACACATGGGGCGCACACAAGCTATTATGCGAGAGATCTCGCAAGGGTCCGCTGGTAAATTTAAATTCGTGTGTGAGGGCTGGAACGGGTAGACCCTCGTGAGGAAACACTGAGTAGAGACGGGTTCGATTCCTAACTCAGCCATCTTGGAAGTGGTTTTCCGTGGTTTCCCATTTCTACTTCAGGCAAATATGAATTGAGATTATGTGTGTTCAAACTTGTCAATTCATTCTAGGGACTTGGGACATCTTGGTCATCAGATCCATGTATTTCAATCTGAAGTTTAATGTGTTGAATCTGTCGGATAACCTGTGTGGGGCAGGTGCTCCGGCATTTGCCTGGAGGGAGTGTAGTAAAACCCCTAAAGAGAGAATAATAAAAAAAAACACAACAAAAATTCACTAACTACGAAGCGCACATCCTGATAACGTGTCTACCAATGTCGTCTGCTTATGTGCTAGGAACGCCGGAAGTCCGTGCACATACAAATGACTAAATTACATGTGCCGGGTATTTGAAACAAACCTTATATTTTGATAATAAATAATAATATCGTATGGCCTCGGGTGCCGGGTGCAAGCTTTGTAATTTGACACCCAGAGGGCAGCTTGCATGTCGAATTTCGTTGTTCCTTGAATCACTATGAAAGTCAAGGAGGTTAGATATCTAAGCTCCTTGAACACTATAGCACTTTCTAGTAGAGAAATGAGGAACTTTGTGTTGGCGGAAATATCCCTTTTATATGGCTAGTACCCTACTCAATGAGGTCGAGAAGTCGAAGCAGCATACCTGTTCTGTTTCCATTCGGATGACCAGGATTCGAATTCCAGTGGCATGAAAGGGTATCATAGAATTTACAAATCTTTTCCAGTCGGTCAACACAAATTGTGCACCGACAGTAGTGGCTACGCGGGCTAAAGCGCAGCGTTAGGCTATGGGGCAAAGTTCTCTGCTGACTCTGTAGACGCGTGGGTTGGAGCCCCACCGTCTGCCGTCCTTTAAATGGTTTTCCGTGGTTTCCCCATTTTCAACACCAGGCGAATGCTGGGACGGTACCTTCTGACAGGCCACGGCCGCTTCCTTCCACATCCTTGCCCAATTTCATCCATTCCATCTCTCATCCCGACGCGCAGATCGCCCACGGGCGTCGACTAGAAAGACCTGCACTCGGCCTCTCTAGAGGCCACACACAAAAAAAAAAAAAACAACACACACACTAATTGTGCCAATTTCATTTGTTGGGAAAACAAGCATTTAAACACCCTAACCAGAAAGGACATTACATGAGGTGAGATATTTATCACGAAATAACACGCTTTAATGAACGAAACGAAGAGGTTGACCGACAGGAAAGCTTTCTATATTAGAATTAGGCAACACTGGCAAATGGCTCCTAACACTTCAATATCATTTAAGGTTTCCAAAATTAAATCCGATGTTAAAACAAAAATGAGCCGTGATGACTCAGGCAATAATAATAATAATAATAATAATAATAATAATAATAATAATAATAATAATAATAATAATAATAATAATATGCAAGGGCCGAAGATAAGAACTTTCAGGGTGGACTAAGATTAGAGTATATTAATCAGATTGCTTCGGATACAGGATACGAGCATAGTGTGCTACAATTACCAGCCTGCCAACGTGCTTGAAAATGAGTATTATAAGTTATATTGGGATAGACCTATTTTAACCGACCAGAAAGTCTTGTCCAATCGACCTGATATTGTCTATCTCAATAAAAGAAACCAAATAGGCCTACTTGATAGACGTTGCTGTCCCACTTAGCCAAAATATGCAAACTACCCAAACTACGAAAAAAAAAAAAAAAAAAAAAGTACGCATCGTTGGCTGAAGAAATACGAAAACTATGGGGATTAAAATGCGTGAGAATTTTGCCAGTGGTTATCTCTTCCACGGGAGTTGATCCAAAGACGTTGGTAATGGCTATGGAGGAACTGCAAATGAAACACCTGATTGCCAGAATACAGAATGCAGTGCTGCTGGATACTTATCATATTGTTAGGCTATTTTTAGCCTATTTCCAATTTTGAAAAAATAGGCTTATGAGATCACCTTTTGTCCGTGTGTGTGCGCGTGTGTGTGTGTGTGTGTGTGTGAGGTGTGTGTGGAGCTGGAGCGATTTCAATGAAACTCGGTAAGTTCATAGCACTATTCCCGGCGACCTCGACCGTGCCCTTCAAATTTTGTTACGTCTCACCAATCCAACATGGCGGCTGTGGTAAATATTTCACTAGCATTCATTATCTCCGAAACTGTTACCGATATCGACCTGAAATTGTGTACGGTGATAAAGGGCACTACTAGAAGTTCACCTATGAGACTTTCAAAAACCTGGTGACTATAAAACCAACATGGCGGTCAAGCGAAGTTGAGACTTTTAAATAGACTTTTCTCGCGATATAACTATCCAAACGTAATGAAACATGGTACTGCAAATGTTTATACACATTGTAATGCACTGGAGTCTAATTTAGTTCAATTGTTTACATAACCTCAAAATGGCGGCTGTGCGAAATATTTCACTGACATTCTATATCTCCGTAACTATTACAGATATCATCATGCAATTTTGTACGGTGATAAAGGGTACTTATACAAGTTTACCTATGTATATTTCATAAACCTGTTAAGTACAGAACGAACATGGCGACCATGCGAATTTGAAATATTTTAATAGACTTTTCTCGTGATTTAACTCTCTGAGCGCAGTGAAATGTGGTAAAGTAAATGATTTTGCAGATTTTAATGCAATGCCATCTAATTTAATTCAATTGTTTACATAACCTCAAGATGGCGGCTGTGCGAAATTTTAAAATTAAGTTTTTATTCTTGTGTCGTAATCATGCGATCGAAGTGAAAGTTTGAATAATGAACCTAGGCTATAATTGTCCTTGAATGGTACATAACTCTATGGCATATAACATATAACAATCCTAAATGGCGAGCTCCCGAAATATTTAGACGGTTCTCAATATCTGTGAATCTTTTACAGCAACCAAACTGATTTTTTTTTATGTTCATAGAGACTCTGAACATATGTTCACCTAAAGGACTTTCAGTAACCTGGTGAGCATAAATCCAACATGGCGGCGACGCGAAGTACAAATATTTAAATGGACGTTTCTCGCGAATTAACTATCCGAGTGCCGTGAAAAGTTGCACTTTAAATGCTTATACAAATGTTGATCCACTGGCATCTAATTTATTTCAATTGTTTGCATAATCACAAGATGGCTGCTGTGCGTACTTTTAAAATCTCGTTTTTACTTCTTGTGTTCTAATCATGCGATTGAAGTTGAATTACCACACGTACACAATAATCTTAATGTAATAGTACAAAAATAAAAATCCAACCTGGCGACCATCTGAAATATTTAGACGGTTCTCAATATCTACGAATCTGTTACAGCAATTAAACTGAAATTTTGTATGTTGATAGAGGCAATTAACATTAGCAGGATATATGAAAATAGGCTGTATAGTTCTTCACGGAACTACTTGTTTTATCTCAGTAAGGTTTACAGGATACTTTATTATCAAATCCGTATCTTGTAGACAGTTGTACCATAATTATGAGAAATTAAATATAATAATAATAACCCCTGGCACTACAGCCCATGAAGGGCCTAGGCCTACCAAGCGACCGCTGCCCAGCCATTTGGCCTGAATATATGGGGTGATGCGTGGTCAGGGCATCGGGTCCCCTCGGCCGTTAATCTTGGTTTTCGTCACCAGGGATGGCTCCGGTAACCCCCAAATTAATTAAGATTAGCTGTTAGATTATGGGAATTACACTTAATGTGAACAACACGTCCGAAAAGCCAAGACCTTTGTCCTGCTTTGTGCAGATGTACGGCATTTCTACTTTGACATTCCCGTCACGATATGAGGAACAGTACAGAAAATATACAGTTCTCCCATGTGGAGACGAGCACATTCATTCCTTATAAATCCATACTGGAGTAGAAACAACAAGTTGTACTTTAATTCATTTTGAAGCTGAGGGACATAACTCGCCATGTTGTTTATTTCAGCCCCTAGAGTCTCGTTCCGAGAATACTTAGAGCATTCCTGGGCAAGTCCAGGACGTCACTATCTCGTTCCCCTCACATACATTATGGTAAATGACGCGGAAACGAGGACCTGTCTTTTTGTGTCTTCTTTTTAAGATGAAGTCTGCGATGCAAGTGTAGGCGCTTCTCTTTAGCGGTTTTAACACTCCCAGCATGGTTTCGGCACGAAATGGAAGAGAGATCAAAAGGGCGTGGATCTATGAAGACCATACAATGCAAAGATGCACTTTATATATGTACAGTACTATTGCAGATTAATTAATGGTAATAATAATATAAATAATAATATTAATCTAGGTTTAACGTTTAGTGACACTGGCGTGCCTGAAATTTGGTCTGAAGGGGTTCTTTAATATCTGGGACTTACACTGCAAGCAACAGGCAAAATCTTCATTGAACATATAGAGGAAAGATGTTCGGCAACAATTAAGGCCATGTTCGACATAATGAAACTCCAGAGACTCTCTTTAGGCACAGCACTACGACTATTCCACACCAAAATAGCTCCAATTGCGTGCTATGCGATCAGCAAAATATGGGTGCACCTAACAGCTGCGAACTTGAGGAGACTAGAGGCAGTCAAAGCATCCTTCCTCAGGAGAGCCCTCTAAGTATCCAAATCAACCATATCGAGGATTATATATTTGCTGGCAGACACAGACTTCTTTGTGAAAGAGATAAGTCAGAGCCATGGCCTTCAAGTCACACCGGCTTATGAAGAACATATCAGAGTCAGGGAAGAAAAAGCAGCAAACATAGACCCGAATATCTTTCGGACTTCTGCAATGAGCACCGGAGAATGGAAGAAGCCAAACTTTGAGTTACGGCATGTATACACGAGAACACTTGGCGTCGGAATTGTGTACTTGCATTTTCTGTGGACAGTTTTGTGGACAATATCACATACTCACTTGCCAATCAAGGACTCACTCTGTGACTGTTGGCAAAAGAAGATCGTATCTAACGATTACCATTGTATTAACATATATACACATTGTGTTCAATTAACTTATTATATTTAATACGCCAATAAATATACTGACACGGATCTCCCCGATATGATCACCCTCAAAAACCAACTGATTGCGCCGTGATAGAAGGGAAAGAAGAGAGGATCCACCCCAAAGTAAATGGAAAAGGGAAAAACGAACCCAGCCCAGGGGTTCCTCAAGGTCGCTGTAGTACCGTGTGTATTTGAATGGGTGATTGTTTTGGTCGTTTTGAGTTACAATAGTGTCAGATTCGAATTGGCTGAGGGTAGATAGGCCTACACATTTGAGTGTCAATACGTTCCTAATGTCTGGCTTCTATCGTGTTGTACCACACCACATGTTTTTAGATTTGATTGTAAGAAGGGATCTCAGTTATTAGGTTATTCTGATTTTAATCTTGTTCTTCAGTGTCGTACAGTTCACTGTTTTGGTTTGTGAAAGTTACAATAGCCTATATTTTGTTTGGCAATACAATACAAAGCAGTTATTTATTGTGGCACAGAAGTAAGAAATTATGACTTGATTGTTAAGTCATCATATTAAACAAAATATTTTCTCCTTGAAAAACATTGCAACGGTCATGGAGCAGTGCCCTACATTCCATTCCCAGTTAAATATATCCACAAAAAAAAAAAAGCTCTACTTCTTTACAGTTTTTTTTGTTTTTCTCAGAACTGTCCATAAATGACTTAGTTTCCCTTAAAATCACCCATTCATTTGCAATTGAGATTTTATTTTGTCGTGTAGCCTCCTGAGAGGCCGAGTGCAGGTCTTTCTAGTCGACACCCGTGGGCGACCTGCGCGTCGGGATGAGAGATGGAATAGATGAAGATGAATGAAACTGGGCAAGGATGTGGAAGGAAGCGGCCGTGGCCTGTCAGAAGGTACTGTCCCAGCATTTGCCTGGTGTTGAAAATGGGAAACCACGGAAAACCTTTTCAAGGACAGCCGACGGTGGGGCTCGAACCCACGCGTCTACCGAGTCAGCAGAGAGCTTGGCCCCTTGACCTAACGCAGCGCTTTAGCCCGCGTAGCCACTACTGTCGGTTGAGATTAAGATGTGGAAAGAGGCGGCCGTGGCCGTAAGTTAGAGACCATTCTGACATAGGCGCCGAGTAGAAGTAGGAACCCGCGGAAAATTACTTCTATGGCAGCCAAGGTGGAAATTGAACACTATACTCAGTTTTGTCTCATGAGGCTGAGTGTAGCCTTCCTCAGGCCAAATTAACTTTTTTGGCAGAGATGAAAATCGAATCCAGGCGTCAATTGCGAGTATAGTTGTTTTAGTTAATTACTACAGACACTACTACCATGACACAGGTTACCATACAACTATCGCCCAACTTAGCAGAGGCGAATGATGACCAAAGTTGTCCCAAGGCGCTGATTGAAGCACTAACAACCACTACTTAAAATGAAGGTAGGTTTGGGAAAGTGTTCTTCCTCCCTGCGAGTTTGTTGGAAGAAAAGAGAAAGTGAGAAGGGTTTGTAAGTAATCCGCAAGCAGGTCTAATCTTGGCCCTCTTGAGAAAGTCGAGCGACCTGTCGCGTAATAAGCTGGTGATCTGATACACGAGGATCAGTCTGCCTGCTGCCCACCGGGCGAAACGACTGCGCGCCAAGATAAACATTCTCAAGAGAAAGACACATAACGGATTTTCTTTTTGGTTATGTTACAGTTTGAATCGTTGGTCAATGTTGTTGGTCTTTTTTAAAATCCACTTTAGGTGTTCGTGACGTCTAAATCACCAATCCCGCTTGTTTGTATGTAGAACTTGTTTGATTACCTGTGTCTGATTACTTTAGTAGTTGGTTGGAGTCGATTGGTTAACATCTTGAAAATAGCGGCTTCGGTGGCGTAGTTGGTAGCATGCTGAGCTTCTATGCCCAAGGTCACGGGTTCAAACCCGGCCGAAGCCGTCGGATTTTTTAAGAACGTTAAAAATCCCTCAGTATGCCTTCCTTCGGAGGGGAAGTAAAGCCAGCAGTCCTATGTCATAGATTTATGGCATGATAATGAACCTTCAACTAATTACACTTGAGGGAAGCTAAATTATAGGTTAGATTTGACTAACGGTCTTAGGTTCCAACGTTCGTCGCCGGGAGCTGACTGCGGTGGCATCTAGTAACCAAGTTAAGAACTAGTTGGTCGTTGACGGTGGCGTTTGGCAGCAAAAATTGTAACTACTTGAAAATCGAATGTCTGCAGTCATTACTTGAATTAAAAACAGATAACACACACTAATACAGCCATCACAATTAACACCGGTTATCAGACAGATTCTACACACACCCTAAGTACACGGGGCTATATGATCGCGTTGTTGCAGCCCCTAAACTGAGGAACCAACCAACATCTTGAAAGGATTCGAATAAGTACAGGAATAACAAGCAGTTGACCTCTCTATTCCGCCCTTAAAAACAACAAAAATCCAAATACTGAAATAGCAGGGATATCTAAAATTCATGCATAAACCAGGCTGTAGTTACTGGAGTCGAAGGACATGAGATTGATTGTTTATTTTAGGATTATATGCATAAGGCTAAGAAGCCCCATTTGTTGCATGCAATCCGCTCTTTTGCATTAAATAGCATCACATTAAGTAACAATACTTGAAATAATTACCTAATAAACTAAGTATTAAATCTCATGATGTGCTTGCAAAGACCCTGTAACCATCTGAAAATATCATTGATAGCCATCCAATAATACACCAGTAAGGTGTTAGTTATTGTTGTTTTATGTAGGCGGAACTACGAGGTCATCTGCTCATATCAGTAAGGTGCCTACTGAGTATTGAGTGATGTGAATTCTCATACGCATGCAAATGCATGATGCACTACATGATTTATTGTGTTTAGAAGTACGATGGTGAGGTATTTGTATTGTGAACTCGGTAAATCTGTAGCTTTGGCCACGGACTGTTTCAATACGACAAAGGTTGAGACAAAGGCTGGTTTTCAAACAGGAGTAATACAGGCTGGAACTAATCGCCCATACTTTTCGATATAGGTCTCTACAGTGTACAATAATGAAAGAAATCAGATATATTTTAAGTACGAGTAAAGGTTCAAGGTGAAATTAACTCTAATATTTGCTAATGGCATTGTCACCTTAGCCGATTCATCAAAAGATTTGAATGAGTTCATAAATGGCGTGGATAGAGGATTGAAGAACGAATTCATAAAGAAAACCAATATACAAGTAGGAAAATTCTGCTATTTGGGAAGCACTAGGTGGACGAAGAAGAGAGTAAAAAAATTAGGTTAGGACAGGCTAGGAAAGTTTTCCTAAAATAAATCTGTTTACATGAAATAGGCTATAAAATCAGGTATTAGAAATTCATTCTTGAAAGCCCTTGTCTGGAACGTGGTGCTCTATGGAGGTGAAACGTGGGCATAAACTGCAGCAGAAAATAGAACGGGAGCATTTGAAATTTTGTTTTACAGACCAAAAAGAGAAGAGGTATTGAAAGGATTGGGGGAGGTGAGATGTTTCTGGCGACTGCTAATGAGAAGAGATATTGGTAGGGAACATACTAAGGCACCCAGGAATAGCAAAACATAAGTATGGAAGCAAGGGTCGAAGTTAAGAACTGTCAGGGTGGACCAGAACTTCAAATTTATTAATCAGATTGCTTCGGATACTGGATGTGGTAGGCATGGACTGCTGCATCAAACCAGCCAAAAGAAGACTCAAACCCAGTGATCTTTAAACCTCTGTCACCCCCCACCACCTAAATTAATTTCTGTCACTTCATGTGTGAAATATTATTGCGACGCTTCAGGGATAACTACGGCATGGAACGTAAGCTGAATAAAGGTCAAGGGCTACTTACCCATTACAGTACTGTAGGCTACGCGATCATCTATGTCAGTACCGGTGAGTTAGCCGTGGTCGTTACGGCATGACTGCTGGCAGTCGCTCACATCCGTCCCCCTGCCGGTAACCTTGAAGATGGTCTTCTGTGGTTTCCCATCTTCCTTCCAGGCAAATGCCGGGGTTGGTCCCTAACTATAGGCCACAGCCGCTACCTTCCAACTCCTCGTCCTTACATTCAAACTTTCCTCCCCAGACAACACTCCACACACGACGGTCCATTGGGTGTCCGCCTAGAAGCAGCTACAAAACTGGCGAGCATGTCCTCGGACACTCCCGGCTCTAAAAGCCATACGCTAAAAAAAACTATGGCAGTCTTGGGCAAAGTACGGCCCGCGGGCCAAGTGCGTCCCTTGAGCTAGTTTAATGCGGCCCGCGACATGGTTTCGAATTATACTACCTACAATTACATATAGTCATACTTTCTGTCCAGTGTATCTAGAAGTGAAAAACTGTTTTAATCTCATTGTCTTTATGCGTTTTGTGTAATATCTCCAAGACGAATTTGAATGAAGATTTCTGAACTTCAAATTTATTGAACAGAACTTGGACATTTTCAGCATGTCATTTAATGTTGACTGTGAAACAGTAAAATCAGAGTTGAAGCTAGAACTGATTGAGCTACAATGAATTAAAGCAGCTATTCCTCAAAGTTTCGAAAATTGAGTTCTACAAGGCCCTACCAAAATCAAGCTTCCCAAACTTGAAATATCATGCATAAAAGATAACTGCCATGTTCGCGTCTTACTATATCTGTGAACTGGTGTTTTCTGCAATGAAACTTCGCAAAAATAGCGTCAGAAATAGATTGACAGACCGCCATTTAGTTGGGCTACTAACAAGGGAAGTACCCCAGCTCGAACGGTGAAAACTGACTGAAAGTATGTTTAAAGTATATAGTTGTACCTAATGTATGTCAATAGCTATCAATGCCATTCATATGTAAAAGTACGTGTTCGGTCGCCAACACCATCTGAGTGTGTGATAATGTGATAACCGTAGCATTTGAGTTTGGACTATTGCAATGCGGGAACATTGTAAATAATGGAGTATGTCTATATGTTGCCCCTGTTAAGTGTGCGTACTGTTCCATTCCGCTGTATTTTAATCACTTCAATGAAACTCCACATTTACACTTCGACGTCGAATGAAGGACAACACAGTATCTTCTATTGCGGGAAAGATGACCATGTCAACACGGTACGGCATGTATTAAGATTTCTTGTTGCAAGCAAGTGTTCAACCTTTCGCCAGATGATGCTGCACCACATCTGTTTCTTGTTAATATCATGGTCTGAGTTGCCTGTTGCACGGTAGTTTCTGCTGAAAATTGTGTTTTTGCAATATTTTTTTCTAATTTTACCACATAATATGCTAAAGGTCTAACCAATTGCTAGGAATGGATTTTCCCTAATATAGTGGTCCGAATTGTTTGTTGCACGGTAGTTTCTGCTGCGAATTGTGTTTCTGAAATCTTTGGACACCGTAACTTCCAAACATTGATTGTACACTAATGCGGGGTTTTACAGATAAATGCCCGTGGTGGGTAGTAGGACAGATCTTCGTATGTTAATCGTACTGCCAGTTGGTTTTAGCCGTTCGAGCTGGGGTGTTTCCCCCGTAAGAATCAGCTCATCGTAGTTTCAACCAGATTATGAAAGACTTTTAGAAGCACAGTCACAGTTCCACTTGTTACATACTCCTTCCTCTTCTAACAAGTAATGAAGGTGTGTTCTTTTTTCCCGAGTTTTCTTCCATTGTAGCCAATAGGTTTTGTTTGATTCAAAATTCAGAAATATAAAGTTTATACTCCATCTATAAACATGTGTTGTTCTTTTTTACGACTCGCCAAGTTTATTTTGTACTGCATCTGGCCCTGCCCCTAAAAAGTCTGCCCATGTCTGATCCACGGAATGTAAAAATCATGAAGACCAGACTGGGTTATTGCCCTAGTTCGTCGCTGTTATAAATCGTGGCGGTATTATCACGTAAGCTTTTGAAGGAACTTGTAAAGTTTTCTGTAGCTCTAACAACTGAGTAATCGAGAAGCTTACAGGACGGCACTCTGGCCACGTTTTATATTGGGTTTGTCTAGCGTTGTGGCGGACGTGCCCCGTCCTTATCTCCCGGGAGGCCCAACACACCCCGTGATACATGGCTCCCCGACAGTAGTTCTCACATCTGCAGACGCAATCCATCAAACTCATTATTGTGTTGGGGTGCCTAATACTGTAATATTCTCCCACACAAGACGAGCAAGGAAGATATTGTCATTAAGGTTGCAATACTTACTTACCCCCATCAGGGGCTCACATGTAGTGGTACGTGGGTTGGCAACCACGGGGCCCCAGCTGAATCCGGCAATGCTACCACTTAACAGAGGTGTGCAAATTATTAGAATCAACCCCTGTTGCCAACATTTCATTTATTCTTTTCATGAACTAATCTAGTAACAAAATTGTGCAAGGCGCCGAAATTATTTCCGATTTTAAACCAACAGTCTTAATTAACTTTCCTTTCTGTTTGCCATCTCTTGATAGACGGCTTCGGTGGCATAGTTGGTAGCATGCTGAGCTTCTATGCCCAAGATCGCGGGTTCAAACCCGGCCGAAGTTGTCGGATTTTTAAGAGCGTTAAAAATCCCTCAGTATGCCTTCCTTCGGAGGGGATGTTAAGCCGGCGGTCCCATGCCATAGATTTATGGCATGTTAAAGAACCTTCCACTAATTACACCTGTGTGAAGCTAAATTGTATAGGTTAGGAATGTAAACAACGCTCTTAGGTTTCTACGTTCGTTGCCAAGAGTCGACTGTGGTGGCGTCTAGTAGCTAAGTTCTGAACTAGGCCTAGTAGTCATTGACGGTGGCGTTTGGCGGCAACAGTAGGAGCTATTTGAAAAATTCAAAGTTGCAGTCCTTACTTGAATTTTAAAAAACAGATACAAACACTAATACAGCCATCACAATTAACACCGGTTATCAGACAGATTCTACACACGCCCAAAGTACACGGGGCTACATGACCGCGTTGTCGCAGCCCCTAAAACTGAGGAACCAACCAACATCTCTTGATGAATGCTGTACATTTGCATTTGTCAGTTGGCACAGGCTAGAGTGAAATGCGACCTTTCACCGATGTCTCAGTCTAACTCATGGCTGTGATTATATGGAAGCTACTGAGGTATGGGTGGTGCTTAGTAATGACATTCAGGGCACAGTCAGTGCCTTTGGATGCTGTGAAAGATTCTACTCATAGGGTTAGTACTGCTATACTGACTCAGTGAGGAAAGCAATAGCAAACTATCTTACCCCTCTCCTTGCCTCGTACGCCTTATTATAGCGCTGCCTTGGGTTTTTGTGGGTATCTACCCACTTAACCTAACTGCGGTGCTTTTTGAGGATCCAACTAGCCATCGGGCTGACTACCTAACAGACAGACAAGAAACAGACAGTATAACTATTCCCACTAAAAGAGGAATCTTGCTAATGGGGAATGTCACTCG
Source organism: Meconema thalassinum (assembly GCA_946902985.2). Lineage (NCBI taxonomy): Eukaryota > Metazoa > Arthropoda > Insecta > Orthoptera > Tettigoniidae > Meconema > Meconema thalassinum. The sequence goes on along the minus strand of OX336393.1, from coordinate 364,784,817 downwards.
TTCTTATTTGACTACCGTACTTAATTCTTGTTCTCGTCTACATTTGAAGCAGAAGTATTCAAAATCTTCTTTACTGATGAGTCGCTCTTGGAACTAATCTACAATTCGTGGACGATGATTTGAAGCCACCAGTTTTAGAGGGTATATCCCAAAGTCAATGAAAAAAGAGGAAACGGCCCCAGCTCAGGTGTCCCTCGGAATCTCCAATTATGAAAATATACAAACACAATTACTTTTTGGCAAGGTTGTAAGTCCATACTTAGGAGAGAAATCATTACTGAGTAGACCAATAAAATATGTGAAATTGACTCAACGACTTGTTCGTTTTTGAATGATAATTTTTTGTTTTTCTGTTATTATTGTTTATTTTTATAATTTTTTATTTTTATTTAATTCTTTGTTTTTGTTTTATTCATGTTTGGTCTTTTAAATTTAGGTGTCCACCTCAAAATTTTAAATTCAATTCCAAATTCGTATTCTTTAATCTGTGTTAACAGGGGCAGATGCCCTTGTAGTTCCGCCCCTAAGTAACTAAAATATGTGAGGCGTCTGGTATCAAAACAAGTCACATCACTTCAACAAAATGTTTCACGAGACACGAAAATACCGAATAAGTCCTTTGTTTACTGACAAATAAATATGGCTCTTTCTTGAAAGTTGTAAGTGATATAGACAAATATTTCCCAAATGTTTCATGACTCAAGCTGCTTTATTTACATTTTTATAAGCATGCTAATATTTGATGTGTCTTATTTTGATTTAAAACTTGCTGATTTATCTTGTTTTGCAACTCAGTAATCGGATGTATCTTATTTTGGAAATGAAATAATTACTCTTCACAAGCATAAAGTCGATTTAACACACCAATACAAATGTAAACACACCGGCACTAACAGAACACGAAACAATAGCATAAGCAGCACACAAAGAGCGCTATTTCAGCTAATGCGATGATCGATAAGCAATAGACCGTGACAAGATGTATCTTGTTTTATACTCATTCATCTACTTGTTTTATTTTGAAACAAACTACTTCAGCATTTTAAAACAGCATGATGTGTCCTGCTTTGAATACCATTCTCTTCCCACGTGTAAAGAGAGCACTCAGAACTTGTTAAATCAGCTGTGATCCCAAAATCACAAAAATAGTGATGTATCTTGTTTTGATACCAGACCACTCATGTAACCAGTTGGTATATATATATTTTTAGCCTACTTTTCACATTTTGCAAAAATGAGGAAAAAGTAGACTTATGAGATCGGGCAAATGTATGTCTGTCTGTCTGTCTGTCTGTCTGTCTGTCTGTCTGGCTGTGTGTGTGTGTCCCCCTATCAACTCCTAAACGGTTGCAGCAATCGAAACAAAATTTGGTAGGAGTAAAGATCTATACCTGAATATCTCACGGCCATATTTGAAAATGATGTCAGTGCTACCAACTGCAAAAAAAATCGCAATTGAAATTTGAGCTCCATGTTGGATATCTTGGAAAGTATGAATGGGAGCTATTTCAAAATTGGCACACGTACAGATCATAATATTTCAGTTTAATTTCCAGGAGGCCAAACATGGCAGTGTTGCCAAAATGATTATAAGCCTCCTGATAGGTCCAATTTTTAAATGCATATAACTTCTACACTATCAAGTGGAATTCAACCAAATTTCGTATGTTGTATGTGTACATAACCAGATATGACTGAGCGTATTCTTAAGACCTACCAGGGCTGCCAACTGTTAATAAATGCTCCTAATTTATTTTATCCAAATACCAATATATCAGAAAGTATGCAAGCCGACAGCTTTAAACTATGCACACGTATAGTACCTGACATTCTATATTAATTTGGAGTAACTTATATACGTCAGTGCTACCAACATGATTCTAAGCCTGCTGACAGGTCCAACTTTAAATACATGTAACTTCCATACTATAATTTGGATTTCAACCAAATTTCGTATGTGCTATGTGTACCATAACATATATGACTCTGCGTATTCTAAGGAGCAACCTGGGCTGCCAACTGTTAATATGTGCTGTCCCTATTTTTGTTACCCTAATATCAATATATCAGAAAGTATGCAAGCCAATAGCTCTAAACTTTGCACACGTATAGTACCTGGCATTCTAGACGAATTTGGAGTAACTAATATACGTCAGTGCTGCCAACATGATTCTAAGCCTGCTGATAGGTCCAATTTTAAAATGCATGTAACTTCTATACTAACTAATGGATTTCATTCAAAATTGGCACAACAATAGATCATATTATTTCAGATTATTTCTGACCAATACATGCATGACATTGTTGCCAACATGATTTTACGCGCGCTGTTAGATCCAATGTTTAACTGCATGTAACGTCCATGCTATCCAGTGGACTTCAACCAAATTTTGTATTTAGTACCGTAAGAGACGGAACTAAGAATATATTCAGTCATCAGGGCTGCCAACTGTAGTGCTCTATTAGGATACATTATGCCAGGTATACAGTATTTCGAACTAATTGGAAATTTCGATATTAGCAACTTAATTTCGTCATTATTCTAGATAGGTTCATATTCTGTAGAATAATCATTGGCATGAAAAGTAGGCTGTATAGTTCTTCACGGAACTTCTTGTTGGAATATAACAATGTTACTGATTTTTTTTAGTCTAATAATTTGCACACCTCTGTACTTGTGCCGAGCCCATCTATTTTGTCTATCCTGTCAGCCTCCATTGGTCAGCTGTTATTCTCTTCTAAACTCGACAGTATTACGGTATGATACCCTTTTATCGAGGGGTCATACTTCCTGTTCCTTTCCACGGAATAGCATGCCTACTGTACAGGGCTTAGAGATGACATTCCCAATAGATGGCCCGCGGGCCACATCCCTCCCTCCCGCCGAGAGATTTCCGATGGCCTGACATGAAAAACGAGAAAAAAATAAGTTTGAATAATTGAAAGAAAATTATTGGTTCTCAATATTGCTCTTATAAGTTAGATCCCTTCTTGAATTCAAATTTTCCACTTTTCCAAAGAGGTTAACTTATAATGTTCTTGGTTTTACGTCCCTTTTAACCACTGTGGCTTTTAGAGAAAACGGAGTGCTGTAATTTGGCCCAGAGGTAGATCTATAACGTGCCAGTAAATCTACTGACACGGCTCCCTCGCATTCGCACACCCTCAAATGCCAGCTGACTGCGCCAGGATTCAATCCTGCAACTTTGAGTACAGCAGGCGAGAATTTCTCAAGAGGAGAGATTTTGCTATTGCGACTTCGTTTGAATATTTGAACTATATTCAGCATTCTATTTATTTTACTTCCGCCCCCCCCCCCCCGAGTACCATAAATAATCATAAAATTAATCTATACGTGTTGGCGACTTCGGTGGCGTAGTTGGTAGCATGCTGAGCTTCAAAGTCCAATATCGCGGTTTTAAACCCGACCGAAGTCGTCGGATTTTTTAAGAGCGTTAAACATCCCTCAGTATGCCTTCTATCGGAGGGAAATTAAAGCCTGCCGGCCCATGTCATAGATTTATGGCATGTAAAAGTACCTTCAACTAACTACAATTGTGTGAAGCTAAATTTGTAGGTTATATTTGATTAACACTGAAAGTTCCAACATTCGCTGTTAGGTGCCGGTTGCGGAGGCATCTAGTAGCCAAGTTCACAGCTAGGTGTCGTTGACCGTAGCATATGGTAGTAAAAGTAGGAACTACTTGAAATTGATCGTCTGCAGTCCTTACCTGAATTAGAGGTAACACACACTAATGCAGCCATCACAATTAACACCGTTTACCAGACAGATTCTACAGACACCCAAATTACATGGGGTTATTATGACCGCGTTGTCGCAGCCCCTAAACTGGGGAACAAACCAACCAACCAACCAACCAACCAACCAACCAACACTCGCTAAAGGCTCACGGCTTGTCAGCTGGGGAATTGGCTGCCTCAAGGGATTTCTGGCCCGGGTCCGTTTTTCCTGCAGTTTTCCAGTGACCTGTGCTGCCATGTCACTGACGTCATGGGTCTAGCCAACGACGCTATGACATTATACAAGTATTTTTGGAAATAAGTGTAGCCACAGACAATTTACAGTCCACTTCCTCGTGTAGCAGCTAGCATTCTTGGTTGTAGTCCCAGAGGTCAGGGTTTGATTCCCGCCTCTACCAAGAAATTTAATTCTGGTCTGTGGGCTGGAATGGGGTACACTCAGCCTTGTGAGTCAAAACTACACATCCTAATTCATACACACACACACACCTCAGATAAAACGACAGCAACAAAAGCAATAACATAGCCTTACGTTTCAAAAAAAAGCATGGAGAGCATCATATATCATTAGGGCGGCTTCGGTGGTGTAGTTGGTAGCATGCTAGGCTTCTATGCCCAAGGTCGTGGGTTCAAACCCGGCCGAAGTCGTCGAATTTTTAAGAGCGTTAAAATCCCTCAGTATGCCTTCCATCGGAGGGGAAGTAAAGCTGGTGGTTAAATGTCATAGATTTATGGTATGATAAAGAACCTTCCACTAATTACACTTGTGTGTAGCTAAATTATAGGTTAGATTTGAATAACGCTCTTAGGTTCCAACGTTCGTCTCCAGGAGCTGACTGCGGTGGCATCCAGTAACCAAGTTCAGAACTAGTTGGTCGTTGACGGTGGCGTTTGGTATAAAAAGTTGGAACTACTTGAAAATCGAATGTCTGCAGTTCTTACTTGAATTAAAAACAAATACACACTAATACAGCCATCACAATTAACACCGGTTATGAGACAGATTCTACACACACCCAAAGTACACGGGGCTAATTGACTGCGTTGTCACAGCCCCTTAACTGAGGAACCAACCTACCGTATATGAAAAATGAATGAAAATCCACAGCCTGCTTCCAGTCTCCGACCGGGTCAGGAATGGAATGAATGAAGCCCCCATCTAGCGGCGAGGATATGAACTGTGCCGGCTGCCGAGGCCTGACGCACTCCTCTGGGGCAATGATTAAATGAATGATAGATGAAATAACCAACCTACCGTATATAATTAGAAAATAATTTCTTCACATTTCACGACGGTGGGTGCAACTTAAAAATGTAATTCCTCTCTTTTTCCAGACATGATGTGATTACCCCCCTACCGATTTGTAATTGTTTGCCTGTATAGGGTTGGGGGATAAAATACGACTGACATAGTTTGCGATTTACAAAAATCACTTCGTAAATAATTTATTAATTACATAGCCAATGTGGTTGGATTTCATGCCAGAATGCTGAGGTTTCGAAAACGGGTTAGAGTTCTACGATTAATCTTATTTTCAAACCTTACTTTTCAAAATAAACTCAAGAAAGTCTGTACGTATTTCAAATTAATTCTGTTATAACATGAGATGGGTGTGAAGGCCTCTGAAATTGTCATCACGCCTAGCACACTAATTGTCATATCTGCCAGCCACCCCCTGGGTAATGCCAGCACATAACAAGGTCTGCTGGATGAGTAATGAATACCATAGAATCAGGGTAATGCGATCACACAAGGAAATACAAATTAAGACCTCCGCTCCAATGTTTGTGAAGGGAGAGGGTTGTAATGATGGTCATTAGTTTCTATTACTAACATAAAGTAGCTAATGAAGATAGGTCTGTTACTTAGCTACTGTAGTTAAAGGGGTAGAACACATGTGGGGGTAGATAGTTTTCACTTGAGAAAGAGCTGTTAGGAACAGAATGAAATGGCAGAAGGAATAGCTCAGTTGGTAGCGTACGCATAACCACGGGGTTTGGTTTTAAGAAATACCCTGACCCAGTTGGCAATAGAACCCCAAGTCCTTCAGGCCAAAGTCCAACGTTCTATCCACTTAGCTACGAAGCCGAACATAGTATTTTTTGAGAAATAATTTTGACGCTGTGAGTTTTTAAAGGTATGAACACCGATTGGTTGGTTGGTTGGTTCCTCAGTTTAGGAGCTGCGACAACGCGGTCATGTAGGCCCGTGTACTTTGGGTGTGTGTAGAATCTGTCTGATAACCTGTGTTAATTGTGATGGCTGCATTAGTGTATCTGTTTTTAATTCAAGTAGTTCCTACTTTTGCTACCAAACGCCACCGCCAACGACCAACTAGTTCTGCACTCTGTTACTAGATGCCACTGCAGTCGGCTCCTGGCGACGAACGATGGAACCTAAGAGCGTTAGTCAAAGATAACCTATAATTTAGCTTCACACACGTTTTGATAACGTTGATTGGACTAAATTGTTTGACATTTTGAAAATGATTGGAATCAAGTACAGGGATAGGAGGGTGATCTACAATCTGTACAGGAACCAGACAGCAGTCATTCGAGCTGATGGACATGAGAAAGAAGCTGATATTCAGAAAGATGTGAGGCAAGGCTGCAACTTATCGCCCATACTTTTCAATCTCTATATTAAACAAGCAATGAAGGAAATTAGAGAGAAAGTTAAAGTGGGAGTGAAGATTCAAGGATAAATAATTTCAACTCTGCGACTTGCTGATGACATCGTCGTCTTGGCCGACACGCCTCAGGATTTGAATGAGTTTTTGAATGGTATGGACTCCGTCTTGAGGAAGGAATTCATGATGAAAATCAATAAATGTAAATCAAAAATAATGGAATGCAGCCGAAAGAAATCAGAAACCCCTATTGACGTCAAATTGGAAGGTGAAAAGCTAAAGGAAGTAGGAGACTTCTGGTACTTAGGAAGCAAAATAACCAGTGATGGACAACGCAAAGAGGATATAAAAAGGTGGTTGACTGAGGCGAGAAAAGCATTTGTACAGAAAAGAAATAATTAACATCAAATAAAGATTTAGGTATTAAATATACCTTTTTGAGAGCCACTTTCTGGAGCGTGGCGCTCTATGGAAGTGAAACATGGACTGTTGGTGCAGCAGAAAAGAAGAGAAAAGAAGAAAAGAAGATAATTTGGTGTCGCAGGAGAATGATGAAGTTCAGATGGTTAGATAGAGTAACAAATTAAGAAGTATTAAGACGAGTGGGAGAGAAGAGAAATGAGTCGTCCAGTTGCAAAAACCGTTTAATCCACTTGTGAATAAGAATCATTTATATGAGAAGCGTTTCTCTGGACTTTGCCTCACGCATATTTTGTGTATGTTTTCTACTTTTTTATTTTTGCTTTGTGTTCTTGGTTTTTGGTTTTGTGTTTGCTTTGTGCTTTTGCTTTTGAATTTTACATTTACTTTTTTTCTTGGTTTTGGTTTTGTGTTTATTTTCTGCTTTTGCTTTTTTGAACTTCGCTTTTTGCTTTGTGTTTCTTGTTTTTTGTTTTCTACTTTTGCATTTGGTTTTGAATTTTGCTTTTTGCTTCGTGTTTTTGGTTTTGTGTTTGTTTTCTGGAAAATCAAAATAAAACAAAACAAAATAAAATAAAACAAAATAAACAAAATAAAATCAAAATAAACCAAAACAAAAATAAAATAAAATAAAATAAAACATAACAAAATATCAACAAAAAATTAAACAAAGCAAAATTAAATTAAACAAAACAAAATAAAACAAAACAAAATAAAATAAAATAAAGTAAAATAAAATAAAATAAAATAATAAAATAATTAATTTTATGACATGCTCCTTATTCACAAGTGGATTAAACGAGTTTTGCAAATGGACGACTCAAATGTAGACTAAGGTTAGTATATGTTCAACATATTGCCTCGGATATAAGGTGCGCTAGCTATGTAGGGATGAAAAGGTTAGCTCTGGACAGGGAGGAGTGGAGAGACGCATCAAACCAGGCTGAAGACTAAAACAACAACAAAGCTTTGAAAGGTAATTGATAAATATTATCGAGTTGTAACGATACTGCCCCAAAACTACAATCATTACGATGTTGATGATGTTAACACGCGTGTTTCTGTATTGTGCGGGGTGAAGTTTGTCAGTCTTCTGCCTGCCATTGATTTGAACGGAACGTGCGTTCTCTTAATGGATACCGGTGCTATGTGGTCTAATTGAAATCGGAATCGTACCAACAAGATTAATGGCTCATTATAACGTGATGCGAACCACGGACCCCTGGATGAGGCTCATTATCTAACTAATGAGGGAATACAAGTATAACACGTGGTGTAGAGAGTGAACTAGTCAAAGGTAACACTGGGCTGCGATCAGTTGCATCAACGCTACCTGTTTATATTTGTCTGTAATTTTACGATACTTGTCACCCCAAATTATAGTCGTTGACAGTAATAATAATAATAATAATAATAATAATAATAATAATAATAATTACTTAAAGAGGTACAGAGAGACTTACACGTAATCAATATAGAAAATTTCGAAGACCGAACTGAGTGCCAGACGAAAATCGCGAATGTTAAGTTTGAACCAAGATTATTACGACAACCTGGGAAAAAGTGGACGGATGAGAGGAAGAGGAAGCATTCCGAGAGAATGAAGAGATTTTAAGAGGAGCGGAGGAGACACACCTCCAAATGACATCATGTTACCAAGTTCAATCGCTCTCCCGTAGGGGAATTTTCGCTTAAATAAATAAAATAATAACTAGATGAAGGTTTTCACTTGGATGAACGGCAGAAATCCCACGCCAAAAGGATAAACGAGTGGTGGCCCACAAGAAGGTAATCAGTTGAGATATCGCGGTCCCTAATTGCCCTGACGATAATGTGGACAATTATTATTAATTGTTCTAAGGGCATATTCTCAGATAGAGTGATCACAGACTGACTAAAATAATTCTAAATTTTACATTGTGGGGTTTGAAGCCATTTTTCAGTATTGCCTAAGTAAACAAAAGTTTGGTGCTTTTCAGTCGGTCAACACGAATGTACCCAAAAATAGTTGAGTATTAATGTATGTATTAATCTCATGTAATTTATTTCAGGATTAGGGCATAACCCAGTTATTTTTGGGTACATTCGTGTTGACCGACTGAAAAGCACTAAACTTTTGTCTAAATTTTACTATCTCAAGCAATGAAGGAAATTGGAGAGAAATTCAAAGTAGGATTAAAGATTCAAGGAGAAATAATTTTAACTCCGAGATTTGCTGATGACATTCTCATCTTAGCCGACACACCCAAGAATTTGAATGAATTTTTAAATGGTATGGATTCTGTCTTGAGGAAAGAATTCTTGATGAAAATTAAGAAATTCAAAACTAAATATTGGAATGCAGCCGAAAGAAATCAGAAACCCCGAATTGGCAGGTGAAAAGCTAAAAGAAGTAGGAGACTTATGTTATTTAGGAAGCAAAATAACCAGTGATGAACGAAGTAAAGAGGATATAAAAAGTAGTTTAGCACAGACAAGGAAGGCATTTCAACAGAAAAGGTTTCTGTTGACATCGAATATAGATTTACTAGTCTTACATCTTCATAATTCCGATCAAATTTCCACCACATCTGCGTAGCAAACACGCACTGTTCTTGAGACAATTTTCTATTCATAATCTAAACATTTCACGCTAACAATGAATAACAACGAATGCAAAAAATGAGGTCCATTCTCAGATAGTCACTTGTTAATAACGAACCAATCCTGCCATCCCTCTTTATACAATTTTTTTCGCGCACAGGTTGTGTGTTTATTAGCAGCATTAAAACATACGTAACAAAATTAAATAAAATCACCTAACTACTGTACGTACAGCGGTTAACTGACTTATGCTACACACTGTATAAAAAGGAAGTCAGTAAAATTATTTATTTATTTGAACACAACAGGATTTTCATCCCAATTACAGTGGCATTAAGATTACACAGTGTGTTATCTTTAAACTTATACTAACTTAAACTAAACAGTAACTAAATAAAACTAATTAAAATAACTAGGTGTGAAATTAAAACAGTAGGCTACAAATAATAATACATGTGTAATACAAGGTTGGCTAGGTAGAATGACTCAGTGGTAAGAATTCATGATTTACAACTTGCAAGGTTTGAGGCATTATTTCTGGAGAGTGGTTAGGAATTCCATCAAAAATACTGTCAAGGAAGTACAAATACCTATGGCATTAATTCTTTGAGCAACATTGTTGAAAATATGTCATAGTCTGTTCAGCGGTGAATTTTTGTTGGCAGATGTCCTGGTTCTTTTAATTTCAAATGTGATATTGTTCCTAGAATTGATGCCTGGTACATGGAAATTTAAGAGAGAAAGGAATTTGGATTCATCAATTGAATTGTTTATAATTTTGAAAAGGAATTTCATAGCATCTATTTTTCTTCGTATTTCTAAACTGTCTACATTAAAATTTATTAGCAGTTCCTGGTTTGGTATCAAGTGGGGATAGTTGGCTGTTCTTTTAAAATGTAGATATTTTAGGAATTTCGTTTTTGTGCTTTCAATCATTGAGGTATATGTCTTGCATCTAGGACTCCATAATGCTAGCATATTGATATACAAGTGGAGTTATCTCATGAATATAGTATCTCATAAATGTGAAATGTTTTCAAATATTATTTTTACAACTGCCATTTAAGCTTCTTTATTTTACGTCGGAATAGTTTGACAATATACTAAAATAGAGCTTAGAAGAAAAATGATTGCATGAAATGCAAATGATCTCGCTGATTCAGTTGCACGGAAACTTGTCTCATACAAATGAAATTCTCTTTCCAGTTTTGATGGCACCCTTCTAAAATATTTCAACTTCTCCCTACTACACTGAGAAGAAAGTTCGTTCTCTTAAAAGTTTCTACAACAAAAGAATAACATTAGTTATGGGGTGATAACATTAAAATGAAAAACTGCTACTTTCATATCGTCATAAACGCCTTTCCTTATCCGAGAGTTAAATGAAGTGTGGAAGAAGGCACATTTCTTCTCGGAGGTGGCATCTACATTGCAGTAAAGCGTTCTGGTGTACACATATATTTACCTGGGAATAGGACGGCATGGATATTCATCAAGCTATAGTAGAGTAGAGTAACGATGGAAATTGTTACTGTCAAACATACAACACCGCCACAGAATACAGTACGGTGTATGTGTGCTTCATTACGAACTTCCTCCGATGCTTCGCACGCTGGCACATTAAAGTCTTGCTGGCATAGTGTAGAACACAGCTGGGCAGACGATACTCAACCTTAACGTCATGCTAGTACACCCATCCATCACGCATAATGTGGTGCACAATTTCCGGACCAAACACAATCTCCAACTCGGTCCTATTGTGGTGTTGGCTGGCTTTATTTTCTTCTTTTCATATAAAGCGGAGTCAATAGACAAAAACAACTACCAACAGCAGCACCACACTGTCTGTTCCTCCTTTACACACACTCACAAAGTCGTGAATTATTTCAATGCACTGTTCACAGCAAGAGAAAACACTACAACACACATCACTTAAGACAAAATAAGCTTCTCTCTTAAATGAAAGAAACCAAAGAGATGGGGACTTTTATCTTCTTGGTAAGTATTACTGTTATCATTATTTTCATTATTATTATTATTATATTATTATTATCATCATCATTATTATTATTATTATTATTATTATATTATTATTATCAGTAGTGGCTACGCTGGCTAAAGGCAGCGTTAGGTCATGGGGCCAAGCTCTCTGCTGACTCGGTAGACGCGTGGGTTCGAGCCCCACCGTCACCTGTCCTTGAAATGGTTTTCCCTGGTTTCCCATTTTCAACATCAGGCAAATGCTGGGACAGTACCTTCTGACAGGCCACGGCCGCTTCCTTCCACATCCTTGCCCAGTTTCATTCATCTTCATCCATTCCATCTCTCATCCCGACGCGCAGGTCGCCCATGGGTGTCGATTAGAAAGACCTGCACTCGGCCTCTCAGGAGGCTACTCAACAAAAAATATTATTATTATTGTTATTTATAACAGCTTCGGTGGCGTAGTCGGTAGCATGCTGAGCTGCTATACCCAAGATCGCGGGTTCGAACTCGGCTGGAGTCGTCGGATTTATAAGAGCGTTAAAATCCTTCAGTATGCCTTCCTTCGGAGGGGAAGTAAAGCCGGTGGGCCCATGTCATAGATGTATGGCATGTAAAAGAACCTACCACTACAATTGGTAATGTGTAGCTGAATTTGTAGGTTATTTGGTTTAGAAACGCTCTATCAAGTTCCAACGTTCGCCGCTGGGTGACAGTGACATGTTGTAGCCAAAGTTGGAACTACTTGAAATTGAACTTTCATTCATCTTTCATTAACTCCTCTCGTGAGGTTTGCGTCAGGAAGGGCATCCGGCCATAGAAACCATCAGCCACGTGGAATTTCATCGTATCTCATCCCCGACCGCGTTGGAAACGAGATTAATAAGAGACAGATATAAATAGATTATTATTATTATTATTATTATTATTATTTATTTTATTAATTTCACACGTTACAGGCCTAATAGACCACGCGAAACAATCATGACTACTTGTTATTCCTGATTTTCCAGTACTCTTTTATTCGTGCACTAAAGGCCCTTTTTCATTTCTTCGGTCCACTTTGGTCTTTGGGCTGTAGGTGCCGCTTTCTCTGATATCACTTCCCACTTGTAGCCTATACCTTGTGTCGAAGGACGCGTTTGTCTATGACGTCTTCTGGGTCGACATGTGCTCTTTCCAGATCAATTTTGACTTGCATCATCCAGGGTGTAGTAGTCTTGAGCCACTGTATCTAAGAATTTTGTTGGTGAGTCTGGTTTGTGGGAGTCTGCTGATGTGGCCGTAAAATTTTAGTCGCCTCGTTCTGATGTCTGCTGCAAGGTTGGACAATTCCTCTGCGGTGTCTCTGGAGTGAAGCCTGTATTCTTCATCTGTGTGCTTTGGTCCAATAATTTTCCTTATTTTTTTCTTTTCTCTGTGAGGATTTTTTCCTAGTCGCCATTAGTGTGTAACGTCAATGTCACACTGGCATAAAGCACTTCAGGTTTAATAACCATGTTGTAATGACGAACATAGGGTATTATTATTAGTATTATTATTATTATTAGTATGTATTTATTATTTAGGATCGTTTCAACCTCCTATGGGTTACGGTTGCACAACGTCCTTGACTGATGATGTTCATCCTTTTTACGCTAATACTCCTTCATTCTCTGGCTGGCTCTTGCTCGTTCCCTATCCGAGAAAACCCTTCTTGTTCTCCTGGGTCTCTCTACGAACAGATCCATCACCTCCGCAATTTTCCTTCTGAACACTGTTCTGTTTGCAATATCTCTCTCCACATTTATTAAGATACTGATGAACTTCTTTCGGCCTTGGTACTCGAGTCTTTTTCTTTTCCTGGAAGGTGAGGAGCTTATTTGCAACGCTATCCGACCAATTCTTCTCAGGTGTCCATAGAAAGTTAGTCGCCTTTTTCTCACCGAGGTTGAAATGATCTCGCATTTTTCATACTGCTCTTGATTTGCTCTCAAACGGAAGGTAAACTCATTTTTTCTTGGGTCCCAGAAATTTCCTCAGAAATAACACTATTCCGTTTGCAATATCTCTCTCCACATTTATTAAGATACTGATGAACTTCTTTCGGCCTAGGTACTTTAGTCTTTTTCTTTTCCTGGAAGGTGAGGACCTTATTTGCTACGCTATCAGACCAATTCTTCTCAGGTGTCCATAGAAAGTTAGTCGCCTTTTTCTCACCGAGTTTGAAATGATCTCGCATTTTTCATACTGCTCTTGATTTGCTCTCAAACGGAAGGTAAACTCATTTGTTGTTGCTTTATTGGGTCCCAGAAATTTCCCCAGAAATTTACACTCTTTCGTTTCTCAATTTCGGTGATCCTCTTTCGGTCAATTGTCTCCGCTGCATAGAGGCACTCATGTTTCAACACTGTTTCATAGTGTCTGAGTTTGGCTTGATAGGAGAAGGATTTAGACTTATACGTTTCCTGACATAGTCTGAATGCAATCTCTATCTTCATTGCTCTTTCTTCGATAGCTGGCTTCTCGTTGTTGTTAGGAGTCAGGATCTTCCCTAGATATTTGAATTTGTGGACTCTCTTTATGTCACCATACTTGGTCTTCATTGACCATGTTGGTTCTTTGGGATCTATGTTCATGTACTCAGTTTTCTCAAAGCATATTTCCAGTCCTGCCTTTTCTGCTGTTTCTTGCAAAACGTCTTCCTGTTTAATGGCAGTCTCTAGATTTTCAGTGAAGAACACTATGTCGTCTGCAAATACAAGACATTCAAATTCGACAGGCTTCTTGTGTCTTATCTTGAATCCATTCGGAATATTTTGCTAACTCATTTCTTATTTATATCGCCATTCCCTTATCACCTTCTCCAAGACAGAGTTGAAAAGTACTGGGGATAGACAATCTCCTTGCCTCACTCCTGTCTTGATTTCAAACGGTACCGATAACTCTCTAAGGAATTTAATTTATGACCGGGTGTTTGTTAATGTTGGTTGTAATATTAGTTGTCTTGTCATGGACTCCAAATTCTTTCAGCCACGGTGGGTGAGTGGTCAACGTGTCAGACTACCAACCCCAAGCTTGCAGGTTCGCCCCTGGCCGTGGTAAGTGATTATTGAAAGGCGGCAAAAATACGACACCATGTTATACGATGTTGGCATGTCAAAGAACCCATTTGAATTCAATAGGCCGTGTTCATAATGGCAAAATTAATCTCGGGAGTTCCCGCCAACACAAAGTTCCTCATTTCTCTACTAGAAAGCGCTATAGTGTTCAAGGAGCTTAGATATCTAACCTCCTTGACTTTCACAGTGCTTCAAGGAACAGCGAAATTCGACATGCAAGCTACCCTCTGGGTGTCAAATAACAAAGCTTGCACCCGGCACCCGAGGCCATACGATATTATTATTATTATTATTATTATTATTATTATTATTATTAGCACTTTTATTAATGTGTCCCTGTAAATAAAGTCATATTGCTTTTAGAAATCTACAAATGTCATAATTACCTTCTTGTCTGCTACTAAAGAATTAGTTTTGATTATTATTATTATTAATATTATTATTATTATTTTACATCGTTATGCCCTTCTGTGGAGCGGGATATAACTAATTAAGCTGATGATATTTTTTCTTCTCCCAAAATCTCT
This sequence comes from Meconema thalassinum, assembly GCA_946902985.2. Classification (NCBI taxonomy): domain Eukaryota; kingdom Metazoa; phylum Arthropoda; class Insecta; order Orthoptera; family Tettigoniidae; genus Meconema; species Meconema thalassinum. The sequence goes on along the minus strand of OX336393.1, from coordinate 364,769,811 downwards.
TCATCTGGACACTGAATATCTTCCTCCGTTCTTCATTCCACGATTTCTTGGTCCTAGTAGTAATTTTCTCAGAGAAATTATGGTTGTTGATTAATGTTCTGAACTGGAGTCGATCTTGTATAATTTTCTCTGTAATGCCAATTTATTGAAGGTCTTTTTCTATTTCACTAAGCCAAGTTGTTCTTGACTTTAATTGAGACAGCGAAGTTGAGAATCCTTTTGGTCAGCCTGTCGTTGCTCATTCTGAGAATGTGGCCGTAGAACTTCAATCGCATTTTCCTGAAAGTGTCAGTGATCTTTTCAGCATAGTGTTACGCTCCTGAGACTTCCGTTTCATCCAGATTTAATGTCATAATTATATCACAGTTATTCTCAGATCATTGTCTGGTAAAATACAAAACAGCTAGCGGGCCCGTGCGAGAACTCTCGCATAATGGGTTGTGTGCGCCCCATGTGTACAGACTACCCGCCTGGCTTTAGTGATATGTGGACTGTACGCGATACAGTTCTGCCAGGGGCTATCGTCTTATTTGTTTAAAAGCAAATTATAAACAAATAAATATATTTCCGTTGACTTTTCAAGAAATGTAAGATTTTTCCTGTACTATAGAGACGATTTGGAAGATTTTGGTACAAATCACACTATCTAACTCGCTCTGGTTTAGGAGCTTGAGTTTTGTGAAACATACACCATAGCGTATTATATATTAAGATTCTCATTAAGTGATTATTAGTACAATTTTGGTATTAAAATGTTAAAAAGCTTCATTGCAGTTTGGACTGAAATCTTGGAGAGGTGTTGAATGTCGTTCATGGCCAGCACAGCTTTTATGCCTTTGTCCTTCACATGCGCCGTGTAGGAGGTTCCTTGGGTTTGCAGTATAACGCCCAGGTATTTGAATGTATTCACATTGTTAAGTGGTTGGTGATCTAGGATGATTACATCATCCATCGCTTTTCTGCCTCCTCTTCTGAACGTCATTTTTACCGTCTTATTCATGTTTATAGTTAGGTCTGTTTCTTTGGCCCATGACGTCAACTTGTCAACAGCTGATTGTAGGGAAGTTCTCGACACCGAAGTCAAAGCCATGTCATCAGCATAGATCTAAATCATGACATCTTCTGCATTAATTGCTCTTACCACGTTGTAGGTAGCGATGTTGAATAAGATGGGACTGAGAGGGTCCCCTTGTAAGACGCCCGTCGTTTGGTCGATCGGATATGAAATAGCGATCGTGTCATCAATTTCTATGCTGTTGCTTGACAAAATGTATTTTATGAGTTGCACTATAGGGTTTTCCTCTCCCATTATATGCTCTAGTTTGTTAATTAGTTTTATTCTATTCACTGTGTCGAACGCTTTGGTGTAGTCTACGAACACAACATGAAGCTTCCTTTTTGGGTGTCCAAGTGTCTCAATTATATCCCTTTGTAAACATTCCACAGTTTGTAATGTTGGTCGGTTCCTCCGGAACCCGAACTGCTCTTCAGGGATGTATTCGTCAACGGGTAATCTTTGGGCTAACAATTTCGTCAAGACCTTTTTCTTAAAATATTTCATTAATAAAGAGGATACTGAATCACGCATAGTATTATTGACATGTACTGTAATTTCCTCGTTGCTTATGGCTAGCATTTTCGGCTGTCAGAGCGGAGGCCCGGGTTCGATTCCCGGCTTTGCCAAGAAACTTAATTCTGGTTTGAGGGCTGGATCGGGGTACACTAAATGTCGTGAGGCAAAACAGAGAAGGGTGGGTTCGATTCCCACCTCAGCCATCATAGAAGTGGTTTTCTGCAGTTTCCCACTTCTACTACGGGCGAATGCCGGGACGGTAAGTAACTTCAGGCCAAGGCCACTTCCTACCCAAATCCTACCTCAATTACAAATATACACACACTACAAAATCAGATATCACAGTGACACAGGTTGTCAGGAAAATTCTACACAGACCAAAGTACACGGGGCTACATGGACACGATGTCACGAAGCTCCTAAAGTATCAACCACAATAAGAGCATGTATTTTCAAGAAAAAATGTAACATTCTTCACATCTTTTGCCTTCCTAAAAAAAAGCAGCTAAATTCTTAGCCCTTTCCTAATATCAAGTGATTCTCTTGGCTGTCACCGCGGAGGACAGGGTTCGATTCCCCGATCTGCCAAAAACTGCAATTCTGGTCTGGGGGCTGGAATGGGGTGCCTCGTGAGGCAAAACTGAGAAGAGGCGGGTTCGATTCCCACCTCAGCCACCCTGGAAATTGTTTTCCGTGGTTTCCCACTCTTACTCTGGGCAAATGCTGGGATGGTCCCTAAATTAAGGCGACGGCAACTTCCTTCCAAATACTCATTTAAATTACAAATACACACACTAATACAGCCATCAAAATGACTTAGGCAGTTGGACAAATGACACACACACAGGGGTACACGGGGCTACATGACCATGATGTCGCAAAGCCCCTAAATAAATCAACAAATATATCATGTGCGCTTCAATATTACATTTTGCAGGACACACACACACACACACACACACACACACACACACACACACACACACACACACACACACACACACACTCCGACGATTTCGTATTTATTTCCCAAGAAATAGGTGAAGTTTCGAGGACGATAACAAACCATCCAATCTCAATAGCGATGCTTTAGAGTTTTATTTAGGAACGGTATTTTCACTTCACTGAAAGCTTCAAGTCGCAAGATATCAGTAAAGAACTTAGCGGATTTTACTGGTTCGTAGCTAGGCGATGCTATTCCACGCACGCGAGCGGTTCTGTTAAAACAAAGAGAAGGCTAAAGGATCCATAAACCCTTATATCCCTCCTCAATATCGAAATTGTTGTGGGATATCGTAAACTCTTATTATACTTTACCCGCACTCAGAGAACATAGCTTCATCGTAAAATATAAGCTGAGAGCTGTGTGGGTTTATGTCAGAAGTTTTGACCACATTCAGATGACGTTATCCAGCTCAGTTTGAAGACATTTATACACCCCCATGCTAATCTTCGATATAGGTGATTAAAAGTTATCCTCTTTTCTTGAAATTTATATCACAGGTTTTAAGGATAATAACTAATAGATTTCTGGTTTTAAAAAAATAAAAAATCGGTAAAGGGGAGATTATTGAAATATAAATCACAAAAATAACATGTTATTTTAGAACGCTATATATCTGCTTTATTTAACCTACATAACTCACTGTCGCTGCAAATTGAAGGGCTTGGTGAAAGAGCCAGGTAGCTCCATTTTTGGGCTAGAATGAGTTACACGAAACAAAAGAGGACTGTTCCTCTTGTCAGGATCATTGTGTAAGAATCAAATCGTACCATAGAACAGTCACGCAGTTGGTGAGTGAAATGTGCATGTGTCATGTATTTGGTGGATAAATAAAAATAAGAACGTAGCTCCAGAAATTTTTGGTGGTGGTGATTACTATTTAGTTGATGAGTTACAAAAAGTGAACACGTCTAGGAAGTTGAAATTCAAGTAAATGACAAAAAAAAAAAAAAAAAAAACGTTCAGGAGGTTTCCTTATCAAGCTATGATTTTTAAAAGAATTCCTAATATTGGTAAAATTAACAGGGATTCTATGTGAAAGGTTTAGAAATCTGTAGAATAATACTACGTAAAAACAAAGAAAATCTATGGACATGTTAAGTTTTGGAACATGTTACTGGACATGTTAGGTTTTGGAATATACGGATGTGGACATGTTGACTTATGCAACAAACTGTTTTCACGTAACTTAAATTCTAATGGTTTTTTAGTTGCATGCATTTATTTTGCACACTCTATGGAAACATATAGTTAATGGTATCTCAACTGAATGCTTAAGTATAAATATAGTTTCACATTTTTATTACTCAATATTATATGCTGGTGCCATAGTATTTTAACATAAGAATCAGTCTTTGTGGATATTTAGTCCTTAAAATTATATGCTAGGGACATTTTTCTAATAACTTCTAAACACATATATCTCTCTAACATTTCCATTTTAAATTTAAGAACAAGGACATGTTAAGTTGCGGAAATGGTTGCAGTATTCAACACTTAATAACAACAGGACATGTCAAGTTATGGAATTTATAGCTTTTCCCTCATAAACTCACTGCGTCAAAGATACAGAAACTGGCATTATCTCAATTTCGTATTGTTGTGCAACATGTTTCGTATATTGTTTTGGAACTCATCAACTCACTTAGAAAATGTTTTAAAACTTGCAGGACACTTCATAAACTTGTTAAACAGCAATATCTTAAACAAGCACAAAGAGAAGCTTCCTATCTATCAGTAAAGTTAAATCAGTTAAATCTTTTCTTATTATTAGGACATAGTTTGCCATGTAATAATCTTGGGTGGCCCAGCATCAGAGATTCTGGAAATATATACAGTATTTTAAATTAAAACATAAGGAATTAATGTGTTTGGTAAAATAATCAGCTAGTTCCAATAATTAACATATTCCCTTACATGGAATTTTAGTGTGATATATTGTAACTTTCAATGCAGGAATGGATATTCACTCCAGATCTATCAATATTTAAAATTTACGATTGACAGAATGACAATGGAATTTTCTGTTCAGTTTTCTTTCATTATCTCAAAATACATTAGAATGGAACTGTCTGGTTCTTCCGCCAAGCCCTTCAATTGCTCTGCAATATGTTGGTTGTTTGATTTGAAGGGCTTAAACATCGTGGTCATTTAGCCCCGTATATGTGGGTGTGTGTATGTGTAGAATTTGGCTGACAAAATGTGCTATTTTGGTGTCTGTAGTCTGGTGAGGATTGGAAAGGAGGCCGTCATGGCCTTAAATTTGGAACCATCTCGACATTTTCCTGGAGTAAAAGTGTGAAACCACGAAAATCCACTTACATGATAGCTGAGATTGAAATCGAACCCACCTCTTCTCAGTTTTGCCTCACGAGGCTTTGTGTACCCCTTTCGAACCTTCAGACCAGAATTAGATTTCTTGACAGAGCCGGGAAGTGAACCGAAGACTTTTGAGGTCAGAGTATCAATACGTACTTCCAGATCACAGAAGGGGGTGGTCGAAAGACGCAAGCTTGCGCTGCGAGTGAAATTGTTTTTCTTTTCGCACATGTGTGGCTGGATATAGATTTTAGGTTGGTTTCATATTTCAGAAATTCCATTTTCCTTCAGCTTACTTTTTGTCAAAATTCAACATTTTTCTACTCACCATTCAGGAAGGTTATTGTTTGCTGCCACAGAGCTGGTTTGTTGATTAACGTACCTGAAACAGAGAATGATTTTTAAAGGATGATATTTCTAACTATCAAATGCGCAAGTTAATATTTTTCATATAAAATGCACAGAAATAAATGTATCACAACTCGTGAAAGCCACTGCTTTCATTAAATATTACTAAGGGTGGTGTTTTATTTTTTTTCGCTAATTGCGTTAAAGAGCGAAATACTCACAATGGCTTGTACTCGTGTATTTTCAGTTTTCACGCCCTGTAAACCAATTTTAATGTGTTTTGAGAAAGAGAAAAATATGAAATTGACTCAAAATGGGAAAATAAAACCAAATCGCTACATAAATACGAAATCCACATTTAAAAAAATGTAAAGTTTGAATCTTTCTTCTCTTATGGAAATTTCAGGAGAGGAGTTTGTAAACCCTTGAAATGTTTATGACAGCTTGACCATCGGTCTGGAAACCGGAAAGTACTGTACCTTGTTGCTTTCATTCCCTTCGCGTAGGTCAAGTAAAAATAGTCTATAAAACAGCTTTAACATTCCATTCAATAATGTTAATGATTCATCAACTTGCATGCACTTACCCACCGTGGTGTAGATATTGAAACGAGACTTGAGCTGATTTTGTGTATTTTCTCTGTATTATTCTGCTTTTGCACCAGTATAAATTTCTTTTTTCTTTTCTGTATAACGCTATAGCCTGAAACAGTTTTCTTCTGTGTTACTTGAACTTAATTAATTGAAAATAAATATATAAATATATGAATTTTATAATAATACTAGCAGAAGTACCCACTCTTCGAACGGTCTTCGGTATTAATAACCAGACGTTATCATTTGAGCTACGGTTCAAATGGTTAGGGGCGTGTCATTCCTTCATAAGTTTATCAGAACCAAGGTAGTATTCTGGGTATAACTCAGACACCGTTTATTTAAGGGCTATAAAATGTGGTTTTCGGAGACCCTTTATGGACTCCCTAGTTTTGTGTCACACATTGAGAAGCGCGACATTACTTTGATCGTCCTTCTAGGATATTTTTTATTTTTCGCCTATTTTAGCACCTATTTTGAAAAGTTGTTCCTTATACCCACCCTTCTATGAGAAGTACGTTGATGCGTATTCTAAATGATCGGTGTATTGCCTCATGGTTACAATACCTAATACTGGCGAGCCGAACATGTCCTCGGACACTCCCGGCACTAAAAGCCATACGCTAAAGAAAACTACTTTTACGATGTTCCAAGCACCTGAACATGAATGATATGCGTACATAAACATAAATATATATCAACCACACAGTATCAAACAAAATCATCTTTACAATGAACCCGTTTGTCGACAAAAATATGATTACTTAAAATGTGCTCTCAAACTAAATTCACCTAACGTGTACATCCTGACGTGACAATAATATTGAAAACCTCGTACACGAAACGCAATATTTGTCAAATTAAAACTGACCCTCACCGTTATGGAAAGTCCCCATCCCCAGGAAGACCCCCTTAATAAATTATGAAGACTTGTGGTGCATGAAAAATCGGGATTTTTATCCTCCAATGGCCCAAATTCCCAAAAGCTGCAAAAACACTATTCCAATCCAGGAATTTTTGAAAATAATGTTGCTGTTTTGAGATTTAATAGACCTTCTGTACAACATATCGCACGTGTAAGTCACGTGTGAAAATTCTAGGATACCCCTTGACCCCCTTAATCGCATTGTTGAATTTTACAGTCTATGTTTGATTCCACGATAACCTTATAGTCATTTGGAAACTTTCACAGATATGTAATACATTGAGTGGCATTGCTTCTTACAGAAATAAATGGAAAGTTGGATGTCACCTCTTTTGATACTGTTGTCATGTTTACCGGCTTGCATTACTTCATTAGTTTCTTCTTGTTCTTTTCCTTCTTCTTTCGGATGGGCCAGCTAAGGACCACGACGTTCAACTTTTCAGTTTGGCGAGGGACTTGATGTTTGCCCAATATTCGCGCATTATCTGGCTATGTATCTCCTTTCTCTCTTTTGTCCAGATGATGCCGGTTTTCTTGCAGGGTGGTCTGTCCTGAAAACTCTTCTGTTTAAGTATCTTTCTGAGATGTGATCGGCTTCGAATATCGCTTTTCATTATCTTCAGTTCTTGGATATCCTTGTTAACTACTGTTAGCGACGGTGTCAATTTCTTTCTATCCCCCCAGTAGTTGAGAAGCCGATTGGTTAGTCTTGTTGGGTTCATCCATGAGACATGTCCGTAGATAGCCAGACGTCTCTTCCTGGCCACATCTGTGATTTTCTCAGTATATTTATATAGCTCCTGATTTGGTGGTCTTCTGTACTCGTCATCTATTTATTAGTTTATTAAATGAAATGAGTTTTCTGAGAATATCTCAGAAACGTAGTTTTAGAGCCTTAAAACGTAGTAGCCTCCAAGCCACCGAGGGGCTGAAAATGAGTTTTGGCTCGTCCTTGTACGTCATAATATAATAATAATAATCATAATAATTTATTAATATAGGGATAGCTATTTTATTTATCGTATGGTATGGTACACACTTACAGTACATCATAATACATCTTAATGAAATATCGAAGAAGAAGAAGAAGAAGAAGAAGAAGAAGAAGAAGAAGAAGAAGAAGAAAAAATAAAGGGAACACATAGGCGATATAATTGATCTTTAGTACCACACCTGCCCGAGTAAATCACGTGAAAAAGTTCAAGAGTACCCCTTGACCCCCTTAATCGCATTATATAAGTATTGATGAATTTTACAGCTTAAGTTGTTTCCGTGATTACCTTATAGCCGTTTGCGAACGTTCACAGTAATGTAATAAATGGCATGGCATTGCGTCTTACAGAAATAGATGGACTTCAGAGAATGTGTTGCCATGGTTACCGGCTTACATTCTTTCAAGAGTTTAATAAATGAAATTAGTTTTCTGGGTATATCTCAAAAACTGTTGGTTTTAGGACCTTAAAATGTGGTTTTCGGGGCCCGTAGGGCTCCCGAGTTTTGTTTTTCACATTGAGACGCTGAAAATGAGCTTAGTCTCGTCTTTCTACGCCCATTTCAGCATGCATTTTAAGGGGGTAGGCCCTCTTTTATGAGAGGTATGGAGAAGAGTTACATCAATGATTACTTTCGTGCCTCTGATGGACATCTGTACCACATTTTACGTTGATCCACTCAGCCGTTCTCGAGTGAAACGCGTGCAAAGATGTACAGACAGACAGACAAACAAACAAACAGACAGACAAACAGACAAAAAATTTGTTTTTGCGCGCAACCGTCATAAACCAGTCTGAAACGCGTTAATAAGTCGAACTTCCGTGGAAATTCAGAAAAAAAACAGACAAAATTTCATTTATATATAGAGAGAGATTAACCTATGTGACTTAAATTTCACATCCCTCCCCATATTATTCCAGGTTTGTACCGAAATTTACATTTTGTAAATATTGTCAATTCAAATTACAGTACAGTAAGTATGTAGTTAGTTTTAGTTGTAAGTATGAAGTTAATTTGTCTATTAGATATATGTCATTGTTCTATTAGACTGTGGTGTGTGAGTGTGTCTGGCGAGGGTGCATGTGAGTGGGCCTGGTGACAGACTGTTTTAGTGGTAGTATTTGTTTGTTGGTGAAACTTTAGTATTTTTTTCGTTAGTAGAATTTTGGTATTTAATTGTTAGTAGAAGGTTAGTATTTTGTAGTAGAACTGCTCTTTACTTATTCTGAAAGGGAGTAGCAGCCTTTCAGAATAAATCAATTCTTTACTAGCCTAATAGACGGTTAAGATATTGATAATATAAGCCAACTAATGGCTAAACTGCGTTCTGCTGCACGGCTGAAAGCAACGGGAAACTACAGCCGTAATGCTATTCCCGAGGATATGCACCTCTCTATGCATAATTACATGTGATGATGGCCTCCTCCCTTGTAAAATTTCAATCCGGAGGTAAACTAGTCCCCCGTTCGGATCTCCGGGTGGGGACTACTCGAGAGGGGGATAACATCACAGAAGTGACAAAGAGGAAATCTGACATTCTACGGATCGGAGCGTGGAATGTTAGAAGTCTGCTAGGAAGTGGAAAGTTAGAAAACTTAGAAAGGGAAATGGATAGGTTGAGGTTGGATTTGGTTGGGATTAGTGAAATGCGCTGGCAGGAAGAGCAGGACTTTTGGTCAGGAGACTATAAGGTCATTAGCACTAAATCAAATAATGGCCAAGCAGGGGTTGGTCTCATATTGAGTAGGAAACTTGGACAGCGGGTGGAATATTATGAGCAATACAGTGAACGGATTATTGTAGCAAAAATCAATACTAAACCTACGTGCACCACAGTGGTACAAGTCTATATGCCTACCAGTCAAGCTGATGATGAGGATGTTGAAAAGGTCTACGAAGAAATAGATGACATTCTGAGGCATATCAAAGGTGATGAAAATGTTATAGTAATGGGAGATTGGAATGCTGTGGTAGGAAAAGGGAGAGAAGGGAAGATAGTAGGAGATTTCGGATTAGGTGAAAGGAATGATCGAGGAAGCAGGCTGATGGAATTCTGCACCGAACATGAGTTGGTCATAGCTAACACCTTGTTCGATAACCACAATAGAAGAATATACACATGGATGAGACCAGGAGATACAGGGCGTTACCAAATCGACTTCATTATGGTCAAGCAGAGGTTTCGAAACCAGATTTTGGATTGTAAAACATTTCCTGGTGCTGACATAAACTCTGACCACAATCTGGTTGTAATGAAATGCAGATTAAAGTTGAAGAAACTGAAGAAAAGTCAAAAGCCAAAAAGGTGGGCAATAGACAGACTGAAAGTGAAGGATGTAAACGAAAGATTCAAGAAGAGTATAAAGGAAGGACTAATCAAAACCCCTAAACAAACTTCAATTGCAGACGAATGGGCACTTTTGAAGAATGAAATAACAAAATCCGCAGAAGAAAACATTGGTAGGAAAGAAAGAATAGGTAGAAAACCGTGGATCACTCAGGATATACTAGAATTGATGGATGAAAGGCGGAAACACAAGAATCTAAGAGATGAAAAGGGGAAAGCAGGATACAGACGTCTGAGAAATGAGGTTAACACGAAGTGCAAGGAAGCGAAAGAAGAATGGTTGAAAGAGAAATGTGCAGGTATAGAAAATTGTCTAAAATTAGGAAAAGTAGACACAGCTTATCGAAGGATTAAGAATACTTTTGGGGAAAAGAAGACTAAGTGCTGTAATATTAAGGACACAAATGGAAAGCCTCTAACAGATAGGGAAGAAAAGGTTGAGAGATGTAAAGCTTACATAGAGTGCTTGTATAAGGGAAAGGAGATTGAGAATCATGTAATGGAAAGGGAGGAGGAAATTGATGAGGATGCAAAAGGAGATTTAATATTGAGATCAGAATTTGACAGAGCATTAGAGGACTTAGGCAGGAACAAAGCACCGGGCATAGATGATATACCGATTGAGTTGCTACGCTGCATAGGAGATGAAGGTCTGATCAGGTTATTTCACTTGGTGTGTAGGATTTATGAGACAGGTGAGGTACCCCCTGATTTCAAGAAGAATGTTATCATCCCTATACCAAAGAAAGTGGGAGCTGACAGGTGTGAAGATTACCGTACAATCAGCTTGATTACTCATGCTTCAAACATCCTGTCTAGAATAATTTACAAGAGGATTGAAAGCCAGATAGAAACGGAGTTGGGTGAAGACCAGTTTGGTTTCAGGAGAAATGTAGGGACAAGGGAAGCTGTACTAAGTCTTAGGCTGATTTTGGAAGGTAGAATAAGGAAAGATAAGAGAACGTTCATGGCATTTGTAGACTTAGAAAAGGCTTTTGATACCGTTGATTGGACTAAATTGTTTGACTTTTGAAATCTATTGGAATAAAGTACAGGGATAGGAGGGTGATATACAATCTATACAGAAACCAGACAGCAGTCATTCGAGCTGAAGGACATGAGAGAGAAGCTGGTATTCAGAAAGGGGTAAGGCAAGGCTGCAACTTATCACCCATACTTTTCAATCTTTACATTGAACAAGCAATGAAGGAAATTGGAGAAAAAATTAAAGTGGGAGTGAAGATTGAAGGAGAAATAATTTCAACTCTGAGATTTGCTGATGACATCGTCATCTTGGCCGACAAGCCTGAGGATTTGAATGAGTTTTTGAATGGTATTGGATTCCGTCTTACGGAAGGAATTCCTGATGAAAATTAATAAATGTAAAACAAAAATACTGGAATGCAGCCGAAATAAATCAGAAACCTCTATGGAGATCAAATTGGCAGGTGAAAAGCTGAAGGAAGTAGGAGACTTCTGTTACTTAGGAAGCAGAATAACCAGTGATGGACGAAGCAAAGAGGATATAAAAAGTAGGTTGGCTCAGGCAAGGAAAGCCTTTCTACAAAAAAGGAATCTGTTGACATCGAATATAGATTTAGGTATTAGGAAGTCATTTTTGAAAGCCTTTGTCTGGAGCGTAGCGCTCTTTGGAAGTGAAACATGGACTATTGGTGCAGCAGAAAAGAGAAGAATTGAAGCATTTGAAATGTGGTGTTACAGGAGAATGATGAAGATCAGATGGGTAGATAGGGTTAGAAACGAAGAGGTATTAAGGCGAGTGGGAGAGGAGAGATGTTTCTGGCGACTGCTAATGAAGAGAAGAGATAGGTTGGTAGGACACATACTAAGACACCCAGGAATAGCAAGCTTAGTTATGGAAGTAAGGGTCGAGGACAAGAACTGTAGGGGTAGACCAAGGTTAGAATATGTTAAACAGATAGCCTCGGATGTAGGGTGTAGTAGCTATGTAGAGATGAAACGATTGGCTCAGGACAGGGAGGCATGGAGAGCTGCATCAAACCAGTCAAAAGACTGAAGACTCAAACAACAACAACACCGAAATGAAGGTCCCATTAATACCAACTTACACATATGGGGTACCTACAGATTCAGCATAACCCAATGCGTAAGCGAAACGCACTCACATACTCTTTAAATGCCGCAGAATTAAGTAAATACCTTAAAACATGTATATTTACAATGAAATAATTAAAGAATTCTACACGGTAACCATGGTAACAGAATCTCACAGGTCCATCTATTTCTGTAAGACGCAATGCAATTCCAATTATTACATTACTGTGAAAGTTCCCAGACGGTTATAAGGTTATCACTGAACCAAATTAAGCTGTAAAATTCATCAATACATACAGTATAATGCGCTTAAGGAGGTCAAGGGGCACTCTAGAATTTTTTCACGCAATTTTCACGTGTGAGTGTGGTACGAAAGGTCTTTTTCACCCGACTATAAAGGGTCTCCGGAAACCACATTTAAAGGCCGTTAAATTAACAGTGTCTGTGATATTCCCAGAAAACTAACTTCGCTCTGATATACCTATGAAGGAATGACAAACCCCTAAGCACTGCACCAGTAGCTGAATTGATAAAGTCTGATTATTCACACCAAGGATAAATCAGTCACAGCATTCATGATTGAGATTTTGCTAAGTGTACTCTTTACAACTAGAATATTCGTGGGCGAAGCCGCGACGGCTAATGCTAGTTAATACAATTTGAAAAGACACAACTCATTTGTGAGATTTAACCCAAATTGTATGTTTTTTTAATGCTATAAAATGCTAAGTTGAAAATATGTAGGGGGTCATTATCTTAGTGCGCCCCGATAAACACGGCAAGCTAAGCTGGCTTTGACTGGAGCAGATCGCGGGCGCACGTACACGGTTCAATCGGTGGATGCGTGCACTTTTACGCTTTTACCAAACTTGTTCAATAATGTGTACTTGCAGAGCTCATAGGCGATGCTGAAAATGTCCTCCCTCTCTTGTAACTTCATCAAGATTGCAAATAGATAACCAATTAGAAAATTAAATGCTTATTCTAATAAATTGACCTCGTCGGTATAAATATCTTTAAATCAAGAGCAAAATCTGTAGTTGAAAGGAAGCTAACACCAAAACCTCTATACTAGTAGGGCGGGACAGAGCGGCAGGATTATGGGCATAAAAGAGCACAGCCTGAGTACTCGTTGGCCATCATGACTTAACCCATAATTGACCAATCAGGGTTTTTCAGAAAAATCAAATTCTGCGATTAAAATTATTATTCATTTAGATTAAGTTAAATCAGTCTGTATACCCTTGTTTGCTGTCCCCCCTATTCTACTTTACACAAATCACATGAGAACGTTTGTGTGTTCAAACCCCCTTCCGTCTTGTATCCATTAAAAAAAAAAAAAAAAAGGAAAATGCTCATTTACATAATGTATCGGGAGCAATCTGTCTCTGGCTTGGAATGAGGACACGATCTAATTCAGTGCAGGGCTTTCCATTTGCACCGGAGAGGAGACAGAATACTGGTTTTTAATCAATCAAGAGCTGGCTGGGCTTTGATCACGAGATGGTCGCCACAGATGATAATACATTTAAAAAATCTCCCCTGCAATGCAGTTTAATTGGATTGATCTTTGTATAGAACAAGCAAGGCCCACCACACATTTAATTAAACTCGACAAAAAGTGATCGCCGGAATGACAATGAGAGAGACTCCCAAAGTGCTCTGCAGGAGGACAAAGCTTGTTGACATATTGATACTGCTCCAGTCACTCTTCAATATTGTATCCGGAGCAACAAATACAGATTCAAATGTTATACAGGGTGTAACCAAAAGGTACGACACAAAATGCAGGGCACATTCCTCACACGTAGACGAAGAAATTATGTTATATGAACATGGGTCCGGAAACGCTTCGTTTCCATGTTATACCTCATTGTCTACAACGCATAAATCATGAAAAACACATAAGAACAGAACGTTCAAATCATAAGGATTTTAGTGTTAATGTCCGTCAGCTTCTAAATAACAGATTAGCTGACAGATGGATAGGTAGAGGTGGACCAATTGCCTGGCCTCCACGCTCTCCGGACCTAAACCCACTGGACTTTTATTTGTGGGGACATTTGAAAGCTGTTGTGTATAGAACCCATGTACCAGATGTTCAGAGTCTGCGTGCCCGTATTATGGAAGGCTGCGAAACCATACGCAATACTCCAGGGATACATCAGAGCATCCGAGATTCACTACGACGGCGGGTTGATGATCAATGCGCACGGAGGGCACATTGAACATCTCCTGTGACAAAGAGCTACATGTGGTATGTTCTGGTATTGTGTGATTTTCATGATTTATGCGTTGGAGACAATGAGGTATAACATGGCAACGAAGCTTTTCCGCACCCATGTTCATATATCAAAATTTCTTTGTCTACGTGTGGGGAATGCCTCTTGCATTTTTTGCCGTACCTTTTTGTTACACCCTGTATACAATTACATTTAACCCGTGAGGACTGGTGCATGGGTATTTTAGACCTGAGGCTTAAATAATGTTCTATATTTTGGTTTTGGTCAGCCCTCATTTCCTGTCGCTTACAGTACCTTCCTTCCTAGCCTTGAACGTCACCCTGCAAAAGTAACATGTCCATATCTTTGTGAACACCCAAGTTATTACTACAGTATGTTATTTACGGTCGGGTCAGATTTACCCATGGCGCCAGTCCTCCCGTTACGATTCTCGGTATACATAAATCGGGACAATATGTAAAAATAAGGGGGAAAATCCACAAACTACATGGCTCACGTTCTTCTTGTTCCATTTTTAGGGGATAGGCATATCTTGGTCATCAGGTGACCAAAATGGAAAATAATTGCTTTGCCGCCAATTGTCATTTTCCTGCCTGTTCATTTCAAACAATGCAACTAAACTTCATTTTATTTTATATTTGTGATTGGTTTATCGAAAGACACCCGGAGTAAATTAATTACAATCCGTACGACTAGAAAAAAAAGGGAGTGACACACTATGGGTCAAAATGACCCGGCGCCAGTCCTCGCGTTATATTTTTTCACGCCAGTTCTCAAGGGTTAATATCTATTATATAAAACAAAGTGTCCTGACTGACTGACTGACTGACTGACTGACTGACTGACTCATCATCGCCCAGCCAAAACTATTAAAGTTAGAAACATGAAATTTTGGGGATATGTTCGTTCTAAGTCGGAAACGCCCACTAAGGAAGGATTTTTGGATATTCAGGTTCTAAAGGGGTGTTAAGGGGGTAGACCTGCATTTCATTGAATAACAATATCTCCGGCTTGGTTTCATTGAGGGATGTGAAACTCGGTAGATAAACTCATCATTAAAAATAAGAAGACACATGTCTGAGGGTTTTTCGACGTGGTGCATATTATGAGGTGAAAGGGGTGGAAAGTGGGGGTTGAAGGATTCCTAACGGAGCGTGTATCTTTTAAACGACATAGGCGAAGAGTTTGAAACTCAGCGGAAAACATTAGCTTAAAAAATAAGTAAATAGATGTTTGACCGTTTTTTCATGAATCCAATTTAAGGGGCCCATGGGGAGGGGTGAAATTCTGGGGAAAATAAACAGGAAAGAAAGTGTCTTAACTGATTGACTGACAGACTCACTCATCAAACTCAGGGGGGAAAACAGCTTAAAAATAAGTAAATAGGTATTCGACAGTTTTTTTTTCATAAACCCAATTTAAGGGGTTCATGGGGAGGGGTGAAATTCTGAAAAAAGAAAATTGAAAGAAAATGTCCTGACTCATTCACCATCGCCCAGCCAAAATTATTGAGGTTAGAAACATGACATTTTGGAGATATGATCATTGTATGTCAAAACCGTCCACTAAGGGAGGATTTTCGGATATTCAGCTTCTAAATGGGTCTTAAGGGGGTTAAACCTGCATTTCATTGAATAACAATAACTCCCGATTGGTTTCATTGGGGGATGTGATACTCGGCATATTAACTCACCATTAAAAATAAGAAGACACGTGTCTGAGGGATTTTCGATGTGGTGTATATTATGAGGTGAAAGGGGTGAAAAGTGGGGGTTGAAGGATTCCTAACGGAGCGTGTATCTCTTAAACGACATAGGCGAGGAGTTTGAAACTCAGCGGACTAAAATCAGCTTAAAAGATAAGTAAATAGGTGTTCGACCGTTCATTTTTCTAAAATCCAATTTAAGAGGCGTGCGGGGAAAGAAAGTGTCCTAACTGATTGACTGCCTCTCTCACTCATCAAACTCAGGGAGAGAAAACTGCTTAAAAATAAGTAAATAAGTGTTCGACAGTTTTTTTAATCAAATTTAAGGGGTTCATGGGGAGGGGTGAAATTCTGAAAAAAAAAAAAAGGAGAATGTCCTGACTCACTCACTCACTCACTCACTCACTCACTCATCATCGCCCAGTTAGAAACATGACAATTTGGGGATATGTTCGTTGTATGTCAAAACCGTACACTGAGGGAGGATTTTCGGATATTCAGGTTCTAAAGGAGTCTTAAGGGGGTTAAACCTGCATTTTATTGAATAACAATATCTCACGAGTGGTTTCATTTGTGGACGTGGTACTCGGCATATAAACTAATCATTAAAAATAAGCAGACATGTGTCTAAGGGTTTTTCGATGTGGTGTATATTATAAGGTGAAAGGGGTGAAAACTGGGGGTTGAAGGATTCCTAACGGAGCGTGTATCTCTTAAACGACATAGGCGAGAAGTTTGAAAATCAGCGGGAAAAAATCAGCTTAAAAATAAGTAAATCGGTGTTCGACCGTGTTTTCATAAATTCAATTTAAGGGGCCAATGGGGTGGGGTGAAATTCTGGAGAAAAAAAAAAGGAGAGAAAGTGTCCTAACTGACTGACTAACTCCCTCACTCATCAAACTCAGGGGGAAAAGACAGCTTAAGAAATAAGTTAATATGTGTTCGAGTGTTTCTTCTTAAATCCAATTTAAGGGGCCCATGGGGAGGGGTAAAATTCTGGTAAAAATAATTGAAAGAAAATTACCTGACTGACTCACTCACTATCGCCCAGCGAAAACTAATGAAGGTGGAAGCATTAAATTTTGGGAATATGTTCGCTGTATGTCGAAAACGTCAACTAAGGAAGGTTTTTTGTTTATTCAGGTCTGAAGAGGTGTTAAGGGGGTAAACGTGAATTTCATTGAATAACGATATCTCATGAGCTGTTTGTTTTGGGGATGTGATATTCGGCATATAAACTAATCATTAAAAATAAGCAGACATATGTCTAAGGGTTTATCGATGTGGTATATATTATGAGGTGAAAGGGGTGAAAATTGGGGGTTGAAGGATTCTTAACGGAGCGTGTATCTCTTAAACGATATAGGCGAGAAGTTTGAAATTCAGTGGAAAAAAACAGCTTAAAATATAAGTAAATAGGTTTTCGACCGTTTCTTCATAAATCCAATTTAAGGGGCCCTTGCAGAGTGGTGAAGTTCTTGAAAAAAAAAAAACCAGGAAAGAAAGTGTTCTATCTGATTAATTCACTCACTCATCAAACTCAGGGGGGAAGAACAGCTTAAAAATAAGTAAATAGGTGTTCGACCGTTTTTTTTTTCATAAATCAAATCTAAGGGGTTCATGAGAGGGGTGAAATTCTGAAAAATAAATGAAAGAAAATGTCTTGACGTACTCACCCACTCATCATCGCCCAGCCAAAATTATTGAAGTGAAAACGTCAACTATGGAAGGTTTTATTTGTTTATTCGGGTCTGAAGAGGTGTTAAGGGGGTAAACGTGTATTTCATTGAATAACGATATCTCATGAAATTTTGGGGTTATGTTCGTTGTATGTCGAAAACGTCCACTAAGGAAGGATTTTTGGATATTCAGGTTCTAAAGGGGTGTTAAAGGGGTAGACCTGCATTTAATTGAATAACATTAGCTCCAGATTGGTTCCCTTGGGGGATGCGATACTCAGCATATAAACTCATAATTAAGAATAAGAAGACACAAGTCTGAGGGTCTTTCGATGTAGTGTGGATATTATGAGGTGTATGTGTGAAAAGTGGGGGTTGAATGATTCTTAATGGAGCAAGTATCACTTAAAAGACAGAGGCATATAGTATGAAACTCAGGGGTGGGGGGGTGGGGGAATCAGTTTGAAAAATAAGTAAATAGGTGGTCGACGGTTTTTTCATAAATCCAATTTAAGGGGCACATGGGGAGGGGTGAAATTATGGGGAAAGAAGTCCACTAAGGAAGGATTTTTGGATATTCACTCATAATCCCCCAGCCAAACCTATTACAATTAGAAACTTGAAATTTTGGGGATATGTTCATTGTATGTCGAAAACGTCCACTAAGGATGGATTTTTGGATATTAATGTTCTGAAGGGGTGTTAAGGGGGTTTAACTTGCATTTCATTGATTAACAATATCTCACGAGTTGTTTCATTTGACGATGTGATATTCGGCATATAAATTAATCAATAAAAATAAGCGGACATATGTCTAATGGTTTATCGAAATGGTGTATATTATGAGGTGAAAGGGGTGAAAATTGGGGCTTGAAGGTTTCTTAACGGAGCGTGTATCTCTTAAACGACAATAGCGAGAAGTTTGAAATTCAGCGGAAACAATCAGCTTAATAAAAACAACAAGTTCCGTGACGAACTAAAGAGCCTACTTTTCTTAAAATTTAAGAATCATGCCAATGATTAATGACGAAATTAAGTTGGTAAAATCGAAATTTCTAATTAGATCGAAATACTGTATACCTGGCATAATGTAGCCTAATAAAGCACTACTGTTGGCAGCCCTGGTGACTGAATATATTCTTAGATCCATTTCTTAGGGTACAGAATACAAAATTTGGTTGAAGTCCAATGGATAGCATGGACGTTACATGCAGTTAAACATTGGATCTAACAGCGCGTTTAAAATCATGTTGGCAACAATTCCATGCATGTATTGGTCAGAAATAATCTGAAATAATATGATCTATTGTTGTGTCAATTTTGAATGAAATCCATTACTTAGTATAGAAGTTACATGAATTTAAAGTTGGACGTCTCAGCAGGCTTAGAATCATGTTGGTAGCACTGACGTATATAAGTTACTCCAAATTAATATAGAATGTCAGGTACTATACCTGTGCAAAGTTTAAAACTGTCGGCTCACATACTTTCTGATATATGGGTATTTGGATTAAAACAAATTGAGAGCATTTATTAACAGTTGACAGCCCTGGTGGCTCTTAAGAATACGCTCAGTCATATCTGTTTATGTACACATAGCACATACGAAATTTGGTTTAAATCCAATTGATAGTGTAGAAGTTATAAGCATTTAAAATTTGGACCTATCAGCAGGCTTATAATCATTTTGGCAACACTGCCATGTACGGCCTCCTGGAAATTAAACTACAATATTATTATCTATAAGTGTACCAATTTTGAAAGAGCTCCGATTCATACCTTCCAAGATATCCAACATGGAGCTCAAATTTCAAATGTGATTTGTCAGCAGTTGGTAGCACTGACATCTTTTTCAATTATGGCCGTGAGATATTCGGGTATGGGTCTTTACTCCTACCAAATTTTGTTTCGTTTTCTGCAGCCGTTTAGGAGTTGATAGGGGGCGGGGACACACACACAGCCAGCCGGACAGACACAGACACACATTTGCCCGATCTCATAAGTCTACTTTTTCCTCATTTTTGCAAAATGTGAAAAGTAGGCTAATAAATAAATAATTAAATAGGTGTTCGATGTTTTTTTTCCTAAATCCAATTTAAGGGGCCCATGGGGAGGGGTGAAATTCTAGAGAAAACCGCCCACTAAGGATGGATTTTTGGATATTCACTGTCATCGACCAACCGAAACTATTAAAGTTAGAAGAATGATATTTTGGGGATTTGTTTGTTGTGTGTCGAAAACGTCTACTAAGGAGGGATTTTTAGATATTCAGGTTCTAAAGGGGTGTTATCGGTGTTAAACCTGCATTTCATTGAATAACAATATACACGACTATGATGCGAGCGAAGCCGCGGGTAACCGCTAGTTGAGTATAAGAATCGATTTTTTTAACTTAAAAACATTTTTTTTTTAAATTACACCAGGCACTTTCTTGCTGTCTTGACATCTACATATCTAGAATCACCTAAAGGATCGCGGGTTCAAACCCGGCCGAAGTAGGCTAGTCGGATTTTTTAAGAACGTTAAAAATCCCTCAGTATGCCTTCCTTTGGAGGGGAAGTAAAGCCGGCGGTCCCACGTCAAAGATTTATGGCATGTTAAAGAAACTTCCACTAACTACACCTGTGTGAAGCTAAATTACATATAGGTTAAACATTTGACTAATGTTCTTAGGTTCCTACGTTCGTCGTCAGGAGCCGACTGCGGTGGCATCTGGTAACTAAGTTCTGAACTAGTTGGTCGTTGACGGTGGCGTTTGGCGGCAAAAGTAGGAACTACTTGGAAAAATTTAATGTCTGCAGTCCTTACTTGAATTAAAACAGATACACACACTAATACAGTCATCACAATTAACACCGGTTATCAGACAGATTCTACACACACTTAAAGTACACGGAGCCCCTAAACTAAGGAACCGACCAACCAAGGGGCTTCAGTAACCATACACCTACGTGTAAACGGCGCAAGGGTGTAAGTCCCGAATTTGTACCCTACGATTTGGGCCGGTATTTTAATCGAATAATTTCAGTTCCACTAGCCGTTTGCCCCTGCAGGTTTCAGATGTGACTGTATCAAATAGGAAGCAGTGTTTTAGTATAGCACACGAGGAATCTTCCTCGTCGACTGCATAAAGGAACTGCGTGTTCTAATTTTGTTTGTAAGCACAGTACTAGAGGGAGTGCTGGTCGGCCGGTCCACCCCTAATGTATGCACGGCGGGATTTGTCAAGCCACCGCAATGCCACTGGATCACACCGGAAGGAAACACTCTCAGTGGGACCCAAGTAAAGCTGCACTATCCGCTTGTGGAACAAAGAACTTGTTTCAGAATCTCTTTAAACCACACTACGAGAGTCTCAACCCACAGACAGCCTTCTTCATTTTGGGGGAAGTACTCGTTGACAAATGTAATTGTTCCCCGAAGGATCCAAGATGCCGTTTTACTCCGATTTAGGATTACTGTATGACATTACATCATGTCTCAAAAGAAAATTGAATTGAAAAATAGATTCGGTTGTCTAAATGTACGCAAATATCCTGGATCCTTCGGGAAACAGTTTGTTTCAAATTATTCCACCATGAAGGTTGTTGTTGTTGTTGTTGTTGTTCTTCTTCTTCTTCTTCGTCGGACCACGTGGAATCAACATTTTGCGAGCTTTCTTCCTTCTCCAATAGTTCTTAATTTCCACTGATTGTTGTAATCTCTGTTCCTCCGTCCAGATACGACGTGTTGGTCTCTTCCCATCGTCCTCAAATCTCCTTGTGTGGACAATTTTCCTTATTACGTCTCTATCCTGAAGATTTGGTCATCCTAACTCACTGAGGTCTTTCTCCACTTGTTTATACCATTTTTATCTCGTGCGTTTGATCAAGAAGGTTATTATTATTATTACTATTAGCAATAAAATAACCCATCTCTCACAATACATTGGCACTGCTCGTGCTTCGTAAGAACCTTGTAGTGGCCTTCCCAGTAAAATCAGTGCTATTTCATCCCCCCCCCCAAACAAACAATATGCGTCGGCTTTGTTGAGTAGTGGCCAGCACTCTCGGCTGTCACCTTGGGAGGCCCAGGTTCGATTCCC
Source organism: Meconema thalassinum (assembly GCA_946902985.2). NCBI lineage: Eukaryota > Metazoa > Arthropoda > Insecta > Orthoptera > Tettigoniidae > Meconema > Meconema thalassinum. Next base: position 364,747,923 of record OX336393.1, on the reverse strand, counting down.
AGCTCTGAAACGATATCTAATTCTCATAGCGGGCTGGAACGGGGTACACTCAGCCTCGTGAGGCAAAACTAAGGTGGGTTCGACTGGCCGACAGTCAAGAATGCCAGCTGCTACACAACGACTTGGTGTCAGAAGATCTCCTACAGGTAACTGACGACTAATTAGATTTGAAAATCGACAGCCTGCTTCCAGTCGACCGACCGGGTCAGGGATGGAATGAATGAAGCCCCCTTCTAGCGGCGAGGATATGAACTGTGCCAGCTTCCGAAGCCTGTCGCACTCCTTTGAAGCAATGATTAAATGAATTGCAGATGAAATGAAATGTTAGTGGAGAGTGTTGCTGGAATTAAATTTTTGACAAGGAAACCCGGAGTACCCGGAGAAAAACCTGTCTGCCTCCGTTTTGTCCAGCATAGATCTCGCATGGAGTGACCGGGATTTGAACCACGGACCCAGCGGTGAGAGGCCGGCGTGCTGTCGCCTAAGCCACGGAGGCTTACACTAATTAGGTTTACTATCAAGAACCAATGTCAGATGAGTTGAACTAACTTTGCCTGTAGAGTAAGACTTGGAATTGGAAATGAGACTATTATGGTGATTCGAACCTGAATCTGAGTTTTTCGTTTGAATCACAACCAGAAGTGCAATCGATTTACGCTTGCCACTACGCTATGAGGATGTTTAATTACCCGTAACTATGTTTGAATGCCAGAAATAATAACTCTTTTAGAATTTAGCGAACCTTGCAGCGTAGCCGTGCTCGTTAAATCGGTGCGCTACGTCTACGAGGGCAGCTGCAGCAAGTCGGAAATAGAAGGTTTGAATCTCGGCATTGACAGCGGCTATCCTTTCCTCCAAGCAAATGCCAGAATAGTACCTTATTTTTTGTTGTCTGCTTTTGTTTTTTCTTTTGCTTTTGTTTTATGTTTTCTGCTTCTGCGTTATGCTTTTGTCGTTTTGTTTTCTGCTTGTGCTTTATGCTTGGGTTTTTTGTTTTCTGCTTGTGCTTTAGGCTTTTGTTTGTGTGTCTTTTATTTTTATGTTTTTCTGCTTGTGCTTTTGGGTTTTGTTTTCTGCTTGTGCTTTATGCTTTTGTTTTTTGTTGTCTGCTTTTGTTTTTTCTTTTGCTTTTGTTTTATGTTTTCTGCTTTTGCTTTATGCTTTTGTGTTTTGTTTTCTGCTTTTGCTTTATGCTTTTGTGTTTTGTTTTCTGCTTGTGCTTCATGGTTTTGTTTTGGGTTTTCTGCCTTATGCTAATGTTTTTTTGTTTTCTGCTATTGTTTTCTTTTCTGTTTGGGCTTTTGGCTTTTGTTATTTCTGTTCTGCCTTAATATTATATTTTGTTTTCTCTTGTGCTTTTTGGTATTGTTTTTTGTTTTCTGTTTGTACTGTATCCTGTTTGTGCTGTATGCTTTTGTTATTAGTTTACGGCTTTTGTTTTTTATTTTCTGCTCGTGCTTTCTGCATTTGTATTTCTGTTGTCTGCTTTTGTTTTTGGTTTTCTGTTTGTGATATTTGGCTTTGTTATTTTTACTGCCTTTACATTTTGTTTTCTGCTTGTCCTTTTGTTTTTTGTTTTCTGCTGAGATTTTTACTTTTATTTTCTGCTTGTGCATATTGCTTAAGTTTCTTGTTTTCTGCTTGTGCTTTTGTATTATTGTTTTTTTTTTCTTCTCTTCTTTTGTTTTTGCTCTGTCCCGGGGCACCTATCCCATCCCTGTCCCTAATACAGTTACACACATTACTACAGCCATCACATAAATACAGGTTATCAGACAAATTCAATACACAATGTTAACAACAAAAACAACAGAATTTAGAGACGAATTCACTGTACCCTGGATTCTAGAGTCCAGACTGCATTGCCAGGGAGATTTACTTGGCACACTAGAGTATGTGTTGACGCTGGTGCTATAAACACGAGTGTAAGCTCTTCTCACTGCTGTAGGGACACGTACTGTGAAGGCAGACATTGTAAATCGTAGCTTGCGGCGACACGGACAGTTTAAACCAAGCTTACAACAGTAGATATGTTCCCTCAACTTCTGAAGATTTTTCCAATGTATTTTTCCAAAATGTATATATCGTGTGCAATAGAATATAACGACACTGAATCGAATAACAGAATCTGAGTCAATGGACGAAGTTACATGGGTCGGTCGAAATAGGTACAGAGGGTATGTAAACATAACGGGGGGTTGGTGGTTAGTGATTGATGTTCATGTATTGTTTGAACGAAACCATACGAGTATTAAAATTATATACAAATGACCAGGATAGCCCGACTCCTTATTGACGATGTCACTATAATAAAAGTTTATGTTCAACGATGTCGAAATGTGAATATCATACGTCTGAAAACTGTATCATAATGAAGGTCATTATAGAAGGAAAGAAGATTTCATATCATTAATCCCCAAAATTAATATTTTATTTAACGTACTCTTTGTATATTAAATCTTAGAATTATAATTCCCAATTTATTAAATGCAATAATCTTTACCCAAGTAAACCACCCAATAGCAATGATATTAATTATTATTATACAGACCCTAATTGTAGCATTAACAACCGGATTAATAACTTCAACTTTTTGATTTTCTTATATTCTATTTCTTGTATTCCTGGGGGAAATACTAGTATTATTTATTTACATCACCACTCTAGCATCCAATGAACTTTTTTCAATTCCAACCAAATCCTTAGTCATTATAATACTCATATTTTCCCTAGTAATTTTCCCCTCTCTAGTAAGAGATTCAACTTTATGAAATCCATTAAACTTTAATGAAGAAATAAATAATATCAATAATGAACTAATTTCTTTACACGATGAATCAAATTACCTTCTTACTAAATTATACAATAAGCCAACAGATTTAATTACACTCATATTAGTAAATTATTTATTTTTAACACTTATTGCTATTGTAAAAATTACTAATATTTTCCAAGGTCCTCTTCGCCCTAAAAACAAATGAATAAACCAATCCGCACCTCTCACCCTTTATTTAAAATTGCCAACAGAGCTTTAGTTGACCTCCCCGCTCCTTCTAATATTTCTGCCTGATGAAATTTCGGTTCACTTTTAGGGCTTTGCTTAATAATCCAAATTGCAACAGGATTATTCTTAGCAATACATTACACTGTACAAGTTTTCATTATGATACAGTTTCTCCAGCCAATCAGAGCTCATTCATTGACTAATTAGGTAAGGATACCTTCGCGCATGCGCTCAAAATCCAACATGTCAATATAAATTACCGACATGGAAAGTGCACCGTCCAAATGTTCGCGTAAATAAACTGGCGAATATGAGACAAGAAATAGCACTGTACCTTAATATCCCCAACACCAATTTCTACACAGCGCATTGCTTTCAAACGACTTCGGTGACAGTTTGATTGAATGCTGGCGCACATCGGCAGGCTGAAAACATATGGCCTGCATATAGCATTGCCAAGCACACAGAGCGCATGCATCGGTCGGTCAGAGAACTTGGAAAACAGAGATTTAAAACCCAATGCTTTCACTTCGATCACAAAATTCAAGTGGCTGAATCTCAACAGATATTTATGAATATTTATGTTAAAACATATAATAAAGTTATAAATATCGTCGAACATAAACAGTCGTATGCAACTCGCCTAACATGGTTATTTAAGACACTCGTATGGAAATTATAAAATTTCTTGCCCATTCATAACATTACCTCGTAACACGTGTTTCCAACGTTTTCATTCCATTATTTCTCTATCTCGTAAATACAGTACATACCAAACTATCAGTAATAACCCAACTATTTCAACTTATCTATTTTCACATCCACATCTCTTCTATTCCACGCTGCTTTATCAAGGCTTTATCAGGTTTTTCTTAACACATTTTGTAACAGATCTGTTTTTTTTTTAATTTATGAGCTTTTGGAACAAGAACATTTTTAGAATCCTCTGTTATGGCAAAATTTATATTAAGTGTATGTTCTTGTGCATTTACATAATTAGGCAGAGGACGCTGAGGAAGGTCATACCGATACGGTTTTCATGTACAGCATATATTGACTTATGGTTATATAATAGTACATTATGCAACGAGCCTATAATGACAATAATTAAGACACGAGTTTTATAATTTTCATACGAGTGTCTTAATTACCATTATAGGCGAGTTGCATACGACTGTTTATGTTCAACGATAATTATTATAACTATTTTATGTTCGAACATAATTATTCATAAATATCTGTCAAGATTTCGCCAGTTTTATATACTGAACAGAGCTCTTGGGACGCACATAATGCCTTGTATTTGACCATGGCCTCCTCGATTGCCCCACTATGACACTATGCCAGGCAGTGAAATTTAATTTAGAAGGCCTTGGAACTCAGCGCAGATGCGTTGCTATCCTCACCTGATTGGTAAAACAACTGTTTCTTGAGCTCTGATTGGTGGGAGAAACTGTTTCATAATGAAAAATAGTGTTATAATGACCATCATTATGATACAGTTTTCTGACATACAGTATAATAAGTTAGTCAGGGTCGAACACAAACTTATATTACATACGAGTATTGTCTGTCTTCGTCTTCTGTAGGTGAGGTTTGCGTTTCTTTGAAGTAATTTCATTTGTAGTTGTTGATCGTTCAATTATTACGAATCGTTCCAGGTTCGTCGCTGAAACTTTCTACTTTTTACTTTTTGATTTTATTATTCCATTTTTTAATATTTTGTGTATTAACCAAACCCCTCTTACGTATTGGCGGCATGGTGACAGACTCTAAACTGACAAGGCATGGACACCAAGCGTTAGACCACAACCTTTGTCGTAGGTAGTTCACTAAATCTATCACTACGAGCGCTAGTGTTGACCCATACATTGCCAAATCAAAATAGAAATATCTACTTCCGTTTTGACTGACAAGTCATGCACACCAACAGTTAGACCACATACTTTGAGGCCTAAATCTATCACTACGAGCGCTTAGTGTTGAAACACACATGGTCAAGTCAAAATAGAAATATTACTTCCATTTTGAGAAATTTAAAAATCTGGTTCCCACAAATTTTAAAAAATCAAACATTATATTAAAACAATCAAACTTTATTTTATATTTGAATCTGTAGAAAAAGTTCCATTTTAAAAATATGCGTTTTTAGCATATATTCCTTTTCAAAATATCAATTTAGCTGGAAGTAATTTTCAAACATGATAGAGCTTTTCAAAACACACATTGTTTACACTTTTCTGGGTCTTCTAGCTTTTCAACTTTTGGCACAGTTGTCAAAATAGCTTAACTTTACGTTTTTGCTAAACTGGACCCCTATAGTCTGAGTGCTCTTAGTGTCATTTAAAAAATGTTTTCAACAATAAAATTAAACAAATCAAAACAGAGCAATAACAAAAACAAGTGAAGAAAATAAACAATAATAATATACTACAAAAGCAAAAAGCACGAGCAGAAAACAAGAAGCAAAAGCAAAAAGCACAAGCAGAAAACAAAAGCAAAATGCACAAGCAGAAAACAAAAGAGAGCAAAAATCAAAAGCAGAAAACTAAAAAAGCGAAAGCAAAAGCAGAAAACAAGAAACAAAAGCAAAAGGCAAACGCAGTAAACAAGAAACAAAAGCAAAAAGCACAACGGAAAACAAAAAATAAAAGCAAAAAGCAAAAGCAGAAAACAAAAGCAAAAAGATCAGCAGGAAACAAAAACAAAAGCAAAAGCAGAAAACAAGAAACAAGAGCAAAAAGCTCAAGCAGAAAAAAGAAACAAAAGCAAAACGCACAAGCTAAAAAAAGGCAGAAAGCAAGAAACGAAATCAAAAAGCACAAGCAGAAAAAAGCTAACGCACAATCAGACACAAAACAATAGAAGTAAAAACAGAAAAGAAGAAACAAAAGCAAAGAAAAAACAAGCAGAAAACAAAAGCAAAAAGCTCAGCAGAAAACAAAAAACAAAAGCAAAAGGCACATGCAGAAAACAAAAACGCAGAAAACACACACAAAAAAAGGAGAAGACAGAAATACAAACACATTGTGGCAGCTCCTAAACTGAGGAACCAACCAACCAACCAAGAAGTTCTTGATGTATAAGGTGCATTCAAAAAGTAACGAGCCGGAGGCATAATTACAGAAACCAGTAGACTAACTGTATGTTAGAAGTATTGGCCCTGGCTGTTGAGGCACCTGTCCCACTGTGACACGAGACGGTGAATGGTTGTCTCATAAAATTTCCTGGACTGCGATGTGAACCAGTTCCGCACGTATAGCTGGACGTCGACGTCCGAGGTGAATCGTTGGCCCCGCAGAACGAGAGCAGGGGACCAAACATGGCGTAATCACAGGGAGAGAGGTCTGGACTGTATGGAGGATGGCCAAGAACCTCCCATTTGAATTTCTGCAGGAGTGCCGCGTCTGTGTTGGCCGTATGAGGTCGTGCATTGTCGTGTAGCACAATGACCCCAAGGGTGAGATTGTCTGGTCGTTTTGTTTCGATCGCTTGACGAAGGGTGGTCAAGGTTTGCGAGTAACGCTGGGCATTCACTGTTGTCCCGTGCGGCATGAAGTGTATCAGAAGGGGGCCATCTTGGTCAAAGAGGAACGTCAACATTACCTTTCCTGCACTCGTGAGGATGGCCTTGCCTTTTTTGGGTGTTGGTGACCCTGGATGCTTCCATTGGAGGCTATGTCGTTTGGATTCTGGTTCGAAGTGATGACACCATGACTCATCTCCAGCCACCACTCGTGCCAGGAACCCATTCCCTTCCCTCGCATAGCGCTGCAGATGACCAAGACAGTGGGCCATTCGACATGCGTCCTGGTGTGGTTGAAGACAGTGGGGCACCCATTGGGCACACACTTTGTGCAAGTGCAGTCGTTCCTTCATGATGGTGTGCACACTTCCGACGCTCAATCCGACCACGGCGACTATGACGTTCACTGCCACTCAGCGGTCCTGGGTAATGAGTGCATCAACCAGCTGGACGTAGTCATCGGTAATGCAGGGGGGTGCCCCAGACCGGGCATCATCGGCTAACGACACCCGTCCTTCCCTGAAGCGCTTGTGCCACGCCTTGACCCTTGCAAGGGACATGCAGTGTTCGCCGTACACTTGTGACATTCGGCGATGAATGTCCGTTCCCCCTACTCTTTTCGCTGTCAGAAACGGAACAACACCTCTTTGCTCTTCGTTTGACGCCTCCGTGTCACTGTTTTCAATGCGACTGGCAGCGTTGGACGATTGATGCATGCTGCTGCTCGCTTTGTATCGTCACGTGACGTGCACGCGTGCCCTCTAGCGACGGGCTGTGACCGTCCACACTCTGGTCGGAACCACACCTCGTCACACACGCCACGATTAGCCGATGTCGTCACCGGTTTGCGCATTCCAGCCTCCGGTTCGTTACTTTTTGAACGCACCTTATAATTGCTATATTTTAGGAAATTGGCACAACGAATAGTGTAGTGTCACATCGCCAAGATAAACGATAGAGTAGTGTCGATTTAATCAGTCGACAAAGAATAATATCCAGCACTAGCCTACATTGAGGTAAAAACTGAAACAGTGCAGATTTCTAGATATGCCAATGTTGAAGCAAATAAACTATATAATCTGAAAAAGTGTTGACCAAGGGAGGTTGACTTGGAGAGAGGAAAGAGAAGAGCCTGGCATAAGTAAGTGGAAGCAATGCCTTACTCAGCTGGGTTCCTGTGGTCGCCAACCCACGTCCCACGAATTGTGACCCCAGGGGGATTTTGGTATAAAATATACCACTCACTTAGAGGAGTGAAATCAGTAAGATGAATATGTTTCCATATGAAGTAGATAAAATACAATACTGCAAAGAGTTTCACTAATGGTACTATTCCTCAAGAATTGCATGGTTCTAAAAGATTTACTCCGCACTTTGAGGAAAGAAATCGGAAAGATAAATGTTTCTATATGAAGTAAAGAAAGTACAATGCAGTACTGCGAAGAGTTTCACAAGGAGGTAATCCAATCGGCTGCAGTTCACCTCTGTCTCTATAAACGTCACATTGTGTCGACTGGCCCCGTCCATCTTCACGTACAACAGCACAATAAAATAGCAAGGAAATACGCTCCTTTATTCTTCACCATTACTCTGTATGGTTCAGTTGTAGCTCTGCAAATATGCTTTTCACTTGAGTACTGCATACACAGGGTGTAACACAAGATATTGACCACCTTCTCCCTCATTTCTTCCGTTCAAACTACAATCTCTCTTATCAACAGTCAAATGACTATGTTTAGGAACTATAGTTTTCAAAATATAGAGTTAGCCACTGAAGTATTATCGTACAGTGCATTGAGTTCCTTCTTTATTTTATAACTAGCAACCCGCCCCGGCTTCGCCCGGTATCTTTAACAATTGACCCAGCGTAAGCTTAAAAGGCGCACGGACAGCAGGTCCCAGACGAAATTCAGAAAAGCTGAGGTGAACAGCGAAACTCCAAACACATATAGGCCTACTCTTCTCCGAAGTCATAACTCGACACGACTCGACCGATGCTGACCAATGCTGGGGTGATAGGCTCGCTCGATAACTCAAACTCGCTCCGAAGCTAGTAATTTAAATTTCCACTGAATGGAGATAGTTGGAAGAAATGAAAACGTAAAGACACTTATAGTGGGCGATGTATTAAAGATAGGGATATGCTGTCGGGGACTTTTTTTTGTAGAACTTTTCTTGCTGAACAATCTTAAACTCATTAGGTTGATATTTTTAACGGTTTACCCAGTGTAAGCTTAAAAGGCGCAAGGGCGGTAGGTTTCTCCTCGACTCGATTCAGTGAAATAGTTTCTGCTCGGCTTCCTTTGGTCATAAATGAATGCTATTCTACAGAAACCTTCCTCGAGAAATACTTTACACAATGGTGCAAATCGCATCAATTCCATCCAGTGGATCTCGAGATTACCCATTACATCCGAGAATCGGGGACTTAGTTTTATACTAAGTAGAGATTATTTATGGAAACAAATTACAGTAAAACTGCCCTCAAAGGACATTTATTAAACGGAAACATATTTGATATATTTGACGGTCCTGTGAACTTAGGGATGAGAAACGTGTTAAATTCCCTTCATTAAACGGAAACTGTGTTACGCGGACAACGGAAATCAAAATACGCATTTTGAAGTAATATTTCACAGTTCCAAAATGCAGTGTTTAGACTCTAATTTGATGTAACGATGATAATAGAGAAAAGGTAGTCTTTGTAATGAGGACTAAATCATAGTTACAAGTCAAGTAAGGACCTGTTGGCAAGGTGCGGGCCAATTTGAACCAATTAGTGAGAGCCCAAGAATGCAGATCGAGATCCAATTAGAGAAACTATTTTAAACCAAGACTTATTCAAGTTCTCTATTTATTTAGGCAATCTACTGTGACTGGAGGAACAGCTTCTGTATCTCAGAGTACTGTGGCTAGTGAAATGAAGTTAGAGAAACTCAAACGTCAAGCATAAGCAAACAGGTAGACCTAGATCATTTAGAAGGTAGTGCAGACGAAGTCCAATTGAAAATGAAAATCCACAGCCTGCTTCCAGTCTCCGACCGGGTCAGGAATGGAATGAATGAAGCCCCCATCTAGCGGCGAGGATATGAACTGTGCCGGCTGCCGAGGCCTGACGCACTCCCCTGGGGCAATGAGCAAATGAATGACAGATGAAATGAAATGATAGTGGAGAGTGTTGCTGGAATGAAATTTTGACAGGGAAAACCGGAGTACCCGGAGAAAAACCTGTCTGCCTCCGTTTTGTCCAGCACAGATCTCACATGGAGTGACCGGGATTTGAACCAGGGACCCAGCGGTGAGAGGCCGGCGTGCTGCCGCCTAAGCCACGGAGGCTACGAAGTCCAATTACGAGTTACAATGGTATCTTCCGTAGTCCTGCTCACTCCAAGTTCTCCTAACAAGCCTTCGGGCAGTACAAAAGGAAGCCAGACGTATTCTTTAGGGGGACTTGATACATCCACATGAAATACATTAGAAAAGTTACAGGGACCGTCATATGATAGGAACGCAACTCTACAAAGTTGAAAGGAACTCATGGACAAAAATACAATTGGTAATCTATCTAGGCGAGTGGATTTCAATGTCGTAAGTTGCATGTCTGCGGTGTGCAATATTACGGAAAAATATCACAGGTTAGCAGTGATGTAGCCTACAGCATTAATATCTTGAAACGCGAGAGGGACGACTAATTCAAAATAATAGCTAGAAAGTATCTGAGCAAATGCGTATCGGTCTTTCTGTCCTTTACCGCATTAAACCGTAAATTAAAGATTAAGTGATACGTTCATTGCCGGAGCACGTCTAGTAACGCAGTTTTTTTTTAATCGTATGGCTTTTAGTGCCCCGAGGACATGTTCGGCTCGCCAGTTTTGTAGCTGCTTCGAGACGGACAACCAATGGGTGAGCTACAAGTACCGTTGGGGAGGAAAGTTGGAATGTAAGGGCGAGGAGTTGGAAGGTAGCGCCTGTGGCCTATAGGTAGGGACCAACCCCGGCATTTGCCTGGAAGGAAGATGGGAAACCACAGAAGACCATCTTCAAGGTTGCCGGCGGGGGGATTCGAACCTCCTCGCCTCCCGGATGTGAGCGACTGCCAGCAGTCATGCCGTAACGACCACGGCTAACTCACCCGGTAGTAACGCAGTGAAGTAGGTGTACTCCCCGCACGCTCGCAATCCCAGTGAGTCAAGTCGTTGCGTGGAGGCGAGGAGAGGACAGTGACGTAAAGTTGACATCACCGGATGGCTACCGCGTGGACCGCGGCGAACGATGGAACTAATATAGCGTCATCAATTCTAACCTACACATTTTGGCTTCACACAAGTGTAGTTAGTGGAAGATTCTTTTTATGCCATAAATCTATGACATGGGCCCGCCGGCTTTACTTCCCCTCCGAAGGAAGGCATACTGCGGGATTTTTAACGCTCTTAAAAATCTGACGACTTCGGCCGGGTTGAACCCGCGATCTTGGGCATAGAAGCTCAGCATGCTACCAACTACGCCACTGAAGCCGCCTATTTCACGTGCGCGATCGACCTAGACCTGTATGGTGACAGAGCCCTAAAAATGGTCCATTTCTATTAGTTACATCAAATAATAATAATAATGTAATCATTTGGAATAAGTCTGGTATATGTGGATATGGACATCATGACCAATCATTGAGCACGTTTGAAGTATTAACATAGGTGTTCTGATTCCTGAGCATTCTTTGAATTAAAGAAGAGAACGTTTTGACAGCAACTAGGTCGTGCAATCTACAGAACGTACAAGTTACTTACATGGAGAAGAAGGGGGTTTCTGAATTATAGCGAAGTCAACTATTAAAATAATTAACATCTGTGGACGAACTTGATGTTATGGGGAAGATGCCACTTGTGAGAGACGTGGCCGTGTCTCCGTGACGCTCGACTCGAGTGGAAGGATGAAGGACGAGTATTTGTTGATATTTCGTGCGGCGTGAATGTAGACTGGAATTGAGTTTGACACGCAAGGGGGCGGTATCACCGAGATGCAGGCACTGAATACATTCAACTCTTAAATCTCAAGCGAGGGGGAAGAATGGGGAACGTAAATATGTTATTGAAGCGATGATGAGGGCAGAAGTGGTGCTCTCGCGTGGACTGGGAGTCAGGAAATGAAAAGAGAGTCAATCTGGAAACAAGGACTGAAAATATGCTAAAATAATCCAAATGGAAATGTACTCGTACTAGACGCACATATATGTTAGGAATTCCATGAGCAATTCAGAAATACAGTACACTCTTGATATAGCGGACATCGATTCAACGGACTTAACGGAGAGAATTAGACCAACAGAGATTTTTTTAAGTATTGCTCGTTCACATACGCTTTCACAACGAAACGGAAGTGCTTTCTACTGCACGTGCGTCCCCAACTCTTCTTATTTACAAAGTACTGTGAATAATAATTACAGTAAAACATCAATAATTCAAAGTGATCGGTACAAAAAAAAAAAAAAGAGGACTTCGATTTAACCGAACCAAACCTCGTCCTCCAAAAACATCCAAAAGATCAAACTTCGCGACCAATGGAAACATGCAAATACTGATACGCCTTTTAGCAACACTTGATTAATATAATATTTATCTAACAGCGCCTGAATCATATTCAAATTCAGTGGTATACTAGGAGAAATCGTTGGATGTCGTGAAACATAACCTATAACACTCACATCGTTGAAATAACCTCTATCGTGTTGAAGAATATTACAAGACGAGGAGATATCGGTGAGGAACGCAAAATATACATTTTATTATTTGTATAGTGAAAAAAATTAAAACACCATGGTTAAGCGCGAGAAGAAAATAGTGGCCAACACGATATAAACCAATATAATCGTAACCTTACTGCTCTTGCTGTAAAAGGTATAGCCTAAATAGAGCAGCGTAAAATATTCCTATTTATTAGCGCAACCAAATAAACTACTAAATAATTTTCATAAAAACATCGTTCTATCGGCCATAATCGTGGATACAAGAACTACATACAGCCATTTTTAAAATCATCTCTATTCGATCGCTCCTTGGATAATACAATTTTTAGATTTAATATCGATTATTTGTTAGTGCAACGTCGATATTTTATCGCTCAAGAGCTGCGCTTATGAGGACACGCATCTCAAGGCACGGGCAGATGAATTTTGTGAAAAGAAGCACGTTGTTTTTAAAGACTTTGAAATATTTTTAATTAAAAGTTTTGATTTATAAATTCGCGATGTAACGAACGAACCTCCGCCGCAATTAGTCCACTAAATCGAGGGTTTACTGTAGTGGCACTCAAGATGGAACATTTGTAGTTAATATTTCTATTAGATTTGTAAAAATCCTATTTTTAGCCTACTTTCAATTTTTGCAAAATATGAAAGTAGACTATGAGATCTGCACGGGCCAAAAGTTAAACGAAATCCGGTACAGAGTTAGCACTAGCAAAGAGCAACTCAGTGTCATGTTTTACTACTAAGGTCCATACAGTTCTGGCTGCTATCTGGTGACGAACAGATGCATTTCCCTAGTTGTTATCATTTCAAATGTTCTTGTCGACTTCATCGTTATGCTTTGGTCTACCGTTATGCGTTACGGTTACGGCGTGTATGACGTCATCATGTTGTTCAGTGCATATGCACCGAGTCTGAGTTTACTCCTGGAGTCCGGCGTTATGCGATACGGAGACGGCGTGTGCGTGACGCCATGCAGCAGCCGCGCCGGAAGCTTAAGTTAATGGACTTTGCTCTCACGCACTAGGTGTGTGATACTGAATGACTTGCAACTTGTTGATCATGAAGCGTTCACGTGATTCTTGCTATCTCTGTACTTGTAGGTTCGTTCGTTAAACTTGCTTACTTACAGTTTACAATTTGTGCAGGGTAGTAAAGTGTGTTAATAATGGAGTCTGTGGATCGTTCGTTAAACTTACTTATGCTTTCTGCGCTCCGCTCAAAGCTGTCAGCTCCAGCCTTTCCTGACATAATCTTCTTATGAAACAAGGTAAGTATTTTCAGACATTTCCTAACTTATGCAGAGTCCTGGGGATTCGAGCGCAGCGAGAAACCCTCCTGCATTTCTAACATGTGTAGCATTTGTAGCATGCGTCATTTGAAATGATATAAAGTCGAGTCTTTCAGACTGACTGTAGTTTTTTTTGTAAGCTCATTGACACACATCGTTTGGGCATATTGTTGTAATTCTATTGAATAAGGAGGAGAGGTTTCTCTCGAAATGTCTAGAATTTTAATTTTATTTTCACAGGGCAATATCCCAAAAGTATGAATAATGTTAATAGTATTCTGGGCCATATTCTAACCAAAAATCTGTTTGGTAAGTGTATTGTCGTTCATTCTTTACAGATGTCTCAGGAACGCCAGTCTACTCTTCTTCATAATCTCCGAGATTCTTTCCACCTTCTGATAAACTTCCTTGTTGCTCCGAAGTTTCCATCCACTTTCAGGGTCATCGAGAAAGGTTGCAGCAATTTAAAAAAAATCATAGCTCAGGAACTATTTGAGATATTAAAACTCTTAAAGTGTTTTATAGCGGCTTCGGTGGCGTAGTCGGTAGCATGCTGAGCTTCTATGCCCAAGATAGCGGGTTCAAACCCGGCCGAAGTCGTCGGATTTTTTAAGAGCGTTAAAAATCCCTCAGTATGCCTTCCTTCGGAGGGGAAGTAAAGCCGGCGGTCCCATGTCATAGATTTATGGCATGTTAAAGATCTTTCCACTAATTACACCTGTGTGAAACTAAATTGGATAGGTTAAGAATGTAAACAACGCTCTTAGGTTGCTACGTTCGTTGCCAAGAGCCGACTGCGGTGGCGTCTAGTAGCTAGTTCTGAACTAGGCCTAGTAGTCGTTGACGGTGGCGTTTGGCGGCAAAAGTAGGAACTATTTGAAAATTCAAAGTTGCAGTCCCTACTTGAATTTAAAAAACAGATACACACACTAATACAGTCATCACAATTAACACCGGTTATCAGACAGATTCTACACACACCCAAAGTACACGGGGCTACATGACCACGTTGTCGCAGCCCCTAAACTAAGGAACCAACCAACCAACCAAAGTGTTTTATACCTTATAATAATATTTCTATGTGCGCTCCCTTGGTGGCCAGTGGCTTCGGTGGCGTAGTTGGTAGCATACTGAGCTTCTATGCCCAATATCGCGGGTTCAAACCCTGCCCAAGCCGTCGGATTTTTAAGAGCGTTAAAATCCCTCAGCATGCCTTCCTTCGGAGGGGAAGTAAAGCCGGCGGTCCCATGTCATAGATTTATGGCATGTTAAAGTACCTTCCACTAATTACACCTGTGTGAAGCTAAATTGTATAGGTTAATAATGTAAACAACGCTCTTAGGATCCTACGTTCGTTGCCAAGAGCCGACTGCGGTTGCGTCTAGTAGTTAAGTTCTGAACAAGGCCTAGTAGTCGTTGACGGTGGCGTTTGGTGGCAAAAGTAGGAACTATTTGAAAATTCAAAGTTGCAGTCGTTACTTGAATTAAAAAACAGATACACACACTAATACAGCCATCACACTTACACCGGTTATCAAACAAATTCTACACACACCCAAAGTAGACGGGGCTACAAGACCGCGTTGTCGCAGCCTCTAAACTGAGGAACCAACCAACCATCCCTTGGTGGCTCTGCAAGCATCCAGTCGATAGTCTATTTCGGCCCAAGTGCGCTGGATCATCTCAAGCGTGATTGTAGCAACAGCAGCGGTGATGCGTTGTCTTCAATGTTGCACATCTCTGACTGGTTCACTGAATACGATGCTTTTTAAGTATCCGCATAAAAATATTCTAGGAGGCCATTGAATAGGACCGGTCCTACCAATCCAACGATCAGGGAATCGTGAGTTCGGAGCGTGTCGAACATTAGCATAAGGGGGTTTCCTACCCTAACTCATCGGAAAGTGCGCTAAACAGTTATAAAAGATTCAAACTCCACTAACAACAACACACACTGTGCTTTGCTGAATTGTCACCATTGCAATCACACACTCTAGTGAAACAGTGGCATGGCAGCTTCCTGTCGCGCACTCATTCTGCGCATCGGCTGAAGATCACGGGTGGAGTACAGTCACCTCTAAAACTAAAACTCGATGGGTTCCTCATTAGTTTTCAGGTCGAATTATTAATTTATCTCACTTGCAACGAGATATATGATTTTTTAAAAAATTGCTGCAACCCTTTTAGATGACCCTCTATTTATGAGGATTCATAATTCCAAGACCCCTAACATCTCCAGCTTGTAGTTCATGGACAGGCATTCACTGGCATACATACATTAAGTTTTCACCATGATGTTGTTTTGGCATTTCCGGATAAGCACTTCTTATTGTTGATGCTTTTGTCAATTCAAATGATATTATTATTATTATTTTTATTAACTTGTTTCCTTTTGAAAATCACCACGCCGAATAAACTGTGCTGAGTGTTTTAAGAGTGAGAAAGGAGCAGGCTGACGTCCCAGGGCTCCACCTCTCCCGTGTTCCACCCCGGTCGATTGGCACTTGATCGATAGTTCTGAGGAGCATACATCTGTGCCTCTCAATGACAAGTGTTTAATTCCCTCTAGACTGTTCCGTTTGGTGGGAGCATTGCTTGTGATAGTTCCAAGCGCCGGCCTTGCATTGCAGGAGCTTTATAGCCCTTTACTTGCGGGCTTACCTGGAATAATTTGAAATTCCCATAGTTCTCAGTTCACTTGTCTGCTATCTCGTTTGGTCTAGCCTCGAGAGTAAATGGTTTGATACTGATGTACTGTTCTCGCAAACACTGGTACGCTTAAGGGGCTCAGAAATGTGCCAAACTGCCCACGTTATTTATAAACTTTTCATTTAACCTTCCTCAGAAACGATTTAGAGGAAGTAATCGAATATTTTCAGGGATGTTAAGATTCTCTCCTTTAGAACCTCTTGCAGATATCAGGAGATTCCACCAAAATAAATAAAAAAATGACCTCTTGAAGAGGACGCTTTCAATGATAAGACAAGGTTCATAACCCCTGGCACTACAGCCCATGAGGGCCTAGGCCTACCAAGCGACCGCTGACCAGCCATTTGGCCTCCAGATATTGGGGTGACGCTTGGTCAGTGCGTCGGATCCCCTCGGCCGTTAATCTTGGTTTTCGTGACCGGGGCGTTGCCTCACTGTCAAACAGCTACTCAATTGTCCTCACGAGGCTGAGTGCACCCCGTTCCAGCCCTCACGCCAGTTTCTAAAATCCCTGACGGAGCCGGGAATCGAACCCAGGGTCTCCGGGTGAGAGGCAGGAGCGCTACACCAACACCACGGGGACAAGGTTCAATGGCAGGAAAATTATAGGCACCCTTACCCTCGGATTCTCCAATACCATCGGGGTCGAGTTGACCAAGGGAGGTAAAATGAAGGAGAGAATCTGTCGCAAGAATGTGAAATCAATGTCGGAATCACCTGGAGTCCCTTGGTCGCCAACCCATGTCCCTCTAAGGCACTAAGAGACCTGTTTATTCTGAAAATTTGAACAAAGTTATGCAGTTGAGGACATGCGGATTACGCATAATTAAAGAAAAAATAGCAGTACTTATATCTTGTACTTATTCTTCTAAAAATCAAGGAATACTTCCGTAATTGCTTTTTCTTATACGTAATTGTTTACAACCTACTTTCTGTAGCACTGTTCCTCAGAGCGCAATTCTCTGCTAACGGCAGCGCGAGGCGATGGAAACAAGAAGGTTAATTCTGGAATTGTGGAAGTTTGTTCGCAGCCGTGTTTTACAGCCCGATTAACCATATAATGAAGTAGAAACATGGCCTGTTTAGAAACATAAAAAAGTTTGAGGTAATATTCCAGATTCTGCTAAGCTGCAACGCAAAACCAGTTATTTACGCGTTAAATTACAAGGTACCGGTAGACAAGTTTTTTGAAAAGTTTTAGTCTTCTTTAAAGGGATACAATGTCTAAAAGTTAAAATGAGGTCCTATTAATCTACTGTTCATAATAATTGTTTTATCGAGGTGATCATGACATCTTAGTCACCTGTGTGATCGTTCGTTCCGAGTCTGGTTAATAAAAAGTTGATGACATTGAACCTTCTAAGAAGGAAAGATAAGAAGTAGTGTAAGCAATCTTTCTGAAAAGAGCCATCAGTGTATCTAAATACACCGCCTCCAGACTCGTGTATGCGTTGGCTCATGAACTATTTTTCACTGAGGATTTAAGATGTAACATGCAACTTCAATCCACGAAAGAAAATTAGGAGCTTCTGCACGAATTAAAATTAGAGAAAAAATACATTTGGAGTGAATATTATATCACAGATGCGATAACGGACAAGTGGAGTCAAAGTTGCTAAGAACTGAGACACATGGCAACACGTGCGGCGGTTCATGGATTCCATATCTTCGATATCATGAACCGGAACCTACGAAAGTAGCCACTGTATGAAGAAATGTATGTGTGCTTTTAGTACCAATTGTTTTATGTCTATATTATATGTTATCCGACACGATTAAATTAAATCATGAACCGAAAAGAATAGAAAAAATAAAAAATAAAATAAATAAATAAATAAATAAATAAATAAATAAATAAATAAATAAAAGTTAGCACAGGTCTTTCGAGGTTGCAAACTTGGTTTTACACTATTGGTATCTATCCTAATAACATCCCAAAAAATTAGAACCTTGCAATTTTTTGCGACCTAGAATGTTTTAGACGACTGGCCTATTACAATTACAAAGTTTTGCTGCCGCAATGGTCTTGTCACTTCCTCTATAAACATCTTCCATAGTGCAGGGATGTCCAGAAGAGGATAGATGAGCAGGTGTCTTGGATCTTGCTCGGCTCCACATTCACAAGAAGTGTCCGCCTACGCATGACGAATGCACCATTTCTTCAAGTTTGATCTGTGTGATAAAACCTGTGTAATTATGGTGTCTGAACTTAGGTGCGGGTTTAAATATGTTTGACCGCAAAAATCGCATTGACCATCAAATCAGGGTTGCCCGACGTCCCGGATTTTACAGGACAGTCCCGTATTCGTGCTAAATGTTCCGCGTACCGGACAGTTATACGGTTATTGTCCCGTATTTCAGAGCGTTTTGAAACTCTGGTATACTATTTCCTTAAACACGTTCTCTTTCTGTCTTGAGTTTTCATTGCAAAGACTACTTACTCTGGTATATTCGTAGGTGAAGACTGAAGAAACTCTTTGGTTCATGGCTTACAATTTTGTTGAGTTTTGTGTTGACCAGCCTGGCGGATATAATGGGTAATAATTAAGGGCCTTATTTTTTGGTGAAATAAAACTGTAGGTTTCGGTGTTAAAAAAGACGCTATTTCGGTGGGTATTTCGCGTAATAAATTGTCATAATGATCGATGTTTCATCTGAAATCTTCCCTTATAATATGGGGCAAATCTAACAAATTATGTGATAAGGGGGTTCTTCAACTTCTTTGCGATGTGTAGAGTATCGCCGAATGTTATTTGCCGCTTAGAATTATGTTCATTTCCTTCCTTCTTCCGTTTTTTATGCGTTTTTGAATCCCTGCAGTGTTTATCGCACGTGTCTTTTGGTTCCTATGGAATAAGAACATTGGAGTATTTACACTTAGAATCTTTCTTGCAGCGTCAAATACATAGAACCCCTCACTGTTGTATTCCTCGGCCCTCGAGAAAACTGTTGTGACTATAGTTTTCGGCATTTTTATACTTAAATGGTGGATGTTTGCCAATAATGTTTTATCAGTCGCGAACTCGCACTGCTGTATCTACGACCACAACGCCATTTGATGTAATCGATAAGCAGATATCGATTATTGTCGATAGCCTTAGAGATCGCGGAACTGAATACACATACTTCCGGCGCAGCACTATCAATCAAACGAGAAGGAACCCACGATGGTCAATTCCTCAGAAGCATTTAAACGTGTTTTGGAGAGCTTTTTCGATAATATTTAGCATTTTCGTAGCAAGTGAAGTATATTTCGCGATTATTTGTGCGATTCGCGCAATAAATCAGATTTCGTGATATTTCGCGAGTTCATTTTGCTAAAATACGCTATTTTACGTACCTAGAAGGTCATATATAGGCAAGAAAGAAGATATGAAAAAGGTTCGCGCATATCGCTATTACCAAAAATACGGCCCCTAGTAATAATAGACAACTGACGTCGGTACCGGGTGTGCCGTGTGTGCTCTTTTTATTTGACTAATATCTGTCGCAAATGTATTAATTAACAAGTGATGTTGATATTATCTGTAAAATCATTCTTAACGAAAGTTCGCTAGTTCTCGATTATGTCACACACCAATTTCCTCGATAACACACCTGTCCTTTATTTGGTTTTTAGGAATCTGGCAACCCTGCATCAAATATACATTGCAGGCCATAAAACCATAACACATAGGAAATAGTAAATTGCGGAAAAGTGTTTCATAATTACGTTCATTATAAAGGTTTTCTTTTAAGTCTCGGGGAAAGGAACAATAAAGGTTAATAAAGGGATTCTGTCGCCTAGGGTTGGATTTGGATTTACAGCGTCGCACTTCTGCTATTATTGGGATGAGATAATGGCGGTTTGTTGTGGCATTGTTGTGCACACATCTAATGACTTGTTATTCGGTATTTCCTAGAGTATCGAGAAGTTCGGTTGCTGTAGAAATGAGTGAAGACTGAATGTGCAAGGATGTGTTGTGACGTTTTATAGGCAGTGATATTGGTTTAAGCACAAAACATTGAAAATAGAGTAGCGACGTCTGTTCATAAGAATTCTCCAAAAATCAAAGAACTTCATTTATACTCGTTTGAAAGTAAACTTTAAAGTGAAAAATGATGTTTCCCTTAAAATGATGATGATGATAATTGTTGTTTTAAGGGGTCTAACATCTAGGTTTTGTTTCGGTTCGGTTTCGGTTCGGTTTGGTTAAGTTCGTGGAATTTTTGATCAGGGCATCATGGAGACAACTTATTCGCAAACAGAGGCTTGCAGATAGACTGGACTCTGAATGCAATTCAGTCTCAAACGATAATGTATATATGATTATACATTTGTGTATAAATTTAAACACAGTGTTCAGAATCTGATGACAACCGCTGGAAGGTCGAAACGTGTAATCCTAAAATTGACTATTATTATAGTGATCATAAACCGACAGTAGTGGCTACGCTGGCTAAAGCGCAGCGTTAGGTCATGGGGCCAAGTTCTCTGCCGACTCGGTAGACACGTGGGTTCGAGCCCCACCGTCGGCCGTCCTTGAAATGGTTTTCCGTGGTTTCCCATTTTCAACACCAGACAAATGCTGGGACAGTACCTTCTGAAAGGCCACGGCCGCTTCCTTCCACATCCTTGCCCAGTTTCATTCACCATCATTCATTTCATCTCTCATTAACTCCTCTCATGAGGATGGCGTCAGGAAGGGCATCCGGCCGTAAAACCCATCGCCACTAAGACTTCCATCGCATCTCATCCCCGACCTCGTTGGAAAAACGGGAATAATAAGGGGTAGCCATACATTATAGTGATCATAACTAATACATATATTTTATTTAAAGGAGTGTTATATACATATTATATACATTGTTACTCCGCCCAGTCATTGGCCAAAAACCTGTTGACCAACTGAAGATTTACTGCTAACAGCTCATTAATGAGCTGTTCTATGTTCACGCATTTAATGGCAAAATATGTCGCAGTTCAACGTACGCATTTCAGAAATGAATAAAATACGTTTCTATATTTGGATATTTTGCAGTGTCTGAGAAGGTTTGTGTAATTTGAAAGTAAAGCAATTCTGCGAGCAGGCGAGGAAGGATGGTTCGAGTTGCCGCAGGCCACTGAGCCCTGACACGGAGATGAGTACCCATAACTCGAGGCTTGATGTTCCTACACGCTCGCTTACCTCAGCTGCAAACAAATTTGTGAAATTGCATTCTGTGTTATTCCTCTTTTTATATATATATATTTTATTTAGACTTTTTCCTTATTCGTGCGATGAGAACGACGAGTAGAATGTGCGACGCTAGGTGAGAGCTAGATCAACCTCAAGTCGTGCCAGGGACGCGGAATAGCTGAAACAAATAAAATGCAGCGAACAGATGCAAAGTATACTAACGCTAGCTTCATGATTTACTGCGCTCAAACTGTCTCCAAGATTTATAAATATATTATATATTAAAACGCCACTGGGAAAATTTATGCTCAGTTACTACAATGCAAGATTCAAACCCCAAGTCCATGACGAAAGTTGAGAAACATAGACTAAACTAATTGATACATGCCATGTCATATAAAAAAATATCTCACAATTAGATATTCATGTTATCTATTTTGAATACAGTTTCGCGTATAAAATCGTTCGACATAGTATACCGGTACTTAACAAGTAGTTCCGTGAAGAACTATACAGCCTATTTTCATATATCCTACTTATGTTAATTGCCACTATCAACATACACAATTTCAGTTTGATTGCTGTAATAGATTCGTAGATATTGAGAACCGACTAAATATTTCGGATGGTCGCCATGTTGGATTTTATATATGTTGGTCCTAGAGTTATGTACTGTTACATGCAGATTAATGTGAACGTGTAATATTCAAACTTCAATCGCATAATTAGGACACAAGAAAAAACAAGGAGATTAAATTTTTTTTCACAGCTGCCATCTTGAGGTTATGGAAACAATTGAAATAAATTAGATGCCAGTGGATTAACATTCGGATAAAGATTTACTGTACCAAGTTTCACTGCACGCGGATGGTTAAATTACGAGAAACGTCCATGTGAATATTTATAATTCGTGTCACCGCCATGTTGGATTTGTGTTCACCAGGTTATTTAAAGTCCTATAAGTGAACTTAAGTTCATAGCCGCTATGAACATTAAAAAATGCAGTTTGATTGCTAAAATAGATTCGTAGATATTCAGTATCGTCTAAATATTTCGGATGGTCGCCATGTTGGATTGTTAAATGTATAGGCCATAGAGTCATGTACCATTAAAGGAAAAGTATTGCGTAGGTTCATTATTCAAACTTTCACTTCGATCGCATGACTACATCACAAGAAATAAAAACTTAATTTTAAAATTCGCACTGCCGCCATCTTGAGGTTATGTAAACAATTGAACTAAATTAGATACCAGTGGATTACAATGTGTATAAATATTTCCTGTACCAGGTTTCAGTGCGCTTGGAACATTACATCGCGAGAAAGGTCTATTTAAAATGTTCAAATTCGCTTGGCCGCCATGTTCGTTTTGTAGTTAACCGGTTTTTGAAAATCTTATAGATGGACTTCCAGTAGTGCCCTTTATCTCCGCACAAAATTTTAGGGAGATACCGCGAATAGTTTCAGAGATATAGAATGCCGGTGAAATATTTCGCACATCCGCCATCTTGTGATTATGTAAACAATTGAACGAAGTTAGATGTCGGTGCATTACAATGTATATAAACATATACTGTACCAAGTTTCATTGCGTTTGGTTGGTCAAATCGCGAGAAACGACTATTTTTAAAGTCGCAAATTCGCTTGGCCGCCATGTTGGTTTTGTAGTTACCAGGTTTTCAAAAGTCACATAAGTGAACTTATAGTAGTTCCCTCTATCACCATAGAATATGTTAGGGTAATATCGGTAATAGTTTCGGAGATATTGAATGCTGGTGAAATATTTCGCACAGCCGCCATGTTGGATTGGTGAGTCGTAACAAAATTTGAAGGGCACGGTCGAGGTCGCCGCGAATAGTGCTATGAACTTTCCGAGTTTCATTGAAATCGCTCCTGCCGTTTAGATTTTATTAGGGGGACACACACACGAATCACACACACACACACGCACACACACACGGACAAAAGGTGATCTCATAAGCCTATTTTTTCAAAATTGAAAATAGGCTAAAAATAGTGTATCAATACAGATCCCAGCAGCTGAAACTAATTTTATATTTCCTACGAATTGGAGTTATATCAATACCCATTGTATATTGCATATGAATGTTCTGGCAAAATGTATAATATATTTTGTGTAAATGATCATTAATGGATGGAAGCGAATATACAGGGTCTTTATTTTTGCTTGGCAAGGACATTCTCGCTCACGCGCTCCGCCAGTGACGGCTCAGTTCCCGGGTACCGGGCGCGCATATGTACGGCAGAATACCGTGCTTAAAATCAGTATCATGCATTTTTAGCCTATTTTAAATTTTGAAAAAATAGGCTTATGAGATCACCTTTTGTCCGTGTGTGTGTGCGCGTGTGTGTGTGTGTGTGTGAGAGAGAGAGGTAGGTGTGTGTGTGTGTGTCCCCCTAATAAATTTTAAACGGCTGGAGCGATATCAATGAAACTCGGTAAGTTCATAGCACTATTCCGGGCGACCCCGACCGTGCCCTTCAAATTTTGTTACGTATCACCAATCCAACATGGCGGCTGTGCGAAATATTACACCAGCATTCAATATCTCCAAAACTATTACCGATATCACCCTGGAATTTTTACGGTGATAAAAGGAAAAAGGAAGCTTCTAGTTTAACGTGACCGTTAATCTTGAGATCATGAGCCACGGGACCTCCGTTTTACGTGGAATCCGAACCACAGGACATGGCATTTCACTTCGAAAATCTCACATGCATTGACCGGGAATCGAACCCGGACCGCCTTGGTGAGAGGCATACAGCTAGACCGCTGAGCCACCACGCCCCCTCAATCGGTGATAAAAGGGAACTACTACAAATTCATCTATGTGACTCTTGAAATACTGGAAAACTACAAAACCAACATGGCGGCCAAGCGAAGTTGCGACGTTTAAATAGACGTTTCTCGCGATTTAACCAACCAAACGCAATAAAACTTGGTAGAGTATATGTTTATACACATTGTAATGCACCAACATCTAACTTCACTTCTAATTTCACCGGCATTCTATATCTCTGAAACTATCAGAGGTATCACCCTGAAATTTTGTACGGAGATAAAGGGGACTACTGGAAGTTCATCTACAAGATTTTCAAAAACCGGTTAACTACAAAACGAATATGGCGGCCAAGCGAATTTGAAAATTTAAATAGACCTTTCTCGCGATTTAATGTTCTAAACGCAATGAAACTTGGTACAGGAAATGTTTATACACATTGTAATGGACCGGTATCTAATTTATTTCAATTGTTTACATAACCTCAATATGGCGGCTCTGCGAATTTTTAAATTAAGTTTTTATTTCTTGTGTCGTAATCATGCGATCGAAGGGAAAGTTTGAATAATGAAGCTACGCAATAATGATACATGACTCTATGGCCTATACATTTAACAATCCAACATGGCGACCATCCGAAATATTTAGACGGCTCTGAATATCTACGAATCTATTATAGCAATCAAACTGAATATGTTTATGTTCATAGGGGCTATGAACATACGTTCACCTATAGGACTTTCAATAACCTGGTGATCACAAATCCAACATGGCGGCGACGCGAATTACAAATATTCACATGGACGTTTCTCACAATTGAACCATCCGAGTGCTGTGAAACTTGGTACAGTAAATCCTTATACGAATGTTAATCCACTGGCATCTAATTTATTTCAATTGTTTCCATAACCACAAGATGGCAACTGTGCGAAATTTTAAAATCTCGTTGTTACTTCTTGTGTGCTAATCATGCGATTGACGTTTGAATGCTTCACGTACACAATAATCTTCATGTAACAGTACATAACTCTAGGACCTACATAATTATATCAAGTCCAACATGGCGACCATCCGAAATATTTAGTCGGTTCTCAATATCTACGAATCTATTACAGCAATCAAACTGAAATGTCGTATGTTGATAGTGGCAATTAACATAAGTAGGATATGAAAATAGGCTGTATAATTCTTCACGGAACTACTTGTTACTCACCATGTTTACAGTAGAGGCTGAAAATGTTCCCCATCCGCTGCCAAACATAATCGGCATCTCCTTATGAAGTTTCCGGCTAGTATGGTTAATTTAGCTTCAGTAAGGAAATAACGACCTTAACGTCTATTTTTATCGTTTACTGAACCTTTACGTTTGAATCTCTTAGCCAGTTGATTTATTGTCCGATTTATAGGAATGGGTCTCCCTGGAAATGTCATTCGAAACTTTTGTCTTGTTCTAGCGCACGTTATGAACGACACGTATTGTTCAGACTTTCGCTCGACCTTGGCCGCCGATCCCCGCCGCGTGGTCTCCAGCCGTATTGCCCGGGTATTCCCTCGCTCTTCTGTAGACGTGCGAGCTCCGAGCTGATTGAGTGTCAGTCTTTCATTGTTTTATAAAGCTACTGTGTACCGGTACCGTATATCTTATTGTGTAGTGTTTTATTGTGATTGTGCATAGTGCTGTAATGCCTTATGTGATATATTCGTTACGTGAACGAGTATATCTGCACAATACGTACATAAAGTGCAGGAAATCGTACGCTAGAACAAGACAAAAGTTTCGAATGACATTTCCATGGAGACCCATTCCTATAAATCGGTCAATAAATCAACTGGCTAAGAGATTCAAATGTACAGGTTCAGTAAACAATAAAAATAGACGAAAATGTCGTTATTTCCTTACTGAAGCTAAATTAACCGGAGTAACTGGAAACTTCATAAGGAGATGCCGGTTATGTTCGACAGCGGATGGGGAACATTTTCATCATCTACTGTAAGCATGGTGGTTAAAAATGCATGATACTGATTTTAAGCGCCGTATCCTGTCGTATATACGCGCGCGCGGTCACCGGGAACTGAGCTGTCACTGGCGGAGCGAGTGAGCGAGAATGTCCTTGCCAAGCAAATATAAAGACCCTGTAGTACTCCAGCTTAATTAAGGATGCACAGTCCAGTAAGATCCAGTAATTCAGGAACAAAAAGAAGTTCCGTTACGAACTAAAGAGCCTACTTTTCCTAAAATTTAAGATTCATGCCAATGATTAATCAGTATGGATCTATCTACCGGTAGAACAATGACGAAATTAAGTTGGCACTATCGAAATTTCTAATTAGTTCGGAATACTGTATACCTGGCATAATTTAGCTAAATACAGAAATACAGTTGACAGCCCTGGTGACTGAATATATTCTTAGTTCCATCTCTTATGGTACAGAATACAAAACTTGGTTGAAGTCCAATGGATAGCATGGACGTTACATGCTTAAACATTGGATCTAACAGCGCGCGTTAAATCATGTTGGCAACACTGACATACATGTATTCGTCAGAAATAATCTGAAATAATATGATCTATTGTTGTGTCAATTTTGAATGAAATCCATTAGTTAGTATAGAAGTTACATGCATTTTAAAATTGGACCTATCAGCAGGCTTAAAATCATGTTGGCAGCACTGACGTATATTAGTTACTCCAAATTAATCTAGAATGCCAGGTACTATACGTGTGCATAGTTTAGAGCTATTGGCTTGCATACTTTCTGATATATTAGGGTAACAAAAATGGAGACAGTATTTATTAACAGTTGGCAGCCCTGGTTGCTCTTAAGAATCGGCATAGTCATATCTGTTTTGGTACATATAGCACATACGAAATTTGGTTGAAATCCAAATGATAGTATAGAAGTTACATGCATTTAAAGTTGGATTTCTCAGCAGGCTTAGAATCATGTTGGTAGCACTGTCGTATATAAGTTACTTCAAATTAATATAGTATGTCAGGTACTATACATGTGCATAGTTTAAAGCTGTCGGCTTGCATACTTTCTGATATATGGGTATTTAGATTTAAAAAAATTGAGAGCATTTATTAACAGTTGGCAGCCCTGGTGGCTCGTAAGAATACGCTCAGTCATATCTGTTCATGTACACATAGCACATACGAAATTTGGTTGAAATCCAATTGATAGTGTAGAAGTTATATGCATTTAAAATTTGGACATATCAGCAGGCTTATAATCATTTTAGCAACACTGCCATGTATGGCCTCCTGGAAATTATACTGCAATATTATTATCTATACGTTTACCAATTTTGAAATAACTCCTATTCATACCTTCAAAGATATCCAACATTGAGCTCAAATTTCAATTGCGATTTTTCAGCAGTTGGTAGCACTGACATCATTTTCAAATATGGCCGTGAGATATTCAGGTACAGATCTTTACTCCTACCAAATTTTGTTTCGATTGCTCCAGCCGTTTAGGAGTTGATAGGGGGGGGGGACACACACACAGCCAGACAGACAGAAGGACAGACAGACAGACAGACAGACATTTTCCCGGATCGATCTCATAAGTCTACTTTTTCCTCATTTTTGCAAAATGTGAAAAGTAGGCTAAAAATCCACCGCCACAACGACGATCTGATGAAGTTATTAACATTTTAAAATATGCTTATAAAGGGATTAAATCGCAATTATTAAACCAATTTACAGTATGTGTCCTTCTATCCCATTTTGTACAGCTCTAGCGGCTACTAATCCACATCACGCTTTTTTCCCCCACGGGTGACCAGTATAAATTGTAACAGTGCGCTTTATGCTAGGAATATTATCAATATGAGATATGTATATATTTTGATATTTCATCTATTGTTATTTCTACGCAAAGAGCAACCTTTTTATTTTTTTAAATGTTTTACTGTGATCGGTGTCATGTGTTCTAATATTCCCTGAGGCGATGTATCGGGCTTGCTGAGTGTATCTTGAGCCTAATAAAATCTGACACATTTCATTGTATGCAAGCCCTCAGGTCTGCAGTAACATGCCATTGTGAGTTACATTGGATTCCTTGCCTATACGGTCAGGCCTTTATTTATGCATTTAATCATGCAAATACATACTTTGATATGAGAAAATAGGAGATAAATGGTGGAGAAATATGGACTTAATGTGGATCATTTAAATATCAGAATCAATTAAACGAATATTTACGGTAAGCTGCTATTGTTCGATTCATTAATATGGATACTTGAGTTAAGACCATAACTAGAAAACCCTGCTGTGTAGTCGTGCGTGTTAAGGGAACCGCGTAGTGTAGATTAGCCAACAATGCAACTGTTTAATAAAAGCTTGGTATTAGATAACCATGACAACTAGAAACTTGAGATTTTTACAAGTTATCAACAACATCCAGGGCAGTGTTTTGATAGTGATTTATAGAAATTGAAAACATATTTGAAAAATAATGAACATTTGAAAATTCTGAAAATTTTAGAAGGGAACTTGTATTGGCACCTTTTTCTCTGGTGTTAAAATAGATGATTGGGTGAAATCTATAATTCTTAATCTAATGTAATTGACAGCTTGTGAAGCTATTGTTGTCAGACATTTGGTTTAGATTTTATTAATTTTTGATTTCTTCAACATCTTTTAGCCTTTATTTGAGTTCGGCATTCATTTTTTAAATCTTTTTCTCGATGACTTCCATTTTGTTTCGCAGCTTTTGGTTTGTAACCATCTATAACTTCAGAAAATTTCTACTTGATCAGGCATGTCGTTCCTGAGAAAAAGGTCCAAAATATAGAAAATTTTAAATCTTGAGAAAATTAGGGTTAAAGATTCAGTCGTTTCATGTAATTCACGTATGCATGGTTACATTAAAATATCAATAATGACCTCTAATATGGTTTCTATACCTATGAGTTATAGCCTATATTGGTGTAATCGGGAAAGAATGGAGATTTTTTTAACCTAAAATTAAAAATGCTATTTTCGATCATTCCCAACTACCTGGTCCCTTAAATTCCTAACCACGACCTCGACGTGGAGCTGCAGCAAGTCTTGAGATTGAAGGTGCAAATTATGGCCCTGGAAGTGACTCACCTGAGTGTGGTTTTTCAACACTCTTTTCTGGCAAATATCGGGATAGTAGAGTACCTTTTTTCCTAGTCCCATCTTATTCTTATTTTCTTCGTCTTTTCCCGCTCATGCAGGGTCGACATTTATGACAAGTGTTTTCCATTTCCTTCGGTCCCAAATGGTGTTTTCGGTTAACTGCTTCCCTGCGAAGTACTCTCAGCACGCAGTCCATCCATCTTCGTTTAGGTCTGTCTGTCTCCCTCCTGCCTTCCACCTCCAGGTCAAACACTCTTTTTCCTACATACACTAGTTCTCATCCTTGCGCTTAATGTGACCATACCAGAGCAATTGCCTTTTTTTTTAAATTATTTCGATATTCAAGTCACCTTAACTGTGCCCCGTATGAAGGTGTTCTTGATGTGGTATTTCCTTGTAACACCATACATCCATCTTCTCACTTACTTTGTGACTGTACCATTGGCCACGTTTCTGCTCCATATAGCATGGTAGGTCTCGCAGCACATTTATAGGCTTTCCTCTTTACTTGGACTTTAATTCTTCTGTCACAGAGAACATTACACAACCTTTCGCAGTTTAATCAGGCAACCTGGATTCGGCGGGTAATTTCTAGGTCTAGATTGTCATCATCAGATACATTGTATACCAGGTACTTGAGACTATTTCTTGCCTGGAGCTGGTTTCCATCCATTTGCAAACTTTCATTGCAAGTTTCTCTTAGGCATGGGCCTCTTCCTAGTCCCTCTCCGACCCTACACACACTACCTCTGTCACGACAGAAACACAGGTTATAGAGAAATTGAATACACGCCGAAGTACACGGGGCTGATGAACATAGATGTCCCAAGTCACAACAACTGCGTAAGAAATGAATAAGTTGGCAATAACAAATCAATCATAATATTTAGCTACATTATTTATACGTCTAAGACTTCTAAGAGCAATACAATACCTGGGTATATTATTAGCCTCAGCCAGAGTTTTAAATACATTCAACATTTCTGTACCACGTGTCACTGCGTTCGGGTGGCTAAATCGCGAGAAAAGTCTATTTAAATGTTTTAACTTCACTTGGCCGTCATGTTCGTTTTGTAATTACAGATTTTTGGAACCTACATAGGTGAACTTCTAGAAGTGCTTATGATCACAGTAAAAAATTTCAAGGTGATATCAGTAATAGTTTCGGTGATATGGAATGCCGGTGTAATATTTCCCACAGCCCCATGTTCGATTGGTGAGACGTAATAAAATATGAAGGGCACAGTCGGGATTGGCCAAAATAGTACTATGATCTTACCGAGATTCATTGAAATCGCTCCAGCCGTATATATTTTATTAGGGACACAACACCCACGCACGGATAAAAGGTGAAGTCATAAGCCTATTTTGTCATAAATGAAAGTAGGCTAAGAAGAACTTTTGGATCAAACATTTTTAGTACTGGCACTGTTTCAAGACCCGCCTCTAGAAAAGTTATATTTCTGAGTTGGTGCTTTAAGTGACATTTTGAATATTTTTTATTTATTTCATTTTGTTGTTTTCTGTCGACAAAATCTGAGGCGAGAAGACTGGGGTGTAACAAAACAAGTACACTACATCGCAACTAAGTTCACCACTTGACAAGAATATTCCTAGTCTTTGTTTTATTTCTGTTCCGTGTCTCTTTCCTAAATCCTGCAAGATTGGAAAAGTTGGTGGCAGCGGTAGAGCGCATGGCCGACCATTTGTCTTCCTCGCCTGCCGACAGAGCTAGCGGAGTCCACCGAGCAGGCCATCAACCCTCCGTGGTACGGTACTCTTGAGACTCATTTCCTGCCAGCCTCCACTTACTATATGGCTACGTCTGTCAATGAATCTTTGATATGGACTATTGGAATCTCATTTCATGCTTCTAGCTCAGTCAGGATTTGTTCTAGACACATAATTCCCAACCCATCCCTCCCCTATCTGCCATGGGACACGGTATATCTTCTCAGGCCTCCTGAGATCACAACTTGGAGTCTGTAGGATGGTCAGTATTAGAATAAGCTAAGTGATCATGATAATGTGTCGTATTTTACTCATTTCGGAGATAGGAGTACCTTAATTATTAATAGCGCCCGGATGTTGATACCGCCAAAAAGTTTAAAAAATGGACTAAAAATTTTCAAAAATGACTGTAATAAATGACTTAACAAGATGTTCAGTAAAGAACATATAGCCTACTTTCTCCTAAATGCATGGGTATTGTTATAACTCTTTGTCCTTTTCAAGGAGTATGATTGAATGTTGGTTGTAGTAGCTTGTTGAAATACAACGTGCTATAGGGATATTAAACATGAGTATGAGGTGCCCTTTGCTAGTGCTACCTCTGTACCAAATTTCATTCCATTCGGTTTCACCGTGTTCGAATTAATAGGGGTAATCGATTTTGACACAAAGGTGGCCACCATCCGCAAACTATTCGGCTAATGACCTATTAGATTTGTCAAAGGATGCTCCCTCCATAAAGGTATGTTGTTGCAAAATTTGGTAGAGATCGGATGATTAGGTTAGTCGTAATTTGATTTAAGCTTTGAACATTTGTGTGGCCGCCATTACTTTTCCGTCAAGATGGCGGCGATATAAAACATGACACTGGGGTGCTCTTCGCTAGTACTACCTCTGTACCAAATTTCGTTCCATTCGGTTTCACCGTGTTCGAATTAATAGGGGCAATCCATTTTCAAACAAACATGGCCGCCATCCACAAACTATTAGGCTGATGACCTATTAGTTTGGACAAAGGATGCTGCCCCCATAAAGGTATGTTGTTGCAAAATTTGGTTGAGATCGGATGATTAGGTTAGTCGTAATTTGATTTAAGCTTTGAACATTTGTGTGGCCGCCATTACGTTTCCGTCAAGATGGCGGCGATATAAAACATGACACTGAGGTGTCCTTTGCTAGTGCTACCTTTGTACCAAATTTCGTTCAATTTGCGCTCACCGTGTTCGAATTGATAGGGGGGGGGGGCAGACATTCAGAGTACACACACTCACACACACACACACACACACACACACACACAGACTCAACACACATACACACACACAGACAGACACACTTTTTTTTCGCCCTGTGGTGATCTCATAAGTCTACTTTCATTTTTTGCAAAAATCGAAAGTAGGCTAAAAATTCGAAAAATGCACTATAAATGGAGAAAATGATCGTATAAGCTCAATAATAAACTCACCAATATTTCAAACATTCGAAAAATGCACTATAAAATGGAGAAAATGATCTTATAATAATAAACTCACCAATATCTCAAAAATGACATGTCAAACTCAAACTGAAAAGTCAATCAAAATAGATTTCTAGCACTTAGCAAAAGGTTTATGTTCACTTCAGACTGAGTTGCAATGCACTACGAATTCATTCTGATGTTGTCCAATGTAAATGATCTGCGGTTATCAGCCAGCAAGTTTTTATATCTCGAAAAGCTGCGTTCAACATCAACTGATGTAATCGGAGCGTACTTGAAGTGACGAAGGTAGTTTGCTGCTAAATCCTCCTCAATCCCATCCATGCAGTACTCTTCACCAGAAAGAATGTCTGAGATTTTGCATAATATTTGCATCTGTATAGCCTACCCACGGTACCGTTCTTCTGTATCCAGATATATATTTTTCTACTAATAGCAATTCTGATATATTTTATTTCAATATTTTAAATTATCTTGTATCAGCCACTAGCTTCTTCTTAACTCTGAGAGACGTAACTCCCTCATACAAAGCTGTTGCACGACTAAATTGGAAAAAATGACCTTAAAAGGCCGATTTTTCTAAAATATGACAAATAAATCTCCCAAACTTAAAAAAATGCTCTTAAAATTGAAAAATAGCAACAAATGCAAAACGATGCAAAATAAAATTGGCAATTTGAAGATGGGGTGACCGTCCGGAGTTTCTATGTAGTTCAGCATTGTTTTAGACAGCTCAGTAAAAAGATGACATGTCATCAACATCCGGGCCCTAATTATTAAGTATTAGCCCTTAATGTCGCGTATTGGGGTCCGTATTGACGTTAATATATTCAATGAATATTAAAATATCCGCCCTTTCAATACAATTTATTAAATAGTACTCACAGGTACATGTTTCGGAGGCTTTTACACTCCCCCTTCATCTGCCTGCTTGACAAAACCTTTTAAGAACTTTCCTTGTTCCCAAGCACATATAAATCACAAGAAGATAAAAAGTTGATAATAAAAACACACATATTACACTGCTTATTGTTAAGGAGACGTTGACGTAAGATTAGATGAAAATTAAAGTGCATTATTCATTTAAGATATTTTCCATAGAACAAGTTCCAACATTCGCCGCTAGGTGTTAGTAACTGTAGCATCTGGTAGCCAAAGTTGGAACTACTTGAAATTGAACTTGTTGCGAGCCTTCGGGCGTTCAATCAAAATACCCAGCTATGGCCATTGGCTGCAATGCATCCCTCCCTATATTATTCTGCTAAGGTCCCATTCCAGTTTTTACCGAATATAAGGTCCCATTAGGGGCAGATGACCTCGTAGTTCCGCCCCTTAAAACAACAATAACTAACTAACTAACTAAGGTCCCATTAACACCAACCTACACATATGGGGTACCTACAGGTTCAGCATAACCCAATGCGTAAGCGAAACACACTCACTTACTCTTTAAATACCTCACAATTAAATAAATACCTTATAACATGGTTATTTACAATGAAATAATGGAAGAATGCAACACAGTAACCATGGTAACAGAATCTCACAGGTCCATCTATTTCTGTAAGACGCAATGCAATTCCAATTATTACATTACTGTGAAAATTTCCAGACGGTTATAAGGTTATCACTGAATCAAATTAAGCTGTAAAATTCATCAATACATACAGTCAAGGGGGTCAAGAGGCACTCTAGAATGTTTTCACGCAATTTCCACGTGTGAGTGTGGTACGAAAGGTCTTTTTCACCCGACTATAAAGGGTCTCCGAAAACCAGATTTAAAGGCCCTTAAATTAACTGTGTCTGTGATATTCCCAGAAAACTAACTTCGCTATGATATACCTATGAAGGAATGACAAACCCCTAACCACTGCACCAGTAGCTGAATTGATCAAGTCTGATTATTCATACCAAGGATAAATCAGTCATAGCATTCATGATTGAGATTTTGCTAAGTGTACTATTTACAACTAGAATATTCGCGGGCGAAGCCGCGACGGGTAATGCTAATGTTTATTGTTGTTCTAAGGGGCCTAATATCTAGGTTATCGGCCCCTAATGGTTTGTGCGATAGTGAAAATAAGGATGAAATTGATGTCAACACATTGGAAGTTTATACAATGATTTTCTAAAGACTAGTTATGATCTATGGGCAAGAATACTTCTTATGCCCCGTTTAGACGTCCTGGTTGCGATCACGATCAGGCGCCGATCCAGATTAAGTTGGGACGTCTAAACGCAACAAGATAACATTATCGCGATCAACTTTCCCTCCAACAGGATCAGCCTGATCCCGTTCCCACAACGAGATAAAGGTGTTCGAGGCCATTGCGATCGTCGCTGTGTGAGTGAAGTAGGCAGTGGAAATGATGGCCATTTTGTATTATCTTGTGTTTTGAAAGCGAGAAGTACGTAATGTTGGCCATGATGGTTGTATTTATGTTGGTTGATATCAGATATATGAAGATTGAGAGACACGAAATGATGGATGGAGACAAACATACCAGGGTTTAAACGCTGAAATAAAATATTAGCGTTGGGGAAAGTCGATGAAGACGATTAACAGAGACACACATTTATTGTCATAGAAATAGAAGGGATTCCGATAGGGTCAAATGACTCTGGACGAACAAAGAAGTATTTATGCAATAAATAGGCTATCTAGACCTGTGCATGAATATTTCAAAATATTTTTATTTCCACACCAAGAGTAGGCCTTGCCTACACGTCTCCTCAGGATTTGTATATATTTAGGAATATACATTAGCAGGTTGAATTATGTATAAAGAATAACTGAAATACTTCAAAACTGCAGGAAACAAACTACTGTAAATTTCTGCTATAACACTTGGAATTCAAAAGTCGGCAGACCTTAGCAATGTCATGCTGTTTTACTCGATTATCCTGTTGTTTCATGATGGGACGTCTAAACACGTACCAATGACAAATGCCGTTGATCGCGATTGGACATTATCCAGATCAGAGATATTCGGGATCGCGACCGAGACGTCTAAACGGGATATTAAATAACAGGTGGAAACAACTGAGATCAGGGTGATGAAGTAATTATTGGGTTTTTATTTTATTTCAACCAGCTTTCATTACACGTCGTTGATGCGTTCATACAGTGAGCGCACCGAACAGACATTTAATTAATTAAAATATCTCATCTATATATATAAATCTATATATATAAAAATCAATGTTACGTGATAGTTTGTCTGTCTGTGGGTATGTATGTCTCCTATGCGTTCATATACCATTCGTCCGATTGCGATGAAACTTGGGTGAGATGTTGAGTACACTCCAAGGAAGGTTTATGACTTAGTAAATCCATTTTACAATAGGTAGCGCACGCATAGATTCAACAAATGAGCGACGATGCGCGAAGCATTTCAACAAAGTCCCGTATGTGTTCATATACCAATCGTCCGATAGCGATGAAACTTGGGTGAGATGTTCTGTACACTTACGTGAAGGTTTCAAAATTAGTGAATACATTTCACAGTAGATAGCGCACGAGTAGATTCAACAAATGAGCGACGACACGCAAAGCGTTTCAACAAAGTCCCGTATGCATTCACATACCATTCGTCCGATAGCTATGAAACTTGCGTAAAATGTTGTGTACACTGCAGGGAAATTTTCTGGCTTAGTACATCCACTTTACAATAGGCAGCGCACGAGTAGATTCAACAAATGAGCTACGACGCGCGAAGCATTTCAACAAAGTCACGTTTGCGTTCGTATACCATTCATCCGATAGCGAGGAAACTAGGCTGAGATTTTGTGTGCACTCCAGGGAAGGTTTCTAGCTTAGTAAATCCCTTTAAAAATAGGTAGAGCATGAGTAGAATCAACAAATGAGCGACGACGCGCGAAGCGTTTCAATCAAGTCCCATATAATTTCATATACCATTCATCCGATAGCGATGAAACTTGGGTGAGATGTTGTGTACACTCCAGGGAAGGTTTCTGGCTTAGTACATACATTTTACAATAGGTATCGCACCAGTAGATTCAACAAATGAGCGATGACACGCGAAGCGTTTCAACAAAGTCCCGTATAAAGTCATATACCATTCGTCTGATAGTGATAAATGTTTGGTGAATTGTTGTGTACACTCCAGGAAAGGTTTCTGGCTAAGTAAATCCATTTTACAATACGAAGCGCACGTTTATCTTCAACAAATGAGTGACTACGCGCGAAGCGTTTCGACAACGTCCCGTATACGTTCACATACCATTCATCCGATTGCGATGAAACTTGGGTGAGATGTTGTGTACACTCCAGGGAAGGTTTCTGGCTGAGTACATCCATATCACAATATGTAGCGCAAGAGTAGAATCAACAAATGAGCGACGACACGCGAAGCGTTTCAACCAAGTCCCGTATGCATTCATGTACCATTCGTCCGTAGCTATGAAACTTGGGTGAGATGTTGTGTACACGTCATGGAAAATTTCTGGCTTAGTAAATCCACTATACAATATGCAGCGCACAAGTTGATTCAACAAATGAGGGACGACGCGCGAAGCGTTTCAACAAAGTCCCGTATAAGGTCATATACCATTCTGCCGTTAGCGGTGAAACTTGGGTGAAATATGGTGGACACTCCAAGGTAGGTTTCTGGCTTAGTAAATACATTTCACATTAGGTAGCACACGAGTAGATTCGACAAATGAACGACGACACGCGGAGCGTTTCAATACAGTCCCCTATGTCTTCATATCCCATTAGTCCGATAGCGATGAAACTTGGGTGAGATGTTGTGGACACTTACGTGACGGTTTCTAACTTAGTAAATACATTTTACAGTAGGTAGCGCACGAGTAGATTCAACAAATGAGTGACGGAGCGCGAATCGTTTAAACAAAATCAGGTATGCGTTCATATACTATTCATCCGATTGCGATGAAACATTGATCAGTTATTGTGTACCCGCCAGGGAAGGGGACTTAATAAATCCATTTCACAATAAGTAGCGCAAGAGTAGATGCAACAAATGGGTGACGACGCGCGAAGCGTTTCAACAAAATCCCCTATTGCGTTCATATAACATTCTTCGATTGCGACGAAACCTTGATGAGTTATTGTGTACAAGCCAGGGAAGGGCTTCGACTTAGTAATACATTTCTCAATAGGTAGCGCACGAGTAGATTCAACAAATGAGTGACAGCGCACGAATCGTTTAAACAAAACCCCGTATACGTGCATATACAATTCATCCGATTGCGATGAATCATTGATGAGTTATTGTGTACACGCCAGGGAAGGGTTTCGACTTAGTAAATCCATTTCACAACAGGTAGCGTACGAGTAGATTCAACAAATGAGTGACAGCGATGAAACTTTTGAAAGTTGTTGTGCACGCTTCCACGAATGGTTCTAAATTAGAAAATCCATTTTACGATAGCTTAGAGGCAGTTAACGTGTTGTGTATCCAAAAGCACTTCAAGAAACAGAATTTCAACGCCAACACTTTCTTTGATTGGCATTGCAACGCATGCCGGGTACAGCTTGTATCATATATTTTTGATGTACATTCTTTGTTAAAACTAGCCTAAAACAATGTAAAAAAAATGTTCCCGTCCTAAATTGTAGAACATGAATTCAAAATCTTTGCTAAAAACTCTTCATTTTCTGTATTCGAAACCCATCCCT
Source organism: Meconema thalassinum (assembly GCA_946902985.2). Lineage (NCBI taxonomy): Eukaryota > Metazoa > Arthropoda > Insecta > Orthoptera > Tettigoniidae > Meconema > Meconema thalassinum. Next base: position 364,709,707 of record OX336393.1, on the reverse strand, counting down.
ATTTGATATATGTTTGTCCTTTCACTGTCACTAACTCTTATTTGGTTATTGCTTGCCACGGTGGGTGAGTGGTTAAAGTGTAGGACTACCAACCCCCAAGCTAGCAGGTTCGCTCCTGGCCGTGGTATGTGATTTTGAAAGGCGACAAAAATCACTACATGCATGTCATACGTTGTTGGCATGTTAAAGAACCTATTTGAATTCAGTAAGCCTTGTTCATAATGGCAAAATTAATCTCGGGATTTTCCGCTAACACAAAGTTCCTCCATTATTTACTAGAAAGCGCTAGAGTGTCAAGGAGCTTAGATATCTAACCTCCTTGACTTTCATAGCGTTCCACGGAACGACGAAATTTGACATGAAAGCTGCCATCTGGGTGTCAAATAACAAAGCTGGCACCCAAGGCCATACGATATTATTATTATTATTATTATTATTATTATTATTATTATTATTATTATTATTTGGCTATTGTTAACATAAACTACGAAGGACACTTTGTATATTCAGGGAAAACGTAACATTTATAGATTTCTATAAATCAATCCGAAAATACGAGCACAACTCAACTTAAGCGATGACCTCTCAATTTAATTTATTTTCTGATCTATTAATCAATTCCTCCGTTACCCGATTAATAGATTCTTCGGTTAATCAGCGGCTTCGGTGGCGTAGTCAGTAGCATGCTGAGATTCTATGCCCAAGATAGCGGGTTCAAACCCGGCCGAAGCCGTTGGATTTTTTAAGAGAGTTAAAAATCCCTCATTATGCCTTCCTTCGGAGGGGAAGTAAAGCCGGCGGTCCCATGTCATAGATTTATGGCATGTTAAAGAACTTTCCACTAATTACACCTGTGTTAAACTAAATTGTGTAGGTTAAGAATGTAAACAATGCTCTTAGGTTGCTACGTTCGTTGCCAAGAGCCGACTGCGGTGGCGTCTAGTAGCTAAGTTCTGAACTAGGCCTAGTAGTCGTTGACAGTGGCATTTGGCGGCAAAAGTAGGAACTATTTGAAAAATTCAAAGTTGCTGTCCTTACTTGATTTTAAAGAAACAGATACACACAGATACACACACTAATACAGTCATCACAATTAACACCGGTTATCAGACAGATTCTACACACCCCCAAAGTACACGGGGCTACATGACCGCGTTGTCGCAGCCCCTTAACTAAGGAACCAACCAACCATTCGGTTAATCGATTGAACGGCTAGTCGATTAAGTGGTCAGACGTTTAATCGATCAATCGTTTACGACTTATTTCAAATTATTCAATTAATTTATTAATATAATAACCGAACACGCTTATCATCATCTCTCCTAAAACCCACAATCTCCAGCCATTCATCCGCCACTTTGCTGAGCCTGTTCTTCGTCTGTCAACAGCTGCTACTGCTTTCTGTATTGCAGCTTGGAGAAACGAGAGAGTAAATTGTATGATACGGTCACTCCATCTTTTAGATGCTCTTCCACACGGTCGTCTCACTTCAGCCTTCCCCAGGACGATAAGCCTCCCTGAAATGTCACCATTTCTCCGTATGATATGACCAAGGAATTGGGAGGATTTTCTCAGTGAGAATTGCCGAGATTCCAGTCCTGTGATATTTGAATCACTTTTCTCCCCATTTAAGGTATTTTCGCATCACCTTCTACCAGCATCACAGTTTACAAATATGAATATGTTATCCTCTATTATGGTCCACCATTATCGATGTTTCACAGTCGATAGATTCAATCTTAGGTAGCTCGTGCGTCAAATGTCTAGTCCGTATTGAAGTTAGGAAAAGTATTGCACGCACACAGTTAATATATTTATTAATGCAAATAAAATAGAATAAATAAGTAAATTAATAAAATAAAATTTTAAAAATTAAGTTTTATTTACATAAAATATAATTAAAGCTTTTAAAATGTAAAAAACTAGAATAAAAACTTAAAATGTACAATTATAAATTATAATTTATACATTCCAATTAAAAAATAAAATAATATAAAATAAAATTTAAAAAAATAATTATATAAATCAATGGATGAATTGATTAATAAATAGTATACAAGAAAATAAATGAATATATTGAATAATGATTAAATAGATATTGTACTGAATTATCTGTTGGAATGAATGTGAGTAAAGATTCGGATAAGTCAAATGCAATTCCTTTACTGTACCTTGTTACAGTCTATCAGCCACATAATTCCCTGGTACTAGGACAAAATAAAAAAAGGTTTTATTTCCACCCGTTGAAATATACAGTATAATTACAAACACAGATAGATTTACTCTTGATGTTTGATTTAGAGGCTTGGGGTAACATGGAACAGTACATAGCCACGTGAGGCTAAGTATGGGGGCTGGATCTTTGTTAATATGGTGTCTGCAGTACTGCGGAGCGAACTTTATGGTGATCTGCTGACTCTTTAGTAATGGTTATTGCTCACAGAATCTCCTTGTACGTATGCTGGGTGAAGGGAGACTCCGTGTTGCAGATGTTTGTGATTATAAAAGGGCCTATTCAAGCGTAACAAGCATATGAAGAGAATAACGGGGAGGGCCCAGCTATACGTTTGAAAAGCAAACAAAAATAAAAGGACTGTGCTAGCTTCGTCCTGTGGTGAAGGATTTGAACCACACTATGTTTTAAAATGAATAGTGAAGTTTTTATCAGTATTCTGTTGCTGCACAAAATGTATGTCAAAATGAGTGTCGTGGTAAATATTTTCTCTGCTTCATTACTCGCGACGTTTAGTCTTCTAGCAAGCCTGACTTCATTCTTATGATCTGTAGTTGGGCTTTGAAAGAAGAAACATGCTAACACTACAAGACACAGCCATCTCTTGTAGATATCTTCAGACAGTGTAGCAGGCCTGCTGGCCCAGATAGACTTACAGCCAAGGATGGCCGACATTTGAAGACTTATTGGTGCTACGTATTGAAAGAAACGTAAGTTCAACTTCCCGAAATAACTCAATAAACATGTAAACATTCTTTCAATACTTCATAGGAGAACTTGGGGGCGTATAGTAAATATTTACCATGCCGGTGTAATTGGTAATTCTTTTCATCACAGAACTTTATAGCATTCCTCATTCAATATAGAGAAGAAGAATTAAGGGACCCGGGTAGCATAGAACGATGAAACGTTTAGGCTCAAACATTCTCCTTTCTTGCCCGATGACAGCAATATATAATACATAAGAAGCTCGTATTTTAAAGAAGAGGGCTGAGAGTGTAGAAAAATACTTGGTATGCCATTTAAAATAGTACATATTAGTAATGTTAATTTAATTAAGCTGGACGGGGACGTTCTTGCCACGCCTAATGCTCTCTTAAGGAAGCTTGCTTTCACTTTTTTCTATTGTATTGAGATCTTGTGTGGATAACTATTCTCATGTTAGCTCTAAACCGTATGATTTTTTACGTTACTGAAGCAATGACCGATAGACGACGGATACAGGCAAATGTAGAGCTAAGGCATGTGTTAGCAAGACTCGCCGTACACGGCTTCCATCACAAAATTTGTTACGACTTATTCGGTAGCATGCTGAACTGCTATGCCCAAGATCGGGGGTTAACACACAGGCGAAGTCATCGGGGTTTTAAGAGCGGTAAAATCCTTCAGTATAACTTCCTTCAAAGGGGAAGTCAAGATGATGATGATGATAATTGTTGTTTTAAGGGGCCTAACATCGAGGTTATCGGCCCCTAATGGCCTGGGTGATAGCAAAAATGACAATGAAATGGAAACTATAACGATAACCAAGGTAGACTGAAAACACGTACTAAATGTAACTTAGACTGAAAGCACTCACAAAAGGCAAGGTAAAGGAAAGAGACGCACAAAATGGAGTTTAGATTCAAAATACTAAATGCAAGTTAGATTCGAAATACCCACAAAATGCAATGTAGATTCAAAAGACTTACAAAATGCAATGTAGATTCAAAAGACTTACAAAATGAAATGTAGATTCAAAAAACTTACAAAATGCAATGTAGATTCAAAAAACTTACAAAATGCAATGTAGATTCAAAAAACTTACAAAATGAAATGTAGATTCAAAAAACTTACAAAATGAAATGTAGATTCAAAAAACTTACAAAATGCAATGTAGATTCAAAAAACTTACAAAATGAAATGTAGATTCAAAAAAACTTACAAAATGCAATGTAGATTCAAAAAACTTACAAAATGAAATGTAGATTCAAAAAACTTACAAAATGCAATGTAGATTCAAAAAACTTACAAAATGCAATTGAAATTTGGAAGCATTTGGTAGCAAAAGTAGGAACTACTTGAAATTGATCGACTGCAGTCCTTACCTAAATTACAGATAAACACACTAATACAGCCAACACAATTAATACCAGTTATCATACAGATTCTACACACACCCGAAGTACACGGGCTACATGACCGCCTTGTCGCAATCCCTAAACTGAGGAACCAACCAACATGTAAAATAACCTACCACTACAATTGGTAGTGTGTAGCCATATTTGTAGGTTATATTTAGTTAGAAATGCTCTATTAAGTTCCAACGTTCACCGCCAGGTGTCAATGACAGTGTCATCCGGTAGACAAAGTTGGAACTACTTGAAATTGAATTTGATGGGAGCTTACGCGCGACCAATTAAAAATACCCTGCTATGGCTATTGGCTGTAATTCATATATGATTAATAGGGCTCGGATTTTTAGGTAAATAAATATTTTTTAATGTAAATACATATTTTAAGCATTTTTTCTATAAATACATAAATTCCTGCTTTTCACTTATCAGCACATAAAAAGACATAATATTTACATTTTTAAATCAGTATGCTAGATCTTTCAGTTTATTGCATTTTTGTTCTGTGTTACTTCAACGGGGAAGAACCTGTGTGCTGTCTAATCTTCATGCAGAGGGTATGTGAGCTTGCAACTGTGTTATTCTTAAGTTGTCGCCCCGTGCCACTCACTGTGGACGCCGGGGATTTCCTTGTCCATAGCCATATTGCACCACGTGCTAAACCTCCCCCTCGCCTAGTTACCTGGAACCAGAGTCACTCGCATGCAGTTCATTTCTGGCACTGTGATGTGTAAGGCGATGCCTAAAGTTAAAAAACAAAAACAAAAAAACACTACAACTTTTCGTCTGTTGCAGAATTTAAAGATAATTTTACTTCTAATGGGGGGTGTTCTGTTCTGTTCTGCCAACCATGTGGTAAAGCAATCAAGGCTGAACAGCGATCTCAAGTTACACAACACCTCAAGGGCAAGAAACATATTGCCGCAGTTTCGCGCCTTCAGAAGAAGTGTTTCGCGATAATCGTCGGTCATTTGTGATGGACAACCTGAAGATGAATCTCTTTATGTATTGTAATGCTTCAGCAGTCAGGAAGACAGCATAAATTGCATTCGTGAGTACTGCATATCTATATATATAAAGCTCAATGTTTGTCTGTCTGTCTGTCTGTCTGTTATGTATACAAATCCACACCGTTTCACCGATCTGAACCAAAATTTGTATACTTACCCTTCGGAACCCTGCGGGTAACCCTGTCCACTTGAAATTTCCGACAGACCACCCCATTCCCTGCATTTAGGCCCTTTGAACCAAATCTACACCGTTTCACCGATCAGAACCAAAATTTGTATACTTACCCTTTGGTACCCTGCGAGTAACACTGTTTGCTTGAAATTGCGGACAGACCACTCCATTCCCTGCATTTAGGCCCCTTGGCTCAAATCTACACCGTTTCACCGATCTGAACCAAAATGTGTATACTTACCCTTTGTAACTCTGTGAATATCACTGTCCACCTAAAATTTCGGACAGACCACCCCATTTCCTGCATTTAAGCCCTTTGGCAAAAATCTATATCGTTTCACCGATCCGGACCAAAATTTGTATACTTACCCTTTCGAACCCTGCGGGTAACCCTGTCCACTTGAAATTGCGGACAGATCACCCCATTCCCTTCATTTAGGCCCTTTGGCACAAATCTACACCGTTTCACCGTTCAGAACCAACATTTGTACACTTACCCTTCGGTACCCTGCGAGTAACATTGTCTGCTTGAAATTGCGGACAGACCACTCCATTCCCGGAAAGAGGACAGGGTCCGTCCCAAAGGCAATGGAAAAAAGGGGTAAAACCGGACCCGCTCTGGAAACCCTCAGGTTTTCCAGCTCCCGAACTCACCAGCCATGAGCCCTTGAGGATGTAGCACTATCGAGGGTGCACCAGAAGTGGTGGGGCTACACACACCCTTCCTCCTTGAGGGTCTTGAGCAGAAGACATGAGATATTAAGAAAAGAAAAAGAAGGCTGACACCTCGAAGAATGAGGCTATCAGGAATGATTAGACAAGGGTCAATTAAGGCGGGAAAGTGAAAGAGTCGCTATGCCTCGGATACCCTGATACCTTCGGGGTCGGAAGAGAACAAGAGTTTGACCAAGGGAGGCTGACAGGTAAGAGAACTGAAAGGAGCCCGGCACCAGTAAGCAGAAGCAATGCCGGACTCAGCTGGGGTCCCGTGGTCGCAAACCCACGTCCCACAAGTTGAGAGACCCTGGTGGGTGTAGGGGGGAGGAGGGGGCCAGGTGTGAGAATAGCTTGCTGATTCATCGCGAGTTGACATGAGAGGAATGTCCAGACCCCGCCGTGTTACCTGGTATTGCTGACAATGCTGATGTTCATACAGGGTCTTTGCTCAAACCACTGTAGTGTTACGAAAGAATGAGTGATTCACCGGTCAATGTGAATAGGACCGGGACCCCCCCCGAACGTCTGTCATCATATATCGTCATCATCATCTGCGATTCGTGCAGCTTGGACCCGAGCAGTACTCGATAAGCTCTTTCACTACACGCATCGAGTATAGGCCTAAGCCAGAAAATAACGTTCAGACTTTGGAAGACATCGAAGGTAGAAATCTGAATTGCCTATATCAGATTTAAAATTACACCATGTTCGTTTAATAGTCATTTTTCATTACCTTATTATTATCATCATAAGGGCAAATGACCTAGATGTTACGCCCATTATACCACTAATCACCACACACAATAAGTCTTCATCGCCTGTGAATTTTGAAATATTTCTTTCTATCACGGTAGTTTGTAAGTTTGTCGTGTCAATTCAACAGTAGTTTTCATTATCATCCTCATCAAAAGGGCAAATGGCCTAAATATTACGTCCATTATACTATTAAGTAACACCACAGTCTTCATCGCCTGTGATTTTAAAATGTGTATTTCCATTAATTTTTAAGGTTGATATACCCGTTCAGTAGTAGTCGTCTTCATTATCATCCTCATCAAAAGGGCAAATGACCTAGATGTTACGTCCATTATACTACTAAGTAACACAACAGTCTTCATCGCCTGTGATTTTAAAATGTGTATTTCCATTAGTTTGTAAGTTTGATTTACCCGTTCAGTAGTAGTCGTCTTCATTATCATCCTCATCAAAAGGGCAAATGACCTAGATGTTACGTCTATTATACAGTACTACTAAGCAACTCCAGAGTCTACCTAGCCTGTGATTTTAAAAATATGTATTTGCATTAGTTTGTAAGGTTGATTTACCCGTTCAATAGTAGTCGTCTTCATTATCATCCTCATCAAAAGGGCAAATGACCTAGATGTTACGCCCATTATACTACTAGGCAACACCACAGTCTTCCTCGCCGGTAATTTAAAAATATGTATTTCTATTAGAGTATAAGTTTATTATACACGTTCAATAGCAGTCGTCGTCAGTATCATCTTCATCAGTGACGTTGAGTGTTAAGGAGACTGAAATATTATCATCATTCCACCGGGCGAAGCCGGGTACTACTGCTAGTTGTTTATATTCACATTAATTAACTAAATTATAATTAAATATTTTTACTTTTTTGTCACATATTTCAGGCATTTTTAATACATAAAAAATAAATAATATCCCGATTTTTACCACCTAAAAATCCGAGCCCTAATTATTATGTAGTTGCATTGATGGTTTATTTCCACTGTTCGGTTACCTTAATAATGTTCTCGACGCGTAACGGGGATCTACTTGGAAACACTGTTATCAATGTTGTAGTTTCTATACACATCCAGCATATGTCTGGCATCGACTGTAGCTCTTCGTGGGCTTGTTCCAAAGAAAGAGAGAGCTAGAATCACGACATTCACTTGGCGAGAGAGAAGATAAATTCCTGCCAGCGAAAGAATTATGAGCTGCTATATTCTTATGGGTTAACCCAGACTTTTCTTTTTTGTGTGAGAACCATCCTTTCTCGGCAAGATTCCTAGGCGATCAATAGGAAATGAAGCTAGACCTTGATATGATCTGAGAGCAGCTAACAAGAGCCCACTCGCCTACCACAAATTGCACGAGGCTGCCTCTCACGATGAATTATGGATCCCAGTCCCAGTGGAGTAGGCTCAGAGATAACCGAGTGCATCATAAGCGAGGAACCAAACGACTTGGAAACACCACGCCACCTGGTCGCTCAAACCGCTCAGAAAGTCGACGATAAGTCGGCCATTAAGAAACGCTTTTGTGCGCCAAAACTCGTTTTGGTCAACTTGCAGTTAGCTGTTTCTGATTATATTTCCTAGCTCACTCACTTCCAGCACGAATCGGATCTGACAGAGTGAAGGTGGAAAGAAAAAGAACAGTCTTTTCCAACTACAAGCCTATAAGCTCTGAAGGTATACTTCGACTGTGCTAACACGCAATACTGGGTGTTTCAAAAAAAGTGTCCGATATAGCAGCAGGGGTTGCGATTGGTCAAAACGAGAAGAAATGCTCCTATAAACATATGTCTGAAAACAAATGCCTGTTGATATATGAGCCATTTTACTTGTGTTGTGTATACACTTCAGCCAATGGACGTCATCCTACCAGCTACTCCTAATGAACACTTGACTGTCACCCACGTTCAACAGAACACGCGTTGGGCAAACTACCATCAACACCACAACCAGGAGCTGTGATAATTTCAGCCGGTCTGTCCACGGATACCATCTGCACGTTACAAGAGATGCTCCACATGGTTACCACATGCTTCGGCTCTTCTTCGCAAGGAATCCCGATTTCGTCCAATCACGGCTGGCAGCTCTCGTATATGGGCACACTCATTGGTCACACGCTCTTGTAACATATGCACATTGTCGATGGGTGTGGCATACACAACGTCTTTAAATATCCCCATAGCCAGAAATCCAATGGATTAAGGTCCGGCGAACCGCACAACCGCATACTATGACTGAACGTCCGACTCATGCAAAGACCTTCAACGGAAAGATGCATGTACTACCGAACACAACGCCTCCTCCACGCGGGTAAAATGTTGCATATCTCAACAGGTATTTGTTTCCAGACATATGTTTATAGGAACATTTCTTCTCGATTTGACCAATCCCAAACCCAGTTGCAATATCGGACACTTTTTCCGAAAAACCCTGTATAATAGTCTATCATCAGACATGATCTCAGATCTGAAAACTTCTCAAAAGATAACTGCTTTTATAAAAGCAACTCAAATTCAAAGAATGCACAGTAATAGATCGGACAGATTGTATTAACATCAGAGTGGTTATATGAGCAGCCTCTAGACCGGACATGGGTAAACTTTCTAGAGACCGAGCCACATGCAATTCAAAATAATCTTGGTGGGCCGAAAAGAAAAGCAAACAAGTTTATAGATAAATTATGGACTTATTATTTCTGAATTTTAAATCAAACAAAACTTATAGGCTACAATGGTGGAAACTTTAGCAGAAAAGAACACACCTTCTTCTTCTTCTTCTTCTTCTTCTTCTTCTTCTTCTTCTTCTTGGTTCGTTGAGGCCCCTTGGACCACGTGGTTCCTAACTGTGGTGAGCTTTCTTCTTAGCCCAGTATTCCTTCATCTTTGCTCTATGAACACACCTTCATTATTTGTTAGAAGAGAAAGGAGTATGCGACAAGTGAAACTGTGACTGTGCTTCTAAACGTTTTTCATAATCTGGTTGAAACTGGGATGAGCTGATTCTTAGTAGCGCAGCTAAATGGTGGTCTGTCAATCTATTTCCGACGCTATTTTTGCGAAGCTTCATTGTAGAAAACACCTGTATACTGAACCCGCTGAGCTAAGGTTCATGTGATATTTTTCATGACACCACATTTATGATGGGATGTACTACCATTGAACACACCCAGAAAGCTACGAGAAGCTGAGAGCTTACACTATTCTCTTTGAAGTAGCGGAGAATCGCACTTTTGACTTTGGTGAAGTCTGCTAATTATTTATCTGAGGTCTTATTAATCAATTTTATCTGTCTACGAGACTCAGAATATTCCATTATTGAAACATTTTGGAGAATGTTTTTTTCACTTTAAGGTAAGGTAATATCATTGCAGATACGCAAATAGGAATGTAAGTAGTCGCTCAACGACTTAGTTTTGACGACTTGCTTCCACGAGGAACGCAGTTCCTTGCACTACGTCTGGAGAATCCACCCTGTGTAGGCGTGTAATTATATCCGTCGCATAAGACGTGGCAAAGAGTCTGCTTTTTCAGCGAGGAATCATTATCGAGTGCCATCGAGCACAATTGAACTAAGAATCACTGTTGTTGATGTGCAGTGATCAACACGAATTGTATAGTGAGTTATTTGGCAAGTATTGTGAAATTTACGACATTACTGTAGCACCACATTTTTACACCCACGTATTTGTGGAGGGCCTAGAGCCTGGTGCAAAATATACAGGTAAATGTGATATTATTACTTTGAACAAGTGTGATAATAAAAGTACATTATATAGTAATTGCTACGGTGAATCTATTTATGATAAAACGACGCCCATTTCACGGATGCCACGTGATAGAAAAAGTAGCGTCTGTACACGTGTGGAACCGCAGATCAGTGCATGGCCATTTATCATTTACATCTGCAAAGAGTAGAGGCTGTGTTACCAGTTATATTTAAAGCCTGTTATATCTACGACGAATAATGTAATTTTCAAGTGAAAATAATGAACTACTACAAGTCTTATTCTACCGCCCACGTGGTCAACTTTTTCAACACCATGTTCGAGGCCGAGACCATGGGCTAATACCATTATGGTATGAGGGAGATGTCTCGCATGGGACCAGCTTGATTATGGAACTTCTAGAACATCGAACGAGAGGGAAGGAACCGAGAATGCCTTTCCTAGGCATGTCCAGTCCATTCACGAGGTCAACTACAGGCACAGACCGAACCCTGGTCTTTGGGAGAACCAAGATGGAAGTTCTGATGAGGACGATGCCAATCCTGAAAGCCAGAGGTGCTTTTGTTCAACCCTTGTCGTTAGACAGAGAGCTTAGTGTGAGCTCCTTCATATCGTGAGTTTTGTACACCCTTCCTTGTTCTAGTTTCTGGTGGTATAGTTAGATTAGTGTAGTTTGTGAACCAACCGAACTTAGTGACAGCCATTTCATAGGTAGGGAATGTAATTAGTCTAATTAGATGTCATTTATTTGCAGTGTTTGTGAGTCACCCTTGGGTCTGACATTTTGGTCTACCCTGGTGCAGCTTGATGGACGTCGTAGGACGTCAATTTTCTGTCTGCTGCTAAACGTGACTGTAGTCATTTTAGAATACTTTGTTTAACCCTATTTGGGGTGATTTTTCAAGTCTTTGCAGACTTTAGTTATGGCAATCTGATGCCATGGTTATGTTTCTTTAACTGCATTTTTTGCAGCCAGTCTATGCTACACCCCTGACTTCGTTAGAGTAGTCGTATCATTTGGGTAATCGACTGTAATTACCAGTTTTGTAACTGCATTATATTTCATTAGAGATGAGCTCAGAAGCCATCCAGGTCAAGTGTAGACCTCATAAGTAATAGGGATGTTTCGTTGTTGTCTAGCATCGAACTCAGTTCCCAACGTATCATTAAGCAGATCCAGCAGAGTGGAGTTTCCACCACAATTATTATTTTGTTAGTGTCATGTGTGATTGAGAGCAGAGAGCTCCAGCAATGAGTGACATTGCTACCTTTTAAACGTCTTTGATGTGAAAGACAGAGTTATATGATTGTATTCAGATTTATAGCGTGCTTTTTATGCACATATTCTTCGAGGTTTATAACCTATGGTAGAGGTATTATTATGAGGCCAGTTTTACGGTTATTATCTTGCTTAAATTGCCGGCCTAGTTAGTGTGTTGTGTCATACAGCGCAGGAATCTTGTAGCCTGCGGCAACACGAACAGGTTTTGTGTATATCTACCCAGCGCCCGTGTGAGAGCGCTTGCTTCTAAGTGAGACAGACTCATGTTAACATAGGACAGAATGCTTTTAGCATTCACTTTCCCTTTCATTGCAGTTACAGCTTATGGAACCCAGTGTCCATTCTTGTATCTGATCATATGTTCTGTAGATTGTCATTTGTTAGTTAAACGCTGTTGCGTGTACCGTTGTTTTTGACGAGTACAGTTATGTCAGGTTTCTATAGTACGTTGTAGGCTAGCTCCGCTAGGGAGGTTTTTCATGTATGATGGTATTGTGTGTACCATGTCCGGGATTGTTCCCGTGGACCAGATATTTAGGGAGGGTAACTGATTGTGTCCAGGCCCGTCCCAGAGTTATTGAACGCGAGCTGTGCGCCGCTGGTAACTTGTGTTATTGTGTGTCCGAGTTGTTATTGCTCGTTGATTGTATTCCGACTTTTGAGTCGAGGCTTTTTGGCAGAGATGATCTCAGGGGAGACGCTCCGTGCCCAGGCTTGTCAGTATTATTCGCCATAAACCAACGATAACCAAAACCGACATCTTAGTAATAAAACGCATAATTTTGATAAACAAAAGCTAACTAACGAATTCTTTCTATTTAACCTTGTTCATTTGCATTTGGAACCTGCTGACATAGCCGTGCTAATGAAGGTATTTCCTGGAGGAAATGACTTGAGGACAGCTGACATTTTTTTTGTTGCGACTGAAGCTTGCTCGAACCTTGAGTTCGTAGCTGGTGGAGCGCAGGCCATACGATGTCAGACGTAGTCTTTACTACGCAGTCGTCACCGTAACTACACACATTAGATGACTATGGCTTACAAACAGTAAACCAAGGTGTAGGCAGGTATTTGAATAAAACTGTGGTCTCTTATTTATTTACTTTATGATGTAAAAGTGTATGAATCCTCTATGTTACCCTTTTGTGTGCTGATTAGCACTTAGATTATAAGAATGACTTAGATGTTTTTTTTTATGGCTGGTCACTTAGCTTTGAATGAAATTGTTTGATATTACGGACGTCACCGCCGTAAATTTTGTTATTAATTGATAGGACTTAGCTAGATGAATTAACGTTAAATATAAATGTGGAGATGGTATCATCCTAACTTAGATTTGTTTTGCTACCCTGTTAAATGTAAATTCTGATATTAGCTTGATCTTGTAACTTGACCTAGGGATTTTTTGTCATACCATTTTCCTAGTGTTGCTGTTGTTGCTTTATTATTGTGAGACAGATCTTTCGCGAGGGTTTACTGTAACTTCTCAGGTAGGGACCTGCTCTTTATTTTTGATTATTTATTAGCTTGCGGATTAGCCGATAGAAACCCTCCGAACTAGGCTAGGGGTTTGTAAAATTTACAATAATTTTTCACGGTGGTTTACATAAGTCTGGATGTTTCTTTTCTCAGTCTAGCTTTTAAGGTGAACCTTTCCTTAGGCAGTCTATGACCTTCGTCACCATGTACCACGATCCCCGTGGACTACAGTTTCTCGTGCCGCTTTGGCCTATTTGGAAGTTCACCTGATCCTCACGGCAGTTAGGTCCGACGGATGAGATGTTAGGGAAGTCATTGCGGTTGTTGGCTATCCTGGCAGCTCCTCTGACGGGCACAATACAGATATTGGAATATGCGAACATGGCAGTTATCTTCTGTGCTTGAGATTTCAAGTTTGGGAAGCTTTATTTTGGTCGGGCCTTGTAGAACTCAATTTTCAAAACGGTAAAGAATGATGATGATGATGATGATGATGATCAGGTGCCATCAAGTCGGCGTCGACTCCCAGCGACTGCATGGATGGACTGTCTCCATATTATTCGGTCTTCAGCCTTATACTTCAGATCCTTCAATGACATATTCCTGTTGGATTTGATGGAGTCGATCCATCTCAATTCTGGCCGTCCTCGTCTCCGAGACCCTTCCACCTTTCCAAGCATAATTGTCTTTTCCAACGAATCAGAACGCCTCATAATGTGTCCAAAATATGATAGTTATAATCGTGTTATGAATGCTTCAAGAGACAGATCTGGTTTGATTTTTTGAATCACCCATACATTTGTCTTATTGGCTGTCCAAGGAATATGCACTATCCTTCTCCAACACCAGAGCTCAAAAGCATCAATATACTTCCTATCTCGTTTCTTACAGACAGTAGTGGCTACGCTGACTAAAGCGCAGCGTTAGGTCATGGGGCCAAGCTATCTGCTGACTCGGTAAACGCGTGGGTTCGAGCCCCACCGTCGGCTGTCCTTGAATTGGTTTTCCGTGGTTTCCCATTTTCAACACCAGGCAAATGCTGGGACAGTACCTTCTGACAGGCCATGGCCGCTTCCTTCCCCATCCTTGCCCAGTTTCATTAATCTTCATCCTTTCTATCTCTCATCCCGACGCGCCCACAGGCGTCGACTAGAAAGACCTGTTCAGTAGGTTGCAAATCTCTTTAGCTAGTCTACTGTTGTCCATTCTGTAAATGTACCCAAAAACTGTAGCCTTCTCTTCCTCATTACGTCAGTTTTTCAATTTTCAAATATAGCTCTCTGTTTGGTCTTAACCGATATTCTGAGGTCGTGGGTTCAAACCCCGCCGGATCGTTTAAGAGTGTTAAAAATCCCTCAGTATGCCTTCCTTCAGAGGGGAATTAAAGCCGGCGGTCCCTTGTCATAGATTTATGGCATGAAAAAGAACCTTCCACTAACTACACTTTTGTGAAGACAAAATGTGTAGGCTAGATTATTTGATAACGCTGCATTAGTTCCAACGTTCACCGCCAGATGCTGGGAACGATGGCATCTAGTAGCCAAGTCCGCAGCTAGGTGTCGTGGACGGTAGCATTTGGTAGCACAAATAGGAACTACTTGAAATTATCTTCTGCAGTTCTTACTTGAATTAAGACAGATAACACACACTAATACGTACAACCATCACATTTAACACCGGTTATCGGACAGATTCTACACATACCCAAATTACACGGGGCTACATGACCGTGTTGTCGAAGTCCATAAACTAAGGAACCAACCAACCAACCACACTATATTCTAAAGCAGGGGTCTCCAAACTTCCCAGCCTTAGGGCCATACTGATTACTCCAGTAAGTTCCGAGGGCCAAAACCATAGTATCATTGTTGCCGGTGGTAAAAAGTGAAATAGTCCACTGATGAAAAAAAAAGTCCGAAAAAGTACGCAACGTTGAAAAAAGGCTGCAAATCGGACTAAAGTCCGCAAAACGGCAACACTGCATATTATTAATTTTCCTGTCATTATCTGTAATTTCTAGATTAGTCGTCGAGTACGAGCCATGAGGAGTAACGTGACACGACATCTGGTGGACACAAGCGGAAATAGGTAGTACCTTCTATCGCTAACAGATGGCGCTAATAGCACGTACAGAGTAATCTCGTTGGTTCGAGAGAGTTCTGGTGTCTTCCACTCACTTCTAGATGGCAGTAATTGGAATATATAAGAAGACTAGTTGCGCAACCACAAGTCAGTTCTTATGACACTGTTGTGAAATAAAATAGTGCGTACCTCCTTAAAACGTGTTTGTGCGTGTTTAAGTTTAAGACATCTTTGTAACAGTATTTTGATTTGAATTGTTGCTTTTGTGTGTGATTTAGTAGTATGGAAAAGATGCGAAAAATTGATAGTGAATGCAGAAAATTCAAAGATGAGTGGAACATTCAGTATTTCGTAATTGAGTCCAGTAACAAGGCGCTATGTTTGATTTGCAATGAAAGCATAGCCGTTCTCAAGGAATATAACATTAAACGTCATTATGAAACAAAACATTTTCAAAATTTCTCAAAATATACAGGAAGTTTGCGGACAGAAAAATTCGAAGCTATGAAGCGCGGATTGAAATCGCAGCAATCTTCATTTACAAAACTCAAAACCGAACAAGAGGCTGCAACTCGTGCCAGCTTTCGTGTGGCTCTTGAAATTGCAAAACGTGGAAAACCATTCACCGATGGAGAAATGATCAAAGAATGCATAATTGCAGCAGCCGAAGAAATGTGCCCTGAAAAGGTAAATTTATTAAAAACTGTCAGTATGTCAGCAAACACTGTGGCTCGAAGGGTAGAAAACATCGCTGAAAATATATCCTCTCAACTGTTCGACAAAAATGGAGATGTTGAGTGGTTTTCTTTGGCCTTGGATGAGTCAACGGATGTGTCAGATACTGCTCAGGTGTTGATTTATATTCGAGGAGTAGATAAAAGCTATGAAGTGCATGAAGAACTCCTTGATATGTATAGTATTCATGGCACAACTCCTGGCACAGATATTTTTAAAGGAGTTGAAATGGCCATTAATCAAAAGAACCTTCGATGGAAAAACTTGAAATGTATTACAACTGATGGAGGCAAAAACATGAGTGGGAAAGATAAAGGAGTGGTCGCTCTTGTGTCAAAGGCTGTAGAAAATGACGGTGGTTCAAAACCATTAGTCTTACATTGTATCATTCATTAACAGTCTTTGTGCGGAAAATGTTTGGATATGTCTGAAGTTCTGAAACTAGTCATATCAACTGTTAATTTTATGAGATCTTTTGGGCTGAATCACCGACAATTCCGACAATTTATTGAAGAGATTGGAGAAAATGACTTACCTTATCATACTGCCGTACTTTGGCTTAGTTGTGGGAAAGTCCTTCAGCGCTTTTTTGAACTTCGGGCAGTGATCGAAATTTTTTTGAATGAAAAGCATCGCCCTCTTACTGAATTACAAAACAACGCATGGCTGTGGAAGTTAGCATTCTATGTTGATTTGACAAAACATGTGAACGAACTGAATTTGAGATTGCAAGGAGAAAACCAGCATCTTCCTGATTTATACACTAATATCAAATCATTCCGGAAGAAATTGATACTGTTTCAATCACAACTACGAAGTAAATGTTTTTCACATTTTAAAACATGTGAAATATTCAGCCACACCACTGAGACTGAGTTTCCTATCGATTTTGCAATCGAAACTTTGAGTGTTTGAAAATAAATTTTGATACTCGTTTCTCGGACTTCGATGCCTTTGCGAATCAAATTAAGATTTTTCAGGATCCTTTTGATTCTGACATTGAAACCCTAGCCCCGGAACTTCAAATGGAAATGATTGAACTACAGTGCAGTGATATAATTAAGAACAAATATCAAAACTCATCTTTGTTGGAATTTTATAAGAGTCTTCCACTGACACAATTTGATAATTTGCATAAATTTGCTCGTGGGCTGTTTTCTGTTTTTGGTACTACTTATTTGTGTGAGAAGACCTTCTCCAAAATGAAGTACACAAAAAATGTTTACAGATCTAAATTAACTGATGAGCATCTTAAATCTCTTTTAATAATTGGTACAAGTAAAATTAGTCCACAACTACAAACTAATGTCAGTGGAAAATCTCAATTACATAAATCTCATTAGTATTTCATATGTCTGCATGTTATACATGTCTTTACTCATTACAATTCTGTGTTTCTTTATCCAACTTATCACAAAAACAATAACAATAAGCCTACAACAATGTTATGAGTAGTTAGCCCATGACCATATCAATGTAGATGTCATATTAATAATTATTCAACATAAAATTAGAATACTTCAGTAAACTAAATTTAATTTGCTATAAAAAAATATGTTCTCTAAAATGAGTTTTCAAGTATGCTAGCTCTCCGCGGGCCGGACAAAATCTGTCCGCGGGCCGTAGTTTGGAGACCCCTGTTCTAAAGGAAGATTATAGTTTTACGTGACCGTGAATTTTGTGAATATGAGCCACAGGACCTCATTTTTACGTAGAATGCGAACCACAGGACATGGCATTTCATCTCGAAAATCTCACATGCATTGACCGGGAAGCGAACCAAACTATATTCTGCATTATTATTTTTTGCTCCCAGTATTTTTCTCAAAATTCTTCTTTCGACTTTCTCTATTTTTTTTCCTAGATCTCCAATTCTTGTTATGTTAAATGTTTCTGCCCCATACCGTGTCTGACCACTGCTATGTATATTTTTTTGTCCTGTTATATTGAACAACTTGTAATATATTAACTGAGTATTGGTGGTTTAATTTAATACTAATTAAATTTTGTAAATATGAACCATTTCATTTGAAGGGTACGATATGGACCAATTTGTTTCAGATATGGTTAATTTCATTTCTATATATTAAATAGGCAACAACAAATACCACCTCTTGCAATTAATTATCCAAGGGAAGATTGATGGCATTAGGGGTCCAGGACGCAGACAAATATCCTGGCTAAAGATCTTAAGCCAGTGGTTCGGACTTAATAGAGTGTCACTGTTTGGAACAGCTATAGACAAACAGCAGATCATGCTACTGATCGCCAATGTTCTTGGAGGACGAGGCACTTGAAGAAGAAGAAGAAAAAGAAGAAGAGGATACATTCAGGAAGAACTTAAAATGATCAACAGTGAAGGCTGATAGTTTCCATTTAAAATTCTATTAGTCATTGTAGAAGAAGGAAGACAACCCGAGGGAGATCGTCTTCCAATTTGCGTGCAGGAGGTCCCTTGAGAGGTGATGCCAAATATGATTTCCTTCCTCCTAGCTTGACGAGCTGCTCCTGAGAGCCATGTGATTAGAAGCGCAGCCACCTCTTGAGCGTGCTCAACAGATTTAAATACGATCTTTATTATCAAAGAAAGCCGGGAATTTTGTACACGCTTCAATCAAGACATTTCAGCCTAGGCAACTGCAACAAGAGGAGGGTTGATTGGCTCCCTTGATAGCGGCTCCCTGCGGAAGATTGTGACGCAGGGTAGTTATTTATCATCTTTAAATAAATGTTTTATGATTGTGACGAAACATCTAGGTCATCCACTCCCCAAGGCCGATGAGAGGGTGGGGCGAACGGGACAGTAGCCCTGGGGCCCGTACTTGCTAGGGGGGAGGGGGTGGGGGAGTTGGGAGGGGGGGGGTGAGGTAGAAGAGCCCAAAGTAGACAATTTCACTGAACGTAATTTTTGAAGATTTTTGAGTTCTTCTAACAAGGGTATATTATTTAATCTAACAGCAACTAGTCCTCACAGCGGTACCATCACCTTGAAAAAGGCAATCAGGTATTGCAGGGTGTTTGGAGGCTTGCGAGTCAAATGATCCTTGAGGCTATGCCCGTGGGATGATGAGGATGATAATTTTTGTTTTAAGGGGCCTAACATCTAGGTTATCGTCCCCTAATGGTCTGGGTGATAGCGAAAATGACAATGAAATGGAAACCAGAACGAAAATTAAGTGAGAAGAAAAATACTTAGAAAATGGAATTTAGAAGAAAAGCAAGATGTTCAGTAAAGAACATACAGCCTACTTTCTCCTAAATGCATGGGTATTGTTATAACTCTTTGTCCTTTTCAAGGAGTATAATTGAATGTTGGTTGTAGTAGCTTGTTGAAATACAATGTGCTATAGGGATATTAAACATGAATATGAGGTGCCCTTTGCTAGTGCTACCTCTGTAAAAAAAATCATTCAATTCGGTTTCACCGTGTTCGAATTAATAGGGGGAATCGATTTTCACACAAAGATGGCCACCATCCGCAAAATATTAGGCTAATGACCTATTAGTTTGGTCAAAGGATGCTCCCTCCATAAAGGTATGTTGATGCAAAATTTGGTAGAGATCGGATGATTATGTTAATCGTAATTTGATTTAAGCTTTGAACACTTGTGTGGCCGCCATTACGTTTCCGTCAAGATGGCGGCGATATAAATCATGACACTGAGGTGCCCTTTGCTAGTACTACCTCTGTACCAAATATCATTCCATTCGGTTTCACCGTGTTTGAATTTATAGGGGGAATCGATTTTGACACAAAGATGGCCGCCATCCGCAAACTATTAGGCTGATGACCTATTAGTTTGGTTAAAGGATGCTCCCCCCCGCAAAGGTATGTTGTTGCAAAATTTGGTAGAGATCGGATGATTAGGTTAGTCGTAATTTGATTTAAGCTTTGAACATTTGTGTGGCCGCCATTACTTTTCCGTCAAGATGGCGGCGATATAAAACATGACACTGAGGTGTCCTTTGCTAGTGCTACCTTTGTACCAAATTTCGTTCAATTCACGTTCACCGTGTTCGAATTGATACGAGGGGGGGGGGGGGGCAGACATTCAGAGTAAACACACTCTCACACACACAGACTCACACACACACACACACACACACACAGATAGACACACTTTTTTTTCGCCCTGTGTTGATCTCATAAGTCTACTTCCATTTTTTGCAAAAATCGAAAGTAGGCTAAAATATGCACAACATTTAGTTTAGGTTCAAAATACGTACAAAATGCAATATAGAGTCGAAATACTTTCAAAATGCAAGTGAAATTCAAAATACTTACAAAATGCAAATGAGATAGAAAATCCGCGCAAAATGCAATTGAGGTTCAAAATACACAATGCAATTTAGATTGAAAAATGCCCATTTCAAATTCTAATTACTCACAAATTGCAATTAAAATTCAAACTACTTACAAAATGCAATGGAAGTTGAAAATGCTTACAAAATGTAAGATAGATTCAAAATAATCATTTGAAATGACAGTACTTACAAAATGCAATTTAGATTGAAAATACTTAAAACACGTGATTCAAAATACCCACAAAATGCAATTGAGAATCAAAATACTTACAAAATGCTCACCATAAAAAATGCAATTTAGATTGAAAATATGTGCAAAAAGCGTTTTAGGTTGAAAATACATCCAAAATGCAATTGAAATTCAAAATAGTCACTTAAATGTCATGCCTCTACACTGAAAGACTGACTAAAAATCAATTTAGATTGTCAATCCCCACAAAATGCAATTGAGGTTGAATATACTCGCAAAATGCAATTTAGATCGAAAAGACTTACAAAATCCAACGTAGATTGAAAAATACCTACAAAATGGAGTGTAGATGCAAAAAGAATCGTTATAGGGAATTTAGATACACGGGGAGCCAATTAACAAAAACAGTGCGGGAATCTTAAAGGAAAAGGAAATATAATGAAAAGGAAAAGAAGGCTGATCCCTAGAAGAATGAGCGATCAGGAAAGATGAGAGAAGGGCCAATTAAGGCGGGAAAGTGAAAGACTCCCTAGGCCTCGGATACCCTAATACCGTCGGGGTCGAAAGAGAACAAGAGTTAGCCAAGGGAGGCCGATAGGAAAGAAGATGGAGAGGAGCCCCTTGCAAGATAAGTGGAAGCAATGCCGGATTCAGCTGGGGTCCCGTGGTCGACAACCCACGTCCCACTAGACGTGAGCTCCTGGGTGATATGCCAGTGGGAGCTCGGCTCCTGGTAGGGGCATCCAAGCTGGACAGGCCTAAGGTGATCACCCAGTCTAAGAGTGGTATCCTGGTCCTCCAGGTTGGGTGTTGGGCGTGGGGCTCACAATCCTATCCCGGGAAAAAAAAACTTGTTACGGGACCAAAGAACAAAGGAAACTAGACGGATGAAATTGATAAACGATGATAAACCAGTTAGTAGTGGAAATAAAGAATATTAGACTCCGTTGATTGGGATATGTAGAAAGAATGACAGAACAGGATGGTAAGAAAAATGAAATGAAAATCTACAGCCTGCTTCCAGTCTCCGACCGTGTCAGGATTGGAATGAATGAAGCCCCCATCTAGCGACGAGGATATGAACTGTGCCGGCTGCCGAAGCCTGTCGCACTCCTCTGGGGCAATGATTAAATGAATGACAGATGTAATGAAATGATAGTGATGAGTGTTGCTGGAATGAAAATTTTGACAGTGAAAACCGGAATACCCGGAGAAAAACCTGTCTGCCTCCGTTTTGTCCAGCACAGATCTCACATGCAGCGATCAGGATTTGAACCACGGAGCCAGCGGTGAGAGGCCGGCGTCCTGCCGCCTAAACCACGGAGGCACGACTGAACAGGATGGTAAGGGATGTCTTCAATGGGAAACCAGGAGCACGTCATGCTAGGGGAAGACCTAGGACAAGATGGTGGGATAACGAGGAGGAGGATATCAGAAATATAGGAGTCAGAAAATGGAGAACCAAATCAGTCAACAGAGAAGATTGGGTGGAGATTGTCAGGGAGGCCAAGGCCCTACAAGGGCTGTAGTGCCAAGGACTATTGCAAGTAAGTATCAGCAACTAGTGAATAGTCTGCATTACGTCATAAAGAGAACATAAAATGATTTTTATGTTAACCATGATGTTTTTAGATTCTATTCCAGGAAAATGACAAAGTTTAACATGAAGTATAACATAAATTTCTCCTCGCCAAATCAATGCTTTTTACTTACATAAAAGTTCTATAGGTACATGTTTCGAAAACACATTATGTTTCCTTCCTCAGCCCACTAATTGGTGTAAAACATCAAATTACATCGATAAACTCATTAATTTAATGTACGAGATATTGAAATTAAAAAGTTATTATATGGCGCAAAGTTTCAAAATCAATATTTGAAAAATCGATTTAGTTAGTATGATTCTGAAAAGCGTGTTGCTTGTCCTGGTGGTGAGCATAAACAGTCATAACAAAAATGCCTAAAACCCACATTCGTCAAAATCAAGAAGTAGACAAAAAGACAACCAATGGGAAACAATAATAGAACTCTGAATAGCGGAAGAACAAGGAAACTCATATTCAATTACTTATACTAAATTACACGGAGGAATTTTCATTTGGGGGCGGTTGATACAAGTACTTCCAGGACAAGGTCGCGGGACGAATAAAAAAAACGGGGCCCTGAAGTTCTAGTGTGGGGCCCTACGGTCCTGCCTAGTTCTAATGGTCCGGATAATGATGATAAGTACTCACTACGGCTAGTTACTGAGTTACATACTAGAAGAAGAAATCGACAAAAATGAATAGGTAAAATCAAATAATTGACCTGGAATAGATAGAACCTCCAAAAATGATAATTGAGGGACTTTGAAGGAATTAGAGCCATGAGAGGCAGATAGGTATCGTGTTGGAAGCCATATTTTAGTGTTGCCTTAGAAACTGAAATTAATGCCTTACAGTCCGTCAACACAATTTTAGGGTAAATTGATGCTTCCCTAAAACTGAAAGAAAAAATGAGGTTAATAAATATTCACTTGGATGCCCAGTTCCGATCGTCAAGCGATCACCATCGGATCCTTTTACACTCCTCACCAGTTTCATGATACTACAGATTTTTCTTTCAAGACTTTGAGAGGTCAGTGTAATGTCACGCAGCAGCAATAACGAGAAGTACAGATAAGTTATGAATTACGCACTTTTTTTTACAGACCACCATTACTGAAAGCTTTTTCTTTCAGACTGATCCTATTTCAAGAATTGTTGTTTCTCCTACAAACAACTCACAACCCACAGGCACTAATGTATCTCCCGCAGTAATTGCCCTCCTGTACTTAACACTTGTGAGAGCACATCTTTCGACATCTGAAGTATGACGACAGAAACATTTTTTTTCTGCCCCCCAACAGAAGATTACAACACGAACACGTTCTTTGATTGGCATTGAAACGCATGCCAGGTACAGCTAGTCATTAATATAAACTTTGACTAAGGATATTATTTTTGCAAAAGTTTTTTTACACCTGGATGCTTTGCTCGGGTATTGGAGGGTTAAAAATAGAATAAAATCTTAATACACGCCCTGTTGCGGAAACCACACAACTGTTAAACACAGATAAAAGAATGTGCCACGAAGAACAAATACTGGGAATGTGTAATTGAATTTTTGTGCAAATTAAAATGTCAGTCGGCAGAAAAGTTTTCTATATATTGTGTGTTATGAATCCGATATAAACATACATGCCCTGCACCCACAGAATTTCCATTTTCTGCTTGGGGTTGGGCAGGATGAATAAATAAAAATAATGCAAAGTAAATAGTTGGGGAGTCGCGAGTGTCCCTGCGAACAGGGGTTGAGGTCTGGAATATTGACCCGCTTGCTTGCTTGCAGGGAAGAAGCTCTTGGCATATGCAAACTGCGGCCTGTTTGATTGACGGCGGAACTCGAAGGCCTGTCTGGCTTGGTATGCTGCGTAGGAAAATAACCGATAATGGATTTCAATTGCTAATTAAGGGGACATACACACACATAACAACCAATCATTGTTTGTGGAATCAGCAAATTTATTGCATATTAAGATTATACAGAATGTGAAGCTCAGCTTAATCAATAGCCTACCACATACTGACAGTAGGTTCACCATGGGTTTATTATTATTATTATTATTATTATTATTATTATTATTATCATAAATACTACATCGATATAATGATTTCCGTAAAGGCTGCATTCTTTCACCATTCCTTTTCAATTCGTATGCAGAAATCATTATGTGGAAGTTAAATTTAGAGGAACTTGACATTGGTGTGAAGATTGGAGGACGAACTATATATAAATTGAGATAGGCTGACGATACAACCCTGCTAGCGGAAACAGAAGAAGATCTTAAACTTTTAATTTCCCGCCTCAAAGATGAAAGTGGAAAAAAAACTGGGCCTTTATCTCAATATTAAAAAGACAAAGGTTATGACTACGGATGAGTGTGGTACAGATAGTCTAAAGTTAAATGGGGTAGAGATAGAGAGAGTTGAGGATTTCATCTTCTTACGAGCCAAAATAAGTTACAGTGGAGATTGTGCCCCTGAAATTAAGAGACGAATTTCGCTTGGATGAGAGCACTATGACGACTATGTCTCCAATGTGGAAGAGCAGTGATATCAGTTAAGCTGCCAAATACAGATTAGGCAATGTGATTATATTCCTAGTGTTCATGTATGGATATGAGAGCCGGAGGCTACAACAGGCAGACAAAAGTAAGATCGATGTTTTTGAGCTATGGTGTTAGCGTAGACTCTTACGAATACCATGAACTGCAAAAGTCACCAATAGGGCAGTATTAGAGTGCATCAAGACCTATGTCATTGGTCGGCAAGATTATGAAGTTGCGGTAAGCATACTTTGGCCACGTTATGCAATCAGATGCATTAGAAAAAGCAATCATGCTAGGAATGATCAGCGGTACAAGATACCTGGCCGCCAGAGCACATGTTCGTTAGACACCGTTAACACAAACTCAACCTCACCTGGAACAACTACTGAAAATGATGCAGTGTGGCAAGGACAACTAGAAGAGTGATGATCCATAGAATCGTCGATGGTTGGATTCGACTGAACGGAAGACATCATCACCATCATCATCACCATCATCATAACTGACACTTATGCAATACTTTCTCACTTTGTGCGTTGTTCTTTTGTAACATAGGTCTGTTGGTTCTTAAGTTTAGGGGCTGCGAAAACGTGGTCATGTAGCCCCGTGTACTTTGGGTGTGCGTAGAATCTGTCTGATAACCGGTGTTAAATGTGATGACTGCATTAGTATGTGTTATCTGTTTTTTAATTCAAGTAAGGACTGCAGACTTTTAAATTTTTCAAATAGTTCCTACTTTTGCCACCAAACGCCACCGTCAACGACTACTGGTTCAGAACTTAGCTACCAGACGCCACCGCAGTCGGCTCTTGGCAACGAACGTAGGAAGCTTAAGAGCGTTGTTTACATTCTTAACCTATACAATTTAGCTTCACACAGGTGTAATTAGTGGAAGGTTCTTTAGCATGCCATAAATCTATGACATGGGACCGCCGGCTTTACTTCCCCTCCGAAGGAAGGCATACTGAGGGATTTTTAACGCTCTTAAAAAATCCGACGACTTCGGCCGGATTTGAACCCGCGATCTGGGACATAGAAGCTCAGCACGCTACCGACTACGCCACCGAAGCCGCCTTTTGTAACATAACTGACTCGACATAGAATGTCTTTAATGTTATAAATGTTTCATTTTGTAAACTTTCATCTTTCAAAAACAACATCATCTTAGTCAGTGACAATGTGTTAAGTCTATTGCCTACATTCAGCAAGCACATACTAAATAAAAATAAGAAAAACAAAGGTTTATGTGTTTGTGTGGAGCCGTGGTGGTACTGTGGTCAAGTGGCTTACTCCTTACCAAGGAGGACCGGGCTCGATATCTGGTCGATGCATGAAGGATTTTGGAAGTGAAAATTTCCAAAAATACAATCACACTGCATTCATTTGTGTCAAAATACTAATTTGAAAGGTACTGGACAGTATGGCCCGCATGTTGCTCGTAGAATATTTTGTATTTTTAGTCTAGTCCAACTTGGTTAATTCCAAGGTTTTGAATTGAAATCGTGAATAATCTGTGGTACAGATTCCACGACAAACTGGAGGTCCCGTGGCTCTCGTGAGACTACATGTATCCTTCCTCCTTTTGTGTTTGTGTACTTTTTTCAATAGTCTGTGATTTTTGACATTTTAATATTTTGACGTTTGAACTATTAGGCTATATGTTTCGTCTGACGAGGACTACGTTTTCCAGTCGAAATATACCCCAATTAATATTGTGCATTTTACCAATCGGTGTTGATTAGGATGGATAATTACGTTAATTACTCATTTGTGAATATGTTCTACGAGATTCTATTGCATGTTATGTTAAGTCTCTCCCCTGGGCCATACGTTTTCGGTATGCTCTCGATTTTAAAGAAACAAATCATCGTCTTTAAGTAAACAATCGAGTTTATCTGTGAATAATGTCGATAGGCTAAACTGGACAGAATCCATTTGTTTTGAAGTTTAGCAATTAGTGACAAGGCGATAAAGTTTGATGTAGCCCCTCGCTGCATCCAATCAGGTTTCCAATTATTACGCAATATGTTTCAAATAAAAAAAATAGTTAGGGCTTAAGCTCCCGGCAACATTTGGAACATTTCCAATAATACAATCACACTGCATTCATTTGTATCTAAATACTAATTAGAAAGGTACTGGAGAGTATGGCACGTATGTTGCTCGGAGGATATTTTGTATTTTTAATATAGTCCAACTTGGTTAATTCCAAGGTTTTGAATTGAAATCGTGAATAATTTGAAGTACATTTCGCGGCTCCCTTGGGCCTTGATATTTATATACATGTAAGTAAACTTGTTTAATTCAAAATTTAGAATATTTCGATATTTCGTTTATCAAATCCTCCAAATTAGAATTAAGCAGTTTCGTGTGACGCTGAACGCTAACATGTGTAAAAATTACCGCGAGCGGAAACGAGAAGGAGGAGAATGAATTCAAAAATTTATCCTCGACACACCATTTTCCTCTACAACTAAGGATGCAGAACATTTTAAAACATGTTTCAACGATTTAAAGAACCTCAGAATTCAGAAAGTTGTAAACACGTTAATTCACGCTCCTCTTATTAATCGTTATTCACGTTAATAAACTTACCTAATATTACACTTTTCACGGTAATTCACGCTTCTTTTGTTGCAGGTTTTTCACGTTTATTCACACGCATTTTATTGCACGTTTTCACGTTAAATCACGCTCCTTCGATTAAAAGCTTTTCATGTTAATTTTCACTCATTTTATTAATAGTTTGCCATGGTAATTAATTCTCCTTTTATTGTACTTGTTCACGTTAAATCACGCTCCTCTTATTAATAGTTTTTCATGTTAATTCACTCCCCTTTTATTACACGCGTCACCCGTTAATTCACACTACTTTCATTAATAGTTTTTCACGTTAATCCACGCTCCTCTCATTAGTAGATTTTCACGTTAATTCACGCACTTTTACTACACGTTTTCAAGTTGACTCTGGTTTCTTTCATTGCACGTGTACCACGTTAATTGGCACTTCTTTTATTGCAAGTTTTCACGTTAATTCACACTTCTTATATTGCACGATTTTCACGTTACATCACGATCTTATTAATAATCGCTTTTCACGTTAATCCACACTCCTTTTATTACATGTTTTTCACGTTAATCCACGCGTCTTTTATTACAGTTTTTTTCACCTTAATCCACGCGTGTTTTATTATACGTTTTTCACGTTAATGCACACTCCTTTTATTAATAGTTTTAACGTTAATCCATGCTCCCTTAATTACTCTGTCTCACGTTAAATTTACGCTCCTTTTATTAAACGTTTTTCACGTCTTTCGGCGCTTTGGAAATTGTATGTTCCAGGCTGCCTAGAAATATCCTACCTACTCTGTATATGAAAATTTAACTATATATGACACGAATACCTTTCGAAGATTATAGGGCTAACTTAAATAAATTATACCCTATTTATTGGGGGAGGGGGATAGGTCGGGTTTAATCTCGAAGTCATGTCTCTAAAGGAATACATTAGACATAGTACAAGCAAGACGAGACCTCGGCAGCATGTCATTGTAATGTAAAGAGCTACTCTAGATCGTCCCCTCCTGTCCCTTTCCTTGTGCGCTCGTTACTTGTCGACAAAATTTGAAAACCAAATATTTGTCGCTTCACCTTGATGTAGTCAAAGAACTTCTGGAGAAGAGGAGAGGAGAGAGAAGAGCATTTCCCTTCTCCAAGACAGGGATCAGGTAAGAGCGTTTGGAACACAAAGCTGTTTATTCCACCTTTCCCTTAGTCACTGAATACAGATATAACCCTGCTGTATACTGAGCATTTGATAAGCGATTCCTTTTAACTTATTTATAAACCACAAAGACTTCTTTTAGCTTACTGCTTCAGATCAAGGAATTCTGCCAGCACGCAACCTTAGTGCTGAACGCGGCTTGCTTCAAGGAGATGCTCTATATTACGATGTAATTGAATTGAGACACTATTCTCAGCGAATTATCATAGTTTATAGTGGCTTCGGTGGCGTAGTAGATGAACTGCTGTTCCCAAGATAGCGGGTTCAACCCCGGTCGAGGTCGTCGGATTTTTTAAGAGCGTTAAAATCCTTCGGTATGCTTTCCTTCGAAGGGGAAGTAAAGCCGGCGGTCCCATGTCATAGATTCAAGGCATGTAAAATATGCTTCCACAGATTAAACTTGTTTGAAGCTAAATTTCTAGGTTAGATTTCGTTGGAACGCTCTATCAAATATCCAACGTTCACCACTAAGTATCAGTGACATCTGTTAGCGAAAGTTGGAACTAATTGAAATTGAACGAAACTTTTATATCTCCCTATGGGTGTCCACATGAAACAGCTACAACCTCTGGCGAGATGAACATGTCCTCGGACACTCCCGGCACTAAAAGCCATACGATAAACAATAATAAATCATAGTTTATATCACGAGAGATTCTGTTGTTTCAATTTGGAGCTTGGACTTCATGGTCATTTAGCCCCGTGTGCTTGGGTGTGTGTATTTGTAATTCAGGCGAGGATTGGGGTGGAGGAGGTCATGCCCTTAAATTAGGAATCATTCCGTTATTTGCCTCAAGTAGAAATGGGAAACCACTTCTAAATTGGCTGAGGTGGGAATCGAACCCGACTATCATCTTCTCAGTTTCGGCTAACGGGGCTGAGTGTACCACGTTTCATCCATCAAACCAGAATTAATTTTTGTGGTAGAGTCGGGAATCAAATCTGGACCTCAGGGACGACACCACGAGGAGATCGGACTTCAGAAAGAGTAATACATCTTACCTCTTTGATTAGGAGTGTCTTTGGGGCGAACTTGTGATTATAGATCGAAGATGTGTCTTGGCAACTGGGCCCAGGTGACCTCTGACCGCTATTCATTAAGGTAAATTTATAGAAGGATTTAGTAAAGAAGTGATCGTAGGTCATCGGGAAAGTAAAGCTATAACAATTGTGAATATTATCCTTAAGGGAGGCATTTACGAGTCGTAAATCTACAGAGCAGATTTCCTCCCAAAATGCCATCCGTGACCCTTCCTGAAAAGAAAAAGAACAGCCATTGGCTGCATTAAAAAAAATTACAGTAACTGTAATGGTAACTTCGTTATCATTTTCGGTAAGTAATGGTATCTTCGTTACCATTTTCAGTAATTAACGGTATCTTCGTTACCATTTTCAGTAATTAACGGTATCTTAGTTATCATTTTTGGTAAGCAACGATACCTGTAACGGCAATTTCGTTATCATTTTCGGTAACGGTAACTGTAACGTAGCTATTTTAATAAGTAACTTACTCAACCCTGGTATTTTTATTAATTATCATTGTTTTAACCATTCTTACCCAATTAAGAATGCATTTACATGATTTTCCGAGGACTGCAGATGAACAACAGTAAATCTTCAACTTTAAAAAAGGAGATGTGAATTCTAAATTTCATTAGTGATGTAAACTTTCCGTCTTTGCTTTTCTCTGGTAACTGATATAATTAAGAACTTTTTTAATCAACCGTCAATT
The DNA here is from genome assembly GCA_946902985.2 of Meconema thalassinum. Taxonomy (NCBI): domain Eukaryota; kingdom Metazoa; phylum Arthropoda; class Insecta; order Orthoptera; family Tettigoniidae; genus Meconema; species Meconema thalassinum. The sequence goes on along the minus strand of OX336393.1, from coordinate 364,679,258 downwards.
TCCGAACATATTGGAAGTTCCGTTCTGTGTAGACTGCTTTTTTTTTTTACTAACGCCTTGCCCTGTGCTCGAGATATCTTAGTGACGGTAATTCATTACGATAAATCACAGGTTAAGGGTTTTATGTCGTCTTCAGTCATTCGGTTCAGTTGCGGTTTCAACATTATTTGGTGCTGCTGTTGATTTATTTAGAGGAATTGCGATTTCATGGTCATGTAACCTTGTGTACTTGGGTGTGTATTGGTGATCGAGACCAGGATTTGGAATGAGTTGGCCGTGTCCTAAAACTAAGAACCATCCTAACATTTAGTTGGAATGCAAGTGTAAAACAAGGGGCAACTGGGTCAGCAAAGGTGAAAATCCAAACCCACCTTTTCTCACCTTTGCTTCACGAGGTTAGTGTACCACGTTTCAACCCTCAAATCAGAAATACATTTCTTGGCAGGGTCTGGAATCAAACTCAAGACCTTTGTATCCTGAGTCTCAATACGCGTGGTCGTTTGTATGATAACACTGGCCTACAACGCTAAATCATCAAGGAAACTGGTATGGGGATTTAACTAATGTGGGGCTGCTGATTTCATATACGGTATGTTGTCAGTTTTGACCGAGCACGTATAGTTTGTGCTTTGATGAGGGCTGGAAACTATGTGGAAATCGTACAAACTGGTGTAAAAATTAAAGGAAGGTATTTTTGTTGGGCCTCAAATCTGAGAAATACTGAAAGATGCAGCTTTCTTTAGTACTTTGACGGACAAAGAACAAGACGTTTGGAAACATTTCAATCGGATTTGCAGCAATTTTTAGGTATGAAGAAGGATCCATAAACTTCTCCAGGCGCATGTCACTAAAGGTTCATTTTCTGCATTCCCTTGTGGACTTCTTCCCAGAAGATCTTGGTGACGTAAGTGATGAACAAGGAGAGCGTTTCAGCCAGGACATAAAGTGAACGGAGCAACGTTTCTGGAATTATTCCATGATGGGTGATTACTGCTGGATGTTATACCATGTTATTTCAGTAACAGAAGGTATGTTGATCATCATATTTCATGTCCTAGATATATGTACAGCGTCTTTCACTCAAAGTTGGGCTGGCCGCATGGCCTGCGCAGCGCTGCAGGCAGAAGGTCGAGCCGAAGGTCAGACGAGCACATGGCAACGCGGAGCTGAGACAGTTGCGTCGCAGGATTTGCCGAGAAAAGTCGACTTCGTTACTTCGTTTATAGCCTATTTTAAGTCACAAGTCTTATAAGTCTATAACGTGTGTACCTGGTTATTGTTTAATTGTTATTATGTTTCAAAATGTTGTAACGTGTCATTGCTAAGGGTTGAATACTATTGCTTCATTTTTATTGATAGGAAAAATTTAACAACAAGGTTTATGCAACAAACCCTCACACTCTAGATGAAATGAAACAACATATCATGGGAGAAACTGAGGCTATCTCGGTAGATGAAATGAAAATTTCCCTGGCCTAGACGATGCCAGAAATGTGTAGATGCAGGTGGAGGGCATATACAACCTTCTGTGACAAGTTGAGTTATGATTTTTCTTCGATTATGTGTTATTCTGTGTGCTTGTTATTTACATGCGATTCGTACGGGCGCACTCTCGACCACAAACTCAGCGAGTTGCCATGAGCTCGTCTGACCCTCCATGCGCCGCGCGTGTGAAAGACCCTGTACAAAAGTGGCGGATTTCAATACAACCTTCCACCATACTACACTCACCAGCATATAAAGCGAAACACTACGAATCTCAGACAAAACGCAATGTTTATCCGTTTCATACCTGGTATAAATTGAATTGTTGTAACTTTCCAGCGACATGGCAATGTGTCGTGAGTTAATCATGAGTTAATTAGCTCATTTGAGAAGTTTGGGCGCAATAATATTGATACACATTGTTGATCTTGACAATCACAACACTAATGATACCGTTTCCCGCCTTTGGACAAGAATAACCACAAACGGCTGTCTTAAGGTTTATTGCTGTGAATTCTCGTGCCGCGTATTTTTGTGGACATTACGGTTTGTCAACAACATTCGTAATCATACAGTGTTACAGTGCGATGGATTCCATGTTTCGACATATCCAAATTTGTGTTTGTGCACTGTTGTGATTGTCTTGATCAATAATGATTTTCAATTATTGTACTAATTAAGGTAAATAACTTATGATACATTGCCATATTGTTGTAATGTCATAGTATTTGATTAACACAAGGTTTGGAATGGTCAAACATTGAGTTGAGTCTGAAATTTGTAGTGTTTCGCATTTATTGCCGCTGAGTGTATGTAATACACTGTACTGGTAAAACTGTACGTGCAAGAATAACTTGGACAGGATCTTCTTAATCAGCGTAGCAAACCGATCTATATACCGTACGCTTAGTTTTATTTCTGATTATTAAAACAAGTTTAATTTTGTAGACTAGTGTAATCTGTAGTATTGTGGTGTGTATTTGAAATGCAGGTGAGTAATTGGAAGTAAGTGGCCATCAGGAACTTTTATGTAGTAGAAATGGAAAACCATACGGAAAATCACTTCCAGGAAGGTTGAGGTGGAAATTTTCTCAATGTTGCCTCACGAGGCTGTGTGTGCTCCGTTCCAGCCCTCAGACCAGAATTACATTTCTTGGTAGAGCCGAAAATCGCACCCGAGCCGACGGGGAGACGGCCAATAATGCCACTACGACACGAAGTGAACTCTTAGTTGTTCTCTATCACTGCGAGAAACAGTATTGACGAATAACACTAGTTTGGCTGCTTCGGTGGCGTAGTTGGTAGCATGCTGAGCTTTTATGCCCAAGGTCGCGGGTTCAAGCCCGGCTGAAGTCGTCGGATTTTTAAGAGCGTTAAAAATCCCTAAGTATGCCTTCCTTTGGAGGGGAAGTAAAGCCGGCGGCGCGGCGGTCCCATGTCATATTTATGGCATGTAAAAGAACCTTTCACTAAATACACTTGTATGAAGCTACATTATAGGTTAGATATGACTAACGCTCTTAAGTTCCAACGTTCGTCGCCAGGAGCTGACTGTGGTGGCACCTAGTAACCAAATTCAAATCTAGTTGTCGTTGACGGTAGCATATCGTAGAAAAAGTAGGAACTACTTGAAAATTTAGTGTTTGCAGTCCTTACCTGAATTACAGATAACACACACTAATACAGCCATCACAATTAACACCGGTTATGAGACAGATTCTACACACACCCAAAGTATCGGGGCTAGATGACCGCGTTGCTGCAGCCCCTAAACTGAGGAACCAACCAACGAATAACACTAGACAAAAAAAAAAATGTTTTTCACAAAGGCAAACATAGCTGATTTATATGGATTTGAGTGTGCTGAAGTTGAAAATGACAGTTAACAAGAAGTTCCGTGAAGAACTATACAGCCTACTTTTCATGCCAATGATTATTCTACAGTATATGAACCTATCTAGAATAATGACGAAATTAAGTTGGTAATATCGAAATATCTAATTAGTTCAAAATATACCTTGTATAATGTAGCCTAATAGAGCACTACAGTTGGCAGCCCTGGTGACTGAATATATTCTTAGTTCCACCTCTTAAGGTACAAAATACAAAATTTGGTTGAAGTCCAATTGACGTTACATGCAGTTAGACACTGGATCTATCAGCACGCGTAAAAGCATGTTGCCAACAATGTCATGCGTGTGCTGGTCAGAATTAATCTGAAATATTATGATATCTTGTTGTGCCAATTTTCGATGAAATCCATTTGTTAGTATAGAAGTTACATGTATTTTAAAATTGGACCTATCAGCAGGCATAGAATCATGTTGGCAGCACTGCCTTGTATTAATTACTCCAAATTAATCTGCAATGTCAGGTGCTATACGTGTGCAAAGTATACAGCTGTTGGCTTGCATACTTTCTGATATATTGATATTAGGGTAAAAGGAATATAGACAGCATTTATTAACAGTTGGCAGCCCTGATTGCTCTTAACAATATTTATAGTCATATCTGTTATGGTACACATTGCACATACGAAATTTGGTTGAAATCCAACTGATAGTATAGAAGTTACATGTATTTAAAAATTGGTACTATCAGCAGGCATATAATCATGTTGGTAGAACTGACGTATATAAGTTACTCCAAATTAATCTAAAATGTCAGAATATACGTGTGCATAGTTTAAAGCTGTTGACTTGCATACTTTCTGATATATTGGTATTTGGATTTTAAAAATAGAGAGAGCAATTATTAACAGTTGGCAGCCCTGGTGGCTCTTAAGAATACGCTCAGTCATATCAGTTTACGTACAGATATTACATACAAAATTTGGTTGAAATCCAGTTGATAGTGTAGAAGTTATATGCATTTAAACATTGGACCTATCAGAAGGCTTAAAATTATTTTGGCAACACTGTCATGGTTGGCCTCCTGGAAATTAAACTGAAATAGTATTATCTACATGTGTGCCAATTTTGGAATAGCTCCCATACATACCTTGCAAGATATCCAACATGGAGCTCAAATTTCTAGTGCGTTTTTTCAGCAGTTGGTAGCACTGACATCATTTTCAAATATGGACGTGAGCTATTCCGGTGCACATCTTTACTCATACTAAATTTGGTTTTGATTGCTGCAGCCGTTTAGGAGTTGATAGGGGGGGACAGACACACAGCCAGACAGACATACAGAAGGACAGACAGACACACATTTTCCCGGATCGATCTCATAAGACTAATTTTTCCTCATTTTTGCAAAATGTGAAAAGTAGGCTAAAAATCTAGATTACCTCAGGTTTGAAAGTTATTGAAACGTTTATGTCCTTCGCACATTATAATGGCCCAAATATTGTAGGGGTTATTTGCACATCTGCGGGGAATTATAGTAGAAGTTTTGATTCCACGCAGTAACTCAAAAACTCACGTAAAAGTCAGAATACAAAAAGGAGCAGTTTTGATTCCATACAGTAACACAGAAACTCGTGTCACAATGCACAATGGAGCACTACGGAAGACGAGCAATCTTAGACTGTGTTAGCTAGAAACAAAACACAGCATTCATTAGCATTCCTAAATAAGAAAATTCGAAATCTGAAACAGAAATAAAGTTGTAAAAAACTTCATAAAGCACGAAAACGGGACCTGAAAACAGAAATAAGAACATGACAAACTTCATTTAGCACGAAAACGGGAGCAAAAAATACGAAAACTATTGCCATTTTCGAATTCAGTGTACCAATATCTATAAAGATTGGGTATTTTTGTTTATGTAAAAATTCCATTGTTGAACAGTGTACGTAGTCTATGTTCTTTTATTTTGCCGAAAACAAAGTTATGAGTTGTTTGGAAGAGCATTTCTCTCGCCTACAGCATGTGGTGCCCGTAAGCGTTTAACGTGCACAGATTGGATGTTCTGTTTCGTTCTGGGGCTGTGATTATTGATTCCTCCAGCATTAAATTGGTCTGTGTATGCGAGAGTGAGACAGTGAAGAGGCTATGACGATGGGCATACACACTTTAGTCAATATAAACGACTATCTCCTTTTTTTGTTTTGTTTTTCAATGAACGTTTCAGAATAAGCGATACTGTGCCGCTAATGTGAAGGATAAAATTGTCAACATTCAATCGCGATTGTTTTCCGATACGGGCACAGGCCTACGTAATCTCACTTAATCTAACGACCACAACGGTCTGCTGTTTACAATGCAACAGAAAAACGCAACTGTTTGCTTTGGTGGTTTCAGCCACTCGCCCATGAATGGGTCGTATCAACACACACACCCATCGGCTTTGGGTCACCCGCATGTTATATTAACCAATGGCAAACAAAGATCAATCTAAAAAAATGAGTACAAACAAGAGGGAGGTCAGGATACCCACAAAATACCTCGTCTTCGTGATGCGTAATTGAGGCCAATAACTGAAGTTTAGACGGTTGCTCGTAAAGGTCACTTTTACGGTAAGGAAAGGTTAACAACGTTACTAAATAACCCTCCGTGTTTACTTCTTATTTGGTAGATTGCCGAAAACTAATATTGTATCAAAATACAAGAATATGGCTTTGTATGCCCTATTCCTTATTGACGATGTTGTAGTGATGGAAGCCATTTTTCAGTGTTGCCTAATTCTATTAAAGAAAGCTTTTCAGCTGGTTGATGAAGTTTAATATATTCTGTAAATTAATAGCTTAATTCAATAATTAGTTGTACTTTTAATTATAGTACCGATTTCGTCCACATTGTGACCTTCCTCAACAGCAAATTATAATATAAGTAGAGATACAAGACTTACATTCAAAAATTTTTCCATATCAAAGGTTGTTATCAAAATAATTTCTAAAAATACTGGTGATTTTTGAAAAAAAAATAATGTGTTTTTAGACTTTAGACGACCAGTATTATATATTCAGTAGAGCGTCGTTTATCCGGACTAATTGGGACCGAAATGCTCCGGATAACGATTTTTCCGGATAATCAAACATGCGTTTATTTCATAGGAAAAAACATGCACAGTACATTATGGTAATAAACACCAAGCTTCTCATTTAGCTTGAACGCTTTCTCACATAACAAAGGTCCAGAAATGGGATCTCCCTTACTTCTTGTCAGAATAAACCATAAGTACACCGCTTCTTCCAATTTTTATCTCTAGCTGATCTCATGGTTCTACTCTTTTTAGACCCTTCTTCACTATCTAACTTTGATGCATAATTCAGAATTTCACAATTCCTTTCTTCAAATCATAAATTGTGGAATTTCCAACACTAAGTTTTCACTCTCACCTTTATCCAATTTATTAATGATCTCCACCTTCTTCTCAATGGATAAAACTTTGCGATTTCGTTTTCCTTTTTTTTTTCACTCGTAGAAGCCATTTTCACAACGTAATACAGTACTGTACAACACAGTACAGTACAGTACACACACTCACATACTGTAACACATTGAAACATTATAGAGTAAACAAACGGAAGGAGACAACAGAGACAACAACTGAAAACAAGAACCGACTCACCACTGTAGTGAGCGCGCGCTGCTCCGTAATTGTTTTTATTTTGCTCATCCGGATAATTGACGTTCCGGTTGTTTGTGGTCCGGATAAACGATGTTCTACTGTATATACAGTGCGCCAGGGAATATCCTCCACAGTGCCTACAAGCTACTGCGAGAGACAGCGTCACCAGTTACGTTGGCAGCACGGCTGTCGCTTGTCTCAAAACAAACAAACAGTAAACTTTATACTCACCACAGCCATTCATAACATACTGTTGCACTCTTCCAATATCTAACTATACACAATGACGAATTCGAGAGCCCACAGACCACACGTGTGGCCTCCCTATCAAGGGCTCTGTGCTGCCAACTAAACTGATGACGCTACCTCTGGCAGCTGTACCTAGCCACTGCTGAGAACATTTCCTGGCGCCCTGTGTATATATATATATATATATATATATATATATATATATATATATATATATATTAAAGACAAAAGATATGAAACTCGGTAAGTGCATTCTACTACCTCGTCTGACCCCGACCATGTCTTTCAAATTTTATTACATTTCACCAATCCAACATGGCGGCCCCGCGATCTATTTCTCTGTCATTCTATACCTCTACACAGTAAAAGATATCACCCTAAAATATTGTATGGTGATAAAGGGTACTACTAGAGTATCATTTGACCGAATAACAGTAAAGTAGGGCGGGTGGTTGGTACAGATACGAGAGTTCTCTGCCAAGAAATATATTGGTGTTGATGTTTCTTTTGAGGGGCTTGGATATCGTGGTCACTTAGGCTCGTATACTTGGGCATGTGTGATATTTGTTTGATAACCTATGTAATTGTGGTGGTTACAATAGTGTGTGTATTTGTAATTCAGGTGAGGATTGGGCAGGAGACCGCCGTGCCGTTAAGTTTTGCCTGGAATAGAAGTAGGAAACCACGGAAAACCACTTCGAGTCTGACTACGGTGGAAATCGAACCCTCAATTGTCGGTTTTGTCTCAAGAGGTTGAGTGTACCACATTACAACTCTCAGACCAGAATTAAAAGTATTGTTAGAGACGGGAATCGAACCCGGACCTCCGGGGCGGCAGCCAAGAATGATAGCCGCTAGAGTACATCAGGAGGTGGTCTTGCTAGTCATAGGGTCAGTGCTGCTGAACTGACTAAAGTGAGGAAAGGTATGGATGTCTCATCTTGCCCAATTTGCCTCTTCAAAGCACTTCTTTTGGTTCTGTAGGCAAATTACTTGGGTTTTACCAAGGAGTAATAAGGGAGGCCCTAACGGCAGTTTACTTGATTTTCGAGTGCGATGAAAAGTATTGTGACTGCCGTACACTTCACGCTGGCCCGCAAAGAACAACAAATATTCCTTGATTTCCATCGTCATATACCTTACAACTTCGTACTATACCTGCACATGAATCTTATACTGGTAATCATAATTAAATCCCACTAATAAACAAGATATTCAGTAAAGAACATATAGCCTACTTTCTCCTAAATGCAAGGGGATTGTTATAACTGCTTGTCCTTTTCAAGGAGTATAATTGAATGTTGGTTGTAGTAGCTTGTGGAAATACAACGTGCTATAGGGATATTAAACATGAATATGAGGTGCCCTTTGCTAGTGCTACCTCTGTAAAAAAAAAATCAGTTTCACCGTGTTTGAATTGATATGGGGAATGGATTTGCACACATACATGGCCGCTATTTGCAAACTATTGGGCTGATGACCTTGTAGTCAGTCATAAGATTCTTTCCACAAAAAGGCATGTTGTTGCAAAATCTGGTAGAGATCAAATTATTAGGATGGTCGTAATTTGATTTATGCTTTTAACATTTGGGTGGCCGTCATTCCGTTTCCGTCAAGATGGCGGCTATATAAAACATGCCACTGAGGTGCCCGTTGCTAGTGCTACCTCTGTACCAAATTTCGTTCAATTCGGTTTCACCGTGTTTGAATTGATAGGGGGAATCGATTTGCACACATACTTGGCCACCATCTGCAAACTATTGGGCTGATGGTCTTGCAGTTTGGTCAGAATATGCTTCCCACATAAAGATATGTTGTTGCAAAATTTTGTAGAGACTAGATTATTAGGTTGGTCGTAATTACATTTTAGCTTTTAACATTTGGGTGGCCGCGATTACGTTTCCGTCAAGATGGCGGTGATATAAAACATGACTGAGTTGCCCTTTGCTAGTGCTACCTCTGTACCTAATTTCGTTCCATTCGGTTTCACCGTGTTCGAATTGATAGGGGGAATCTATTTTCAAACAAAGATGGCCGCCATCCACAAAATATGATGCTAATGACCTATTAGTTTGGTCAAAGGATGCTCCCTCCATAAAGGTATGTTGTTGCAAAATTTGGTAGAGATCGGATGATTATGTTAGTCGTAATTTGATTTCAGCTTTGAACATTTGTGTGGCCGCCATTACGTTTCTGTCAAGATGCGGCGATATAAAACATGACACTGAGGTGCCCTTTGCTAGTGCTACCTCTGTACCAAATTTCGTTCCATTCGGTTTCACCGTGTTCGAATTAATAGGGGGAATCGATTTTGACACAGAGATGGCCGCCATCCCCAAACTATTAGGCTAATGACCTATTAGATTGGTCAAAGGATGCTCCCTCCATAAAGGTATGTAGTTGCAAAATTTGGTAGAGATCGGATGATTATGTTAGTCGTAATTTGATTTAAGCTTTGAACATTTGTGTGGCCGCCATTACGTTTCTGTCAAGATGCGGCGATATAAAACATGACACTGAGGTTCTCTTTGCTAGTGCTAACTCTGTACCAAATTTCGTTCCATTCGGTTTCACCGTGTTTGAATTAATAGGGGGAATCGATTTTGACACAAATATGGCCGCCATACGCAAACTATTAGGCTAATGACCTATTAATTTGGTCAAAGGATGCTTCTTCCATAAAGGTATGTTGTTGCTAAATTTGGTAGAGGTCGGATGATTAGGTTAGTCATAATTTGATTTAAGCTTTGAACATTTGTGCGGCCGCCATTACGTTTCCGTCAAGACGGCGGCGATATAAAACATGACACTGAGGTGGCCTTTGCTAGTGCTACCTTTGGTGGCGTAGGCTTCATTTACCGCTGGAGTCGGACTAATATTGGGGCGTGGTCAGTGCTTCAACTCTTCGCATGCTATAGCGATGACAGGGCGTCTCCTTATTACTCCTTGGGTTTTACTACCATCTGCCCGGCGTCGTGGCTAAATGATTTGCGCGCTAGGCTTTGGTCCGAAGTGTCCCGGGTTCGATTCCCAGGGCTCGGGGCTCATTACGAAGCGTAGGTCGTCCACGGACGTCAACTAGAAAATCCTGCACTCGGTCTCTCCGGAGGCCACACGATCATTATTCTTATTATTAGCACCATATAACCAATGACAGTACTTTTTTGATTTTTCAACCAGCCTCTTCTAGGCGAGGAGCGCTAAATAGAAAGAAGATAGATTTTCGCACCTTCGGAGTGTGAGGGTTTAGGTTAAAACAAGAGAGAAGCCTCCCTAAAAAATCTCATACGAGGGACGTTCCGAAAGTAAGTTTCGTCATTTTAATGGACGAGCAGATTGTACATCAAGTGACACAAACAATCGCCATAAGAATCCACACCCGTGGCTGGTTCAACGACGGAAGGAGCGTCAGCGGAGGGGGAATGACGCATGCGCAAACTGCCAACGAAGAAAGAGGAGCAGCAGACGAGTGTGCCCTATATCATTCGAGTACAACTCACGGTGGCAGACAGACTTGTACTGACAACGCCGTCGTCAATGAAGTGCGTGCTGTTATCCGGTTTGAATGGACACGTGGGACTAGTAAGGCAATCATTGCGGCTGAAGTTGTCGGATTTTTTAAGAGCGTAAAAAAATCCTCAGTATGCCTTCCTTCGGAGGGGAAGTAAAGCCGGTGGTCCCAGATCATACATTTATGGCATGATAAAGAACCACTAATTATACTTGTGTGAAGCTAAATTATAGGTTAGATTTTACTAACGCTCTTAGGTTCCAACGTTCGTCGCCAGGAGCCGACTGTGATGGCATCTAGTAACCAAGTTCAGAACTAGTTGGTCGTTGATTGTGGCTTTTGGTAGCAAAAGTTGGAACTACTTGAAAATCGAATGTCTGCAGTCCTTACTTGAATTAAAAACAGATAACACAAATACAGGCATCACAATTAACACAGGTTATCAGACAAATTCTACACACACCCAAAGTACACGGGGTTACATGACTGCATTGTCACAGCCCCTAAACTAAGTAAGCAACCAACCAACCAGACAATAAAGGGTTCCTGGAATATGAAATGACAAACACTTATTTTTGGAACTTCCCTCACATCTCTTGAATCGAGGGAGGTGCATCATGTAACGTAAAACAGGGAAGATGGAAGACAGAGTCTGGCTAAATTAAGTGCAATCAATGCCAGACACGGCTCAGGGTTCAATAGTTATCAACCCACACATTGAAACCCTCTTGGTGCAGGAGAGTGCGGACTGTCTATCGCGATATCCTCTTTATTGTCTCTCACTAGACAGGTCAATTTAAAGCAGGAGGAATCAATAATCATACCTCGAGAACAGAACATCCAAACCGTCCCAGTCGACGGTAGCACGTCCCACTATCATAAAAAATGATCGCCTAAACTTTGTGATGATCTTCGTGAAATAGGCTACATTTAAACTTACACATTTAGAAGTTTCTGCAGTTAAACATATTTCAAGACACCTATCCTTCAAATTCAAAACTTCGCTCAGATACTCGTTTCTGAATCATATAAAAGGCCTTGTCGCACAAAATGCGGGCTGCGGTTACGGGCAGGACGTCGTGAAACTCAAGGCGGACTGCGAGTCGGAAATGTCACACACATTACGGAATGGTGGGGCACGCGGGTAGGTGGACAGATGATGATGATGATGATGATGATGATGATGATAATTATTGTTTTAGGGGCCTAACATCTAGGTTATCGGCACCTAATGGTTTAGATGATAGTGAAAGTTGAGATGAGAATGAAAACTATAACTAATACTAACTACAAACTTACATACTGAAGAAGAAATTGTAAACAAAGAAAGGAGAAGGCAAATAAAGGACAGGAAGAAAAGAAATGCCCTCAATCCTCGAAAGAGGAGGATTGAGGGATTTGGAAGGAAGAAGAGCCATGAAAGGCAGATAGGAAACGGAAAGAGGAGAGGACACGTTCCAAGTCAGAGGAAAAAGGGGACAAAACGGACCCAGCTCAGGAATCCCTCGGGCTCGCCAACTCCCAAACCCACCAGCCGTGAGCCCTTGAGGGTGTAGCACTACCCAGGGTGCACCAGAAGTGGTCGGGCTACATACACACTGCCTCCTTGAGGGACTTGAGCAGAAGGCAGGAGATAACATGAAATGAAAAAATATTACAGTCAGTATGAAAGACTAGACGTTATATCATTTCAAATGACGCATGCTACAAATGCTACACATGTTAGAAAGGCTTAGGAGGGCTCTTACAACAGACTCCATTACCCATTAACTTAGGCTTCCCGCACGGGCACCTCTTTAAGGGTCACCCTGTATTTGAGTCTGACATCTTTTACAACTCTTTAAGGGTCACCCATTATTTGAATCTGATATCTTGCAAACCTCTTTAAGGGCCACCCTGTATTTGAATTGAATCTAACATACGGTACACTTCGTTAAGTTTCACCCTGTATTTTGCGCTGACAACCTGCACACCTCTTTATCTGGCATCTTGTACACCTCTTTAGGAGTCACCTTGTATTCTTCTCTGCCATCTTGTACACCTCTTTAAGAGTCACCTTGTATTCTTATCTGTCATCTTGTATATCACTTTAGGAGTCACCCTGTATTCTCCTCTGGCATCTTTTACTGTATTTAGCTCTGACATCCTGCACACCTCTTTAGGAGGCATCCTGTATTCTTGTCTGACATCTTGTGCACCTCTTTAGGAGTCACCCTGTATTCTTCTCTGCCATTTGTACACCTCTTTAGGAGGCACCCTGTATTCTTATATGGCATCTTGTATATCTCTTTAGAAGTCACCCTGTATTCTTCTATGTCATCTTGTACACCTCTTTAGGAGTCACTCTGTATTCTTTTCACTTCGCTCAAAGCACCAGGTCGCTCGACGCCCAAGGACTCCTTCAACAGACTCCCTTAACCATTAACTTCGGCTTCCCGCGTGGCTGCATGACGTCACGCACTGGCCGTCCTTTACCCATTAACTTAGGCTTTCCGCGCCGCTGCATGACGTCACTTCCGTCTCCGTAACGCAACCGTCTCCGTCCCGCATAACTTTAGACTCAAGCATAACGATGAAGTCGACAAGATCATTTGAAATGATAAAAAGAAGGCTGGCCCCTCGAAGAATGAGGGTATCAGGAAAGATGAGAAAAGGGCCAATTAAGGCGGGAAAGTGAAAGAATCCCTAGGCCTCGGATACCCTATAGAAATATGTGGTGTTTTTCTGATGAGGAAGAAATGTTAGCCTTATTTGTTCTCATAAAAAAGGCCAAAATGCGGAAGTGGGTCCACGAAATGGATTTACAACGAGAACAATAATTACGAGAAATTCATTGATTGTGTCGAGAATTAGTGAGTTTTGAGGATATATTTTTCATTACTTTTGAATGTCCCATGAGTGTTTCGAAGAACTATAATCTACTGGAACACACTATAACGTAATTCACAGCATGTCCTCGATCATACAAAAATGGATAGATTAGCTGTCTAAACATTTAAAGTAGACGCTGGCTGCGCGAGCGTAGCGAGCGAGCCAGCGGCGTGTGAACCAGGTACGCGGTGCGTCTAAGCGCTCCTTAGCCTGGGTTATAATTTGGCAAGGGTTTTAAAAATAATCGTTTGGTAAATTGGTTTGGAGATGTAAAATTGAATTAAAAGAAATGGAGGGGCCTCCCCGGAGGCCCCTGGCGTGGGTTAAAGTTGTTATCGTAAGCTTGAAGTATTTTAAAGTTGAGAATTTAGGTTGGAATATGCTGGATTGTTATTAATTAATTCGTTGATTAGCTTGTTGTATTATCAGAAAGAGTCTCGTTTACTAGACGTTAGCACGCCCTCGCGTCCACGGCACGACATCAGCAGTTGCTTCAGCTGTTGATAATAATAATAATAATAATAAAAAGTATGATGGTTTGAAGTTATGACTTTAGCTTTAGGAAGGAAGACAGACCGCTAGTGGGTTAGCGTTTGATAGTATGAAAGATGGAAAGACCTGTAGTAGGTTAGTTGGTTTTAAAAATAAAATATTAATAATAATAATAATGATAATAATAAGCCTCGCTATTGGAAATGATGAGAAATTTAATGAGTTTGTAAGCTATGCATGTGCCGTGTAGTGATTGGCTGGATTTGAATATGCCGGCTGAGCGGGCGTCTGTTCTGGGCTGTGATTGGTTGTTAGTTTTTGATCTGTTTTGAGTGTTCCGGGTGATAAAATTTATGGTTTTTGGTTTGAAAAGTGTAATTTGGGGACTTGACTATGCTGTAGAGTGATTTTGGTTTAGATGTATGGCTATTTGGGTGAAAAAGTTAGTCGGACGTTGTGTCAAGGCTTGTGATTGGCTATCCGGGTTCCGCAGTCTCTGTTCTGTAAATCGGTGAATATGCAAATTTTAGTGTTTCTGAATGGAGTTGAAAGTTACTGTTTTATATGTTACGTTAAAAATTATGTAGTTTTGAATTTCGAAATGGGTTAAGTGCGTGTGAGCTGTGTGTTCCCCGTCAGCGCGCAGCGAGCCATCCCCCGTGAGCAGGCTTACGCCTAGTCCCCAGGTCGGCCCGCCACGAGCTAGCGGGTCCTGTGTTCGACTGCAGTAACTTCCGGATAGACTTGAGGGGTTGAGTGATGTTAATCGTGTAGTATAATGTTGTTAGAGTTCGTTTGTGATGTGGATCTCTTCAATGCGTTTTTCAGTGTCCACTTCAAGAAAGAACGCTACACAGTGTGCGGGCAACAGACTCGAAACTGAACAGATCCGCTAGCCGCTGCGTCCTGGTTGAGATCATTATCGCAGACCGGTGCGTGTTTGACACTGACGATGCAATATTAAGAAACACTGATTTGCGTTCAGCTCGCTGCGGACGGAGAACGCACAACGTGGTCGCAGACCGCAGTCTGTGTACCAAGGCCTTATAGTGTAAGATTAGAGGAACTCGCGGGTTCAATGGACTGTACAATACTCTGCGTAGCCTACTTCAGCTGATATTCTATATTTATTGGCTGTTGCCACATACTAGGTTGCATATGATACGCTCATCCGGTTGTAGAGTGTTTATTAGGTGGCTTCGGTGGTGTAGTTGGTAAGCATGCTGAGCTTCTGTGCCCAAGATAGCGGGTTCAAACCCGACCGAAGTAGTCTGATTTTTTTAAGAGCGTTACAAATCGCTCAGTTTGACTTCCTTCGGAGGGGAAGTAATACCATAGATTTATGGCATGTAAAAGAAACTTCCATTAACTACCAAGGTGTGAAGCTAAATTTGTAGGTTAGATTTGATTAACGCTCCATTAGTTCCAACGTTCACTGCCAGGTGCCGGTTGTGGTGGCATCAAATAACCACGTTCACTGCTAGGTGTCGTTGACGGTAGCATTTGATAGCAAAAGTAGGAACTACTTGAAATTGATCGTCTGCAGTCCTTACCTGAATTACAGATCACACACACTAATACTGCTATCACAATTGACATTGGTTATCAGACAGATTTTAAACACGCCTAAAGTACACGGAGATACATGCCCCGTTGTCGCAGCCCCTAAACTGAGGAATCAACCAACCAAGTTAAACCGTGACCCAATCAGAAAAGCAGTACACACGTGTAAATGTATAAAATCTAGCTACTGATCTGTTTACGGGGTTATCAGGGTATGTTGTTGTGGTTGCTGTTAATTCATATGAGGGTCTTGGGACATATTGATCATCAACTCCGTGTAGTTGGGTGTGTGTTGAACATGTCTGATAACCTGTTTTATGTGATGACTGTAGTAGTGTGTAACTGTATTAGGGACAGGTATGGGGTAGTTGCTCTGGTACTTGAAGTAAGACACTATCACGGCATTTTCCTGGAAAGAGTATGGATGATGATGATGATAATTGTTGTTTTAAGGGGCCTAACATCTAGATTATCGGCCCGTAATGATCTGGGTGATAGCGAAAATGTTAATGAAATGGAAACCAGAACGAAAATTAAGTGAGACGGAAAATACTTACAAAAAGGAACTCAGATTGAAACAACTCACAAAATGTTCTTACAAAAGGGAATTTAGAACGAAAAGATTCACAAAAAGAATAGATTGAAAAATACCCACAAACTGTAGGCTAGGTTCAAAATACGTACAAAATGCAATGTAGAGTCGAAATACTTACAAAATGCAATTGAATTTCAAAATACTTACAAAATGCAAATGAGATCGAAAATACATACAAAATGCAATTGAGGTTCAAAATACTTACAAAATGCAATGGAAATTGAAAATACACAATGCAATTCAGATTGAAATATCCCAGTTCCAATCCAAATTATTCACAAAGTGCAGTTGAAATTCAAAATGCTTATAAAATGCAATTGAAATTGAAAATGCTTACAAAATGTGCGGTAGATTCGAACGACTCATGTGGATTGACAATACTTACAAAATGCAATTTAGATTGAAAATACTTGACAAAATATAATTTAGATTCAAAATACCCACATAATGCAATTGAGAATCAAAATATTTGCAAAATGCCCACCAAACAATTTAGATTTAAAATTCTTGCGAAATGCGGTTTTGGTTGAAAATACTTACAAAATGCAATTGAATTTCAAAATACTCACTAAAATGCCCTGAACCTACATTGGAAGACTTACTAAAAAGCAATTTAGATTGAAAACAATCGCGAGAGGTAATTTAGATCGGAAAAACTTACAAAATGCAACGTAGATTAAAAATACCTAAAAAATAAATTGTTAAGGGGAATTTAGATACACGGGGAACCAAGTAACAAAAACAGTGCGGGAATCTTAAAGAGAAAATGAAATAACATGAAAAGAAAACAAGAGGTATGACCACTCGAAGAAGGAGGGATCAGTAAAGATGGGACAAGTGCCAATTAAGGCGGGAAAGGGAAAGACTCCCTAGGCCTCGGATACCCTAATACCGTCGGGGTCGGAAAAGAACAAGAGTTGACCAAGGGAGGTCGACAGGAAAGAAGCCAGAGAGGAGCCCGGCACTAGAGATTATGGAAATCCTGGGGAAAATCCAAACTCAGGATATCAGCTGTCAGCGATGGGACTTGCTGGAGCTGCCCGCGCGGCCGTGGTGTAACTTTAACGAGCACATTTACGCCGAGGGATCTTGGGGCTTGCAGTGCGGGCAATGCACCTGATTATTATCGTTCAAGCGTGTGCAGTTGCATTTAATAATAATATTAATAATAATAATAATAATAAATAATAATAATAACCCCAGGCACTACAGCCCGTGAAGGATCTAGGCCTACCAAGTGACCGCTGCCCCGCCATTTGGCCTGCAGATATTGGGGTCAGCGCATCGGGTCCTCTAGGTATGAAAACCTATAGAATGCGGTGATAATAATGTGGAATATTAGAGGACACTAGTTCATTAATCTCCACTTCCTTCCGCTCGTGCTGGAAGCCCTATTAAGTTACATCCCGGCACTTGTCTGGAGTAGAAGTGGGAAACCACAGAAAACCATTTCTATAATGGCTGAGGTAGGAATAGAGCCCACCTCATCTCAGTTTTTCCTCACGAGGCGAAGTGTACCCCGTTCCAGCCCTCAGTCCAGAATTAAATTTCTTGGCAGAGCCGGGATTCAAGCCCTGGCCTCCGAGGTGATATCCAAGAGCTAGCCACTACGCAACGAGGCGGACATTTAGACGTTTAGTTTTCGTGACCGGGGCGCTGTCTCACTGTCATACAGGTACTCAATTGTCCTCACGAGACTGAGTGCACCCCGTTCCAGCCCTCTCGTCAGTTTCTAAAATCCCTGATGGAGCCGGGAATCGAACCCGGGGCCTTCGGGTGAGAGGCAGGCGCACTAGCCCAACACCACGGGGCCGGATAATAATAATAATAATAGTAATAATACTTATAGTCTAAGATTCTGCCATGATACTGGTGCAACGAACATGAAACGCGACGAGTACAATGCATGCCTTTGATCTACAAGGTATGATAACCTATAGAATGCGGCGATAATAATGTGGAATATTAGATGACTCTAGTTCATTATTCTCCACTTCCTTCTGCTCGTGCTGGAAGCCCTAATAAGTTGCATGCGAGCGAGTTCATGAATATTCTGCTCTCAATGTTACACTTTCGCTATCTTCATTTCAATATTACAGAGTGACGGGTGTTGGTTCTGCCGATATCATACAGGTTTGTGATTACCATTACATTGGCAACTTGTTGGGTCAAAATGAAATACTAGGGCAGATCGGAGAGTTACGCACAACAAATTCTGAAGAATGACAACGATTAAATAACAAGATACTGAAATGTAGAATGCGTAAACATTGACCATTATGGCAATGGTAATAATTAATAACCGATTAATAACTGATAGTACTATCTTATTTAAACCGCCTAGTCAAACACTAGAGAAACGTTTAATTACATTACTAAACGTACATGTTTCGGTATTTCATTGATACCTTCCCCAGCGTGATTAATATTAAATCTTAAAAATAGTTAACAAAGCCAAAAAGAAATGGATATCCTTACGAAAATTGTTTTAAATCTAAAATGGAAAAGCTTGCAAATAATTAAATGCCATGATTTAAAAAATGATAGTAAAATGATGTTATTAAAATAAGAGATCTACCTTATAAACTGCCTACGTCAATACTCCAATCATTTTGATCAAAGCTTTTCCATTTTTGATTTAAAACAATTTTTGTAAGGATATCCATTTCTTTTTGGCTTTGTTAACTAGTTTTAAGATTTAATATCAATCACGCTGAGGAAGGTATCAATGAAATACCGAAACATGTACGTTTAATAATGTAATTAAACGTTTCTTTAGTGTTTGTCAAGGCGGTTTTAATGAGAAAATACTGAAATGTAGCCTATACTGTATACATGCTGTTGTTGTTTCATTTGATGGGTTGGACATGGTGGTCAGTAAGTCCCACGTACTTGGATTTGTCAGATATCCTGTGTATTTGTGGTGGCTGTATTAGTGTGTGTACTTGTAATTCAGATAATAATATTATAATATCGTATGGCCTCGGGTGCCGGGTGAAAGCTTTGTTATCTGACACCCAGAGGGCAGTGGAATGCTATGAAAGTCAAGGAGGTTAGATATTTAAGCTTTCTAGTAGAGAAAGGAGGAAATTTGTGTTGATGGAAAATCCTGAGATTAATTTTGCCATTATGAACACGGCCTACTGAATTCAAATGGGTTCCTTAACATGCCAATAACGTATGACATGCATGTCGTGATTTTTGTCGCCTTTCAAAAATCACTTACCACGGCCAGGAGTGAACCTGCAAACTTGGGATTGGTAGTCCGACACGTTGACCACTCATCCACCGTGGCTAGCGTAATTCAGATGATGATTGGGAAGGAGGTGGCCCTCTAAGTCAGGTGATTTCAATACATAGATCATGAATCTTTGAATAATTTAAGAGCGGGTCATCAGTAAAATGACTCCAAAACACTCAGCTCTAAATTCACACGAAAAGTAGAGTGTAGTAATTAAAACAAAACGTGTGGCATTTTGCAGTAGCAAAGCTCCTCTTAGTGGAAATTCTAAAAAATAATTTTACTTTGAGTTTCTTAAAAGAAAATATAATTAAGACCCTTGGTTAAATATTTGAAGTAATTTCATCGCCTTGCAAACATATTTAGTGCATTAAGCCGCGAAAAGTATAAATGTAATTCTGGGAACCTGGCGTCGAGTCTAATAATTTGCACACCCCTGTATTTACATACGCTAACCTGAAAGAAACGAGGTATTATTACACACTATCACGCTTTTATCTACAAAATGGGGTACTTAATTGGATGACATGTTCTTATTCTTATTCGTTTTGTTCTTCTTCTTATTAATATTATTATTAATATCATCATAATCGATTTGGACCAACTCTTCATGATCCAATTTCCTTTGGCGCCAGTATTCCTTCATTCTCTTGCTCACAGCTTCATTCTTCTCAGCTGTCCAATGTTGTTTCTTCTTGGTCGCTGTTTCTGGCTCTAGGAACCCCTCAAATGTGTGTATCTTATTTCTGAAAGTGGTTCTGTTGCGGATGTCTTGATCAGTGCTGTTAATTTCTTGTAGATCCTTCTTGGTATTAGCAAACCATTTTTTATAAGAGTTGCCTTTTCTATTGGGCTTGAAGTGGTTAAACATTTCTTAGTGTGTCTATCGTCAGGCATTCTTGAAACATGTCCAAAGAATTTAACCCTTCGTTTTCGTATGGCATCTGAGATTCTGTTGCTTGTTTCATATACTTCTTTGTTACTACATAATCGGTATGTGTCAGCACAATTTTTTGGTCCGAGAATTTTTCTTAATGTTTTTCGTTCCTTTTATTCAATATCTTCAATGCTTTTTTGTTGTTGTTAGTCCTAGGCATTTCGAAGCATACAGGTACTCAGATTGAATTACTGTTTAGTTCTAATAGAAATCGCTTTGTTGTTGTATTGTGTTTTTCGTAAGGTGGAAAGCAAGGTCCATCTTCCTGGCTCTCCCATGATTTCCTTCTTTGTCGAGTCCGTTAGGTTGGATTATCTCACCAAGGTACTTGCAATTTACAACTTTACTTATCTTATCCTCTTTTGTTGTCATTCTGTATCTCGGGGTATCTTTAATGTTGGCCATGAAATGGGTCTTTTCAAACGATATCTGAAGGCCGGTTTTCCCCGCTATTCTATTGAAAAATGAGGCAAGATTCCTCTCGAAACATCTAGGAATTTTAATTATTATTTTCACACGGTAGTATCCCAATAGTATGAATAATGTTAACAGTATTTCGGGCTGTGAAAGCTTTAATCTACACATTCTTTTTATTGTTAAATGAAATAGAACCTTCATACACGTATGTTCGAGAAATGCAGTGTCACAGATCGTAAGGTAGGGAAAATTGTATATTATTGAATTAATGTAACGAGATTCATTTTGGCTCCACGATCGCTGCGGATGGCCGACTTGCCGAAGGGGTCAATGCAAGGATATCCGCAGCTCGGATGAAATGGCGAACAACAACTGACGTCACTTGCGACAGGAGCGTGGCCGACGAGAAAGACAGGCCATGGCGCGGATCTGTGACGTCAGAGGAGTGGTGTCGCTCGCTCGCCTCGCCGCATTGATTGCACCAAGGTATTCTCATCTATAGAAGCCTACCAATAGCCGAGTAATTTGTTAGTGTGAATTTAAGGATACTCAAAAATAAAGTTAAAAGCTGTGGAAGAAATCCACCCCTATCACTAGCTCAAAACCTTAGAGCAGTAGAATATTAAGCAGTGTAATACAAACGTTGAATGGATGTTCCAGTTTATGCAGATATACAAAACTGTACATATTATCCTCTTATCTTCGTTCATCAATAAGTTGTTTCCATACCAGTTTACATGTAAGTTTAACTTTAAAAGCAGCTGGAATTAAAAAAAAAGAAGAAGAAGAAACAACCAAGCATTGCATTAGGAGAAAGTATCCAGTGCTTCATTTATTGCAAGGGAAGGGTCATTCATGCCCCAAAATAATAAAAATGAATATAAGAAATTTGAGCCAACACTCGTGGTTTTTAGCATTTTGCTTTTTTGAGTAGGCCTACCAAAAGACAATCATTTTCAACAACAAAAATTTAATGCATAGGACTACTTCAGATACATATATGAATTGCTGAGATTATACTTACCTCCTTTAGCAGAGAGCCTTTTATCTGACACCAATCCCCTACAGTGCCAGGTTTACTTCTTGTGGCAACTACTATCATGATGGACATGTTTAACGGTTCTCTCCCGTTCCCAGTTAGGCTTAGGTCAAATTTATGGTTTTATGGGCTCAAGATTTTTATAACGAAGTATATTACTACAAGTGAAGGACCTTGGAAACTTATTCATTGTGAGTTAATTCAGTGGATTGAAATGTCGTGGATATCAGCCCCATGCACTTATGTGTGTACTGTACTTGTATTAGAAAAGGATGTGGTAGACGTTTTCAGTTAGCTTTTATTTACAGTTGAGTTGGGAAGACACTTCCAGGATGCAAGGAGTGGGATTCAAATCATTCTGTCAACAGCCTTTGTGCGAAGCTTTGAAGAATAAATCCTATATCAGGTTTCAAATAATCCTTCGCAAAGCAGGTCACCTGGACAAGAAGCCACTTTACTTACCCCTACTCTATTTAGGTGGAACTGTTCCATTTATTAAAATTAAAGAAAGACCATACTTGACATTGTAATTTGGATCTATGCTGGCTACACGGACATGGTATCTCCCTCCCAATAAGATGTCCAAGATCTCCACCAAACGTCAAACGAGACCCTTCAAATTATTCAAATGAAAGCATTCCTCAACTTTTAATTATTTTTTCTTATTTTTTGTTTCACCCTGGTGGTCTGGGGATGAAGAATTTTATAACATACCCAGTCCCCCCCTACCCCGTCTTCCCATAAAATATCGTATACTCCTCACCACATCCATTCCCCCTGAAAAAGAACATGGGCATCCTTGCAGGCCACATGGAAAATAAGCAGTTAACAGTACTACACACTGGGTAAATCGGTTTGAAATGGGTAAATCTAGAGCTTTAACAGAGAATTCTGGATGTGGTGATTGGTAGGGCCCTGGAGTACAAAACTATACTTGTATCTTCAAGAACACTAGCAAATTGCAAGTAATCTTCATCCAATGACACAGTAATGTTTACACTTAATTATAATAAGCACACACAAAATGTATTACAGACATTATTTTATTTAGGACATTGGTTATAAATATAAGCATCTCAAGCACATTAACACATTGTCTGGAAGAATCTTAGAATGTAGAAAATGAAGTTTGCAGGTTTCACCAAGTAGACTATAAAGGTGATATCTTGCTGATCTTGGATATATTACTGGCGATTATTAGGATCTAATATCCTCCAGCTATTAATATTCTCAAAAAATCCTGCACTGCACATAGGGCCTACAGCCATTATACCCTGCTGATGATTCATGATCTCTTCAGGATTTTAAATTTTTCTGACACCATTTCCCAATCTCACTGGAGCTTAGTGGGTTACAAATTCATCGTTACAAAGATGCATGAACACAATTTGAGGACTGGACATGTCTAACTTGCTTCCAGCTGCCTTGCTACTGTTTCCTTATGCAGTACAAAATCACTATCAATTACATTGGTATCTTGCAGCCTTGGCAACGATAGAGTCTTCTATTAACTCTTGTACTATTTTCATCTCTAATTTATCTCAACAAAACAAGCCTGCCAACTTGTGTCAATAGCTTTAATGTGGACATGGAATGGAATTTACACTTACAAAATTCCCCTAGACACAAAATGGCATCATCCATGACAACGTGGACAACACTTAGGGTTTAAACGCTGCATACATGTTAAATTCTATGTGTTATACTCTGATTTACAAAAGATGAACGGTGCAAGCTGCCATCCGCTTGAATGGTGAGGTGAGGAGTGGAGACAAGAGGGGTAACGGTGTCCATAGCAACAGCGAGCAGTGTTGCAATGAATGCCGACACAGCAGTGAGCACATGGTTTGACGCAGTGTTCTACTGTGAACTAACTCGTCACTGCCATTAGTAATATCCCGAGTATATATTGAAGTGCATTTGCTTATTCTTTCATAGGCTACAGTAAGCGTTATCGTTCTGTTTTTGTTGGAAGCGTGTGTATATACAGATTTTGAGTTTATTTCTTTTATTTGCATCATCGTGTCTATTTTCGTTGTGTAAAAATGGCATCGGTACATGCTCGCGGAAGGCCCAGGATCCATTCTCTGCGACAGAACAACTTCAGGCCGTAGTGTGACTCTCCATAGCCAAGTAAAGGAGATGGTATGTGGGGTGAAGAATTTTATGGAGGAAGAAGAGGAAAATATGCGCTTACGGGAGGAACCTCTGATTCCATTTGTTCAGGTGCGGAAAAGAACTGCCAAGACTCTTGGTGTGAGTGAAATCACTGCATACCGAGTGACGGAAGGGAAGTTCCTGTCTGATGATGCTGGCCCGTCTAAACTATCAACTCCAGGGAAGAAGAGGCATAGAGAAGGGGTGGTCACTAATTTAGATGGCTTTCAACAAGATGCTGTTAGACGGCATATTTATAGCTATTATTTTAGGAAAGAAATTCCAACATGTCGCAAACTTCTTGTTTTTGCTCAGAGAGGCACAATTATTTCAAGGAAGCCTTTCTTCACTGAAAGTGTTGCACGATCTGGGATTTAAATATAAGAAAATTAATGGGGGGAAGGTGATCATGGAGAGGCCAGATATTGTGGCTTTGAGGTGTCAGTTCCTACATGAAATGGGGAGACCCTACTGAGTTGTAGGCCAAAAATTACAAACAAAAAACCAAAATCTGGTTTCATGTCCTAGAAGTTACCTATCACTTGGGGCACTTAAATATACATTTGTTTTTTAAGTACGGCCATTTTTAAATACCTTACGGGGGCTTTTAAAGAACACGTGCTTAGGTCTTGAAATGGGCAACGCCTACTTCCTAGAACCAAAAACCCCTCAATTTTGTTGTAATTTCATACTCTTGGCCAATATTATCATGCCAATCATCTGAATACAAGCTTATGGTGCCATCTGTTGGTAAATTTATCAGTTATGAGTAGCCTAGGCAATGTTTGTCAAGTGTGAAACTTTTCTTAGAGCATTATTCTTACTTTTCTTACCGTACATGTTATTTTCTTATCCCATATAATTTTTAACTGTATGGCATTCACTAAAAGAATATCATTACTATACACATGCACATATTTAACATCGAACAGAAGTATTTTGGTTTGTAGTAAAGTATAGGCCATTTTGGATACATGGTGGAACCATGCGTCTTTGTTTATTTTGATGGTCAGTGGCTTTAGTGAAGTTTATTCGCAAGAATTATATTTTTATTGGTTTACTGTGAGTGGTGGAACTTGTGTAAGTTAATGGTATTTTAGAGATTTGTGTGCAGTTTATTAGATGTATTCTGTATCTAGTCGATGGCGTAAACCGAAAGTCCGTGAAACAAAGAAATGGAATAGTGCTATTTAGAATGTTGACAAACAGTGGGGTGATATTACATGTGAAGTTAAGTAATGCAAGTTCAACAGCTGCAACTACTTCTTCTGCCAGTGTCAGAAAACTGGAATAGGCCTATTTTAGTGAGGAGAATACTGTTTGACCTAGTGTTAATGACAAGCACATTCTCATTCATATATGGGTGCCCTCCAAAATTTGTTTACAGACCTGTGTGGTGAATGTGGCAGTAAATCTTCGTGTCAACATCAGGGAGAAAGATGGGTTTAGTAATAAGTTACCTCTGAAGTGTGGGAAAAGTGATTTGTAAACTCAGGGAAGTCTTGATGCAGGAAATTCCACTAAAATACTGTATTTTTTAATAAAGTTAGCTTTTTCTCAATACCATATTTTTCAGCATTTTAAATGTTCCAGTTGCCTGCGTTTTGATCCCATTACCTTCAAACTTGGTTTTCACATACAACTTTGTGGTCTTAATAATGTGTGGAATTCATTTAGAAAAATATTAATAACTTTCAGAAATATTTAGGTTCAAATTTGAAAAAAATGACATATTTTAACAGAACAACAGGTCATTCTAAAAAAAAAACATTTTAATAATAAACCATTTGCACTGATTTTAAAAGTAATACCAATTTTTATTTGTAGACCATTGATGATCATTCCATACAAGTTTTAGATTGATAACTTTAAATTTGATGTACCTGGGACATTTTCAAAATTTGCATATTTATTACATAAAATGTTATAATTTCTAAATGACTGAACCAAATAGCTCCAAAGTTTAGAATTCCCTTAATTATGCTCACTTTAAAGAACCTACAAAATTTGGTGAAAATTGGGTGAAAATAGGCTACTGGAAAATTCAAAACTTAAGTTAATAGGGCAAAAATGTTATGGATATTGTGTGGTTAGGTGAAATGTGGGTCAATGCTGGTCACACAGTGTCTAAGGGTTGGAGTGACAACTCAGTTCAGGGGACAAGGAAGGGCCGTCAGGCAGAGGGGGTCGATTTATTATTCTACATGCCGGGCAATCACACGGCTTTGTTAACAATACACTTTTGCTCTTTAGGTCGAAAAGAACTGGTGATTTCCATGAAGACATGGACTACAACTAGTTTTTAAAATGGTTCCAGGAACAATTGTTACCCAACATCCCTGAACACAGTGTTATTGTAATGGACAATGCTTCGTACCACATAGTACAGATAGAATAAGCTCCAACAACTTCAAGTACGAAGCCGCGAATGTTGGAATGGCTCGACCGCCATCATGTAGCCTACCATGCGACAGCTCTCGGACAAAAGGAATCCTTCTCGGTAGTGCTGAATAAACATAGAACGAGCGATAACACTCTATATAATACATGAATTAGCCAAAATACCCTATAAAAGGATGAGAAATAAATCAGGAAGCAATGTTTTAATAGATGTTTCCTCCTCCGCTGTCTGTGACCCACCCAGCCATTCCAAATATAGCGAAAATTACAGCAGTGAGCGGCATTGTTCAAATCAATCATCAAAAAAAGTACCATAACAGTACTGCCAACCTCGCCCTTACGGTACTATGTGAAACAAAAAAGTGCCCAATTCAGTCTCTAGTGGGCATCATTTGTTCGCAACACTCAGTTCACGACTCTAATTATGCTAGTGTGTGCAATATTTCGCATTTCTGTACGGCTGAAATGAGTGTTTTTTGTTATCTGCTCAGTAATAACTATGCAGTATATCGCTCTCCTGTAATATGTATGTCTATTTTTTTCCGCACAACTGTGGTTTTGACAAAGGTTACAGCCTAACGTGCCCAGATCAATGGTTTTGTGTCAACCATGCCCCGCTAGCAGCGCGCGGCCAAGGCTGCACCTACACCTGACCATTCTTACCTTCACTTTGTCCAATCCAATGGTTTTTGACAATGGTTACAGCCTAACGCACCCAGATCAATGAGTTTTCGCAATGGCTACTGCCTAACGTGTCCCGATGATTCTTTTTTTATCAACAGTGATTTTGCATCCCACTTCTTTTTATCAACAGTGATTTTGTATCTCACATGTGTGCCTCGATGCGTGCTGCTAGAGTGAGCCTTGATGACGGTTAAAAGAGATCAAGTGCTATCGAAGCATGGCAGCTGTTTTTAAAATAGCAAAAAATAAAAACACATATTTACGTACTTTAGCACATATATGAGGTTCAGTAGTAAGTTTTAATTAGGGTTCCTAATTTCAATACGTAATATTGCCCAAAAAATGAAACAAGGACACAAGGAATGTAAAAGTACATTCATGTCTGCTACAAGTGTATAAGCCGCGTTCCACTTTCATTCAGAATTAATATCCTTCTCAACCTTATACAGCAGCGCAAGCCTAAATCCATGTAGGCTACCACGTGGATGAACTGGCGAGAAAGCATGGCCATGAGATCATCACGCTGCCCCATATCATTGCCACTTCAATCCTATAGAAATTATATGGGGTCAAGTGAAGGGTTATCTAGCACGGCATAATAAGAATTTCACACTCCGTGAGGTTGAGAAGCTTACCGTTTAGGCTATTAGGGAAGTGACTTCATAAAACTGGAAGCGTTTTGTGTTAATAGTGCAACGAGAACTGGATGAGGCTACGAAACGTGAATGTATACTCGATGATGGGGTAGATTGGTTCATCGTTTCCCTGGAAAGCAATTCCAGATCCAATTCAGACACAAGTGACGAAGAGGGGGCTATGAAAGGAATAGACCCATAATTAAGTTAGTAGCAGCTAGAGCGATTAGGCAACTAAAAATTCCCCTAAACTCGCGTGCATCGCAATGTTTAATTGACCCTTCACACGAATATGGCTGACACACCACAGATCCCAGTATTTGTGTCTTCCTGGAAGCTTCTTGGAATGTTATGAGTCATGATCTGCCTCAGTGGCAACGCAGCATTTCCTCACGTGTTAGCTTTGACAGCTGCCAGCGCTCATTATTGGTACCGGCAATACAGAGTATTCTTTGCGTACAAACACAAACCTAACCCCAGACCTCCTTGCTTGTACTACTAACAATAATTTTGGTCCAGATAGTCGCCTAACCAAGTAGCGACCAATGGCTTTGTCTCGCCATGGCTTTAGAAGAGTACAGTTCAACTTTTCCATTAAAATGAACTACGGTAAAAGTAATTTATGAACATTCATGATCTTTCAAGAAATTATTCTTCTTTAGACTGAGATAGGCTACTCAATACTCCCAATAATGTCAAAAGTACTCAAATCAAACTTACCAAGCAACTTTTGAAGATTCGATGGATGAGGCAGATAAATATGACCACTCCGATGTAACTTTTTGTACACTGATGACAAGTGAACATATTATATGGAAGCTGCCAAGAGTAACGTGTCTCCACTGTACCTACGATTGTTTGCCTAACATCTAAAAAATTAACTTGCTCTATTAAAGACTATAATGGTGTGCAATCATCACTCGAAAAACTTCTCTGTAGGATGTTCACAGGAGCATTCACTGCTGACAACTTTCTTCCATTTTCATCGCACTCAGAATTTTCAATGAAATGAAGTAGGCTAGTTCATCAAATGAATTTTTATCAGTAATGCAAAGAAAGTTTTGTGGAACTTAATGTTTGGGAATCTGCAACCCATTGACAGCCAGCTCAATGCTGAGGTTATTTAGAATGCACACAGAACCTGTAATTATGGGCACTGCATCACTCAAATTCTTCAAGCACTTCACCAACTTGTCTTCTGTCTTGATATGTGTCCATTCCTGCTTAAATTTATTCCTGTTGGAGGAGAAGTGTTCAGATATATCCGATAGACTGTGCACAGAATTCTCTTCTTCGTAGTGGCTGAAGTCTTCCAAGCTCGCTTCTATGGCTTTATCCGAGATTTTCTACCTCTGCATCACACAGTCTTCTAGAAGAAGGCCCAGGAGTGGATAGCTATCCGGGCAAATTCGAAAATATTGAAGATACTGCATCAGGTTTCAACTTCGGATAACTCCTAGCAAATGTCTTTATTTCCCCATCAACTTGCTCTGTCCTGATAACAGAGCTATCAGGAAAATGTTTTATACAAATTATAGGCTTGCTCACTTTAGAGAAGTCAGTGGGAATTTTTCTAGGCCATATATTTCCTAATTTTTCGTCCTTTGGGAGAGAAAATGTAGAAACATTTTCATGCTGAGATCTGTAATTGTTCTTACAGCCAGCCACATTACAGCATCTCGGCATTTTGATTTCCTGTAAAGAGACACATTCATTAAATATCTAACTTTAACTCAGATAATTAACTTAGCATGCATTCTAATAGTCCTTAACATCCACAATATTAGGCTAACGAAGTTCGTACATAACCTGCACCACACGTGCGTTTGATTAACCTGTATCATTAATGAGAAATAAAGTGTTAACACTTACCCTGTAGGCTACGTGATTATTGCAGCTACATGATGCACCACAACACAAGTTGGATGTAAAGTTGGACATTACACTTTATAAAACACTAACTATTCTCACACTGCTATTCACAAGGAATTCACAAGTCGACTCAACCAGGGTCACTACATCGCCTACGTCACAGACAAGATGGCTGTTCGCACTGGGGCCAGTATCTTTCGTCGGCCACGCGACAGGAGGGAGAAATAAAATGAAAATCCACAGCCTGCTTCCAGTCTCCGACCGGGTCAGGAATGGAATGAATGAAGCCCCCATCTAGCGGCGAGGATATGAACTGTGCCGACTGCCGAGGCCCGACGCACTCCTCTGGGGCAATGATTAAATGAATGACAGATGAAATGAAATGATAGTGGAGAGTGTTGCTGGAATGAAATTTTTGACAGGGAAAACCGGAGTACCCGGACAAGAACCTGTCTGCCTCCGTTTTGTCCAGCACAGACCTCACATGGAGTGACCGGGATTTGAACCACGGACCCAGCGGTGAGAGGCCGGCGTGCTGCCGCCCAAGCCACGAAGGCTTTAGGAGGACAAATTCAGGAGGAAGAAAGATCACCTCAAATCTAAAATCTATCGTACTGTCATCCGACCTGTCGCACTATATGGTTGCGAATGTTGGCCTACTACGACTGAGACGGAGCGTCGACTGGGAGTCATGGAGGCCAGGATGCTGCGGTGGACAGCTGGTGTTACTAGACTGGATCGCATCACCAATGATTGCATCCGGGAGAGATTTGGCATTGCACCCATTCCTGAAAAAATGCGCGAGAGTCGTTTAAGATGGTTTGGACATGTGCTGAGGACAGGGGCTGACACTATAGCAAAGACGGGATACATGTAAAGCCCTGCGCGGATGCGGATATCCTCGGATAAACACGCGGATATAGTTTGTATGGCTGTGCGGATAGCGGATACGCTGCGGATAATGTTTCAAGTAAATTTGCGGATAGTTTTTAGAATAAAATGTGGAACGATAATATTCCATATTTGATATGCCAATCTACAGCTTCATGCTTACAAGAGGAATACTCTTATAGCCTATTGCGTTCGAAATATTCAGGCACGTATGTGCACGAGAAGATTATTTTACTCATATGCTTTCAACTACATTTTATTAAATACCGTTACTCAGGACACAAATCAGGCACATCAAACTTACTGAGGCACAAGTGCAAAAGTAGCCAAAAAAGTATAGCAAATTATTTGCCTAAAGCGGAGGTCAAGAAACCTCAAGTGTCATCCAACTTGAAGTTCCTTACAATGAAGCAAATTTCCAGGAACGACTCACTCCTCAAATGTCTAAATGTGATGGTTTGACACTTTATGCATTATCTAATAAATTAAAAATAATATTGAAATATTAGCGGATTTGGATAAGAGTCATGCGGATGCGGATAACAGTCGTGCGGTTGCGGGGCAGATGCGGATAACAGTCGTGCGGATGCGGGGCGGATGCGGATAACGTTTTGTTTATCCGCGCAGGGCTCTAGTTACATGTTGGAAGTCGCCGTTAATAGACCAAAAGGACGACCAAAACAGCGATTGGCCGATACCCTTCACAAAGATCTGAAGAGCGTCAATCTCCACCCTGACATGGCCCAGGACAGAACTAAATGGAGACATCGAATCCATGTAGCGGACCTTACCCCAGGTGGGACAAACGCCGAAGGAAAGAAGAAGAATGTATCTCAGTGGACCGTAAGGAATGAGTGGATTAAAGAATCATGTTTTGGGACAAACTGTGACTTGCTGCTGCTGCTACTACAATGCAAAATCGTATGATACTTGATAAAAACTGCAGATATATCTCCGTCAAGCAAATGTTTATCATGAGTTCTGACATTTAAAACAGTTTTAACAGTTTTTATGTACAATATAAAATACTATTTCCCAGCGGTTAAATTCTGGCATCTGGCGTTTGATGAACGATGTCATCAGTTTGAAAATGCCTGCTGGGGCAATTCAATTTAATGCAATCCAACCTGTCATTAACCGTTCTATAGCCTCTAACAGTGTATGTCACAGTGAACAAAAGTTTGACGGCCTTCGTATTGTGGTGTGGGGTGTTGCAGGAAGATATAGGGAAATAGATTGGGGCGATGGAGCTAGCGTTATGCTCTACTAGCCTTTATTACTCTTCGGTGACTGGTTGATAGCGTAAAGGAAAGCACATTATGACGACAAGTCTGGGTCATATCCCCGTCACAGATCGAAAGAAAGAAACGTCCTATGTCAGTCATTTAGACAGTGCTTAATATGGACCGGAATTTTCTTTCCACAGTGTTTGTATGGGGACTCCGCAGTAAAAGTTACTGGATTAAGATTTTAAAAATTACAATCATTAGAAGAAATAAATAACTTCTGCAACTAAATCAGACAATTTTCATGAAAAGTCCTAATCGATAAAGACATACTGTACTTCTTTGTCAATAAAAATTCTTCGCCGAGAAACGAAACTGGTATTTAAGGTGGAGATGAAACAAGTTCAGTTACATCGCAAATACACAATGACAAAATGTCAATGCTTTTTATTGAAAACATTCTCGTATTATCAGCCAATCGACTGGTTACCTCTAGAAGTATTAATTTAGTATTTTAAAAGTATAAATTTAACGAACACTAACATTAATAGTAAAAATAAAAATACAAAAAACAAAAAAACATGGATATTTTTTTGAATTTCATTGGTTAAATTTAGAAGCTTATTTATTTGTTGCTAGTACACTTGTTACCAAACTTTCCCTCACAAATATGAAAGTTACAGCAAAAACTGTCTGGAGAATATTTACTGAATATTAAAACTAAGTTAGTGGTTTTATAGTTTTGATTATAAGAAATTTTGGTTTAGAAAGCTGAATTTCAGAAAGGTATTTTGTAAAATATGATTCCTCACTCTACGTTTTATCACAAGTTTTCAAAAGAAAATGGAACGTAACTCCTGATTCATATGGGGGAGAGGGGGAGCATGATTGAAAAGGGGCCACTTTCCCATTGTGGTAGTGGTGAGCGATTCGAATCGAATAAATTCAAATTAAATAAATTCAAATCAATCAACAACAATTTGTCATCAATACGGTCGTAATAATTCATTTCTGGATACCAAAAAAAACTGCTCATCTGTGTCCAGATCTAGAGACGGTAGAAAACGAAGTGGCCCTTTTTAACTCTGTGCACATCTAGTGCGTGATGTGCCTAGGGCCCTTTCTTTCAACTTGTTGATAATCTTTTTGGTTGGTTCCTAGTTTAGGGACTGTGACAACGTAGTCATGTAGCCCCGTGTACTTTGGGTGTGTGTAGAATCTGTATGATAACTGGTGTTAATTGTGATGACTGTATTAGGGTGTGTTATCTGTTTTAATTCACGTAAGGACTGCAGACGATAATTTCAAGTAGTTCCTACTTTTTCTGCCAAATGCTACCATCCACGACACCTAGCTTGTGGACTTGGCTAATAAATGGCATCGGAGTCAGCAACTGGCGGCAAACGTTGGAACTAATACAGCGTTATCAATTCTAACATACAAATTATGACTTCACACAAGTGTAGTTAGTTAAAGGTTCTTTTTCATGCCATAAATCTATGACATGGGACCACCGACTTTACTTCCCATCCGAAGGAAGGCATACTGAGGGATTTTTAACGCTTTTAAAAAATCCGATGACTACGGCCGGGTTTGAACCCGCGACCTTGGTAATAGAAGCTCAGCATGTTACCAACTACGCCACCGAAGCCGCAGTTGATGATCTCCCACTTCCTCCAGTCCCTGTTTTGCTCAAGCATCATCTGGATAACTCCCACATCCTTCAACATCGCTGTCCGTTGGAATTAGAAGCCACTTCCAGGATAATATGTCAACATTAAGTTAATATAATTAAAAAGATGGACTTCCCATCCTCTGTCTAACAATAATTCAATTTACTTCGTGAGTAGAGATAGGAAATAAAGCTTCTAATATGAAATGAAAAACAGTTGTACACGGAAGGTTTATTTACCCAGCCAAAGTTGGACTATTTTTGTTGTTTCTGTACGTTCACTTCCTATAGTTAACAATAGAGTGTCATAATAGTGCATTATGCAACGAGCCTATAATGACAATAATTAAGACACAAGTATGTTTATAAAACGAGCGTGTGCGAGTTTTATAATTTCCATACGAGTGTCTTAATTACCATTATAGGCGAGTTGCATACGACTGTTGATGTTCGACGATAATTATTATAACTATTTTATGTTCGAACAAAAATATTCATAAATATCTGTCGAGATTTCGCCAGTTTTATGTACTGAATAGAGCGCAGGAGACGCAGGGAATGCCTTGTATTTGACCATGGTCACCTCGATTACTCTACTATGACACTAGGCCAGGCAGTGTGATTTATTTTAGAAGGCCGTGGAACTCTGCGCATCTAATTATCTAATTGGTCAAACAACTGTTTCTTGAGCTCTGATTGGTGGGAGAAACTGTTTCATAATGAAAAATAGTGTTATAATGAGCCTCATTATAGTACAGTTCTCTGATAGGTAATTGTCAGGGTCGAACATAAAAGTAACAAGAATACGATATCTAGGAAACATGGGTCCTACAGCGCCTGCTTTGTGAGATCAGAACACGTCTTTAAAGGTGTTCATTATAATGTCCATTCCTTGCAATGCAGCCGTTTGCTCTTCGAAGTAAGAATCACACCAAGGTACGTTCCCAGAGTTAAAATGTTGCTAACTGATTTTAGGGTCTTGGGAAATCTTGGTCATTAACCCCGTGTAGTTGGGTGTGTGTTGAACTTCTCTCATAACCAATATTTAATAATGTTATTGGTTTTACGTCCCTTTTAACTATTCTGGCCTTTAGGGACGCCGGGATGCCAGAATTTTGCCCCGAAGGGGATCTTTAACATGCCAGCAAATCTAGTGACACGGCTCCCTCGCATTGGCGGAGCCTCAAATGCCAGCTGACTGCGCCAGGATACGAACCTGCAATCTCCCAGCAAGCGAGAAGTTTCGAGTACCCACAAGAAGAGCTTGCCGAATCTCAACGATGCGCAGAGACCAATATCAATTGGCGTAGTTTAATGCTCATTGCGGGGCTCCTGTGTGCTCCCCGAATGCTGATTACCGGGCTCACTCCATTCATCAACCCTGCGGGCTCGCTGTAAGACGCGGTCTACAGCTGTTGTAATTCAAGCGTCGAGTGCAAGGAAGCAGCAAGCAATATAGGCCGATTCGGGTATAGGTTACTGGGTCCTGGCTTAGGTAATAACTACCGTGTAAATCATTGCATACGCGCGCTGAGATCTCACTTGATCCCGTCACAGGCAGACAGTCCGTTCAGAACTGCCACCAGCGAACTACTGAAGTGATGTGGGAGGGGCGTGTTCTGCCACTACCGAGCCCACCCGAACATCGCCGAAGATCTGCGCAGGATTCTGTGGCAAGCTCTTTTTGCGCGTATTCTACCGCTGAGCAATGCAGCCAGTATAACCTATATTTATGTGATGACTGTAGTAATATGTTTAGCTGTATTAGGGACAGGAATGAGGTGGGTAGGACATGGAATAAGATATTATCCTAGCATTTGCATGGAGGAATTGTGGAAAACCCCGCGGAAAACCACAATCTGAATAGCCGCGAACCTACGATCTCCGGACTTGCAGTAGTTGCCCTGTGGTCGTGGTGCACGATTTAACGAGCACGGCTACACCGCGGGAGGAAAGGGGCGAGGGGCATAAGTGCAAAATAAATTGCAGAATTTAGCTCAAACATCTAACCGAAGTCGCAATAGCAAAGTAGCTGACATCTGCATTATTTTCCAAGAATCTGGAAACACATTTTACAAAATAAAACAGGTGCGAAACCAGAATCAAATCGTTCACGATCTATCATTAAGGGTATGCTATAGCACTTATTTTTACGAATAGCCACATACGGGTACACATTTGTGTGTCTCTACTCTGCCGTTGAGGCATATGGTTTGCGATTATCTCAGAAATTATCTAACATATTCCGTCTTTCAAAAAGCAGAAAATCTGAAAACAGGCAGGGATCTAACTTGTATGAGTAACATTTAGTATAATTTTCTTGTAATTATTCAAACTTAATTTTTCTGACTTTTCATGGCGGGCCAGCAGAAATCTCTCGGTGGACCGAATCTGGCCCACGGGCCGCCTGTTGAGAAGGTCTGGTTGAGAACAATAAAGAGTGTTTGGAGTGTAAAATACGCACACCAGTAGAAGACCTAACTAAATCCACAATATTAAGTGGTCGATGGTAACATGATAAAATAAAATAAAGATTTTCAAGAAATTAACATAGAAATTAAATTATTACATATTCGTGACATAAACTCAGTTCTTAAAATATAATTTGGCATGTGTTGCATAAATCAATCAATAACATTTTCAAAGAAATTTGAATTTAGTAACTTTTTAGTTTTCTTATGTTGATACTAGGCTATTGGTACAAGGGTTAAATCCACGATATATTTTCTAAATATTCAATATGATACTGTAAGTCTAATAATCGGCTCCACCGAAATACGTGTGACTTTATAAATACTGTATTTTTATTTTACCGCTAGGTGGTAGCATTTGTTGTTTCGAAATTCACAGTAAAGAGAAATGAATTAGTTAACTCATCGCAACTGGGGACATGAGCTTGACTCTTGCACCGGGGTATCTCTGCGCAGAAAAGGTAGACTATATTTAAAGTACTGCGGAATTAGCGAAGTCTCTCCTATATTTTTACCAGTACCAAGGATGGGTAACCAGGTAGTTTATTATAATGTTTTTGATTTAGTATGTTCTTGTCGAAAGGCTGGTTGGTTCTAAATTCATTGTAGAGTTTCTACTATCGCTGGTTTGCATGTATCTTCACATAATTCGCTAGTCCTGCAAATCGCGATTAATATTTAATGGACAGAAAGCAAGGAGGAGGTTCATGTTTGTGCAAGCTAGAGACCGGCCGAGAGAGAAGTATCAACAAGTTGATTTATACATCAGTGCTGCAAGAAACCAACACTACTCACTCTATCGGGCGAGCGCCGCAAAACAAGAGGCCCCAGCTGGTTCAGACAGCACGCATCAAGCGTAATGGAGTGCAGATATAAACCTTTCACTGGGAAGCACCTGCAGCATACTAACTGCAAACTAAAATTTATAAAATATTTATCTAGATAAACTTTTTCGATATGGAAATACGGGTTGGTTATAATAATAATAATAATAAGAAGAAGAAGAAGAAGAAGAAGAAGAAGAATTTAAGTACAAAATACGGTAAGTTACACAAGGTTAATCACTTCAAGTACTTGGGTGAAATCATCGAACCAACAGGTATGGAAAGAGTAGCACAAAAAACTCGTGATCTCAAAATGCCGAAAGCATACGGGAAAATCGCGAACTTCTACAACAAGAGATGCATAAGTATCAACACAAAAATTCGACACTACACGACTGTCAACGAACCCGAGACATTCTATGCCAGTGAGACCTTAAACTTCAACTACAAAGGGGTCTCGAGAACATCAAGAAGTCGGAGAGAAAAATCATCCAGAAAATATTGGGTTCTAAACTCAAGATGAAGGATATCGTCTACAATCACACTCAATCACAGATAGATACTCCAACATCGAGACAGATTTCCGCAAACAACGGTTGAGATTTTACGGCCACATCATGAGACAGAATGACGGCCGATTAACTAAGAGAATTCTGACATACTTAAGGAAACTTAAAGTGACAACAGTCTCGATTACACAAGTCCAAATTGATTTTAGAAGCGCGAATATCACACCAAAAGACATTGATGATCGAATTACATTCAGCCATAAAATCTACAGTTGGGAAGTTACCCCAGAATATCGACCAATGAGATCGGGCAAAGGATGGACGGAAGAAAGGTCGAGTTCGAGGTAGCGAAACAATGAAAGAGTTTCGGAGGAACAAGAAAAATAACAGCACCAGATCATAATTTGTTTATGTGATGCTATGGGTCTTAACAGCATAAATACATAAATGATAATAATCGCCTATAAGATCCTCTCAAAATTGCTTCTGAATAGAATAGAGACGACTTTAGATGAACAACTGGGGGAATACCAAGCAGGGTTTGGGAAAGGCCGCTCCTGTATTGAACAGATATTCAACCTGAAGTCAATACTCCGCCACGGAATGCTGAGTGGTAAGAAAATTGTGGTATCGTTTATAGACTTCAAGAAAGCCTTCGATTCGGTGGACAGAGAAACCTTGCTTAAGATCATTAAAGAATTTGGAGCCAAGACAAAACTGGCAAACAGAATCAAAGAGACCCTAACAGATACAACTTCCAGCGTGAAATTCTTGGGGCATTTGTCACAACCATTTGAAATCAAGACAGGCGTGAGGCAAGAGGATGGACTATCACCACTCCTAGAAAAGATTGTGAGAATTTGGAACTCTGAACTTGAACGCCAAAAGATACTCCGATCTGCCTAGGAGGAAAATCAGGAAAGATTAAAATCAACTGCCTAGCTTTTGCTGATGACTCTGCTGTTCTGTCTGAAAGTCCAGAGGTCGCAACCATTCGAATTAACCTTCTGGAAAGAATTGCTGCACAAACAGGACTGAGGATCTCAACAGAGAAGACCAAAGTCGGACCACAATTTCTGGAAACAGAGATAGGGAGAATCAAAAGGGTCAAAAAGTTTAAGTACCTTGGTGAGACCATACAAGCGAATGGACTAGAGAAAGATGCAATATAAGATCGGATCTCAAAAATGGAGAGAGCATATGGCTTGACAAAAACATGTACAATAAAAAGTGCCTATCCTGGAATGCCAAAATAAAACACTACGACACCGTGGTGAAGACAGAATGTCTCTATGCCAGTGAATGTCTGTCTATGAACTACAAGCTGGATAAACTAGAGGTCTTGGAAAGGAGAATCTTCAGAAAAATTATGGGTGCTGTTCAAACCGAAAGTGAATGGAAACTTCGAAGTAATGAAGAAGTTTACCAGAAAGTAGAAAGAATCACTGAGACTATGAAGAAGAAGAAGAAGAAGAGGTTGAAGTTACTCGGACATCTATCCAGAATGGACCAAAATAGGCTCACCAAACGGATATTTGATTACTTCTGGAGAAAGAAGACCACAACAGCATGGATTAAGGAAAAAAAGGCGGATATGGAAAGATTGAACATCTCTGAAGACCAACTGTTAGACACATACTGAGGAACATACTGAGTAATTTGGAAGGGATTCAAGCCGCAAGAAGACCTAACAAGACCGGAAGAGCCTGGACGAACTGCGTAAACAGGCCAGCGAACGCATGTAGGAGTATTGGGAGCAGAGAAAACTTCGCACCAAGAAAAAGAAATGAAGTTGTAGCTGATCCTAAGCGGTCCATTCGCGTGTAAAAATAATAATAATAATTGTAGATGATCTAGCTATTCTTTCTAACCACAGGTAAGAAGCAGTTCAGATCCTTGAAAGATTTCACGAAATTGCAGCAAAGACCGGGCTCCAAATGTCATATAAAAATAACTCAATACATGGAAGCATCCGTTGTTATCTAGATGGAAAACCTCTGGAGTAAATTTGGAAACATTCAAGTACTTAGGAGAAGTAATTCAGGCATCAGGAATGAATCGTGTGGTAAACAAAGAGAGAATTACAAAATTACAAAGGCCTATACAATCACCTGGAACAACAAAAATCAAAAATAGGAACACAAAATAATAACACTATAACACGGGAATTCAACCTGAAGAAACGCTGATCATTGGAGGCAGATCACTATCTAACAAGTATTTTATTTATGGAGGCCATTGTTTACTTATTCTTTCTTTCTTTCTTTCTTTCTTTCTTTCTTCACAAACCTTGATAATGGTACAAGCAATTGTCTTGAAACGTTGATTTTTAAAATTCTCCACCAACTAGCCCCAAAGCTATATTATGGATAGAATGCATATGCCTAGATAACGAACACTTGTAGCTATATAGTTTTTAACAACAATATTATACATCAGCCTTAGCCAATACATAAACTAAAGGAAATATAATTAGATTTGCTCCTGGTACATGTTTCAGGGATTAATTGATTTTATCCCCTTCATCAGCCAATATTAATATCTGAAGAAAATTATAAAATAGCGTAACACTCAAACAAACAAATGGCTATTAGACTTCATATGGTGCACCATATAAGTAGGTCACAGAAAAATATTTTAAAGCATAGAGCAAAACTAAAATATATGAGACGGTGATGATATTCAGCCATCAAACACAAGCGAAGATATACGTAGAGAACCAGTGGACAGTTCATTCACGTATCCGCTCCAAAACACAAGTCAAAGCTTGAATTGGCAAAAATGGGAGCCACAATACTTCACCATATGTACACAACCAATGAAGAAGCCTTATGCTTAATCAAATCAAATGCCTGCATGCAAACGAAACGAACGTGGAGGAAGAACTTCATATAGCAATGAGGTTAGCTATGGTAACCATCGGATTTCCGCGTCAGGTTTTTGACTACGCTAACCATATATCGACTCCCCTTCCCGTTGTAAACATATCCATGCTACATAATTATGGTTCTCGTGGTTTAGAATTTCCAGATTTCACTCAACATTAAGACTTCTCAAAACACTAGTCTATTTATTGTCCAACCTCCGATTGTGGAGATTATCCAACCGTCTAGGATTGCACTCCAAGTTGGACTGTAAAAAACCAATATTGAGCTTGAGAAAGTTTTAAGAAGTGTTGCCGGCTGGAGCGGTAGCGAGCGAGCTTGTTAGCCCACTGCTCGAGTCAGCAATCAGTGAGCCGGGTGCTGTGCTGACGTGACGGGCTCGAATCGCTGCGTCGTGTTATTTGCCCTGCGGCCACTATTTAATAACACACCGCCTCTCCCCAGGATACACTTGTTGCTACTGGAAAGCAGCTCTTCGCGCTACCTTCCAGTACCTGCCTCTATAGCAGTGCGGGCTATTGTTGCTCTTGGCAACCAGCTCTTCGCACTACTTTTCAGCACCTGCCTCTACAGCCGTGCAGGCTATTGTTGCTACTGGAAACCAGCTCTTCGCACTACCTTTCAGCACCTGCCTCTATAGCTGTGAGGGCTATTGTTGCTATTGGAACCCAGCTTTTCACACTACTTTTCAGCACCTGCCTCTATAGCTGTGCGGGCTCTTGCTGCTACTGGAACCCAGCATTTCACGCTACTTTTCAGCACCTGCCTCTATAGCTGTGCGGCTCTTGCTGCTACTGGCAACCAACTCTTCCAATTCCTGGCCACACTACCTTTTAGCACCTGCCTCTACAGCCGTGCGGGTTCTTGTTGCTAATAGAAACCAGCTCATCGAGCTACCTTACACCACCTACCTCTACAGCCATGCGGGCTTTTGTTGCTACTGGCATCCAGCTCTTCGCGCTACTTTCAGCACCTGCCTCTATAGCTGTGCGGGCTATTCGACCTTTCAGTACCTGCCTCTACAGCCGTGCGGGCTCTTGTTGCTACTGGCAACCAGCTCTTCCAATTCCTGGCCACACTACCTTTTAGCACCTGCCTCTACAGCCGTAGAGATCCGACCGGCTAGGAAGGAGTTTGGCCGTGCATGCGCACTTACGACGATCCAGCGCAGCGTAGTCCCGCCTTCCAGAGCTCGTGTTGCAAGGACACTTCAGTGCTTATATTAATACTCAGCTGTTTAGACGTGCGCGCTGCCTTTCTAATTTCCCGTGGTGTAACTGTGGTTTGTGATGCACGTTAGGCCTGTCTGTGACAGTATGGGAGGCTAGGTATGTCTGTAATTTACAGCTGGAAGGGAATTCCACTAACTGAAAATCTGCGGAGTTACACGTCCGCTATGACAAAAATTTCGGGTCGACTGTACGTCGCCACGACACCGAGCGAGAAGGGGAAGTCAGCCTTCTCACTCCCACGGTTCAGCTTTCTCACTCGCACATTTCCCCTCACCAGCCGTCTTCCTAAATGGCCCGATCTCTACGGGTTCTTGTTGCTAATAGAAACCAGCTCATCGCGCAACCTTTCAGCACCTGCCTTTACAAACATGCGGGCTATTGTTGCTACTGGCTACCATCGCTACCTTTCAGCACCTGCCTCTACAGCAGTGCGGGCTCTTGTTGCTATTGGAACCCAGGTCTTCCAATTCCAGGCCACGCTACCTTTTAGCATCTGCCTCTAGAGCCGTGCGGGTTTTTGTTGCTAATAGAAACCAGCTCTTTAAATTCCAAGCCGGGCTACCTTTCAACATCTAGGATAGTTCAGGTGGGAATTTAACCCACCTCTTTCTAGTTCTGTCTTACGAGGCTAAGTGTACCCCAATCCATCCCTCCAACCAGAATTACATTCCCTGGCGTGGTCGGTAATCGAATCTGGATCTTCAAGGTGACAGCTAAGATAGATAGTTACTACGTTTTTGAATGAATTTTATCCAGCACCTGGCTACAAAGCTGTGCATCCAGCCGTAAAATCCATTCGGCGGTTGGCTGCGTGAC
The DNA here is from genome assembly GCA_946902985.2 of Meconema thalassinum. Taxonomy (NCBI): domain Eukaryota; kingdom Metazoa; phylum Arthropoda; class Insecta; order Orthoptera; family Tettigoniidae; genus Meconema; species Meconema thalassinum. The sequence goes on along the minus strand of OX336393.1, from coordinate 364,637,067 downwards.
GCAGCGATAAGGTTCTTACCTACTACGCTCAGGATTGCGGGAGGGAAAACCGTTATTGTTAATAACAATAATTTACATCTCTCGGTGAAGTAATCCAACAAACTTGACTGGAACAAGAGGCCATCAATGACAGGATCTGAATAATCGACCGGGCGTTCCATCTGACACAAAACATCTATAATAATAATATAAACAAGATAAATACAATTACGAAAAGACGTCTGCAGTTCTATGGATACATATATAGGATGGATGAGAACAGACTCAATACGAAGATTTTCAATATCGTGGATGCAAGTAAATTAAAGACCATTTGGATAAAAGAAGAACATGAAGACATGGAATTACTTAAAATCTCCGAAGACGACATTAAGAGCAAACCATTTAGAAATAAAATCAGGAACACGTCGAAGGACACATCAGGAATAAAGGAAGGGAAGATAAAGTACAGTGAACTAATGTGGAGGTTTTGGGAAGAAAAGAAGAGAGGAAAAGGAAGTGAAGCTGTGATTGGCTCAAGTTCACACGCTCTACTGAAGGGGAATTATTGGAAATAATAATAATAATAATAATAATAATAATGCGTTGAGTATAAGTACCAAGCTTAGGCACTATAGCTCGGTACTTAAACCTGTAGGGCTGTATACTTCGTAGACTTTGACTTCGTGTAGACAAGTTATTAAAACGAGAACGAAGAATATTACGGAAGATGTTAGGCAACAGATGGGTTGATGGCCAGGTATGATTGAGATCCAATGAAGAACTATACACCAAGATATAACCACTAATGTCGTCCATCAGAAAGGAAAGATTGCTGTTCTACGGGAACATCTTCCGTATGACTGATGGCCGACTGACTAAAATAAACTGGAATTTCACAAAGTCAAAAGTAACGAAATGGAGATGATTCCAAGAATGTGAAAAGGACCTGATGCAAATTGGTATTCCAGAAACGAAAATCCACGACAGATTTGAATTTCAACCAATGGTTATAAACTATCAACATTTTGAAGTGAAATCTGAGCCCAGGAGATGGAGAGGGCCTCTACCTCAAGAACGAAAGAAGGCACTGGTCGATGGACTCGAGGAATAATGGGAGGATGTCAAGGCCGGTAAAAGAACAAGATCTAGACACAAATGAAATTGATTGTTAATATGCAGACCGCAGAGATTTAAATACAGTAGATAAAATAAATAGAGAAATAAATAAATAGATAAATAGATAAATAGATAGATAAATACATAATATAAATATATAAATAGATATATAAATAAATAGATAAATAAATAAATAGATAAGATAAATAGATAAATAAGGAAATAAATAAATAAATATATAGATAAATTAATAGATGAATAAATAAATAGATAAATGAATAGGTAAATAAGGATATAAATAGATAAATGAATAGATAAATAAATATATAATATATATTGATAAATAGATAAATAGATAAATAGATAAATATATATAGGTAATAAATGAATATTATTCCTTCCATTGAGGCTGCTAGGGACCACGTACAAATTTCAATTCCTCATCCTTTGTTGTTATCTCTTCCGTTCTTTTTTTTTCTTTCTAGGCTTCCTTCATCATTTCACTGTGTTTCCTCGTTCTCTTCTTGAACCTCAGTTGATCAGTCTTCTTTTCCTTTCTGACTTGGAACCATTCCATATTGAATACCATCTTTCAAAAATTCTCCCATTCCATGGCTTATATTATTTCGTTCTACATCTTTCTTAACTCCATCACTATGAACCAATTATTATTACTGTATTATAGAATGGCATAAAAATGACCATGATAGCCCGATTCCTTATTGACGTATTAATTACTAGCAGAAGTACCCGTTCTTCGAACGGTGTTCGGTGTTAACACCAGACATTATAATAATAATAATAATAATAATAATAATAATAATAATAATAATAATAATAATAATAATAATAATGTTAGTGGTGTTACATCCCTTTTAAGTACTGTTGCTTTTAGAGACGCACCAGACATTATCAATTGAGCTACTGTTGCAATGGTTAGCGGCTTGTCATTCCTTCATAAGTTTATCAAAACGATGTTAGTTTTCTGGGAATATCACACACACTGTTAATTTAAGGGCCTTATAATGTGGTTTTCGGAGACCCTTTATAGACTCGCGAATTTTGTGTCTCACATTGAGAAGTGCAACATATGCTTTGGTCGTCCTTCTAGGATAATTTTTATATTTCACCTATTTTAGCATGTATTTTGAGAAGTTTTTCCCTATATCCACCCTTCTACTGTATGAAATGAACGGTGAAGAGTTTTATAAATGATTGGTGTATTGACTCATGTTTACCATATCTAATTTTACGATGCACCAAGCATCCGAACATGAGTTATAGGCGTACATAAGGATACACAGAAAGACAGACAGGCAGACAATACTATTGTCTACAACATATCACCCAGAAATCCAAATATGGGTATATCTACCACACAGTATCAAAGAAAATCATCCTTACGATGAACCCGTATGTCGACAAAAAAAAAAAAAGATTAGTTGAAATGTGCTCGCAAACTAAATTCACCTGACGTGTACTTCCTGACATGAAATAGAATTGAAAGCCTTGTAGATGAAACGCAATACACGTCACATAAAAACTGACCCTCTACGTTGTGTTGGGTCCCCATACACAGGAAGACCTCTTTCATAAATTATAAAAGCTTGTGGTGCATGAAAATTCAGGTTCTTTAGTCTCAAATGGCCCAAATTCCTAAAAGCCGCAAAAAATGCTGATTCAATTCAGGAATTTTGAAAATAATGTTGTTGCTTGGAGATATAATAGACCTTCTGCACTATAAGTCGCACGTGAAAATTGCATGAAAAAATCCTAGGTTACCCCTTGACCCCCTTAATTGTATTGATGAATTATACAGTCTACGTTGGTTCCGTGATAACCTTATATTTGCAAACTTTCACAGAAATGTAATAAATGTAATAAATTGCTTCTTACTGAAATAGATAGAAAGTTGGATGCCACCCCTTGAGATAATGTTGTCATGGTTACCGATTTGCATTCCTTCATTAGTTTGTTAAATTAAACTTAATTAGTTTTCTGGGAATGTTTCAGAAACTGTTGGTTTTAGAGCCTTATAATGTAGTTTTCGAGGACCCTCGAGTTTTATTTCTGGCACCGAGGGGCTTTGTCTCGTCGTTGTACGCCATAATATAATACTAATAATAATAATATAACATACGGATAGGAATATAATAGACCTGCCATACCACACCCGCAGATGTAAATCGCGTGAAAAAAATCTAGACTACCCCTTGACCCCCTTAAGCGCATTTTACGTATTGATGAAATTTACAGCTTAATTTGGTTCCATAATAACCATCTAACCGTTTGCAAACTTTCACACTAATGTAATTAATGGAATTCTATTGCGTCTTACAGCAATAGATGGATCTCTGAGAATCTGTTGCCATGGTTATCGGCTTGCATTCGTTCATAGTTTATTAAATTAAATTAGTTTTCTGGGAATATCTCAAAAACGGTTGGACGTAGGACCTTAAAATGTGCTTTTAGGGCCCCCGAGTTTTGTCTCTCACATTGAGGGGCTGAAAATGAGCTTTGTCTCGTCCTTCTACTCCTATTTAAGCATGTATTTTAAGGGGGTATGCCCCCTTTTATGAGAGGTATAGAGAAGAGTTACATCAATGATTAGTGTCGTGCCTCTGATGGATATCTGTACCAAATTTTACGTTGATACACCCAGCCGTTCTCGAGTTATAAGGGAACAAAGTTGTCCACAGACAATCAAGCAAACAGACAGACAGACCAAAACATTATTTTCGTGCGCATCTATCATAAAACAGTCTGAAACGTGTAAATAACTCACATTTCCGTAGAAATTCAGAAAAAAACAGACAAATTTTCTTTTTTATATATGTAGAGATATACTGCACCGCTCGATGTGACCGTGTTTTATTGCACAAATTTAGGTTTTACTCGCTAACCATCGGAGATACACGAAAAGTGATAAGAACCTTTTGGATAGAAAATTAAATGCTAAAGCTCGTGTATACCATCAAAAGTTTGCTATTTCTTAGCGTTCTCTTTTTATTTGAAATGGAAATATGAAATTTTGAAACCAAAGGGTGTAGTGACGTCACAAAAGTAGGTTTTACTCGCTAACCGTTGGAGATACACGAAAAGTGATAAGGACCTTTCGGATAGAAAATTACATTTTGAAGCTCGATTGTGCCATCAAAAGTTTGCTATTTCCTACCGTTCTCTTTTTATTTGATATGGAAATATGAAATTTTGAAACCAAAGGGTGTAGTGACGTCACTAAAATGGTCGCCATTTCTTAATAGTGCAAAATATCGAAATTAAAAGTATCCTATGTGTAAACCTGGTATTTCAGCTACATCCATGCAAAATTTCATTTAAATCGGACCAGTGGTTCTTGCGTTATTAGGTAACAGACAGACAGACAGACAGAAAGACAGACACACACCATCTCATTTTTATATATTAGTATGATAAAGAAACTATTACCTAAAGTCAATATTTAGCACATTGAAACTACCGGTTTTGGTCACATTGTGACCTCTTTCAGCATGGTAGAGGGTAAGTAACTGTGTAGGACCATACAACTTATACAAATTGTTGTAATAATAGAGGATGCTATAAATATTATTCTACCAAAACTTCATAGAGTAAAATTTCAATAAGAAAACCAGATCTGTTACAATAATTTTGTTAATAAAGCATTAAATATGTCTTGAAAAAAAAACAGCATAGAGTTGTAGACATGTATATGTGAAAACATGTACGTTGAATAAGTTAGGTTATAAAAATGGTGCTTGATGTGTATTTGCCAGGTAGATAGATATTGTAGAGAGACTCTTTGGAATTGTGTATGATGAAGTTATTATGAAATGTTGAGAAATGTATCGGTTGTGTAGTTGCCAAGAAACTGCATTATTATGAATCAAACCATTCACCACACAGATCATCATTTCAGTTCATCCCTGACCTCCATACTAAGGGGAATATAAAAGGGGCAGGAATGCAATGCAGTACATACACCAACATACTCGGAGAGAGCTAGCCAAGAGGATGAATGACTTGATCGGGCAGGAGTCTAGAGGACGTCGAGCGAATGTCAGGCAGTGACAAGCTAGCTAATTGTGTGTTCTGGGCAGTGGCAGGACGACTAATTATACGGCAGGTAGTACAAGGTGTCTAATCAGAAGCTCAGCACTGCTTTCTCTAAGATGGAACTGAAGTGGACTGGACATGTATCTTCATTAAAGACTGTTGTGCTTGGCTTTTAGCCCTCCTCCCACCATTGCAATTCTCTGAGGACTTCTCTGTGATTACCTGATTCTGTTCTTCTCTCACATGGACTTGGGCAGAGTGGAATGATTTTGTATTCATTCGTTTATTCACTAGCTGGTTACCCGTCCTTCACACGGGTAAAAATGTAATTTTGTGTGTACATATTTTACAATCCGAACACCTTTATTGTTCTAACCTAAGAACATAAATATGATTTGAAAGCTTGGTTTAAACGTGACAACATTTTAAAATATTACTAACCTAAATTTCCCTATCTCCCTAAAACGCCACATTATTATTGGTCATATATAAAGGATCAGATCGAAAGGAAAGCATACGTCATGATATTTCATCTCCCAATTCATTTTGGCCATCACTTAAATTGTTGATATTGAATGATATTGTTATTTGAGTCATAAGTTAACTATCATTATAAAATAAATTATTTTAAAACATTTGTCTTACCTTAGAAAGGTAATCAAAACCGTTATGGGCCTCTGAGGCCCTCTCTTGGTCCAATTTGCGTAGTTATAAATACAGCGAGTGTCTCTCACGACTCGGCCGGCCGGCGCGCCCAGCGTATCTGTCTCCCGTTGACTCATCACTCCCCGCTTGGCATAACATAGCACTTCGCTCACTTTAACCGTACATGACATGAGATAACAATTAAAATTAAGAAAATAACAATTAAGTAAATAAGCTCGTACCTTATGACAGGAGATGTAGGAAATTTTCTCCTCCTACATCCACACATTTCCGGCATCGTCTTAGGAAACTCCGATTCACACGCATAAGTTCGTCTTCCGTAATTGAGGCTTTATATCTCTCCGGATATGTTCTTTCAGTTCGCCCAACGTGTGAGGGTTTCTTGCATACACTTTATTCTTTAAGCACCCATATAAATACAAGTCACTAACTGTTAAATATGGGGACCGTGACTGCCATAAGTCCGTACTAATTACACGGTATTCAAAAATTTCCTCAATTGTGTTTAATGTGTCATGAGCTGTATGCGCGGTGGCAGAGTCTTGCTGAATATATCCATTTCGAGAGTTAGTGTCAGTCAGTTCGTCAAAAAATGGTTTGAGTATATTATCCCTGTACCTTTGTGCATTAATTGTGCCTTCAAAGAGGATAGGCCCTATAATAATGTATCCATTCACTGCGCACCATACTCCGACCCATTCGTTATATAGAGGAATTCGCATATGCGATGGGGGGGGGGGGGAGGGGTTCTCTACTCCAATATCTGTTACTCTGCGTCGTCGAACCATATCCGTGTAAATGGAACCAAGCTTCGTCCGAGAAAAATATTAACATATCCGGAGAGAAATTGCTTCAATTACGAAAGACGAACATATGCGTGTAAATCGGAGTTTCCTAAGACGATGCCGGAAATGTGTGGATGTAGGAGGGGAACATTTAGAACATCTCGTGTCATAAGGTAGTAGCAGCTTATTTTATTAATTTTTTTAAATTGTTATCTCATGTCATGGACGGATAACGTTAGCGAAGTGTTATGTTATGCCGAGCGGGAAGTGATGAGTCAACAGGAGACAGATAAGCTGGGCGCGCCGGCCGGCCGAGTCGTCAGAGACACTCACTGTACTATGGATGTTCACGTCACGTGATAAATTAGGGAAGTCCAAGGTTGTTTGTGTAAAGTGTTTGAAACATGTTTGTGGCAGGAAAACTGTAATGTATTTACAATGTGAGCCTGGAAGTGTCACTGACACTGAATAGAAAGATGTTTGTGTTTGATTTGTGTTTGTAATTAATATTTGGGTGAATTAAAATTCAATTTAATATTTTATACTGAAGTTCTCCTTAAATTATTCATGAAATGGTGTTTCATAATTTATTTCAGTATAATCCGCAATTTCTTAGAATGGATCTCGGTAGCCCCACCCCCCATTGGTTCTCTGTGTAACAACCAAAACTTGGTCCTCAAAGGGTTAAACCACGAGGGCCAACTTTTGTCGAGAGGAAGGAAGAAACCGACGCCGAACCCTCACAACCAATTGAGCGAGACCGAGCTGTAGGACTATAATATGTTCAGGATATTTCCTTGTCACTATTTCATTCCCAATTCGTTTCTGATGCAAATCGTCACAATACAGTGGTTTTATAATTTTAAATGATCTTGTCGACTTCTTCGTTACGCTGGGGTCTGGCGTTACGTTACGGTGACGGGACGAAATGTAACCAGATGCACTGAGGTGTGTGACGTCATAGTACCGCTTGGTGCATGTGTTCCCTTAAAATCTCTACTTCCTTAGTACCTATAAGACAAAAATCCCCGATTCTTGGATGTCACGGGTAATCTCGAGAACCACTGGATGGATTTTGATGCGGTTTTCACCATTCTGTAAAGGATATCTCGAGGAAAGATTTTGTAGAAAATAATGTATGTATGATCAAAGGAAGCCAAGCAGTAACGATTTCAGTGAAAAAGTCGAAAACAAACTTGGCGTCCGTGCGCTTCTTAAGCTTACACTGGGTAAACCGTTAAAAATATCAATATACTATGAGCGTAAGAATTGGTCAGCATGAAAAGTTCTAAAAAAAAAGTCCGCGAGATCATATCTCTATCTTCAATACATCGCCCACTATAAGTGTTTTAGACTGGATGGAAGGGGCACGTCCCCGCGCGCTCTGGTGAGCGTGACAGCATCCCGCGCGCTTGACCTTGCTTTGCCCTTGGTTTGCACTTGCTGTTCGCGAGTAATTTGAAACAAGGTTAAGTATTATAAAGCAAGATAAGTATTATGCAGATAATTTTCTAACATGTCAAGAGTCTTTGGCTTCGAGCGAAGCGAGAAGCCTCCAGCCTTTCCAGCATTTTTCAGCATTTGCAGCATTTAAAATAATACAAAGTCTAGTCTTTCAGAATGACTGTCACTTTTTTATTTGTCATATTAATGCATATTTCGAACATTTTTTACCATTAGGTCATATTTTGAACAGTTTTTGGTAATAACGCCATATTTCGGTAGTTTGACGGCAGCTGTAGATGTGCAATCATCCTCAACTTACCGAACAGGAACTACTGTAGTGTTTACAGAAATATACTGTAAATATCCTCTTAAACATGTATATTCATAAAATTAATATGTAAATAGGAATGAATAATTTAGTTAACAATTTAATCACGAAGGGATTGTCGCTTGGATTTATAATTGAAAACGGCCATATTTAAATCAGTCATTTTCAGGTCTTATTGTCATTTTTGAGTCATATTTCGTCAATTTTAAAGTCATATCTGCTAGCATATTCGGGCTAATTTTAGGTCTTAAACGCCCAGGCCCTAGTGACGAGAGAGCGCCGGCTGGGGATCAGTTGACCGTCATGACTATACCATTGGCCCTCTCACCATGAACAACATGCTGGAGCGGGTTTAGTAGCGTGGTTGGGCGTGGTTGGTCGCAGAAGGAAGGAAGGAGAGAAGGAAGCTTATAGTTTAACGTAACCGTTAATCTCACGATGATGAGCCAAGGGATCTCCTTCTTACGGGGATTTCAAAACTCAGAGCATGACAATTCACATTCAAAAATCGCACATGCATTAGCCTGGAATAGAGCCTGGTCCACATTGGTGAGAGGCAAACAGCTTGACCATTCCGCCACACATCAAATATAACTCAAAATTCTTTAAACAATCACAAAATTAATACCTACAAAATTTAAAACGTTCTGAAACAATATTTGACGAATTACATCTATAAAATTTTAAATATAAAGATGTTTCTGAACAAGAACACAAGATTTTTGAACAAAATGTGTACATTATGAAGAATACAATTGTATGGTCAACTTAAAATTTGATCGTCTTTTGCATAGGCTGCCAATGATTTAGTCCTTGATTTGCATTTAAGTATATGATATGGTCCACAATATATCCACAAAGATTGCAATTACACAAGTCTGACGTCATGTGATATCCTCGTAGTCCACAGATTTTATAATGGAATCCATGAGCTGCTGTTCTCGTGAATACATGTCTTAACTCGAAGTTAGACTTCTTCCATTCTTCAGTATTCATGGCTGGGGTTAGATAGAAGCACGGGTCTATGTTCCTGGTGTGGTCTTCATACGCCAATGGAAAGACCGTATCCCTGTTTTATCTCTTTCACAAAATAATATGTATCCACTAGCAAATAGATTATCCTTGATCTAGTTGATTTAGATACTTGGAGAACTCTCTTGATGAAGGATGCTTTCACTGTCTCAAGTCTCCTCAGATTCACAGTACAGTAGTTAAGTTAACCCATGTTGTATTGATCGCGTAACACATAATTGGAGCAACTTTGATATTGAAAAGTTTTAATGCATACCTAGGTACGCTTGAGACCAGTTCTTATTCCGATGAGTATACATGGTTTGTCAATATAAGGATGGGGCCCGGAGAGATTTGAACCCCCAGTGAGTTCGTCAGTGCCGATCCCAAAGATATCCACAACACTTTTTGGGATTGTCCCCAAGACACGGGTCATAAGTCCCATCACCTATTATTTGTCTACATACTGCAGTGTTGTTTGCCATTATGGTCCTCTCAAGAAACAAATGTGAAAGCTGTGTTGCCTATTGTCTTTCCTACCTTCTGGTGATATCCTGAGGGAGTGAAGTACTCTTCTTACCTGTAAACAAACAAAAATGAAAATTACAATACCGGTACATATTCATTATTTAATAATAATAATAATAATAATAATAATAATAATAATAATAATGAAGTTATTTTACGAAACATTTTTGGCCCAGTTTGTATTGAGGGAATATGGAGGAAAAAATCATCATAGGAAATATATTGTCATTCTGAAATAATCTCTCCCACTTTTGGGAAAGGACGATTGAAATTTTATGGAAACATTGTTGGAAAGCACAATAACAGAATAACTAAAATAATTCTCAACATGGCCCTATCATTAAAAACCAAGAACAGCTGGCTTCGTGAAATTGAAACAGATATGCAGGAAATCAATATCTCAGAAGACATTGTACGGGACAGATGTAAATTCAGAACCAAAATCGGCAGTCACAACTTTGGAGACAAACCCAACACCAGAGCCACTATAACTTGGGCAGAAGAACGAAGGAAGAAGCTCAGGGAGAGGATGAAGAGATTTTGGGAGAAAAATAACGCTAACCCATTAGCTAAGCAGGTTCAATCGAGCTCCTGAGTAGGGCTTAACGATGTAAAAAAAATATGAAGTAATGGATTTAACATTCAACTCTCTGTAGATTTAGAGCTGGCCCCGTGGTCTAAAAGTACGATTTCGATTCCCGTTTCCAGTCAGGTGTTTTAGAAATTGGCAAGAAAACTGGTACGAATAGGGGACAATTGGGTAGATTCTGGTCAGACAAGCAGCGGTCCGGTCATGAAAACCAAGATTAATGGGTGAGGGGACACGGTGCGCTGACCACGCGTCACCCAGCGATATGCAGGCTAAAAGATTGAGCAGTGGTCGCTTACTAGAGCCAAATGTAACATGGGCTTTAGTGCCAGGGGGGTTCTTTCCTGTGACTTTAGAACTGCACGTTCCTGGGTGAAAACGTAAATCTACGGAATGACAGGGACACGAGATTGTTCTGTTAATATCCTTAAATGCCACCGAATGTATTTGAGTTTGAATGACAACGCACATAACCAATACGGTAGTGTTAGAGAGAAATAATAATAATACTATTGAAGGAAGTTAAAGTTATATCCATTAGCAGACTAAGCGAAAACAATGGCAATCGACAGGAATACATTCAAGAAACTAGAAGACAATCGTCAATTTTCAGACCACCCAAACATTACGAACATAACCTGGTCGGAGGAGTGAAGAAAAAGCCATAGCGAGAAGATGAAGTGATCTTGGGAGGACAAGAAAGCTAGGAGATAGAATGAATCAAGCTCCGACGGCAATGTAAAGATAGAATATCGAGCATAAACCTAAACAAGCTCATCAAGAAGTCGGGCGGCTTCGGTAACGTAGTTGGTGAGCTTCTATGCACAAGCTCACGGGTTCAAATCTGACCGAAATCGTCGGATTTTTAGAAGCTTTAAAATCCCTCAGTATGCCTTCCTTCGGAGGGGAAGTAAAGCTGGCGGTCCCACATCAGTGATTTATGGCATGTAAAAGAACTTTCAACTAACTACACTTATGTGAAGCCAAAATTAGTTGGTTAGATTATTTCATAACGCTATATTAGTTCCAACGTTCGCCGCCAGGTGCCGACTGTGATGGCATCTAGTACCCAAGTCCACAGCCAGATGTCGTGGACGGTAGCACTTGGTAGCGAAAGTAGGAACTACTTGCAGAAATTGATTGTCTGTAGTCCTTGCCAGAATCACAGATAACACACACTAATACAGCCATTACAATTAACACTGGTTGTCAGACAAATTATACACACACCCAAACTACACGGGGCTACATGACCGCGTTGTCACAGACCCTAATCTAAGGAACCAACCAACGAACCAAGAAGAAGTCATAACTCGACAGAAGCATGTTTATTCGGATGCATAAAAGAAAGTACAGTACAAAAGGATGAAAATCTGGTGGGCCCACAAGAAAGTAAACAGTTGAAATCTTGCGGTCCTTGGTGGCCCTAACAATGATGAGAGAGATGGTTGGTTGGTTTACTTAGTTTAGGGGCTGCAACAACGCGGTCGGGTAGCCCCGTGTACTTTGGGTGTGTGTAGAATCTGTCAGATAACCGGTGTTAATTGTGATGACTGTATTAGTGTGTGTATCTGTTTTAATTCAATTAAGGACTGCAAACATGCAATTTTTCCAAGTAGTTCCTACTTTTGCCGCCAAACGCCACCGTCAACGACCAATTAGTTCAGAACTTAGTTACCAAATGCCACCGCAGTCGGCTCTTGACAACGAACGTAGGAACCTAAGAACGTTAGTCAAATGTTTAACCTATATATAATTTAGCTTCACACAGGTGTAATTAGTGGAAGGTTCTTTAACATGCCATAAATCTATGACATGGGACCACCGGCTTTACTTCTTCTCCAAAGGAGGGCATACTGAGGAATTTTTAACGTTCTTAAATAATCCGACAATTTTGGCCGGGGTTGAACCAGCGATCTTGGGCATATAAGCTCAGCATGCTACCAACTACGCCACCGAAGCCGCCTGATGAGAGAGATAATAATAGTAATAATAATAATAATAATAATAATAATAATAATAATAAAAGACACACTGTATAAGAAGGAAGACATAGTATCCCAAACAGACCTACCATAACTTAAACGAATATTCAAACAGGGGCTCGCTGTTCAAATTAACAAGGTCAAACATCTCCAGCTGAGTCCGAATCATCCTTCCCAAATACATATTACGACAGTTGTTTGAATTCAATCGAGACGGGGATAATCTGGGAACATACAATATTGTCCGTTGATCTTTGATGTGAAAGCCTGAGGAAGATATTCATGTCTACGGGTAAAAGCTAATCTCTTATTAAATGACCTGGGCGTTTCAGATTAGCTTGTGCACGTGGGAGGTCAAGTAATCACATCCCGGGATTTACTCTACTCAAGGGAAGACTTGACGTTTAATCTGAACTCAATCCTGTGAGACGACCGTTTCCCCACTTTACGACCATTCCGGCGCACAATCACTTACCCCTATGACGTCCACCGCCCAGTCCAGATGTGTGCAGAAACTGTTCATCCAATCTGTCCAGAATGATACAGCCTCATCAGCTTAAACAAGCAAGTCTTTCACTGAATAATCCAGACTGACAGACAGACGTGGTAGTGGAGGCAAAGACAGGTTTAGATGGCGAGGGAACAACGGACGATCACTTTCCCCTCTTCTAAACTAATTAACTCATTTATGTACTCATTTAAACAAATAAGTTATGTATGTGTATGTATGAAGGCCTATGTAAATAATAGAATGCAGCCGAAATACATCAGAAACCCCTTAAAGCAGGTGAAAAGCTAAAGGAAGTAGGAGACATCAACTACTTAGGAAGCAAAATAACCAGTGATGGACGATGCTAAGAGGATATAAAAAATTACTCTCGGCACACCGGAAGGCGGAGGTAGATTTCACCGGGCAAACTAGGGAATAGGCGAAAATAGGCAAAATATGCAGGTTTTTGTAGAAGGATCACACCTCATTTATTGCGAGAAAGTATTTTACAATTGGAGCTTAATTAACTTTATTTTTCGTCTTTTTATGCATATTTTTAACATTTTAAAGTACTATGGGGACGGTAAACTTCTCGTCAATTGGGATCCATTTTTATACACGGTCTTTCATTCGAAGTGCGGCCGGCCCAGCGCTCTAGGTACAACGTGCAGCTATAAAGGTCCGACGAGCATATCGCAGCGCGCTGCTGTCACAGCTCATGTCATAATTAAGATAAGGAAGGAAGTGCTGTTGGATTGATGCTTCGGACTCTCGACTCTAAGCTCAGTGAGCTGCCTCTACGCGCCACGCTGCCGGCCGCACTTTGAGTGAAAGACCCTGTACCTGTGGTCACACTGTCCTTATGCAGGGTTTCGACACTGATGTGTAACTATGTAACGGTCTGTTACTTCTTCACGCAAAATTTTATCTCCCGCAGAGATGTTGGTTGGTTCCTCAGTTTAGGGGCTGCGACAACGCGGTCACGTAGCCCCGTGTACTTTGTGTGTGTGCAGATTCTGTGTGATTAACGGTGTTAATTGTGATGGCAGTATTAGTCTGTAATTTAGGTAAGGACTGCAGACGGTCAATTTCAAATAGTAGTTCCTAATTTTGCTACCAAATACTACCGCCAACGACACCTACCTGTGAACTTGGCTACTAGATGCCACCGCACCCAGCAACTCGCAACGAACGTTGGAACTTCCCCTCCGAAGGAAAGCGTAGTGAGGGATTTTTAGTGCTCTTAGAAAATCCGATGACTTCCACCGGCTTTGAATCCGCGACCTTTGTCATTAGAAGTTCAGCATTCTACCAGTTACGTCACCGAAGCCGCTTCCCACAGAGTCAGATGGAAAACTGAATGTGATCTCGTGCAATGGCGTTGTCATGGCAACCTCTGACGGCTCATCCCTCATCAATTCAGTAGATTTGTCATGGTATCCTCTGATGGCTCTTGGCATTTTCTTCTAAAACCGAAATCATTTTGCTCAACCCTTGGCGTAATGGTGGGTCATATCAAAAATTCTTCCAGACAAAAGTTTTAGGTAATTATTAGGGGAATTTTGTCCATTCTGTACGGTTTCGATATTGTGCCTATTAAGAGAGATATGGTTAATGTTTCCCGAAAACCCCACTTTTCCCCACCCCTTTGGACAATGGTTGGTGCTATCAAACAACTTTTCTAACATACATTTTTGGGCCTTATCCGACAGACTCATAGTATGAACTTTGAATGGATTCGATATTTCACATATTAAGAGATTTATAGCGATATTTCACTTTTTTGACCCCCCCCCCCCCCCCCCCATCCATTTTCACCCCCGTCGACCGATTTTGCCCATTAACGAACTCGACTGAGATATTAAATGGATACATATTATGTAAAACATTCGAAGTGATTGGTGCAAAATTGCGGTAGTTATCGTGTCCACAAGAAAATGAGATACATATATATATATATATATATATATATATATATATATATATATATATATATACTGTATATATACATGAATTATATATTAACGTTTGACCTGACGGTGGTTTTTGGGTCTAGGGGATGTGAAAGGCGAAGATATGTCGACATTTTTGGAAGTCGAAACATGGTACCCATTGCAATAGTTAGCTTTCGTATGAAATCTACCTAAAAGTAGATTGGCTCACGCAAGGACAGCATTTCTACAGAAAATAAATCTGTTGACATCAAATATAGATTTGGGTATTAAGAAGTAATTTTTAAAAGCCTTTGTCTGGAGCGTAGCGCTTGGACTGTTAGTGCAGCAGAAAAGAGGAAATAGAACGATTTGAAATGTGGTGTTACAGGAGAATGATGAAGATCAGATGGGAGTAAGAAATGAAGGGGTGTTACGAGTGAGAGAGGAGAGATGCTTCTGTCGACTGCTAATGAAGATAAGAGATGAGTTGGTAGGGCACATATCAAGACACCCAGGAATGGCGATTGTTGGTGTCACCTTATGTGCCATCTGATGGTGCAAATGATGACGAAACTTATTTTCGGAAATTCCCTCGTACTTAGCAGTAAGTCCCTGTAATACAGTATAACTATGCACTCCAATGTACTTAATATACATACAGTAGGATATTAAAATATTACTACCGAACATTATACAACCCATAATGCCACCTTCAGGCAGCCGTAACTCTTACCTTACCACTACAGTCTTCTGGTTTTGATGGTTCCAGCTCCTAGGTATTTAACATTCATGGACCCTCTTGTAGGACGGGTCGCCCACCCGCAGTGACTGTAGTTGCCCTAAAAATTGGCCTTGCCCGCGAGTCATAGTGAGGTATTCCATCTTGGTTTCATTTACGATTAGCCCAAATTATTGAGTGATCTGGTCATTTGCCTCTGATCTGCGTAGGCTAGGTATGCTAGGTTCTTCCCTTTGACTTGGATTCCTTCAAAATTCTCTCGAAAGGTCTCACGTATGTTCTTCTCCAAGGCAAAATTGAACAGTGTAGGAGATAAACTGTCTCCTTGCCTGAGACTCGTCAAAATTTCAAAATCCTCCGTCACTCGATTTCCCATCTTTACCTTACCACGTGTTTCGCACAGGCATATCGCCACCAAGTTGATGAGTTTCTCAACTATTCCTAACTCCCTTAGGCAACTGAGTAGGCTCTTGCGGTGAATGCAATCAAAGGCCTTCTTGAAATCTACGAATAAAACGTGTTGTTTGACATTTTCACCCGGTTTTCAGTGAGCTGTTTTAATTCATGTAAGGACTGCAGACGATAATTTCAAGTAGTTCCTACTTTTGCTACCAAATGCTACCGTCCAACCTAGCTGCAAACTTGGCTACAAGATGTCATCGCAGCGGCTTCGGTGGCGTAGTTGGTAGCATGCTGAGCTTCTATGCCCAAGATAGCGGGTTCAAACCCGGCCGAAGCCATCGGATATTTAAGACCGTTAAAAATCCCTCAGTATGCCTTCCTTCGGAGGGGAAGTAAAGCCAGCAGTCCCATGTCATAGATTTATGGCATGTTAAAGAGCCTTCCATTAATTACACCTGTGTGAAGCTAAATTGTATAGGTTAAGAATGTAAACAACGCTCTTAGGTTCCTACGTTCGTTGCCAAGAGCCGACTGCGGTGGCGTCTAATAGCTAAGTTCTGAACTAGGCCTAGTAGTCATCGACGGTGGCGTTTGGCGGCAAAAGTAGGAACTATTTGAAAAAATCAAAGTTGCAGTCCTTACTTGAATAAAAAAAAAAACAGATACACACACTAATACAGCCATCACAATTAACACCGGTTATCAGACAGATTCTACACACACCCAAAGTACACGAGGCTATATGACCGCGTTGTCGCAGCCCCTAAACTGAGGAACCAACCAGATGTCATCACAACCAGCGCCTGGCGACGAACGTTGGAACTTAGGAGTATTAATCAAATCTAACCTAATGTACACATTTTGCTTCGAACAATTGAAGTTAGTGGAAGGTTCTTTTACATGACAAATCTATGACATGGGCTCACCGACTTAATTTCCCCTCTGAAGGAAGACATACTGATGGATTTTAACGCTCTTAAAAAGTCCGGCGACTTCGGCCGGGTTTCAACCTACGATCTTGGGCATAAAATCTCAGCTTACTACCGCCTACGCCACTGAAGGCGCGTAAAATAATTTCATCACTTCTTATATGCGCAAAAGAGAATGTAATAAACTATAAAAGTTATTTTACGGATGACATGATACTGAACGCGAATATCTGTTCTTATACCAACATAAAAGCTGCATGTAATAACCACCTGTTAAAAGAACGAAATAAATGATTATGATACATTGATATACTCTTTATACAGCACATACATTCACGACCTTCATTCATCTTATTTCAAATTGCGTTCTAATTAAACAACTTCATTTATTAAATTTCGAAATATGTAAAAATACAAAAAAATAAAAAGTGGAAGTTAATCAGAATAATACAAAAGTTACATTATATTCCTCTCGTTCTGATTAATTTTCATTAAATAGAATTGGGGCCACACGGTATTCATGGCTGGCACGACGGATGGGGAAGGAGGAAAGAGAGAAATTGAAATGAGCTACGTGTGCTTGTGAGAGAAGGGGATAGATAGGAAAGAGTAAAGGGATGAGGACAGAGGGAGAGAGAAACATCGTTTGTCCCTGAACAAAATTCATTAAATGGAAATGGAATAAGTTTTCCTTTTTTTTTTCTCGTCCCGACACACACATTTTAAAAAGCACCAGCTTAGGTTATGTCAACAGAGCAGGCAAACGGAGAATAGGTCTGGTCCAGACAGCAGTGCCGGTGATTGGCTCGGAGAAGGAACGTTAATTGCCTTGTTGAGTCGCTGCAATTGGCTTTAAAGTCTATAACTGACAATCGTTATTGGCAATGAAACAGCAGAAATTCAGAGTTAATTGTATGCTTAAAATACAAGAGATGGAGGAAGAGTGGACAATTATCGTAATACAACCAGAGATAAATGAGCATGCTATTGGACACACCAGAGTGAATCACTGTGCTTGGTTGGTTGGTTCCTTAGTTTAGGGACTGCGACAAAGCAGTCATGTAGCCCCGTGTACTTTGGGTGGGTGTAGAATCAGTCTGATAACCGGTGTTAATTATGATGGCTGTATTAGTGTGTATTATCTGTTCTTTAAATTCAAGTAATAATAATAATATTATCGTATGGCCTCGGGTGCCTGGTGCAAGCTTTGCTATTTGACACCCAGAGGGTAGCTTGCATGTCGAATTTCGATGTTCCTTGACTATGAAAGTCAAGGATGTTAGATGTTTGATATCTAAGCTCCTTGAACACTATAGCGCTTTCTAGTAGAGAAATGAGGAAGTTTGTGTTGGCGGAAACTCCCGAGATTAAATTTGCCATTATGAACTCGGCCTACTGAATTCAAATGGGTTCTTTGTCATGCCAACATCGTATTTTTGCCGCCTTTCAAAAAAATCACTTACCACGGCCAGGAGCGAACTTGCAATCTTGGGGTTAGTAGACCGACATGATATCCACTCACCCAGCGTAGCAAGCAAGAACTGCAGACAGAAATTTCAAGTAGTTCCTACTTTTGCTACCAAATGCTACCATCCACGACACCTAGCTTGTGGACTTGCCTACCAGATGGCATTGCAGTCAGCACCCGGCGGCGAACGTTGGAACTAATAAAGCGTTATCAATTTTAACCTACAAATTTTGGCTTCACACAAGTGTAGTTAGTGGAAGGTTCCTTTTCATGCCATAAATCTAAAACATGGGATCGCAGGCTTTACTTCTCCTCCGAAGGATGGCATACCGGGGGATTTTAAACGCTCTTAAAAATCCGACGACTTCGGTGGGGTTTGAACCCGCGACCTTAGGTATACAAAGAATCATTAGGCTTCGTGGCGTAAAGGCTAGCTTTCTTGGCTGTCACCCCAGAAATTCGACTTCGATTCCCGGCTCTGCCAAAAAAAAAAAAATCTGGAACGGGGAACACTAAGCCTCGTTAGGCAAAACTGAGAAAGAGATTGGTTCGATTCCCACCTCAGGCATGGTGAAAGTGGTTTTCCCACTTCTACTCCGGGCAAATAACGGGATGATTTCTAACTTAATACCACGACCTCCTTCCCAATTCTTAATTAAAATACACACACTACTACAGACACTAACAAAACTACCACTTTCGGAAACGCAAATAGCCCTGGGGTTCACTCAGCCTATACCAGAATTGAGTACCAGGGCAATTCCTGGGAGCAAAGACGGCCGGGCGTAGAGCTGACAACTTCATCCCATCTAGTGCCGATGTCACAAAAAGTGGAAGCCTCTACCTTCTACTACTCCTAGGGCCTCCATGGTCTGTACGGAGTTGGGGGAAAAAACTACAGACACTACAATAACACACGTCATCAGACAACTTGTACACATATCCAAGTACGATGAGAGCAGATGACCTCGTAGTTCCGCCCCTTAAAACAACAATAACTAACTAACCAACCAAGTACGATGTCCAAGCCCATCAAAGGAAACAACAGTAGAAGCTGAAGCGTGTTTTTGATTGTTCTCTCTTCGTACATCAGTGGCAGATAGTCTGCCTCACGATCCTCACTTCATAGGTTCGATTCTCGGCCGTGGAAGGAGGGACCTTTGAGGGTGGGAAAGATTTACGGCACTCTGAATCGTACGGTGTTGAATCACAAATGACCTATCGTACCACATTTCGAAATTAGAAGACAAGGTTACCAAATAGACTAATACAGCCATCACAATTAACACCGGTTATCAGATAGATTCAACACCCTAAGTACACGGGGCTACATGACCGTATTGTCGCAGCCTCTAAACTGAGGAACCAGCCAACCAACCAACCAGAATGCGTGAAGTTTCTATAGTGATTTTCTTCTATAAAATATTTCCTACAAATAGTGTTACTTATCAAACTGTAACATTTGAAACTCAGCAATGTTTCTAGGTGTGTGCCGTGGAGAGTGAATAGGCACAGGTGCGCTTCATAAAAAAAGGGAGTTAGCGCGCAGTTCGCTACTCCTGTGGGGTCCGGGAGGGGACACCAAGAGGCCGCTGACGAGCTAGCTTGGTCAGACACGGCACAAACCTAGAAACATTGCTGAGTTTTAATTCACTGGCCGCGAAAGCCAATATACTATCTTTTTGTAGCATTTGAATTTTAAAAAGTCGACATTATCAAAGAATGGGGGTAACAGTTTGCTTTTTCTTGTTAATTACTGTATATTAACGGAGAAAATGTTCTGCTTAACTTGGAAGAACTGTAGAGTGGGAAGCGTATAGTATAATATGATGTTACATTCGCTGGTCAACTATCGTCGATATTGAATAAATAGAGCAGGAGTCCAGTTGGAAACAAATTGTGTAACCTAACTGTTTCTTGATCGAATATTGAAGGTTATGTGTTTCTGTATTGTATATAGGCTATATTTCCTAAATGGGTAATATTATGCTTATGTAGCGTCATCATCATCATCATCATCATCATCATTGTACAGTTCCAGTTTCCCGGATACTGTTTATGAGCCACTTCCACTTCAAACTGTCCATATACAACTTGTCATGGAGAACATCATCCATTGTCCATCCCTTCGCTAGAGCAACCTTGATCATGTCCTTCTTCCGCTCAGCTGTCCATTTTCTTCCAGGCTGTCGTGATGGTCTATGCTCAAACAGAACATTTTTGATTTGATTCCGGCAAAGGTGCAGTCCTCGAGATTTTGTATGTTGACCTGTTGTAGGTCCCTCTGAACCTCTGTCAGCCCCCCGTGCCACACTTACTCTGTGTTATAACGTTGAGAAATTTATTCGCCGTTCTGAAATTTTCCATCCTCTAAAGGTGTTTATGTTCGACCCTGGCGAAATGTAAATATTATATGTCAGAAAACTGTACTATAATATTAACATACTCGTACCGGGTGAGTTAGCCGTGGTGGTTACGGCATGACTGATGGCAGTCGCTCACATCCGGGAGGCGAGGAGGTTCGAATCCCCCCGCCGGCAACCTTGAAGATGGTCTTCTGTGGTTTCCCATCTTCCTTCCAGGCATATGCCGGGGTTGGTCCCTAACTATAAGCCACAGCCGCTACCTTCCAACTCCTCGTCCTTACATTCCAACTTCCCTCCTTCCCTCCCCAACGGTACTTGTAGCTCACCCATTGGGTGTCCGTCTCGAAGCAGCTACAAAACTGGCGAGCCGAACATGTCCTTGGACACTCCCGGCACTAAAAGCCATACGCTAAAAAAAAAACATACTCGTGTCTTAATTATTGCCATTATAGGCTCGTTGCAGATTGTACTATTATAAAACTGTGCTCGGTGATTTCTGATTACGTCCGTTATCGCGTGGATCTTTTGGTAGAGTTCGTTTTGAGGTAAATTCGTCGAAATACCGTTAGTATTAACTGCCCCGTAAATCTTTCTGAGAATTTTTATTTTCTGTTGTTCTATATCCTTAATTTTGGAATGACCGTCGATCACCATTGTTTAGGCTGCGTAAGTTGCTTCCGGAAGAATCACCGTTGTATAGAGCCTTAATTTTCCATATAGATATTATTATTATTATTATCTTCGATTTAATGATACTCGGGTATTTGGTATGGCATGAGGGTGGTGCTCACAGTCTAAAAAGTTTGAGAACACCTGTTTAGTTTTGGTGCGTTAATGGGGAAAAATTCGTCTTGTTTTAACATGGGTGGTAGGCTATATGGTTATCTGACTCCCCTTAATAGAGTTGCAAATCAATGAGAAAATATGTTATTCTGACAATTTGACCACGTCTGTACATAAGATCTCATTTCTGTACGCTTCGTTCACTACAGACAGGAACTGTTGTCTGGATTAAGGTGTACATACTGGATGACAGAATGTGCGGTTTCCCGTGGTCGGATTCTAGTTTAAGCAGTGCCGTATAACAGAGTTAAAGCACTAAATTTCCCTAGAGAACATTTGCTGTACAAGACCAAACTTTCCCTGTAACTTAGTAATGTATTTATGCAGCCGCCTCCATACAACACACAAGTTCTTTTTGCACTGCAAATGTATGATTTTTCATCAGCCTTTTCGGGAGTACTTTACGACCAATAAACAATGTATTACTGAAAGTTATAACATGTTTATATTGGAATAAAATCCGTGCATTCGTCCAAGCAGGGCAGAAAAGAGAGGGTATTAAAATTAAATTTTGATGAAAAAAGAAATTGTGATGAAAAATGAAGGATAAGGCGTTAAACTGCGTTACAATCAGGGCTAGAATGTGTATGTACTGTACCCGATCTCAGGATAGTAGGCTGTCAGATATCCTCCCCCTCAATCGGATTGCCAATAATCAATCGCACCGGCACAGCTACATCAATGAAAATGGCACTGACAGATACTATCGAGATTAGAGCACAATAGTTAACAAGAAATTATTGTGGAACACACCAAAATATACGGGGGTTCATACTTACCTTTACTTACCTCTTAAATTTATCTCGGGGACTGGGTTGTCAACTGGATCACTTAAAGTATGCCCTCACAATAACCTCCACCATGATATTTAAAATGAACCAGAACGAAGACGAGAAACTTTAAACTGCACAATAATTTATTTCACATAAAGAATGATTTTAACAAAATAAAACAACAAAATCCACGTGGCAATCAGAAGCCATCGTCCATATAACCATGTCCTTCTGTAGGACTTGTATACTCTACATACAATGTTTCAGCTTTCTCAAGCTCATAGCAACGTAAAAATAATAATGCAGTTGGAATGGAAACGGGATTTGGGACGAGACACATATATCAATTGTTTTGCGTGTTTATATACTTCACATTTTATTTATAGCCACAAGGCTATTATGGATACGTCCTTGGCCTCTGTCATACAGTTGTCCGGGCCAGCTGCAATGCACCTGCATCGTCAAAGCGGACTCACCCCGTTCGTTCAACCCTAGCATAAGCGAGTTACCTCAGAACTTGGCTCTCCTTTTCAAAACACGTAAATGTTCACATCTCAACTGAGATATTATCACGCAAATGTTTTAAATGCTCCATTCAAACACCAGTGGATTACTCCAACAATCCCAAATCATGTTTAATTGTTCAAACCACTTGTTTAATTAGCGTTGTTTAGAGTATAAAAACAAAACTCTTAATGTTAATAACAAAATTTCATTAATTATTTATAACAATAATAAATTGTTTATAACAATGTCAAACGACAATTGGAAAACTTATACACGCCTCTATTAATCCTTTTCATTTCAAATTATTATCCAAGATATTTACAAAATTATTTACAATATTAATATTGTTTATATTATTTATACGAGAAATACATTAAACCACACATTTATCCGGTTGATAATTACTCAAATCGTGGTGATATAATCGACCAATGAAGGTTAGTTATATTTAACTGTCAAATTCAGGTTTAATAAGGTTTAATAATAATTATTAATATTTGTGACGGTAACCTCCATTCAAAATCTTTATCTCAAATTATTTAACACTCTTGTTAATTTTAACAGTATCTTCATATGAATAACTTTCAAAGAACCAGAACAATACATTCAGCGGGAAGATACTTCGCTCAAGACGCACAAAATTGCACGAAAATTGGCCCAAAATTCATCATATATCTTCATATATATGGCATAAAAATCTTCCAAACTACATACAAAAATCCTCCACTTATAAATTCATCAACTTCATTTCTTACTGTGGGAACCTCCTTCATAATTCAAGGGCATTATTCATCAGCGACTTTTACATGTCCACTGAACTAACGATTATACATCCATTGTTCCTCTTTAAAAATTCTTATATTCATCAATTGTATTAATGACTGTTATTATTTAACCTTCGTGGGTTTCATTCATGAATCGATATGAAGTAAAAATTTGCCAATCACAAATAAATTTAATAGCAAATACGATTAGACACTCCTCCCTGGTCTATCAAAATTGAGATTAATATCTTCAAAGTATCGCAGTATAAAAATACTATCTTCAATCAAAGTTCATCTAAACTGTATGAATAGTCGAATAGAATACAATTAGACTGTAGAATGCAAACATTATTGTTCCAATCTATAATTGAGAAAAACTCCTATCAAATGTTCATTACTATAGTGTATTCAATAAATCGTAATCAAAGTTCATATTTCATAAAATTGTCTATAATGCAATGATAAATGTCTATGTTGCAATCATGTTCATAAGACGACTAGTATTTCAAAGATCGTCGATATCGTATTAGATTTTAACGCTCTAAAATCATTTAATCATTCTTCTTTCTTGAGGATGACAGAAAATTGGTCAAAGTAATTTACTGAATAGAATTACTTTAATAAAATGACACGCTGTCTGAATTCAAATCTGCCATAGCAAATCGTTAACTTTACAGTCAAATCGTGACTACAAGAAAAAAATATGCAAATTACTGAAAGAATCTAAATCATCAGTCTCAACTGATCCAAAATTAATTTAACTATGCCAATGACATAACAATGTCTCAACAAATCGAAGAAAAAGGCATAAATCATCGAAGTGTACTGAGTACAGAAATGTTAATCAAGAAAATGGGGCACAAAAAAAATATGGGACAGAAAATATGGGAAGAATGGTTGCTCAGATATCGCTACAAGACTCAAATAATACAAGAAACGTTCACGACTACCTTATCTGTTGATTGAAGTTCTAGAGGAAAGTTTTCAAAGAAAACTGCTGTTGGTTCCATTTCACCAGCGTGAAGATGTGCTCCGTCCTCGAACCTGGAATCAGCGTCCTCGGAGAATCGAACTGCTTCCTTCTCCGGAAATTGCACTGCTCCGTGGATACGAAAAAACATCCCTCTGGCCAAACTCTTCTTTGTGAGCCGGGTCCACCCTAGCCTCTCTTGAAAATTCCCTGAAGTTCTGGTCGCAAATCGCCATGAAGTTTATTGCAGTTATTTCCGCAGAAATATTCATAATCGTGGAGTATGAAAATATTTCCACTGTCATCTGGTATAATTCAGCGATGGATTCACGATGCATGAGTGTAGTTGGATGTTCATTACATGCTCGCTTTTGTAGAAAGACGATTAACGAAGTTCCATGCTGTTATTTCACTCCAACGATATATGTCCCAATTGCATTAAAGCCTTAGCCTTCCATCTCAACTTCCGTTATAATCATTGAAAGCACTGCAAGATTATAATGTTCCATAGTAGAATGTATCGTTGTATTACCAAACGTATTCTCCAATATCACTGTTGCACTCCACGTGTCAGCCGTAGTGTATAATGTGGAATTTTAAAAGTGTTTCTCAGGTGGCGAGAAAATCACTTTTGTTGGCAGCCTTAAAGTGCCAATATCTTTCAAAGTATAACTGTGAAATTGTTCAAATCTTCTACACACCTCAATGTTGTACTGCCCAATTGAATTATAATGAAGGCAGAAGTTAACTCTTGATATCTTATCTGGTAGAAACGTTAATGTGAGCGTTTCAACTTCACCTAGTTTCGAGCAGCGTAAAATGGAACTGCTCCGTGTTCGTTCGATGCGCCGGGCTTTAACCACACGCTAAAGGCAACTTGCTTCACTTATTCACTCGAAAATGACTATATGACCTCTGAAATATATATGCGGTATCAGCGGTATGATCCGTATGAGTTCTGAGTATGAGTTCTGAGTTCTGAGAGCTCCTCTCTTCTGTGCACGACCTTTTATCAACTTCTTAAGGGGCGTATCCATCCCTTCCATAGCCTGCTGCTCCGTCATCGCTAGAAGTTTTAACTTTGGCTATACTTGACGGATTTTCAAATTTCAAAAACTCAAAATTAATTTCTTCAAAATTCCAAATCAATGCCATAACTGAAAATAGATTTCCACAATTCTGCATGCCAAAAGTAATCAAATATCGTAGTTTCAGCAATCTCCGTCTTCCTTCCAAACTATCGTTCATTGGTTCGAGTCTCTCCTCCAATAGCGTAACTTCTTCCTTAGCACAATACCTTGTTTCCTGCGACTGCGTCGTAAATCTCCGATCTTTCTCGAACAAAATCAGGACGTCACCAAGAATCTCAGCTCAATCAGCCTACTTGCATGAATTCTACGTCATCCGTGCCTACGTCATGAATATCCACGTCACAACTATGACATTCATAACTTTACTCACATTTGCCAATACAGCCATCGTGGTCTCAATATAATTCAATTTACGAGGGCAGTACTAAAACGTGTCAAAATATGTACATATGGCAAAACACGGACAGTAAAAAAAATGTAACCACTAAAACATTACATTTTGTGCTTACCACGGTGGGTGAGTGGTTATCGTGTCGGGCTCCCAACCCCAAGTTGCAGGTTCACTCCTGGCCAAGGTAACTGATTTTTGAAAGCCGACAAAAATCACGGCACCCATGTCATACGTTGTTGGCATGTTAAAGAAACCACTTGAATTCAGTACGCCGTCTTCATAATGGCAAAATTAAACTCTGGATTTTCCGCCAACACAAAAAAGTTCTCCCTTTCTCTACTAGAAAGCGCTATAGTGTCAAGGAGTTAAGATATCTAAACCTCTCGACTTTCGTAGCGCTCCAAGGAACAAAAACATTCTACATGTAAGCTGCCCTCTGGGCGTCAAATAACAATGCTTGCACCCGGCATCAAGGCAATACGATATTTTTAAAAATAACTACATTTTGTTACTTTTAAAGCCTACAAACATACATTAAAATACTGGATTCATAAATTAAATTATTCATTAATTTTTCAAATAACTTACTTGTTATTTGTTATTAACTCAATCATTGATTATTTCTGCCACTTCGTCTCAAATCGAAGATATATCGGACAGTGGTACGTCCAGTTGCGCTGTATGGCGTTGAATGTCGACCATCCGACAAAATTTCAGAACGTCGTCTGCACGCCATGGAAATGAGAATGCTTCGTTGGACAATGGGCATCTCCCTTATTGACCATGTCAGAAACTATACAATTCGGGAGCAAATGGGTGTCGCCCCAATTGTGGACAAAATGAGAGAGAAACGGCTCCGATGGTATGGCCATGTCCTACGTGCAGCGCCTGATACTGTTATTAACTCTGTCCTTCATTTTGAGGTTGAAGGCCTACGCCCCAGAGGACGACCGAAGCAGCGTTGGCATGACACTATAAATGGTGACTTAAAAATTACCGGCCTAAATCCAGCAGACGCACGAAACCGGACAAAATGGAGGTCAATGACCAAAAAAGCGGACCCTGCACCAGCGGGACAACGCTAGGAAGAAGAAGAAAAAGAAGATTGATTATTTCTGCTACCATAACAGTATGCCACGAAATGTTGTTTTAAATTATCAAACTCAAAGCTTCTCCGGTTGTCTTGTAAAAGTGACCGTACATGAGGTGATTGGTGCATATTTAAAATTCCTGTTCCAACAGAAGATATGTCAGATTCTAGTTTTACATTACCCATTTCCTCAAAACTTGGATTTCATGAAAATTTGCACATCTCGAAGGTCCACGTCTATTTTTAGCCTACTTTTCACATTTTGCAAAAATGAGGAAAAAGTAGACTTATGAGATCGGGCAAATGTGTGTCTGTCTGTCTGTCTGTCCTTCTGTCTGTCTGTCTGTCTGTCTATCCTTCTGTCTGTCTGGCTGTGTGTGTGTCCCCCCCCCCCCTATCAACTCCTAAACGGCTGCATCAATCGAAACAAAATTTGGTAGGAGTAAAAATCTATACCAGAATATCTCACGCCCATATTTGAAAATGATGTCAGTGCTACCAACTGCTGAAAAATCGCAATTGAAATTTGAGCTCCATGTTGGATATCTTGGAAAGTATGAATAGGAGCTATTTCAAAATTGGCACACGTATAGATAATAATGTTGCAGTTTAATTTCCAGGAGGCCATACATCGCAGTGTTGCCAAAATGAATATACGCCTACTGATAGGTCCAAATTTTAAATGCATATAACTTCTACACTATCAATTGGAATTCAACCAAATTTCGTATGTGCTATGTGTACATAAACAGATATGACTGAACGTATTCTTAAGATCCAACAGGGATACCAACTGCTAATAAATGCTCTCAATTTATTTTATCCAAATACCAATATATCAGAAAGTATGCAAGCCGACAGCTTTAAACTATGCACGCGTATAGTACCTGACATTCTACATTAATTTGGAGTAACTTATATACATCAGTGCTACCAACATGATTCTAAGCCTGCTGAGAGGTCCAACTTTAAATACATGTAACTTCTATACTATCATTTGGATTTCAACCAAATTTCGTGTGTGCTATGTGTACCGTAACAGATATGTATATGCCGATTCTTAAGAGTAACCAAGGCTGCCAACTGTTAATAAATACTGTCTCTATTTTTGTTACCCTAATATCAATATATCAGAAAGTATGCAAGCCAATAGCTTTGCACACGTATAGTACCTGGCATTCTAGATTAATTTGGAGTAACTAATATACGTCAGTGCTGCCAAC
Organism: Meconema thalassinum; assembly: GCA_946902985.2. Classification (NCBI taxonomy): domain Eukaryota; kingdom Metazoa; phylum Arthropoda; class Insecta; order Orthoptera; family Tettigoniidae; genus Meconema; species Meconema thalassinum. The sequence continues at coordinate 364,608,598 of OX336393.1, read as the reverse complement.
ATGATTCTAAGCCTGCTGATAGATCCAATTTTAAAATGCATGTAACTTCTATACTAACTAATGGATTTCATTCAAAATTGACACAACAATAGATCATATTATTTCAGAATATTTCTGACCAATACATGTATGTCATTGTTGCCAACATGATTTTATTCGCGCTGTTAGATCCAATGTTTAACTGCATGTAACGTCCATGCTATCCATTGGACTTCAACAAAATTTTGTATTCAGTACCTTAAGAGATGTAACTAAGAATATATTCAGTCACCAGGGCTGCCAACTGTAGTTCTCTATTAGGCTACATTATGCCAGGTATACAGTATTTCGAACTAATTAGAAATTTCGAACTAATTAGAAATTTCGATATTACCAACTTAATTTCGGCATTATTCCAGATAGATCCATATAGATTAATCATTGGCATAGATCTTAAATTTTAAGAAAAGTAGGCTCTTTAGTTCGTCACGGAACTTCTTGTTTATAAGCACCATTGCTGACTCAAAGAGACGAATGCTATTGTTACACCCACATAGTTTTCAAGTTTTGTGTTTTATAAAATAGAATTGTTTTTCTTTTGTTCGCCAATGCTATTTACAGGAGGTCATGACTAGAGTTGCGTATATTGCGAGAATGTATCAGTCGTCAGTTGTTGATACACAGTCACAAATGGAACTTACAAAGTTGGAGGTTAGGGACCTTCTAAAGCACTACTGGAAACAAGATAACAAAGCTGCAGCCGCGGCTCGAAGAATATGTAAAGTGGAAGGAGAAGGTGTCGTTAATGAGCGTGTGGCAAAACGATGGTTCCAACGTTTCAACACTGGAGAAGAAACTACTACAGATTGGTTGGTGCCTTAGTTAAGGGGCTGTGTCAACGCGGACATGTAGCCCCATGTACTTTGGATGTGTGTAGAAACTGCCTGATAACCGATGTTAATTGTGATGTGTTATTGTAATAATTCAGGTAAGGACTGCAGACGATACATTTTTCAAGTAGTTCCCACTTTTGCTTCCAAATGCTACCGTCCACGACACCTAGTTGCGAACTTGGCTACTATATGCCATCGCAACCAGCACCTAGTGACGAACGTTGCAACTTAGAGCGTATCAAATCTAACCTACAAATTTTAGCTTCACGCAGATATAGTTAGTGGAAGGTTCTTTTGCATGCCATAAATCTATGACATGCACCCGCCGGCTTTACCGTACTTCCCCTCCAATGGAAGGCATACTGAGGCATTTTGAACGCTCTTAAAAAATCAGACGACTTCGGCCAGGTTTGAATCCGCGACCTTGGGCATAGAAGCTCAATATACTACCAACTACGCCACCGAAGCCACATACTACAGATTTATCGCGTTCTGGAAGACCTACCCTATGTGATATTGAAAATACACGCAGAGTTTTGGAAAGAAATCCGCAAAAAAGTACTCGTAGGAACTACGAATGATCTTGCACTTGTTGCCATGGTAACTTAGTGTTTGAAATTTGCCGCAGACACACACTTCATAGAGTGCACTTGTTGCCGTGGTAACTAGGTATCGGAACACTCTGTACACACAAAATCACGATCTCCAGAAACCACAAGACGAGAATATTTACAAAAGTTTCATAAAGGTTCACAGGAGCGTCAATATTCACAAAGGAGCAAAAGTGAACACCACGGCGAATGGGTTTCCTAAATTGATCGGAAAAGAGACAGCATCACCCTTCTTGCTATTTCCGGTGAAGGTATCGTTCTAGAAATATTTTTCTTGGGTGAGAGAAAAGAAAGTGAATCCATAATTTCTCAATCTCGGCACTGCACGGAGATAACATCGGGCTTGAAACTCTATTATACGTAATTACAACACAAGCCATTCAAAAAAACAGACAAATTCTTTGAAATGTAATTTAACTTGGGGCCTTATCTTTCATGAATATAAATAAGTTCTTGAGTGGAAACCTATCTCCAGCTGATTCCGTTTTTACGTGGTGTGGCAGTTTCTAGTTCGAATAATGTTTGTCCTTCTTCTGGAGAGAACACCCTTGCAGAGGACTGGATAAAAGAGTTTAATTCTATCGACGGACAAGTCTGACAGAGGTGGGAAAACAGAGGCGACTAGCCCGACACCTTCCCAAGATTATCTCCCCTGTATTTCAAGTATGTGCACACATGGTGGTGGTGTTGGTTATTTTAGAGGCTGTGCGACATTGTGATCATGTAGCCCCGTGTACATGGGTGTGTGTGGAATTTGTGTGATAAGTCATGTTATTGTGATGGAAGTACTTGTGTGTGTATTTATAAATTGGGGATAGGATTGTGAAGGAGGAGGCCGTGGCCTTTAGCTAGCCATTTTTCTGGAGTAGAAGTGGCAAACAAAGGAAAACCACTTCCAGAATGGCCTTTTGCCTAACTGGTCTGGTAAAATTGATTTTTAGTTGTAGTTTCTATGTGCAACGATGTCATTTAGCCCCGTGTACTTGGGTGTATATACAGTACATATATAAATAATTTCTGTGATAACCTGTGTTATTGTGGGGTCCGTAATAGTTTGTAATTCAGGTGAGAATTGGGGAGAAGGTAGACGTGAACTTCAGTTATAAACTATACCGGTATTTTCCTGGAGTAGAAGTGGGAAACCACGGAAAACCACTTCCAGGATAGCCGAGGTGGAAATCGAACCCACCTCTTCTCAGTCTTACCTCACATGGCTGAGTGTTCCCCGTTCCAGCGCTTAGACCAGAATTAATTTCTTGGCAGAGCCGGGAATCGAACCCGGGCCTCCGCAGTGACTGCCAAGAATGCTAGCCACTACGCTACGAGGTGGACAGGATTGTGAAGGGGAACTACGTTTCACGGCATAAATAAATATTTATGAAATAGAAATGTTCGTATTCAGCGACTTCTGCAGCTTGGGAGATTGTATAAGGTGCGTTCAAAAAGTAACGAACCGGAGGCATAATTACAGAAACCAGTAGCTGTATGTTAGAAGTATTGGCCCTGGCTGTTGAGGTTCTTGTCCCACTGTGGCACGAGGCGGTGAATGGCTGTCTCATAAAATTCCCTGGGCTGCGATGTGAACCAGTTCCGCACGTACAGCTGGACGTCGGCGTCCGAGGTGAATCGTTGGCCCCGCAGAGCCCTATTCAGGGGACCAAACATGGCGTTATCACAGGGAGAGAAGTCTGGACTGTATGGAGTGTGGACGAGAACCTCCCATTTGAATTTCTGCAGGAGTGCCGCGACGATGTTGGCCGTATGAGATCGTGCATTGTCGTGGAGTGAGCACGGCGGCTATGGCGTTCACTGTTACTCGGCGGTCCTGGGTAATGAGTGCATAAACCAGCTGGACGTTGTCTTCGATAATGCAGGGGGGTGCCCCAGACCGGGCATCATCGGCTAACGACACCCGTCCTTCCCTGAAGCGCTTGTGCCACGCCTTGACCCTTGCAAGGGACATGCAGTGTTCGCCGTACACTTGTGACATTCGGCGATGAATGTCCGTTCCCCCTACTCCTTCCGCTGTCAGAAACCGAACAACACCTCTTTGCTCTTCGGTTGACTTCTCCATATCACTGTTTGCAATGCGATTGGCAGCGTTGGACGATTGATGCATGCTGCTGCTCGCTTTGTATCGTCACGTGACGTGCACGCGTGCCCTCTAGCGACGGGCTGTGACCTTCCACGCTCTGGTCGGAACCACACCTCATTCACACGCCACGATTAGCCGATGTCGTCACCGGTTTGCACATTCCAGCCTCCGGCTCGTTACTTTTTGAACGCACCTTATATAATATGTATAGGTAGGCCTACTGCAACATCCCGGCGTCTCTGAAAGCCACTGCAGTTAAAAGGGACGTAAAATCAATAACATGCACCAACCAAAACAAAGTAGTATTCTATCTGTGGTACGAGTGAAACAGTGCGTCACATTTCCCGCGTTTATCTTGAATGTATGCCGATTATTATCATACTGCACTTTTAATATCCTGTCGGCGCTTCGGTGCGCTAAATTTGACGAGGTCTCGAATGTGTTTTGTGTCAGCACTTTCTTGACAAGTGAAGTGTGTTTAAGGTTCGCCGATTCTTTTGTGAGCAGTTTTCTCATACCAGTGTCACACGTTGTTTGCTGTGTGGCGGGAGAAATGTTAATTACTGCAACAGGCAAAACAAACTGCAGATAACACTTGCAGATGTCCAGGACTAACTGGCGGTGGAAGATATATTTAACATCACTCCTACATTCTCCTCCTCCTCCTCCTCCTCCTCCTCTTCTTATTGTATAATTTAGGCTATATTTATTTATGAAAAAAGTAGTTCCGTGAAGAACTATACAGCCCATTTTCATATATCCTACTTATGTTAATTGCCTCTATCAACATACAAATGTTCAGTTTGATTGCTGTAATAGATTCGTAGATATTGAGAACCGTCTAAATATTTCGGATGGTTACCAAGTTGGATTTTTATATAAAGGCCTTAGAGTTATGTACTATTACATACAGTTGAAGGCCTAAATCCAACATGGTGATCCATCCGAAATATTTAGACGGTTCTCAATACCGACGAATCTATTACAGCAATCAAACTGAAATTGTGTATGTTGCAATTAACATAAGTAGGATATATGAAAATAGGCTGTAAATTTCTCCACGGAACTACTTGTAACATTTGAGATTTACCCTCTTTGGACTGCATGTAAACAATCAATTTTATTTGTGTCTAGATCTTGTTCTTCTATCGGCCTTGACATCCTCCCAGTATTTCTTGAGTCCATCGATCAATGCCTTCTTTCGTGCTTCTGGTAGAGGCCCTCTCCATCTCCTGGCCTCAGATTCGACTTTAAAATTTTGATAATTTTTTACAGTTTGTAGAAATTCAAATCTGTCCTGGATATTCGTTTCTGGAATACCAATTTGCATCAGGTCTTTCTCACATTCTAAGAGCCATCTCCATTTCGTTGCCTTTGGCTTTGTGAAATTCCAGATTTTCTTAGTCAGTCGGTCTTCAGTCATACGGAAGATGTGCCCGTAGAACAGCAATCTTTTCTTTCTGATGGACGACATTAGTCTACTGGTTATATCTTGGAGTATAGATATTAGTTATTTATTAATATTTAAGCGAAAATTCCCCTACAGGAGAGCGATTAAACTTGGATCACATGATGTCATTTGGAGGCGTGTCTCCTCCGCTCCTCCCAAAATCTCTTCATTCTCGCGGAATGTTCCCTCTTCCTCTCATCCGTCAAAATTTTCCCAGGTTGTCTTAATGATCTTGGTTCCAACTTAAAATTTGCGATTTTCGTCTGGCACTCAGTTCGGTCTTCGAAATTTTCTTTGCTAATTTCTTGTAAGTCTCTCTGTACCTCTTTAAGCCATTCTGTGCCACATTTACTCCTTGTTATGATACCAAGTAGTTTCTTTGGCAATCTGGAGGTGGCCATCCTGTGGATGTGAGTGTAAAATTTGGCTCTGCGTTTTCTAATTTCGTCTGTTATCGTATTGATCTTTTGATAGAGTTCTGTTATAGGACTCTTCATCCAAATGCCGTTCTGTTGATTGCTCCATAGATCTTCCGGAGAATTTTTCGCTCCTGCTCTTCCAGTTCCCTAATCTTGAAATGACCATCGATTACTATTGTTTCAGCGGCATATGTTGCTTCTGGAAGAATAACTGTTTTATAATGTCGTAATTTGGCGTTCGTCGAAATGCATTTCTTGTTCAAATGTGCCCACATAAGCCTCTAGGCCTTCTGGGGCTTAGTGATTCTGTCTTCATTGGCGATTCGATTAAGTCTTGAGGGCTGAATACATTCGCCAAGGTATTTAAAAGTGCAGACTTGGGGGATTTTACCGTATTTGGTGTTTAAAGGGGATTTATTCTCCGGCCTTCTCTCCATATATTTGGTCTTGTCGTAAGAGATAGTTATTATTATTATTATTATTATTATTATTAATATTATTATTATTATTATTATTATCATCATTATTACATTAATATTTTGCCCTTTATAGCGATGGTACATACAATTGGGGATGGAATACAATAACATTTATTTTTCTATCGACTTAGCCTACGTGTACAGTAGTCTATGCAAATTTTGAGCCTGGGAGATTGACTTTCAGGATGTTCCTTTGTTAGCGCTTGAGTTTGGAGGTAGGTTAAGGAATTTGTTGAGCCTAAACCTTCAATGCAGAAGATGAATATTTCATTTTTGCTTCTCTTCTTTCAATGCACTTCAAACAGTCTGTTCCACTCCATCTTATTCTAAAACACTGACAGATGTTCCGTCTGGAACATGAGTCGAGCAGGGCTGAAATGCGATCCTCCTTCTCTGTCTTAGATTACAACCACTGGATATCGAACCCGGCAGCTTTGGTAATGTAAGACAGAGGCGATATCCGTTTTCAAGCGCTTCCGATCTCGCTATTTCATTCGCAATGGATGGCTGCAATTCTGGTGCCGTGCCGCGTAGAATGTCAAGTAGGTAGCTAAACGGGGAATCACAGCACAGTGAACCATATACTCCGTCACGTACTGGAAGGTAATTCAAGACCAACTAGTGGTACGTGAAACTTAATTCTTTCCTACTTTCTTCATCGATTACTTTTCACTAAATTTCTTTGACTTTCCAAAGATAAGGGGTACTGTCTGGAAGAAGAGTAAACTTGGATGGTTGGTTCCTCAGTTGAGAGGCTGCGACAACGCGGTCATGTAGCCTCGTGTACTATGGGTGTGTGTAGAATCTGTCTGATAACCGGTGTTAATTGTGATGACTGTATTAGTGTGTGTTATCTGTTTTATAAATTAAGTACAGACTGCAACTTATAATTTTTCAAATAGTTCCTACTTTTGCCACCAAGCGCCACCGTCAACGACTACTAGGCCAAGTTCAGAACTGAGCTACTAGACGCCACCGCAGTCGGCTCTTGGCAACGAACGTAGGAACCTGAGCGTTGTTTACATTCTTAACCTATCCAATTTAGCTTCACACAGGTGTAATTAGTGGAAGGTTCTTTAACATGCCATAAATCTATGACATGGGACCGCCGGCTTTACTTCCCCTCCGAAGGAAGGCATACTGAGGGATTTTTAACGCCCTTAACAAATCCGACGGCTTCGGCCGGGTTTGAACCCGCTATCTTGGGTATAGAAGCTCAGCATGCTACCGACTACGCCACCGAAGCCGCTTGTATTAGTTTGTGTTATCTGTAATTCAGGTAAGGACTGCAGACGATCAATTTCAAGTAGTTCCTACTTTTGCTACCAAATGCTACCGTCAACGACACCTAGCAGCGGACTTGGCTACTAGATGCCAACGCACCTGGCGGTTAACGTTGGAACTTAATAGAGCGTTAATCAAATCTAACCAACAAATTGAGCTTCACACAATTGTATTTAGTGGAAGGTTCTTTTACATGCCATAAAGCAATTTACCACATTCAACAGCCTCAATATCTCTCAATAAAAACGGATATACAATTATTTAAAACGGCCATAGTACCAATAGCGACTTATGGAATCCACATAATTTGGGACAAACTTAAAGAAAACGACCTAGAAAGTCAAAAGCCCGCTATATGAAAAGAGTCTTGGGTATCGGTAAGACAGCGCTGTCAAGACTGACTTATGTCTTCACAATAGAAATTTTCTTCATAGAAGACATTAGACTACATTATGCTACTGCCGCGCACCGAGGTCTATGAGTGTGCCCTTCGAATACTCAAAGAAAAGCAAATCTCTATCAGGGATGATTTCTACTCTAAGGATGAAAACTTAACACAATAAATGGCAAATTAAGTGCATTTACTTGTGAAATGACATTCCTTTTGACAGATGGGAGTTCTGTTTGTGCATCAATATGCCCCACACCTCGTCATTTCGACCCATAGGCGAAATACGAAGGCTGTTTTTTAAGTAATGGCCTTTTTTAAGCCCGTAGTTAGTGCACACGCCGCAACAAGCGTGCGCGCTACGTCCCGGCATCCTTTGCGAACAAGCAGGCGTCAGTTGCAGCTGTGTAGCTAACCTGTACGCTCAACTGTGCATCTTTACAATGTTCAAGATTATTGATTCGCCTGCCGCGTGTGAGGTACTATCTGTGATACTTTATTGAGTGCAAGAAACATGTCGGCTGCAGACATTCATCGCCAGCTTTGTGAGGTGTATGGTGGTAATGCAATGACGGAAGGTAATGTGCGAAAAAAGGGTACGCGAGTTCAAAAGTGGCCGTGAAAATGTTCATGATGATGAACGCTCAGGTCTGTGATCACAGATGACTTGGTGACTGCAATTGACACGAAAATTCACGACAGACCGAAGATTCATGATAACCACTCTGTCAATGGATTTTCCTCAAGTGTGAATTCTTGGTTGTCAGAGCAGGCGGCAAACTTTTATGCAGAGGGATTTCAGAACTTAGTTTTAAGGTATGACAAGTGCCTAAATAAACAAGGCAATTATGCAGTAATATAGAGGAAGGTATGTAAAACCTAAAAATAAATGTGGTTTCAAAATAAATAGTTCGGTTTATAAAAGAAAACGGCCCTTATTTAAAAAACAGCCCACAACTTTTTAGAACATGTATGTCACACCATCACATGCTATTCTTATGATCCTTACGCAATGTTTTGAGCACAAGAGAAGGGTTGCCTTGTGACTTCACTTCCTGGCCGTTACTCCTTGGGGTGGTACCGGCCACGGTGACCGAGAGCGGTAGCGCACTACCTCGTGTTTCACTGCCATCGGGAGAGCGTGGGTTCGAATCCCACCTCAGTCATCCTGAAAGTGGTTTTCGTGGTTTCCGATTTTCACTACCAGGAAAATACCGGGACAGTTCCTTTCAATAGGTCCACGGCCGATTTCCTTTCATAACCCATCCTGAAAGAAAAATACATGCCCATTGGCTGCATTAATACAATTATTATACAAGGGTGATCGGGTGGACAAAAAAAATCGGACTGAGAGTGCACTGCCATTCGTGGGCACAGTAGAGAGTTCTCCCGCTAGATGGGGTTAATAGAGACCTTCACGAAACAACTGCCCAGAAGGCGTCGTCAGTTTGTATGTGACCGTTTAATCGTAGTGTTGTTTTTCTCTTACTGTTCTCGTGTTCCGCCTGCGAAGTCGTATAGGCACATTTAAAAGAACAAAGAGTGTATTTGAAAATTTGTTTCCTGCTTGAAAAATCGGCAACAGAAGCTTATCAATTGCTTCAACAGGCTTTCAAGGAGCCACACACAAGTTTTTGAGTGGTTTGGGCGCTTTAAACGTGGTGAGATGAGTGTTGAAGACCTTGCTCGTTCTGGGTGCACTTCAACATCTCCAAAATAATGATAAAAACTTGGAGCAAATCCACAAAAAAAAAAGAAAAAAAAAAGAAAGAAAAAAAACGGGATGGTCGTTTCACGATCGACGAATTTTCAGAAGTCAGGAGTGAATTGGAGCTCGTGTCAAAGGATTTTGACTGAGGATTGGCAAATGTTCCATATTTTCATATCTTTGCCCTAACGAAAGAAAGAAAGAAAGAAAGAAAGAAAGAAAGAAAGGAACAAAGAAAGTAATGTTAAAAGAATAAACAAAGGTAAATTAAGGACTATGATCCCTTGCCGAGAATTCTTTAGCACTGCGTGTTTTTACAGACTAAAATAATTTATGAGCAAAATTTTAGCTTTGACAACTCACCCAAGTGTAAGTTCATCCATTAGTAAGCTCAGAACTGATTATGGTAATCAGTTTTTCTTAGTCATTACATCAAACTTGAAAACTATCCCTGATTAAATAACTGAGCTGAGTATTGATAACAAAGTAACGCTTGAACATGAAATGTAGTTAGCTTGTGCAATTCAGCTGGAACTCAGAATAGTGAAACATAAAATAGAATTTATCTCTGAGCTCTCTATTCAGTGGAATAGACGAGGACAAACAAGAGAGACGCTTTGAACCGCGCTATGCAACTGTTTATCACACCGTGCGGATGATCAAAGGGAACACTGTGTTTTAATATAAATACAGGGTCTTTCATATAAAGTAAGAATGGCAAGCGGTGGTTTCGTTATCCGCTGCTGCAGTGGCCTTCGCCGAGCTTGTGGCGTGCCACGGCCCCCTGCTGTACTATTGAAAGCGCTCGCATAGTATATACTTGACCTTGGAATAAGCGTGCAGTCACCAGTCTGAACCTCAGCTGCTAACATGGTGAGACAGTCATCATCGCAACATCGTATTTTCGTACGAGTCGGCTCGGTGGGTACGTGATGCCTTTCTTCAGCAATTTCCTGATGAAGTGCCACCTTCACTCGCACAGATTTGCGTAATTGTAAATAAGTTTTACACTACTGGCTCAGTGCTCAATAAAAAACATTAAAAAATCAGAGACACTCAGAGAACTCACACGCGTCAGTCAGAATGTGGTTAACAGATACAATGCCTGTATAACCCAAGAAGGAGAACGCTTCCAGCATCTTTTATAAGGTAAGATTTCATATAGGATTGTACACACGCTTGAAGCAGGGGGCCACGGCTCGCCAAAAGCTCGGCCAAGGCCACCACAGCAGCGGATAACAAAACCGCCGATTGCCGTTCTTACTTTATATGAAAGACCCTGTACACTACAATAGATGGTGGGCTTAAAATAAAGTAAAATACTCATTCCTCATCCATTAAATCTCTAAACAGCAGTTACTGTATGAATGATGTAAACACACAATGCATAGACTCTTCAAATACTATGTAATTTTAGGGACAGATGACTTCGTAGTTCCGCCCCTTAAAACAACAATAACTAACTATGTAATTTTCATTTTCGCAGTATAAACATGACGAATAGAAGCCATAGTGAAGTCATTCACCGAGTTTGTTCGAATTAGTGGCCTACGGAAGCCATTCATCTAGTTGGTCAAGTCAAGTTTTCGGGCAGTTACGTCCCCTAGCTTGCAAAGCGCGCTAGCGGGCAATGTGAGCGCGAAGCGCAAACAATCGCCCATGGGACGGTGACGGGCACTAGTGGTCCTAAACGGTGCTCCTTTTAGCCTTTAATTGGTAATTAATATGATAGTTAAATAAATTTTATCTCCTAGTTTGTATTGAGGGGAGAATTATTTATTTATTTATTTATTTATTTATTTATTTATCGTATGGCTTTTAGTGCCGGGAGTGTCCGAGGACATGTTCGGCTCGCCTGAGTCTGTAGCTGCTTCCAGCGGACACCCTAAAGGGTGAGCTACAAGTTCCGTTTAATTTCAAGAAGTTCCAACTTTCGCCACCAGATATCAATGCTACCTAGTGGTGAACGTTGGAACTTTGATAGAGCGTTCTGACGAAATCTAACCTAACAATTTTGCTTTACACAAGTTTAGACTGTGAAAGGATATGTTACAGCCATAAATCTATGACATGGGACCGCCGGCTTTACTTCCCCTCCGAAGGAAGGCATACTGATGGATTTTTAACGCTCTTAAAAATGTTTTTAAGTAATTGTTGATTTAAGTAGTTAAATTATTAGTTGACTTAATAATTGGTTGCATTTTGACGTAGTTTAAAACTTGAAATGACCTTTGTCCGGTCAGACTTACAGCGGCACTAGTTTCTTTGTTCGATCGCTCGTTGGCTTAAAGCAGCAGCTTCATATGGTATACTATGCCATTGTTAATATCCCCCCCCCCCCCAAGAAAAATTAGGCCTTTGTAAAAGTGGCAGTCTTATGTAAATATTGAATGTTTTCTATATTTTAATTCCCCCACGAGTTAGGAACGTCATGATCATGAGACCTGTGTATTAATTTTTGGGTGGACGGATCTATTTCTTACACCGCAAAAGCGATAGCATATCGCAAAATTCAAATTAAACTTTCAAAGGAAACTTCAGGAAATACCTGAAGTATACACAAATACGGTAAACGATCGTTTTAAAAGTATCAGTGGTCACAGCGAAATTAATTTCTCGCCATTACTAGTTGTCAGCGACTTCCGTTAGTTTGCAAGTAGACTTCGCGGATTGTTTGACTTTAGTTTTCATAGCAAGTTAACTCTAGAGCTTTAGCTGAGAACAAATAATATCTAGCTCACGTGAGATTATGATTCACATTTTTAGTAACCCTTCCAGAGACATTATCGTTTTTATTGTCTCCTGCTTGGAAGTCGGACTAACATATCAGCTATGTAACATCATTCCTGATGCATCAGTGCCACGCGTAACATTACTATTGTTTGTTACTTTATTTTACCTTAAGTTTTCTCGCTGTATCCAGACCTACAACACGGGGCGAAACGGTACGGGATTCTTTCACGTATTTTAACGAAGCCAACTACTTACAGTATATTAATTTGTCACTGGTTTATGTGAAACACAAAGAATTGTGGATTGTATTGATTTCAACGATGATCAGATACAGAATCAAATACTGTCACCATAAAAAGCGTATTAAAACTGCTCTACGTACGAGTACAATAGTGATTTGGTATTGCATGTTAAGTGAATATGTTTATTAATTTTTTGTAAGACCAAGAATACAACGAAACGTATTAAAAGCAATCAGAAAACTAACAATTTGATCCAATGAGATAATAACTAAATTCAAGTCTGTCTATCTTTGGTCTTCTGTACTCTTTGACACATTCTTTCTTCATTTTAAGAGCTGCCACAGTAACATTAAGTTGAAATTACGTGTTTTACGTGACCGTTAATCTCGTGATCATGAGCCACGGGACCTCCATTTTTCGTGGAATCTGAACCACAGGACATGGCTTTCCACTTTGAAGATCACTCATGCATTGACCGAGAATCGAACCCGGTTTTCCGTGATGAGAGGCCAACAGCTTTACCGCTGTGCCACCACGCTCCCTCACAGTAACATAAATCGACGGCTGAAGCACTTGCGAGCAGGTCCCACAATTTGCCAGGTCCGCCGCGAACAGCTGAAACGCAGCTGAGTGATTACATTATATCAGAAATGTGCCTTTTTCAAAATGTGATAACCCTTCTGCTATACAACACGGACAGAAGTAGCTACACTCACTAACGCGCAGCGCTAGGCCATGGAGTCAAGTTTTCTGCGGACTCAGTAAAGCTGAGTTCGAACCCCATCATCGACCGTCCGTTAAATGGTTTACCGTGGATTCCAATTTTCAACTCTAAGAAAATGCCGGGAAGGTACCTTCCGATAGACCACGGCCGCTGCCTTCCATGTCCTTGCCCAATCATCTTCATTCATTTGATTCCCAGGCTGGCTTCAGGAAGGGCGTCTGGCCGTAAAAACAACCGCCACATAGTCTTTCATTGCATCTCATCCCCGACCCCGCTGAAGAAAAAACGGGAATAATACGGGGTAGACATACATACATTCATTCTGCTATACATACAATACTCGGAACATATTGTGGAGCAATTAGCAGCAACAATGAACCAGTTTAAGTTAATTAGGAGAAAAGATATAGAGTTCTAAACTTCATGTTAATTTTGTAATTTATCTTCCACCCAGATATTCTTTTTAATTCTTTATTTTTTACAATAAATCTACTAGAATCTGTGATAACAATGTCAAGACAACTGAATTATTTGTGATGAAATTTCATCACTAGTGTCGATAAATACCCTTAAAGAGTGTACAAGTCAAAGATAATTTGGAAAATATATCTCCCCAGCGTAAATCGAAGATACTCTTGAAAAGCTATGCCAATAACTTTGAAGTGTATAAGTCATAAATTATCATGAAAATATATGCCGATACTTTTAAAATTAACTCATAGATAAACTGGAAAAGATATCTCACCAAAAGTAAGTCAATGATACTCGCGGAAAGATATGACCACGCAAGTGAGGAAGCAGTGTGTGTGATGGATCACGGCTACCTGTGGGATTCATCTAATATTGCTCTTGCGTGCAGAATAATAAGTCGTGTGCTCTTCACAATACGGTAATGGAGAGCCACATCATTGTGATGCAGCACGGCAGCTGAGATATATAGGCTCGTAGTCTTCTCTTAAAGATGAACAATAAATTCAGCACAGACAGTAATGAAGCCTGATTTATATTGCCCGCGATATAAGCGCTTTGCTTTACTTTATCTCCCGACGGCAATCCCTCAGGATATTGAGCTGAAGCCACATTCTTCTTGCTCTTATTTCCCCCTTGTTTCTGTCAAGAATAAAACACACTAAAATATTCCTTCTTCCTAGAAATCTCTTATCAATTATGAATGAGTTTCGAATAAACACACACGAGAAATTGGTAAACTATCAGTGGAGTGTTATTTGTGAATGTTGGTTTACAAAGCTCCTTCTGGCAAACAACACAAGGAAGTGCTCTTTGTTAAATTAAATGGAGGATTGTGGGTAAAGCCTCATTTTCAAACGCGTGGTAGGCCTACGCGCGGCAAAGGGAAAGCGGAACGTTCAAGATCACGCTTCTTGTTCACTTCACACTCCAACCAATTCCCATCAAAGAATATACAGGATGTATCAAAATGAATATCGGGGTTTTAATAATAATAATCTTTATTGCAGCCTGTGGCCATGTTGTTGACGTACAGTATACATTTCGTACACTAGTCTGTGCTGTATGCCACTATCGACATGGTTCGTTTTGGGCAAGAAACGATATGGTACATTTCACATACATTCCCACATAGTTCAACAAGAAGTTCCGTGAAGAACTATACAGCCTACTTTTCATGCCAATGATTATTCTACAGAATATGAACCTATCTAGAATAATGACGAAATTAAGTTGCTAATATCGGAATTTCCAATTAGTTCGAAATACTATATACCTGGCATAATGTATCCTAATAGAGCACTACAGTTGGCAGCCCTGATGACTGAATATATTCTTAGTTCCGTCTCTTAAGGTACAAAATACAAAATTTGGTTGAAGTCCAATGAATAGCATGGACGTTACATGCAGTTAAACATTGGATCTAACAGCGCGCGTAAAATCATGTTGGCAACAATGTCATGCATGTATTGGTCAGAAATAATCTGAAATAATATGATCTATTTTTGTGCCAATTTTGAATGAAATCCATTAGTTAGTATAGACGTTACATGCATTTTAAAATTGGACCTATCAGCAGGCTTAGAATCATGTTGGCAGCACTGACGTATATTAGTTACTCCAAATTCGTCTAGAATGCCAGGTACTATACGTGTGCAAAGTTTAGAGCTATTGGCTTGCATACTTTCTGATATATTGATATTAGGGTAACAAAAATAGGGACAGCACATATTAACAGTTGGCAGCACTGGTTGCTCCTTAGAATACGCATAGTCATATCTGTTATGGTACACATAGCACATACGAAATTTGGTTGAAATCCAAATGATAGTATGGAAGTTACATGTATTTAAAGTTGGACCTGTCAGCAGGCTTAGAATCATGTTGGTAGCACTGACGTATATAAGTTACTCCAAATTAATATAGAATGTCAGGGACTATACGTGTGCATAGTTTAAAGCTGTAGGCTTGCATACTTTCTGATATATTGGTATTTGGATAAAATAAATTAGGAGCATTTATTAACAGTTGGCAGCCCTGGTAGGTCTGAAGAATACGCTCAGTCATATCTGGTTATGCACACATACAACATACGAAATTTGGTTGAATTCTAATTGATAGTATAGAAGTTATATGCATTTAAAAATTGGACCTATCAGGAGGCTTATAATCATTTTGGCAACACTGCCATGTTTAGCCTCCTGGAAATTAAACTGAAATATTATGATCTGTATGTGTGCCAATTTTGAAATAGCTCCCATTCATACTTTCCAAGATATCCAACATGGAGATCAAATTTCAATTGCGATTTTTTAGCAGTTGGTAGCACTGACATCATTTTCAAATATGGCCGTGAGATATTCAGGTATAGATCTTTACTCCTACCAAATTTTGTTTCGATTGCTGCAGCCGTTTGGGAGTTGATAGGGGGGGACACACACACAGCCAGACAGACAGACAGACAGACAGACACACATTTGCCCGATCTCATAAGTCTACTTTTTCCTCATTTTTGCAAAATGTGAAAAGTAGGCTAAAAATACAATTTCCATCTGGATTAAGGAACACCTTCCTTGAGCAGATCTTGTGGTGAAACCCATGCAGCCTACCGCAAGTCTGGTCACGACATGTCGCAATTCACAGAATGGATGCATCCATCTTCGGTCCAACATCGCAATTGACGTGTAGAATTCCCTGGGTATGTCCTGATTTTTAGCCTATTTTCAATTTTGAAAAAATAGGCTTATGAGATCACCTTTTGTCCGTGTGTGTGTACGTGTGCGTGTGTGTGTGTGTGAGGTGTGTGTGTGTGTCCCCCTAATAAAATCTAAACGGCCGGAGCGATTTCAATGAAACTCGGTAAGTTCATAGCACTATTCCCGGCGACCCCGACCGTGCCCTTCAAATTTTGTTACGTCTCACCAATCCAACATGGCGGCTGTGCGAAATATTTCACCGGCATTCAATATCTCCGAAACTATTCCCGATATCACCCTGTAATTTTTTCGGTGATAAGGGGAAATACTAGAGGTTCACCTATGTCACTTTTGAAAAACTGGTAACTACAAAACCAACATGGCGGCCACGCGAATTTGCGACATTTAAATGGACGTTTCTCTC
The DNA here is from genome assembly GCA_946902985.2 of Meconema thalassinum. NCBI lineage: Eukaryota > Metazoa > Arthropoda > Insecta > Orthoptera > Tettigoniidae > Meconema > Meconema thalassinum. The sequence goes on along the minus strand of OX336393.1, from coordinate 364,592,005 downwards.
GATTTAACCAACCAAACGTAATAAACCTTGGTACAGTATATGTTTATACACATTGTAATGCACTGACATCTAACTTGGTTCCATTGTTTACATAACCACAAAATGACGGATGTGCGAAATATTTCACCGGCATTCCATATCTCTGAAACTATTAGCGGTATCACTCTGAAATTTTGTACGGAGATAAAGGGCACTACTGGAAGTTCACCAATAAGACTTTCAAAAATCGGTTAACTACAAAACGAACATGGCGACCAAGCGAATTTGAAAATTTTAAATAGACTTTTCTCGCGATTTAATGTTCCAAACGCAATGAAATCTGGTAAAGGAAATGTTTATACACATTGTAATGCACTGGAGTCTAATTTAGTTCAATCGTTTAGATAACCTCAAAATGGCGGCTATGCGTAATATTTCACTGACATTCTATATCTCCGAAACTATTACAGATATCACCCGGAAATTTTGTACGTTGATAAAGGGTACTGATACAAGTTTGTCCATGCAACTTTCATAAACCTCTAAAGTACAAAACAAACATGGCGGCCAAGCGAATTTGAAACATTTTAATAGACTTTTCTCGTGATTTAACTCTCGGAGCGCAGTAAAATGTGATACAGTAAATGATTTTACATATTGTAATGCACTGGCATCTAATTTAGTTCACTTGTTTACATAACCTCAAGATGGCGGCTGTGTAAAATTTTAAAATTAAGTTTTTATTTCTTGTGTCGTAATCATGCGATCGAAGTGAAAGTTCGAATAATGAACCTAGGCAATTGTCCTTGAATGGTACATAACTCAATGGCCTGTACATATAACAATCCAAAATGGCGAGGATCCGAAATATTTAGACCGTTCTCAATATATATGAATCTTTTACAGCAATCAAATTGATTTTCTTTTATGTTCATAGAGGCTATGAACATATGTTCACCTATAGGACTTTCAGTAACCTGGTGAGCTCAAATCCAACATGGCGGCGACGCGATGTATAAATATTTAAATGGACGTTTCTCGCGAATTAACTATCCGAGTGTAGTGAAACGATGCACGTTAAATGCCTATACAAATGTTAATCCAAAGGCATCTAATTTATTTCAATTGTTTGCACAATCACAAGATGGCAGCTGTGTGAAATTTTAAAATCCCGTTTTTACTTCTGTTCTAATCAACCGATTGAAGTTTGAATACCACACGTACACAATAATCTTAATGTAATAGTACAAAAATAAAAATCCAACCTGGCGACCATCTGAAATATTTAGACGGTTCTCAATATCTACGAATCTATCACAACCTTCAAACTGAAATTTATTATTATTTATTTTTATGTTGATAGTGGCAATTAACATGATTAGGATATATGAAAATAGGCTGTATAGTTCTTCACGGAACTACTTGTTATTCTGTAGATCTTGCAGCAGTTTTCTGTAACTGTCTGAAATTGGAAGTAGTAGTAACATTCGTAGGTCTTCTATTAAAAAAGTCTCTCTAGCAAGCTCGTATACAAGTATTGACTTGGTTGTCTTTGCTACTCCAAGGACTCTTTTGAGAAATCGAAATTTTACTTTTTCTATTTCATCTAACTGTCTGAAGGTAAGAAATTCCCATATTAGCTCAAGTCCGTATGTCAAAACGGGCAGTACCTTTGTTCTAAAACGTGCCATTGCTGTCTCAAGTGATATTAGGGTAATATATCTGATGGCATTTATACCTTTTATTGCAGCGGCTGTTTTTGATCTTATATGCAGTTGAAAACTTTTTCCTGTAACCTGTAGGGTGAAACCTAGGTATTTGAAATTTGTGACGACTTTTAGTTTTTTCCCGTCGCATATCACTTGATCAGAACTTGATGGCCTACGACCGTTTATCATTTCTGTCTTGTCCGCATTAATTGTAACTTAATTTGTCTATGGCAGTTTGCAAATCATTTATCTGCTCTGAAGCAATTGCCATATCGTCTGCATATATGTATAATTTAGCTTATGTTGTTTCCCGAATTCTGTCACCAAGATCATATATAAACACATTGAATAACGTAGGACTGAGGGGGTCCCCTTGCAATACACCATTTGTTTGCATTATCCAGGTTGACTGTCCAACTCCATCATAGATTTGTATATAGTTTTCCGCTAATATGTTTGATATGAGCGATGTTACCCTTGTTTAAGGCTTTATAGTTTTTATTACAGTTAACGTACGATTATAAATAATACATCAATTCAAATGAAAGAGCAACTCAAACAGTTTGTCCTACTAGTGTTCGTAACTGTGCGCATGCGGAAGCACTTGTTCCTCCGTCTTCCGCTAGAAGCGCCAGTAGCCAAGATGGCGACTAGGGAGAAGAAAAGTTCTTTGTGTTTTACAATTTGGTGTTTGCAAGGACTGAATCTGTAGTTGCAGTGCAACGTGCGTTCCGTATTACGTTTCGGGTGACATCGCTTGTTTCGCATGGCCTCCACGTTCACCCGATCCGACGCCATGTGATTTTTAACTCAGGGGGTTCGTAAAGGCTCATGTGTATGTGCCTCCGCTACCAGCTGACCTAACCGATTTAAGAAACAGGATTGGTTGGTTCCTCAGTTTAGGGGCTACGACATCGCGGTCATGTAGCCCCGTGTACTTTGGGTGTGTGTAGAATCTGTCTGATAACCGGTGTTAATTGTGATGGCTGTATTAGTGTGTGTATCTGTTTTTTTAATTCAAGTAAGGACTGCAACTTTGAATTTTTCAAATAGTTCCTACTTTTGCCACCAAACACCACCGACAACGACTACTAGGCCTAGTTCAGAACTTAGCTACTAGACGCCACCGCAGTCGGCTCTTGGCAACGAACGTAGAAACCTAAGAGCGTTGTTTGCATTCCTAACCTATACAATTTAGCTTCACCCAGGTGTAATTAGTGGAAGGTTCTTTAACATGCCATAAATCTATGACATGGGACCGCCGGATTTACTTCCCCTCCGAAGGAAGGCATACTGAGGGATTTTTAACGCTCTTAAAAAATCCGACGGCTTCGGCCGGGTTTGAACCCGTTATCTTGGGCATAGAAGCTCAGCTTGCTACCGACTACGCCACTGAAGCCGCCAAAAACAGGATTGAAGCATTGTTGCAACAATTGCTCCAGAGACACTGAGGAAGGTTTGGGACGAACTCGGCTATCGACTGGATGTGTGCCGTATGACGAATGGTGCTCACATTGAATACTTGTAGGACAAACTGTTTGAGTTGCTATTTCATTTGACGTATTATTTATAATTGTAAGTCAACTGTCTAATAAATAGGCTACTACAAAGCCTTAAAACCCCGATATTCATTTTGGTCCATCCTGCATAGTATTCCAGTATTAATAAACCAGCAATGCATCTACAATTGCATCAAATGGATTGCAATGATACCACAGCCTCCTAGAACAACTCTGGTTTTAATGTTAGTTAGTTATTGAGGTTTTAAGGAGCGGAAGTACGAGGTCATCTGTCCCTAAAGGTTTCAACGTTGAAAACATTTCTTAGCAGAAAAAAGAAGAGCATAAACGTAAAATTAGGCAATTTCCTCAATTGCGTCAAACGTTGAAGGGCTAAAGGGCCCAGATAGCTTTCAAATTGTTAGTCTTGGAGAGCTCTATCACACTTAAGAAACCAAGATAGCGGGTTCAAACCCGGCCAAAGCCGTCGGATTTTTTAAGAGCGTTAAAAATCCCTCAGTATGCCTTCCTTCGGAGGGGAAGTAAAGCCGGCGGTCCCATGTCATAGATTTATGGCATGTTTAAGAACCTTCCACTAATTACACCTATGTGAAGCTAAATTGTATAGGTTAAGAATGTAAACAACGCTCTTAGGTTCCTACGTTCGTTGCCAAGAGCCGACTGCGGTGACGTCTGGTAGCCAAGTTCTGAACTAGTAGTTGTTGACAGTGGCGTTTGGCGGCAAAAGTAGGAACTACTTGAAAATTGATCGTGGGGGATGCGATACTCGGCATATAAACTCATCATTAAGAATAAAAAGACATATGTCTGAGGGTTTTTCGATGTCGTGTATATTATGAGGTGTATGTGTGAAAAGTAGGGGTTGAAGGATTCCTCACGGAGCAAGTATCTCTTTAATGACAGAGGCATAAAGTATGAAACTCAGGGAAGGGGAGGGAAACAGCTTGAAAAAAAAGTAAATAGGTGGACGACAGTTTTTTCATAAATCCAATTTAAGGGGCCCATGGGGAGGGGTGAAATTCTGGGGAAAGAAGTCCACTAAGGAAGGATTTTTAGATATTCACTCATCATCCACCAGCCAAACCAATTGCAGTTAAAAACTTGAAATTTTTAAGATCTGTTCGTTGTATGTCGAAATCATCCACTAAGGATGGATTTTTGGATATTCATGATCTGAAGGGGTGTTAAGGGGGTTAAACTTGCATTTCATTGAACAAGTTGTTTCATTTGGGGATGTGATATTCGGCTATAAATTAATCAATAAAAATAAGCAGACATATCTATAAGGGTTTATCGATATGGTGTATATTATGAGGTGAAAGGGGAGACAATTGGGGGTTGAAGGATTCTTAACGGAGCGTGTATCTCTTAAACGACATTAGCGAGAAGTTTAAAATTCAGCGGAAAAAATCAGCTTAAAAATAAGTAAATAGGTGTTCGACCGGTTTTTTCATAAATCCCATTTAAGGGGTTCATGCGGAGGGGTGAATTTCTCAAAAATAAATGAAAGAAAATGTCCTGACTGACTCACTCACTCATCATCGCCCATCCAAAATTATTGAAGTTAGAAACATTAAATTTTGGGGATATGTTCGTTGTATGTCGAAAACGTCCACTAAGGAAAGATTTTTGGATATTGAGGTTCTAAAGGGGTGTTAAGGGGGTAAACGTGCATTTCATTGAATAACAATATCTCACAAGTGGTTTCATTTGGGGATGTGATACTTGGCATATAAACTAATCATTAAAAACAAGATGTTCAGCAAAGAACATATAGCCTACTTTCTCCTAAATGTATGGGTATATTTATAACTCTTTGTCCTCATCCCTAAAACCACCTCTACCACCATGTAGTGTTTGTTTTCTTTTAAATTGATAATTAGCCAGTAAGTGTCAAAATCAATATTATATACTTTATGATGATTGAATAACAAAACTACTAACTTATTGTAATGCATTCACGTCCGTTAATCTCTATATTAAGCCAGTCTGCAAACTTAAGGATCTATCGTTTTGGGTACCTTCCCCTTAAAAAATCCGCGCCAATCACAGTAGGTTGGTGCTGCGACCTAGCAGTGAATTCATATTTATCTAGTACGCCTCTGGGTGTTCAACGAGTAGGCAGTTTAAAGTAGCCAGGAGGGAGGCGATCCAACTGGCAGTGTTTAATGATAGAGCGTACAGTCACTCGTCCTGCTAGAAGGACCTTCCGGAAGTACACAGCGGTGCGTCCTTCCAGCAGGACTTGGGACCCTTATGGCAAATGTTTGAACTGGCCTTCCAGCAGGACGCGTCCTTCCGGCAGTACTTTGGGTTATCAGAGCGTAATAATATTGCAGTTCTGGTACTGGGCAAACAATAAAAGTCTGTAAATATTCTAAAATATTCAATATGACTCATATTGACTAATACAATAACTGTCTCTTAACAACATATTGACTCTAAAATATATAAACGTATAAAGTATAAACGTGTTTTCTTATAGTACAGAGACTAAATAAATGTATGAGCGACGGCGCGTCCATCACTCGAGAATAAATAAATAAAAAAAGCCTAGTTGTGTTTTTGTCAATATCCCACTGCTCAGTTGCACAACTACACGTAATTTAAACTACAGTACCATGACATTTACTGATATCATAATTACTAGCAAATAACGAGCGACTCCATGCATCTCCGCTGTTTGGAGCATCGAAATAGGTAGCAAAAACATAAACACAGTCACCATTACGTATAATCGCCGCCATTACTGAACGGTCAGAGCTACCAACTTCAGACTTGCATGCGCTGATTCGTTACATTTCCCTCTATATAATGAAAAAAAGAACGGTCCTGCCAGCAGGACGCTTCGTCCTCATATAAGCAATTGAATTACGTACTGAAATGAGGACCTAACTTCCTGCCGGCAGTGCCTTGTACGTTCTATCATTAAAGGTAATCGGAGCGCGATCGTGGCTAATAGTCGAACTACCAGTATTACAAAATTGCCATACTTTAGGAGGCCAGGTATTCACACAGCGGTATATTTGGAACAATACTACCCACATAACCCACAAGAGGACAGCACCGTACAGAGACATTAAGAAGGCTGTGGTTGATTACAACGTGTATCTAATTCTTCTATTCTCCTTTTCGTAATGTCTTCTGTTTATGTGCAATATTGGGACTGTGATTTTATTAATAAACGAGTGTATACATTAGCCTCCCCTTTGAGCTAAATGACATTTTATTCAGTATCTGTGAAAAGAGCTTGTGCACATCATTTGTAAAATAATTCAAGAAAAAAAAAGTCAACTGTAGCAGTATTCGATCCCCAGTCAACTGCGTGACAGGCTAACACGCTAGCCCAGAGCTAAACATATCCGTAACATCATGGCGATCTTAACTGATATATTAGATTCAACCTGTTGGCAAATAATGACTTGAAATAAACTATTTCTTCACTGCAGTACATCTTCATTATAGATCATTTCATACAAAGTTTATATTATTGTATCAGTAGGGTATATCGCATACAACATACTAAAACTACTGAAATATAAGACAGGCTCATGAGGACAGCTGCCATCTTGTCGTGTGGCAGATACAGCTCAGCTCTTTTAAGCCAGTCATACAGAATAATATTATAATATTAAATTATAATAAATAACGGATCACGACCTTCAGGATAGCTTAAACCACCCTAGGCTTGATAATCTGAATTGGTGGGTCTTAAGCTATTGATTATAATGGTTGCATAATTCACACGGCCACCATCTTGAAATGGCAAGGCCGATGACCTTGAAGTTTGGGTGAAAGACGCGTCCTATATAAAGGTATGTTGTCACCAAATTTGGTAGAGATCGGATGATTAGTTTAGCCGTAATTTGAGTTTACGTTTTGAACGTTTGAGTGGCCGCCATTCAGTTTTGGTAAAGATGGCGGCGATATAAAGTATGGCACTGAGGTGCCCTATGCTAGAGCTACCTCTGTACCAAATTTCGTCCAATTCGGTTTCACCGTGTTCGAATTGATAGGGGGGACAGACATTCAGAGTACACTCACTCACTTACACACACATACACACACACAGACTCACACACACACATACACACAGACAGACACACAATTTTTCGCCCTGTGTTGATCTCATAAGTCTACTTTCATTTTTTGCAAAAATCGAAAGTAGGCTAATAAGCTGACACATGTCTAATGGTTTTTCGATGTGGTGTATATTATGAGTGAAAGGGGTGAAAAGTGAGGGTTGAAGGATTCCTAACGGAGCGTGCATCTCTTAAATGACATAGGAGAGGAGTTTGAAACTCAGAGGAAACCAATCAGCTTAATAATAAATAAATAAATAAATAATTAAATAAATAGCTGTTCGACCGTTTTTTTTTTTCATAAATCCAATTTAAAGGGCCCATGGGGAGGGGTGAAATTCTGGAAGAAAAAAAACGTCCACTAAGGAAGGATTTTTGGATATTCACTCTCATCGACCAACCAAAACTATTAAAGTTAGAAGAATGATATTTTGGGGATATGTTTGTTGTGTGTCGAAAACGTCTACTAAGGAGGGATTTTTGGATATTCAGGTTATAAAGGGGTGTTAACGGGGTTAAATCTTCATTTCATTGAATAACAATATGACACGACTATGACGCGAGCGAAGCCGCGGGTACCTGCTAGTAAAATATAAAATTTAAAAATATAAAAACATTGATATGTTGCCGGAGGACTTTAAGGCGGATGATAAGGAGCTGTTTTATGAATCGAACTGTGATTCAGAACTACAGCAAACTTTTTCAAAAATGGCTCTTGTGAACATTTGGGTTGAGAGGCGTGCAGACATAGCTGACAAAGCAGTTAGTCTTTTACTGACTTTCACTACCTCCTACTTGTGTGAGACTGCATTTTCTGCACTTGTTTATCTCAAGAATAAATACCGGAATAGGCTCCTTACAGTGGAAAACAATCTTCGTTTGACACTCAGCAATCTTAAACCGGCCATTCCTAAGTTGGCTTTTAATCTTCAAGCTCACCTTTCACATTGAAGTTGTTAGTTGAACTTTGGTTTTTATATTTAATTATTAAGAACGTTTTTATTAATATTACTAGCAGAAGTACCCGTTCTTCGAACGGTGTTTTATATTAACACCAGACATTATCAATTGAGCTACTGTTGCAATGGTTAGCGGTTTGTCATTCCTTCATAAGTTTATCAGAACGAAGTTAGTTTTCTGGGAATATCACACAGACTGTTAATTTAAGGACCTTAAAATGTCATTTTCGGAGACCCCTTATAGACTCGCGAATTTTGTGTCTCACAATGAGAAGCGCAACTCCTTCTAGGATAATTTTTATATTTCGCCTATTTTAGCATATATTGAGAAGTTTTTCTCTATATCCACCCTTCTACTGTATGAAAAGTGCGGTGAAGAGTTTTATAAATGATTGGTGTATTGACTCTCATGGTTACCATACCTAATTTTACGATGCACCAAGCATCCGAACACGAGGTATAGGCGTACATAAAGGTACACAAAAGACAGACAGACAATTCTATTGCCTACAACATATTACCCAGATATCCAAATATGGGTATATCTACCACACAGTATCAAATAAAATCATCCTTACGATGAACCCGTACGTCGACAAAAAAAAAGTTAAAATGTGCTCTCAGACTAAATTCACCAAACGTGTAATTCCTGGCGTGAAATAGAATTGAAAGCCTTGTAGACGAAACGCAATACACGTCATAAAAACTGACCCTCTACGTAGTGCTAGATGCCCATACACAGGAAAACCCCTTTCATAAATTATAAAGGCTTGTGGTGCATGAAAATTCAGGTTCTTTAGCCTCAAATTGCCCAAATTCCTAAAAGCCGCAAAAAATGCTGGTTCAATTCAGGAATTTTTGAAAATAATGTTGCTGTTTGGAGATATAATAGACCTTCTGTACTATATGTCGAACGTGAAAATTGCATGAAACAATTCTAGATTACTCCTTCACCCCCTTAATTGCATTGATGAATTATACGGTCTACGTTAGTTCCGTGATAACCTTATAGCCATTTGCAAACTTTCACAGAAATGTAATAAATGGAGTGACATTGCTTCTTACAGAAATAGATGGAAAGTTGTATGCCACCCCTTGAGATAATGTTCTCATGGTTACCGATTTGCATTCCTTCATTAGTTTGTTAAATTAAATTAAATTAGTTTTCTGGGAATATTTCAAAAACTGTTGGATTTAGAGCCTTATAATGTAGTTTTCGAGGACCTTTAGAGCCCCCGAGTTTTGTTGCTGGCACCGAGGAGATTTGTCTCGTCGTTGTACGCCATAATATAATACTAATAATAATATAATATAGGGAGAAATTATAACACCTATTTTATTTTTATTTTTAATTCAGCCAATGGCCATGTACTTATCTTTTCAGGACGGGTCAGGGAAGGGATATTATCAGAGAAAGAAGCATTCACATCACGCATGAGCAAAATGGAAATGGCCTACCATTTAACTAAGGGCATCTATAAGAAAATGTCAATATCCTTCAACGCAAAACTAAAACATTACTCCAGTGTCATCCGTCCGGAGGTCTTGCATGCTTCTGAATGCCTCACGATTAACAAAAAAGGCTTGGTCGAGAAACTGGAGGCCAAAGAAAGGAAAATTTTGAGAAATATATTGGGTTCCATCAAAGACAGTGGGGAATACAGAAGACGGTATAACCATGACCTATATACTCATGTGGAGAAGATAAGCAACGTCATCCGGAAGAGAAGGTTACCATTTTTTGGGCATGTGAAACGAATGAGCCCAGCGAGACTGAACAACCGCAACATAACTTACTTTCATGAGAGGAAAACAAAATGGGCCTGGTTCATTGAACTGGATAAAGATCTGAAAGAAGTGGGGATTCCACCAACAGACATTCAGGAGCGCGCCCCACTCAAAGGGAAACTTCAAGCTTGTAAAGGTTTCCAAGAAAAACCGAAGCTGAAAACGGGAAAGATTTGGACCCAGGAACGGAAGGAAGTCCACCGAGAACGAATGCGGGCGTACAGGGCAAACATCAAAGCCAGTAGGAGACGGTTGGAATGACGCGGTCCATAGATGGCCTATACAAAATGAATAAATGAATGAATAATATGGGTATAGGAATATAATAGACCTACCGTACCTCACCCGCAGGTGTAAATCGCGTGAAAATATTCTAGAGTACTCCTTGATCCCCTTAAGCGCATTATACGTATTGATGAGTTTTACGGCTTAATTTGGTTCCGTGATAACCTTCTAGCCGTTTGCAAACTTTCACACTAATGTAATTAATGGAATTGCATTGCGTCTTACAGCAATAGATGGACCTCTGAGAATCCGTTGGCATGGTTACTGGCTTGCATTCGTTCATTAGTTTATTAAATTAAATTAGTTTTCTGGGAATATCTCAAAAACGGTTGGTCTTCGGTCCTTAAAATGTGGTTTTCGGGGACCCGAGTTTTGTCTCTCACATTGAGGGGCTGAAAATGAGTTTTGTCTCGTCCTTCTACGCCTATTTCAGCATGTATTTTAAGGGGGTAGGCCCCCTTTTATGAGAGGTACGGAGAAGAATTACATCAATGATTAGTGTCGTGCCTCTGATGGATATCTGTACCAAATTTTACTTTGATACACCCAGCCGTTCTCGAGTTATATGGGAACAAATTTGTCCACAGACAAAGAAACAAACAGACAGACAAAAATATATTTTCGCGCGCATCCATCATAAAACAGTCTGAAACGTGTAAACAACTCAAATTTCCGTAGAAATTCAGAGAAAAACACACAAATTTTCATTTTTATATATAGAGATATATACTGCACCGCTCGGTGTTGACCGTGTTTTATTGCACAGATTCTGGTTTTACTCGCTAACCGTTGGAGATATACGAAAAGTGATACGGACCTTTCGAAAAAAAAAAAAAATGTTAAAACTCATGTATACCATCAAAAGTTTGCTATTTCTTAGCGTTCTCTTTTTATTTGAAAAGGAAATATGAAATTTTGAAACCAAAGGGTGTAGTGACGTCACAAATGTCGGTTTTACTCGCTAACTGTTGGAGATACACGAAAAGTGATAAGGACCATTCAGATAGGAAATTAAATTTCAGAGCTCGCATGTGCCATCAAAAGTTTGCTATTTCCTACCGTTCTCTTTTTATTTGATATGGAAGTATGCAATTTTGAAACCAAAGGGTCTAATGACGTCACTAAAATGGTCGCCATTTTTTAATAGTGCAAAATTTCGAAATCAAAAGTATCCTATATGTAAACCTGGTAAATCAGCTACATCCATGCAAAATTTCATTTAAATCGGACCAGTGGTTCTTGAGTTATTGAGTAACAGACAGACAGACAGACAGACAGAAAGACATACACACACCATCTCATTTTTATATATTAGTATGATTTGTACAGTGTCATTTCTGAATGTTTGATTTGAATACGTATTGTAATAAATAATAAAACAACTGGACACACTTTTTATTATTTGAACTTTAACTCTAACAAACACAATTTACAATCCATGTTTTGGTCTGCTACATAGTGGTGATGGGGGTTATAGTTACTATATCTCCCAACCATTAGGTGGTACGCGAGAGATTCTCATCTCTTAAAGTGGTACACACACAAAAAGGTTTGGGAAACATTGGCCTAGACAACGCTCTAACCCAGTAGCGACCAATGATTTCACCCAGACAGTGGTCTAACCCGGTAGCTACCAATGGTTTCATATAAAGCAATAGTGTAACCATGTCACATTGCCTTATGCAAGCATTCTTCAACAATGTTTCATGCCTATAGGCATTCTAGCCCATTGAGAGTAATCACACCGATAAGAGTGATCGCACATGGGAGGACACACCTAGAAATCGCAATTTCAGTTTAACCATTGTTCTAAAATATAGTTTTCAGTGTATTTAAGTTATTTCTGAAGAGTTGATGGCTGACAAATCCTCGTTTATTCTGCACAAGTCCATGCTACGGAAGGTAAGAGGTTTCCCGCATAGTGCAAATCGATGGAGTAGTCCACAAAAATCTCGTAAGATCGCGTGCGAGATAATCTTAATAGTGCACGCCACTCTGATGGGAGGAGATGGAACTCTAAATGAACCCATGGCCTCGTAATAAGCTTAAGAGACACCCCGAGGTGCTTACATTAGAAGATTATCATTTGTTTCGAATCAGAAAGATAGTAGCTGCAGTACATGTGACTCATGGGGAACAACGGCGCACGAACTCAACCTTACCTTTTCTTCCGTCCTGGTTTAGTTTTTATTAATATAGAACCGATTTTGAATGCATCAAGTCATAATAATCCTAAAGCTGCAACTCTACCTTAATTTTAATTTTGTAAACTAATGAACAGGGCGGTCGAAAAGTCACTTTCCCCTACAGTTCCTCAGGCCTACATTTAGTCTTTTGCGACATATAGTTATATTTCATTAGATATTAAGTTATATTTGATTAACCATTTAGTTGTACATTTTATTAGGCATTGATTTTTATTTTTGAGACATTTAGTTACATTTTATTTGATACTAGCAGTAATACCCGGCTTCGCCCGGTGCATTATTAGCCTACTTTCGATTTTTGCAAAAAATGTAAGTAGACTTATGAGATCAACACTGGGCGAAAAAAGTGTGTCTGTCTGTGTGTGTGTGTGTGTGAGTCTCTGTGTGTGTGTATGTGTGTGTGTGTGAGTCTCTGTGTGTGAGTGTGTGTGTATCTGTGTGTGTGTGAGTGTGTGTACTCTGAATGTCTGTCCCCCCTATCAATTCGAACACGGTGAATGCGAATTGAACGAAATTTTGTACAAAGGTAGCACTAGCAAAGGACACCTCAGTGTCATGTTTTATATCGCCGCCATCTTTACTAAAACTGAATGGCGGCCACTCAAACGTTCAAAACGTAAAATCAAATAACGACTAACCAAATCATCCGATCTCTACCAAATTTGGTAACAACATACCTTCGTATAGGATGAGTCTTGTGACCAAACTACAAGGTCGTCCGCCATACCATTTCAGGATGGCGGCCGTGCGAATTATGCAAACTTTATAATCCATATCATGGGACCCACCAGTTCCGATTATCGAGCCGAGAATCGTTTTAACTGTTCTAAAGGAAGAGGCACGTTCGAAATTAAAAGTTTATTTTGAAATACTATAGTGCAGACGTGATTTTAAAAAGCTGAGCCGATTCAGTAATAAGACAAGATGGCAGCGGATATCTTGTGCCTGACTTATATTTCACTAATTTGAGTATTGCATACAATATAGCGTACTGATACAAAATAAATAAACTTTGTATGAAATGCTTTATATATAAATAATATACTCCAGTGATGAAATCGTTTAGTATAAATCATTATTTGCTAACAAGTTCTATGTAAGTCATTTTATATAGAGCGATATTCGGTGACACAATTAGCTCAGTGGTAGAGCGTTAGCCTATCGCTCAAATGCCTTTGGTTCAAACCCGATCAGAGCTATTTTAGCCTACTTTCGATTTTTGCAAAAAATGAAAGTAGACTTACGAGATCACTACAGGGCGAAAAAAAAAAGTGTGTCTGTCTGTGTGTGTGTATGTGTGTGTGTGAGTCTGTGTGTGTGTGTGTGAGTGAGTGTGTGTACTCTGAATGTCTGTCCCCCCTATCAATTCGAACACGGTGAGCGCAAATTGAACGAAATTTGGTACAAAAGTAGCACTAGCAAAGGACACCTCAGTGTCATGTTTTATATCGCCGCCATCTTGACGGAAACGTAATGGCGGCCACACAAATGTTCAAAGCTTAAATCAAATTACGACTAACCTAATAATCCGATCTCTACCAAATTTTGCAACAAGATACCTTTATGGGGGCAGCATCCTTTGACTAACCTAATAGGTCATTAGCCTAATAGTTTGTGGATGGCGGCCATCTTTGTGTCAAAATCGATTGAAAATCCACAGCCTGATTCCAGTCTCCGACCGGGTCAGGAATAGAATGAATGAAGCCCCCATCTAGCGGCGAGGATATGAACATGTGCCGGCTGTCGAGGCCTGACGCACTCCTCTGGGGCAATGATTAAATGAATGAGAGATGAAATGAAATGATAGTGTAGAGTGTTGCTGGAATGAAATGTTGACAGGGAAAACCGGAGTACCCGGAGAAAAACCTGTCTGACTCCGTTTTGTCCAGCACAGATCTCACATTGAGTGACCGGGATTTGAACCACGGACCCAGCGGTGAGAGGCCGGCGTGCTGCCGCCTAAGCCACGGAGGCTTCGTCAAAATCGATTACCCCTATTAATTCGAACACGGTGAATCCGAATGGAATGAAATTTGGTACAGAGGTAGCACTAGCGAAGGGCACCTCAGTGTCATGTTTTATATCACCGCCATCTTGACGGAAACGTAATGGCGGCCACACAAATGTTCAAAGCTTAAATCAAATTACGACTAACCTAATCATCCGATCTCTACCAAATTTTGCAACAACATACCTTTATGGAGGAAGTATCCTTTGACAAATCTAATAGGTCATTAGCCCAATAGTTTGCGGATGGCGGCCATATTTGTGTGAAAATCGATTCCCCCTATTAATTCGAACGCGGTGAAACCGAATGGAACGAAATTTGGTACAGAGGTAGCACTAGAAATGGCCACCACAGGGTCATGTTTTATATCACCGCCATCTTGACGGAAACGTAATTGCGGCCACCCAAATGTTGAAGGCTAAAATGTAATTACGACCAACCTAATAATCTAGTCTCTACCAAATTTTGCAACAACAAATCTTTGTGTGGGAAGCATATTATGACCAAACTGCAAGATCATCAGCCCAATAGTTTGCAGATGGTGGCCAAGTATGTGTGGAAATCGATTCCCCCTATCAATTCAAACACGGTGAAACCGAATTGAACGAAATTTGGTACAGAGGTAGCACTAGCAAAAGGCACCTCAGTGTCATGTTTTATATCGCCGCCATCTTGACGGAAACGGAATGACGGCCACCCAAATGTTAAAAGCTTAAATCAAATTTCGACCATCCTAATAATTTGATCTCTACCGGATTTTGCAACAACATGCCTTTTTGTGGAAAGCATCTTATGACTGACTACAAGGTCATCAGCCCAATAGTTTGCAAATAGCGGCCATGTATGTGTGCAAATCCATTCCCCGGATCAATTCAAACACGGTGAAACCGAATTGAATGATTTTTTTTACAGAGGTAGCACTAGCAAAGGGCACCTCATATTCATGTTTAATATCCCTATAGCACGTTGTATTTCAACAAGCTACTACAACCAACATTCAATTATACTCCTTGAAAAGGACAAAGAGTTATAACAATACCCATGCATTTAGGAGAAAGTAGGCTATATGTTCTTTACAGAACATCTTGTTTTTGATTGAAATGTTATATGTTTATTGTTTTGTAATGACTCAGATGTTTTAAAATTAAGCGTTATATTGTGCATATTATGGTGTAAAATATATATTTAATTAAAACATAATTCGCCAGCAGATTTACTCGAGACATCTAGCTGACAAAAAGGTAACTGCACGCCGCTACTTATTAACTTCCAGATTTTATTGAAAAGTTTCTTCTTCTGGCCGCTAGAATGCACTCGCTCTGTTAGGATTATATTGTTCTATATTTCACCACTAGATGTCACGACTAGTCTACGTGGGGCTCCATTGATTACTATACCATTGGCATTCTATGCGCATCGAATTTGAAGAATGACAAGATGATACTACGATACATTTTTACTTTTTATTTTAAAGGGTTTGTAACAGCCTATTGTGCGTTATTTGAAAATGTTAATTGAAGTAAAGAACAAAACGATTTCACATAGTATCTGAACTCTACCGTTGGTGCTAGTTCAGGATATTAATTAATACTTTTATTTCAGCCAAATAGCAATCGAAAATATCCACATAGTTGTTATACACACGTCTCTGTAGGGTCATGGAAAGATTTGTTAATTCAATTAGGGTTGTGAAAGTCATACGCAGCCAGACGTGTAAAAACATGCCTCAGCTCAAAGTTGGATGCTGCCCGCGTCAGGCCGATTATGTAATAATAATAATAATAATAATAATAATAATGTTATTGGTTTTACGTCCCTTTTAACTACTGTTGCTTTTAGAGACGCCGGGGTGCCAGAATTTTGTCCCGAAGGGGATCTTTAACGTGCCAGTAAATCTACTAACACGGCTCCCTCTCATTTGTGCACCCTCAAATGCCAGCTGACTGCGCCAGGATACGAACCTGAAACATACGGTCCAGCAAGCGAGAACGTTACCGCTGAGCCACGCCGCCAGTCCGGTCGATTATGTCTGCAGATCCATAACATTCTTTAGATACTTCTTATCTTTCTTTCTTCTATGATGGTAGCAGTTTTTATCTAGGTTGTGGCGTTTGGTAGAGGTAAATCGTTTCTAAGGTCTTCAACAAAGAATAGTTCTATTATACTCTTTGATAATAACAACGAGTTATAACTATACTCATACATTTAGGAGAAAGTAGGCTATATGTTCTTTACTGAACATCTTGTTTTATGTATTTGTTTTATGGATGACAATGCATGCTACTACTGTACTGACTCATCATCATCATCATCATCTTCCTTCCAAGTATTGGGCCAAATGTCCCGTTACGGTCTTGCACTTTCTCTCCATCTCTTCATCGGACGTTCTATCGATCTATTTCCCCGTGGCTGGTAGCGAAGGATCTCCTTTGGTAATCTTCCAGGTTCCATCCTTTGGACATGATGCTTCCAGTTCTCTTGGTAGTCACAAATGTATGTAGTTATTGGATTCTCTTTTAGTTCCTTCAGCACATCCTCGTTTCTCTTATGATCCCATTTAGTATAGCCTGCTGTTCGGCGCATGAAGATCATTTCGCGTGCTGTGAGTCTGGAGATGTCCTGAGATCTTATTGTCCATGCCTAGCTGCCACAGCATAGGGTTGGTCTGGCTAATGTGTTATACAAACGCAAGCGTGTATGCCTTTGGAGAAGAGATGGCTTCATGACGTGATTGATGATTCCTGTTGTTCTGGTATAATTTGTTATTTTTGCAGTTATGACTCGTTCTTCTTGAAAAGATAAATGATACCCTAAATACTTGAATTCGTTAACTCTTTCTAAAATTTTACCATCCACACAAATTTTACTGGGGATAGGGTCCTTACTCTTAAAGGCCATTACTTTAGTCCTTTCAATAGAAATGCGCATACTGAATTTTGATGCCACTTTCTGGAGGTTGAATACTGACCACTGCAGATCATCTTCATATGCTGCTACCAATGCAACATTATCAGCAAATGGCATAGCGTCTACATTTTTTTGATGCCTGCTGATAGGTATTGAACCATGTCTTTCACACCTCCATTCCTTTATTATAGCGTTCATGTAGATTATGAACAGCAATGGAGAGAGTCCACAGCCTTGTCTTACCCCTCTGCTGATTGGCTGCCACTCGGATTTATGATTACTTAACCTTACTGCTATAAGAGTACCACTGTACATGTTGTAAATGTTATCAATTAACTGTTGGGGGACACAATCCCTGGCCAATATGTCCATAAGTCTGTTTCTATCAACAAAATCAAAGGCTTTCTTAAAATCAACAAATGATATGCGTGTTTCCAAATTGAACTCCCTGCGTTTTTCCATCAACATTTTCTAGGTGAAGTAGGCATCTGCACATGTGCGACCTTTTCTAAACCCATGTTGTTCATTCCCTATTACCTCAGAGAAATGTTTCAGTAATTTTTCTTTAACAATGTTTGCAAAAATTTTGTATCCAGAGTTAAGTATACTCTATAATTTTCCAAATCTTTCATATTTCCCTTCTTATGAAGAGGAACAGCTATTGCCTTTTGCCAATCTTCTGGAGGCCTGTTACCCATCCAGATTACATTCAATAATCTGATAAATCTTTTCTTGAAGGCATCGCCTGAATATTTCAACATTTCTACATTTATTGAATCTTCTCCAGGAGTTTTCCCATTTCGAAGTTTCTTCAAGACCTGTTGTAATTCTTCGAGTGTAGTATTTTACGAAGACTTATTGTTATCCGAAAAAATAGTGAGTAGCTATTCCGGTTGGTCTCATATACGTAATTAAAATTAACAGGATGGTATATAGTTATTCTTCATTTCATAGCTTCACAACAGAGAAACCAAATTAGGTCTCAATGCGGGGGTGAAAGTAATGTGCAAATCCAGGCAAATGTTTATCATTCTACCAAAACCCGCTCATTTATATGGATAAAGTCTTATTCTGACAGAGAAAAGAGGCGGATAAGGCTCTCGCTAGTGATTACGCGCAACTTATCACAAGAATGAACAAAGCAGTTTCCAGACGAGCAGAGTTCTGTCGCATTTATTTCATAAAAGAAGCGAGATTGAATTTTTAATATAAATATTAATTTGTACTTTTCTAAATCATTCATAAGGACCAAGTATTGTTATTTCTAAAGAATTCAGTTCCATTGGAATTTGGCTGCATTGACATAAAATGCAAGAAGTTATCTTTGTTCCTTTAGGAAGCAATTTGTCTAAAATATACATTCAATCATTGCCAGAGAGATTATATCACATCCCAAAGGGAGAATAAAATACTAGAGTTAATAATTTATGCTGATGTTCTTGTATAGCTCACAATTATTTTTTAATAATTCCTAGCTTCATTATTCGTTATTAGAAGGCATTCCGAATACATTTATTCTATCACAATGGCATCATCAACTATTTAAAAAGCTATTAATTCTACTCCATTGTCAGAATTTCTGCTATTATTTTTCTTTCTTCTATGGGACCTGTTTAATTATAGGTGGTGAAATTTAGCCTTCAACACATGTAGGCCTATCTTAATACAATATTTTCGAATGTGTGCAGCGAATAAGTTTGCATAAGGGTTATGCAAATGAAACAAAGACTGATGTTGAGAAATAAACTCAATAACGCTCAATTGTTGCAATAGTGGTGTACCTTTTCAGTTTATACCTCAATGCTGAAAATATTCAATATCGACTGATTAAATCGACACTAATATATCATTATTTTTGCTGACGCGAGACTACTTAATTCGTTGTGTCAGTTTCCGAAAATAATGCAATTATTATATGGAGGACTACTTTGCGTTGGTGTCTGTTACACTCATCTGAAGCAAAGTAATAAGACCCCAATTCAATATGGCGCCAAAACCTTTACATTATTTAAATAAAGCACATTATATTAACTGCTTTTAAATCTATGCATGCAGTTTCCCTCAAACATCATATTTCGAGTTATGTCACTGTTGTAGGAAATGAGCTATGTATTGGTCAATATACAGACACCTTTCTCAACGCTGAACAAGTTTCTCTAACCTGGGCGAAGAATGTATAGCGTGGCAAGTTAGACCTGGCCTGTCATGGCGGAGTCTCGTCTAGGAGGGGAAGTGGTGGGATCACTAGGCGCAAATGCGATTTCCCCTCTTTGGTGCAACAGCTGTTTGGGGCTGCTCGTAGCTCGTCGTGGTTATATTATGCAAGCATAAAGTATCGAATAGGAGCATTCTCAGTGACATAGCATTGGTATTGGTGGTAATGAACTGAGAGCGCGCCCACTTCACACACTCCTGACAGCAAGCTTGTTCCCATGCTTGTCAAAGAGCAGAGCCGCTCAGTCTTGCTTCGCATGCCTTGACAGCATCTGTACCCTGCCAAGGTTCTGGGAATAATGACTACTTGGCAACATCTAACCAGCGCGTGATGAAGTATGTGCTCACTGGTTGACAAAGAATCCAGGCGGGGAGATGACGTAATGCAACTGGACGCACATGCGCATCGGAAGGTTCAGATCTAACTTGTTCCGTTAAATATTTTCTCTGAGTGTGTCAATGACTAACTAACGGCAGTGAGCATAGCAACAAGAAAAGGAAACTTCAGACATTGCGACATTGAGGTACAGCACAGCATTTTGTTATTACCTTATAGCATGATAATAATTATTTATCCTCTATTTGTGATATGTATTTGTAGATTTAAGCGGACGTTATGTTTTGTTGTATTTTCGGAAACATTTTGCGTCAAAATCTATGTGTTTACGCAGTGTTAGCAATTACCATGTGCTTGCTCTAGGCCTACCAGATGACAGATGGGTGGCGTTGCCCAAACGTAATGACACGGCTTGCCATCGCCGTCTACAATTCTCAAGCCGTGTCATTACGTTTGGGCAACGCCACCCATCTGTCATCTGGTAGGCCTAGAGCAAGCACATGGTAATTGCTAACACTGCGTAAACACATAGATTTTGACGCAAAATGTTTCCGAAAATACAACAAAATATAACGTCCGCTTGAATCTACAAATAAATATCACAAATAGAGGATAAATAATTATTATCATGCTATAAGGTTTAAACAAAATGCTGTGCTGTACCTCAATGTCGCAATGTCTGAAGTTTCCTTTTCTTGTTGCTATGCTCACTGCCGTTAGTTAGTCATTGACACACTCAGAGAAAATATTTAAGATTATCCTTACGATCGTAGAGACTGCCTTTGATAATAACTTCTTCACATTTTGTCCACAGATGCACTCATCATTGTCACAATAGGTCTCGAAGCTTAATTTTGACAGTCAACAATAATGTTCCACCGGTCACTTAATTTTAAAAAGGTAGCTCTCTATAGGAATCCACCTAAAATGTACTGGAATATAGAGGCCACATGAACCCCTGGCACTAAAACCCATGAAAGGCCTAGGCCTACCAAGCGACAGCTGCCCGGCCTTTGGCCTGCAGATATTGGGGTGACACGTGATCAGCGCATCGGGTCCCCTCGGCCGTTAATCTTGGTTTTCGTGATTGGGGCGCTGCCTCACTGTCAGACAGCTACTCAATTGTCCTCACGAGGCTGAGTGCCCCCCCCCCCCTCCCCCGTTCCAGGCCTCACGTCAGTTTCTAAAATCCCTGACGGAGCCGGGAATCGAACCTGGGGCGTCCGGGTGAGAGGCAGGCGCTACACCCCAACACCACATGAAGATATTCACCAAAACTAAATTACTAGGAACTGAAAGCCCACCTCGCTGTAAGTGATCAAAACGTACAAATATAACCAGTTATTTTAATAGTGCTGCCATAATTTGACTTACAGCCAGACACACTACACTTCCTAGGCATCTGAAATACTTTAATGAAATATTAGTGAAGAAATTGTTGGTTTAATTCATGACCAGGCATTGGTTGCACATACAACTAAATACGGCAAATACTCCCTTCTACAACTTTCAGCAGGTCTGATTTACCACGAAGAATTTCACGCGTGTTGAAATAGTTAATACGAACTGCTTTTAGATGCTGTCATATCAAAATATACGATAATTATGAACAAAACTTAGCATGTGATCTTACATGTTTATACAACTTAGAACCCACATCCTGTGTTGCTTGAGAATATTATAGTCGGCGATGACTTAGCAAAAAAGTGTTCAGTTTGCAAACAATAGCCCTACTGGTTCTTTTTGTAAGTAATATGTCATCCATTTTATAGTATAAACTTCTCTTATTCCACAAGTACTCTTGAAGCTGAGTGTAATAAATGGCATAAATATTCAAAGAGACGCTGAAGAAACATAACATTTCCTGGAACACTTTCCTAGCAATAAAGTTTGTACTTGAAGAAACATATTTGAATGTAATGTGTAGTAAAGCTAGAGAAGCCACTCTTCCGAAGTAGCCAAGTCACACATAACTATTTATAAGAGCTCCCAGAAACAGACAGAATGTACTGATATATGAAGTAGAGCTTTAGGAAAACCCTAAGGGGTTTGTTGTAATCTTTTGGTGGCATCAATAGTGTTATAATCTTTCTTCTCAAAAACACGCTGATGACACTGTAAATTGAGGAACCAGAATGTGACGAAAATAGCTGATGCATTATATTGTAGTTGACCGACTCGGGGAGTGATTGCCATCTTATCCTTTGACATTAAGTGGTACGGTTTTTTTTTTTTAGTAAATATTTGGGATTGCGGGAAAACCCTACGAATATACCGGTAATTAACGACTTAGATGGTATGAGATAATGTCCAGACACCGATATTGGGACGTAGGTCGTTGTGACCAGGCACGAAGACTGCATTCCAAAACACCCCAGAGATGTTCTATGGTATTTGGGTCAAGAGTCTTCGTAACCTAGTCCACTAGTGGGACGCTGTTGTCGGCAAACCACTTCTCAACAATCTGTGCTGGTCGGATGGATGTTGAAATACACACCAGTTCAACCCCGTACTGGTATTCGATGGTAGGGTGCATGCAAGAGGTCAAAATGTCTACAAAATCTAGTGCGGTGACATTGCTGTATAGAGTATCTAGGGGGTCCAAGCACCACCCAGGATAAATATAACCACAATGTACAGTAACACCCATACCCTCGAACTTCACAGTCCGGTAGAAAGAGTTTACCAGCATTCGCCACAACCTCTCCCTTCCTCGAGACCACCACATTGCATGCCATGATTCATCACTCCAAACAACGGTTTTCCATTGTTTCCAGTTTCGACGCACTTCACACAACGAACAGTGGTGTTTGGCATTGACCTCTGGGATGTGTGGATTTTGGGTCGCTTCTTGTCCATTGAAACCAACAGTCATTAGAGCTATAGGCTACTCCAGCAGAAATTTTGTTCACTTGAAGCATTCAGTAAAATGGTATCTTGCACATAGTTTGTCACAATTTACATACGCATTCTGCTGAAGGGTCGTGATAGTCTGTTCTCCTGCAGAGTTTACGGTGGTATCCATGTGCCGCCAGTCTTGTCACTGCGCTGCGGATCTTCTCGTTTGGTCCTGTCCATTTCCGGTTGATCATCGAATCGGTGGTGTAGAATTTGGTCGGTATTTCTTGTCTCTTCTGTTGTCTGTTCTGCTTTAATTGCGAACAATGAACAATGATAAAGGAATGATTTCAGTTTGTGAGAAGGTTTTCATGCACGTAACACGCATGAAGCCTGAAATATTGCAGAATATACAAGAAAACCTTCCTTACTGTTTTGCGGAGTTCTAGATTTAAACAAATTGTAGATATTTATGAAATCAGAGTGCAATTCATGCAATGCTGCGGGTAATTATCTTTCTTTTGAATGCGCAATCGGTTACTTGTGTTTGCACGATAGTTTACTGTTATGCAGACTGGACACGACACAGTTCTGGCAGGAGATATCGTCTTGTTTGTTCCTTTAAACAAACCTAACAAACAAATAAATATGTTTCCGTTGACTTGCCAAAAATGCAAGATTTTTCCTGTACTTTTGAGACGATTTGGAAGATTTTGGCTCAACCGCACCTTCAGACTTTCTGGTTTCAGAGCTTGAGTTTTGTGAAACATATACCGTAGCGATTTATACACATCTGATTCATAGCCGTGAATAATTCGAACTTGTTACGCTCCTCCATGGCATTCATCTAATGATAACATAACTTTTATAATTCAAAACTCTTGAATAAAATAGTACATTATGCAAAGAGCGCAATAATTAAGACACGAGTATGTTTATAAAACGAGCGTATGCGAGTTTTATAATTTTTCATACGAGTGTCTTAATTACCATTATAGGCGAGTTGCATACGACTGTTTATGTTCCACGATAATTATTATAACTATGTTATGTTCGAACATAAATATTCATAAATATCTGTCGAGATTTCGCCAGTTTTATGTACTGAACAGAGGCATGGGACAGACAGAATGCCTTGTATTTGACCATGGCCTCCTCGATTGCCCCACTATGACACTAGGCCCGGCAGTGAAATTTAAATTAGAAGGCCTTGGAACTCAGCGCAGATGCGTTGCTAACCTCACCTGATCGGTCAAACAACTGTTTCTTGAGCTCTGATTGGTGGGAGAAACTGTTTCATAATAAAAATAGTGTTATAATGACCATCATTATGATACAGTTTTCTGACATATAATAGTTAGGGACGAACATAAATAATGTTAGTTGATATCTGATGAGAAATAGAGAAAAAGTAATCTAATTCATAATTATTTTTTAAAGTCGACAATGAACAATAAACTATAGAAAGTGATGCCATCATTCATTCCACCACTTTATTTTACTTCATCTTGAGAGAAGATTTATCATTTCACTTGTGTAAGAGGCGATGAAATTCTATGACCACGTCTTAAGGAAGAGCAACAGCATCCACAGAAACAGATAAAAACTTGCGTACAAGAGCGGGTCTTGGAGCGGACGGCTAGGATGCCAAACAGCTCCATAATCCAGTGAGCAGTGCGTTATCTTCCGCCTCAAGCCAGACAAAAGCCCAATTGGTGCTCTTGAGATGAGAAATGTCAATTTCAAACAGCGGAAGTCAGCATTATGTTTTACAAAAAGAGAAGAGAATACATAAAAACTTTCCATTTCCTAGAATTTACGTAGTTAACATTTTTATAGAAATAGAAAAAGTTAGTCACCATGAGAAAAGATAATAAATATATTATAAGTGATGAAAGCAATATAAAAGATTTTATGATTTCATTGCCCCTTTGTTGACAGAGTATGATTGTTGTTGTTGTTGTTGAATCATTTAGGGACTTTGCGAAATTTGTTATGTACGGAATATGTCTATATGGCTGCACTAGTGTAATAATAATACTGCTATGAGTTTTACGTACCTTTTAACTACTGCGGCTTTTAGACACGCTGGACTGTCGGAATTTTGCCCCGAAGGAGATCATTATCTTGCCAGTAAATCTACTGAAACGGCTCTCTCATATTTAAGCACCCTTAAATGCCAACTGAGTGCGCCGGGATTCGATCCCACTAATATCGGCTCAGCAGGTGAGAACGTTACCGCTGAGTCACGCAGACAGTCTGTACTAGTGTGTGTGTGTAATTGAGGTTAGGATCTGGAAGGAGGGGTTCGTGGTCTTAAGTTATGAACCATGCCAACATTTTCCTAGCTTGTTCGGTGGCGAAGTTGGTATCATGCTGAGCTTCAATGTACAAGATTGCGGGTTTCAAACCCGGCCACAGTCATCGGACTTTTTAAGAGCGCTAAACATCCCTCAGTATGCCTTTCGGAGGGGATGTAAAGCCGGCGGTCCCATGCCATAGATTTATGGCATGAAAAAGAACCTTCCACTAACTACACTTGTGGAAGCTAAAATTTGTAGATTAGTTTGTTAACGCAATATTAGTTCCAACGTTCGCCACCAGGTGCTGACTGCGATGGCATTTAGTAGCCACGTCCGCAGCTAGGTGTGGTGAATGGTAGCATTTGGTAGCAAAAGTAGAAACTACTTGAAAAAAATATCGTCTGCAGTCCTTCTGCCACGGAGGGTGAGTGGTTAACGTGTCGGTCTACTAACCCCCAAGCTTGCAGGTTCGCTCCTGGCCTTGGTAAGTGATTTTTTTGAAAGGCGGAAAAAAATACGATACGCATGTCATACGATGTTGGCATGTCAAAGGACCCATTTGAATTCAGTAGGCCATGTTCATAATAGCAAAACTAATCTCGGGAGTTTCCGCCAACACAATGTTCCTCATTTCTCTACTAGAAAGCGCTATAGTGTTCAAGGAGCTTAGATATCTAACCTCCTTGACTTTCATATTGCTTCAAGGAACAACGAAATTCGACATGCAAGCAACCATCTGGGTGTCAAATAACAAAGTTTGCACCCGGCACTCAAGGCCATACGATATTATTATTATTATTATTATTATTATTATTATACCTGAATCACAGATAAAACACACTAATACAGGCATCAAATTTAACACCGGTTATCAGACAAATTCTACACACACCCAAAGTGCACGGGGCTACATGACCGCGTTGTCACAGCCCCTAAACTAAGGAGCCAACCAACATTGTACTGGAATAGAAATGGGGATAAACCACGGAAAACCATTTCTAGGCCTTGTGAGGTGGGACTTGAAACCCATCTGTTAAATAATGATAAATACGTATATTATGGACTGTAATCTTTGTACGGGAATGAATCACTCCACGGATGCACACAGTTGGTTGCTGAAGAACACTTGCAGCATCTCCTGTGGATAGGTAAGTTCTTTAATCATGATTTGCTGGTGAATTTACCATTAATTAATGTACTTTGTTACGGTTACCATCTGAGCGCTATCCGTGACCCGACCTCGGTTGGCTGGCGGAAGGCGCGCGCGCCCGGCAGCCGGCCGCCAGCCCCGCTCCAGCAAAAGAATCACCCTGTATTATAGAATGCATGTCTTTCATGTGACCTGACGAACATGCATGCAATGTTTCAGCGAGATCTGGTGATTCACGTACACAATACTCTGTTGAAAGTGGACAAAAATATATCTCCTTGATGTAGGATTCCCACACCACGTTAATTCGTCGAAAGACGTACAGAAACTTAAACTCAGAACGTAGTACAGCACAGGACAACCCGGAGCTATCGACCCAAACTGTTAAATTAGCTTTCTGGGGGGCCATCACCCATGGTATTCCGACAAATTCAAGTCGTGCCATTGTTTTTACAGCAGTAAAATTGGCTGGCTTCGAAGTAACATGAAACTGCCCATCCGAGGGTATTCCCTAATTTAATAAGTTATAATTAGAATAGTTCTCTCGCTCCCTCATTCATCTCTCAAGTGAGACAGAAATAGTATGCTATTCACACCATAACCGCTTTCTCGTACAAGTGAACACTTATAGAGTCTCTTAGCACAGGCGGCTACGGTGGCGTAGTTGCTAGCGTGCTGAACTTCTATGCCCAAGATAGCGGGTTCAAACCCGGCCGAAGTTAACAGATTTTTTAAGAGCGTTAACAATCCCTCAGAATGGCTTCCTTCGGAGGGGAAGTAAAGCCGGTAGGCCCATGTCATAGATTAATGACATGCAAATGAACCTTCCACTAACTACAATATTGTGTGGAGCTAATTGGGTAGGTTAGATATGATTAACGCTCTATTAAGTTCTAACGTTGGCCGCCAGGTGCCGGTTGTGGTGGCATCTAGTAGCCAATTTCACAGCTAGGTATCGTTGAGAGCAGCTTTTGGTAGCAAAAGAAAGATCTACATGAAATTGATCGTCTGCAGTCCTTACCTAAATTACAGATAACACACACTAATACAATAATCACAATTAACACCGGTTATCAGACAGTTTCAACACACACCCAAAGTACACGGGGCTACATGACCGCGCTGTCGCAGGCCCTAAACTGAGGAACCAACCAAGCAGTATCTTAGTACATCATGACTAGGAGGCAGTTATTTGAAATGTTCTCTCTCTCTCTCTCTCTCTCATCAAATTTGTTGTTGTTGTTTTATCATTCAGGGGCTTTGCGTCATAGCGGTTATGTAAACCCGTCCACTTGGGTGTGTGTGTGTGTGTGTGGCATTTGTCTGATAACTTGTGGTAATGTGACTGGCTGAGGTAGTATGTCTCTTTGCGAATGGGGCTAGGATTTGGAAGGAAATGATGGTGATAATTGTTGTTTTAAGGGGTCAACATCTAGGTTATCAGCTCCTATTGGTTAGGGTGATAGTGAAAATGAAAGATGATGACATGAAACCTACAACTAAACTAACTACAGACTTAACAACTAACTTACTTAATAAAAGATGAAACGACAAAAACTGAAGGAAAAAGGGGAAAGACAGGCAGGGAAAGGAAATACCCCCTGCCCTCGAAGAATGAGAACTTGAAGGGCTTGGAAATAAGTAGAGCCATGAAAGGCAGTTTGGAAAGGAAAAGAGTCCGCCCGAAAGTTAATGGAAAAAAGGGGATACCCGCCGGACCCAACTCAGGAATCCCTCGGGGTCTCCCAACTCCGAACTTACTAGTTTTCTTATGGAATTGATGGTAATTAGAACAAAGAACTTGTCACTGCAAGAATGTCATATTTGTGTATTGGTTGGAAGAAAATATAGCCTAAAACAAAACATAGCCTACTCATCAGGTCGTATCCTTCTACGAAGAATCTAGTGCTTACACAGTATTGCGTGCCAACCATTAAATTATAATCACCAACAGAACTCACCAGCAGTGAGCCGTTCATAGTGTAACACATTTCAGGGTGCACCATAAATAGTGGGGATACTTTAATGCTACCTCCTTTAAGGCCTTGAGCAAAATGCAGGAATTATCATGAATTCAAAAAATAAATAAAAGAGAGATCTGGCGCCTCGAAGAATGAAGGTATCAGAAAAGATGATGCAAGGGCCAATTAAGGCAAAACATTTCAAGACTCCATTGGTCTTGGATACCCTAATACCGTCGTGGTCGGTATAGAACAAGAATCGACCAAGGGAGGTCGACAGGAAAGATGGCAGAAAGGAGCCCGCACAAATAAGTGGAAGAATTGCCGGACTCAGCTGGGGTGCCATGGTCGCCAACCCACGTCGCACTAGTCGTGAGATTCCGTGGGGAATCGGAAGGAGGTGGCCCTGATCTTAAGTTAAGAACCATCCCAGCATTACCTGGAGTAAAAATGGGGACACCATTACAAACCACGTCTAAGATTGATGATATGGGATTTAAACCTACCACTTTTCAGTTCCGCCTCACGAGGCTGAGCTCTCAGACGAGAATTAAATTTTATGGCAGAGCCGGGAATCGAACCCGGGCATCCAGGGGTCACAATTAAGGATGTTAGCTACTACACCGCATCTACTACAGAATACATGAAAATAAGCACGTTTGAAATCACTTCCCCAATGGACGTGGTTTAACTGGAGGGTTGACACTCACCTGGAACATATAGAAATATGAATTAATCACTAGTAATGAGCAGAGCCCCTAATGTTTGGGCACTAATAGTATGGACAGCAACACTATATAGACATTTCAGCTCCTATAACATAGATTAAGATTTTCTCATTGTGGTTCATTTGCATAATAGTCATCATGATCACCCTATTAAATGTAATGAACATTCTAATCTCTACTTAGTATAAAACCAAGTCCCCGATTCTCGGATGTCACGGGTAATCTCAAGAACCACGGGAAGGATTTTGATGCGGTTTTCACCATTCTGTATAGGATATCTCAAGGAAGGTTTCTGAGGAAAATAATGAATTTATGATCAAAGGAAGCCAAGCAGTAACGATTTCAGTGGAAAAGTCGGAAAAGAAAACTGGCGTCCATGCGCTTTTTAAGCTTACGCTGGGTAAACCGTTAAAAATATCTAGATACTATGAGTGTAAGAATTGTTCAGCAAGAAAAGTTCTACAAAAACGTACGCGAGAGCATATTTCGATCTTCAATACATCACCCACTATAAGTGTTTTTACGTTTTCATTTCTTCCAACAATCTCCATTCATTACTCAAGCGACAGTTTGCGAGCTAGCTTTCGTGTTCACTGCTGGAGGGAAAACGACTAATATCGTGTACAATGAAGTCTTTAAGACCTCGGTTAAAAGTAGCTTATCACCTTGCATTCCTATCTGTTCCTGGACGAAGCCGGGGCGGGATGCAAGTGATAAATAAAAGGCAGATTAATTGGGCGAAATTTCGGAAAATTTTCTTTCAAAACTTTGCTCAATGATGTGTATTAACTGTTTAAATTCAGGGTCATCGGAAAATAATACCTAAATTTTAAAACTATTATAACATCGAAACCTTTTATGTTAAATGAGTCGTTCTTTCACTGTGTGGCAAATTAGCGTAACCTTGGTATGCGCGGACTAGTTGCGCAGTCGTCAAAGGCCAGCCCCAATTTCCAAGCCTCACAGGGATACATAAAAAACATTGTTTACGCAGAAAAGATTCGTGATTTGGTGCATCTTCGGAAACGAATTGATGCCGCCATCTCTACTGTTACTCCAGATATGATTCAACGCCCGTGGTACGATGTGGACTACAAACTAGACGTCTGCAGAGCAACAAACGGAGGTCACATTGATACTTACTAGGGAATGAAAAAAAAAATCTTTTCCACCAATTTTAAAGTTAAAACCATTACACTACCTTTAATAGTTTTTAGCCTACTTTTTCACATTTTGCAAAAATGAGGAAAAAGTAGACTTATGAGATCGGGCAAATGTGTGTCTGTCTCTGGCCTTTTGTCTGTCTGTATGTCTGCATGTGTGTGTGTGTGTGTGTGTCCCCCTATCAACTCCTAAACGGCTGCAGCAATCGAAACCAAATTTGGTAGGAGTAAAGATCTATACCTAAATATCTCATGAAAATTCGCAATTGAAATTTGAGCTCCATGTTGGATATCTTGGAAGGTATGAATGGGAGCTATTTCAAAATTGGCACACGTATAGATAATAATATTGCAGTTTAATTTCCAGGAGGCCATACATGGTAGTGTTGCCAAAATGATTATAAGCCAGCTGATAGGTCCAAATTTTAAATGCATATAACTTCTACACTACCAATTGGATTTCAACCAAATTTCGTATGTGCTATGTGTACATAAAGATATATGACTGAGCGTATTCTTAATAGCCACCAGGGCTGCCAACTGTTAATAAATAATCAATTTTTTTAAATCCAAATACCCATATATGAGAAAATATGCAAGCCGACAGCTTTAAACTATGCACACGTATAGTACCTGACATTCTATATTAATTTGGAGTAACTTATATACGTCAGTGCTACCAACATGATTCTAAGCCTGCTGCGAGTTCCAACTTTAAATACGAAGTACGTCCAGAGAGTAAGTTCCGTTTGGTAATAACATTAAATTGTGCACAGATACAGAAAAAAATATTTATTGCACAAAATTCTACAACCCTTAAACTACTTTTCCACATAACTGCCGAAATGTTGCAGGCATTTGTCGTAGCTTGGCACGAGTTTTTGTATACCTTCTACATAGACGTGTGCCGCCTGTGTCTTCAACTAGTTGTACGTTCCGCTGCAGCGCAGTTCCGCTTATGCGCGGTAGACGCTCTGTATCAAGGAGAAGAAACGTGCGCCATTTGAAGAGCGCTGTCAGCCACGTACGCGTTGTTGTGCATGTTTACTCGTACAATGTCGGTGTTGATTGAAAATCCCACCGCTTGTGAAATCAGATCTGTGATTCGTTTTCTGAATGCTAGGAAAGTGAAACCAATTGAAATTTATCGGCAAATTTGCGAAGTGTATGGACAAAATGCGATGAGTGATTCAATGGTGAGAAGATGGGTCCGACAGTTCAATGAAGGACGCAGTGAAGTGCACGATGACGAACGAAGTGGGCGTCCATCTTTCGTTACAGAAGAACTGGTTCACGCGATTGATGACAAGATCCGGGAAAACCGCAGGTTTACAATTACCGGTAGTGCTCTCGCTATGGAATTTCTCCAAATCTCACGATCACTCCCTAATTCATGAAATTGTTACCGAAAAACTGAACTTTCGTAAACTTTACCGACGTTGGGTACCAAAGATTCTTACGGAGCAACACAAAACCAAACGGATGGATAGTGCACTTCAGTTTTTGACCCGGTACAATGAAGGCGGCGAAGAATTTCTGACACAGATATTCACAGGAGGTGAAACTTGGGTTTCTCACGACACCCCTGAAAGTAAGCGGCAATCAATGGAATGGAGGCACACTTCATCCCCAGCAAAGGTTAAGCCGAAACAAATCTTGACACCTCGGAAAATGATGTGCACAGTGTTCTGGGACTGGAAAGGCATCTTAATCATTGATTTCTTACCGCGTGGTCAAACAATCAACGCAGATGCTTACTGCGAGACACTTAGGAAATTGCGCCGCGCAATACAGAATAAGCTCCGAGGGTTGCTGTCAAAAGGTGTTGTTTTTCTTCACGACAACGCACGACCACACATTGCAAATGTGACGAAAAACCTCCTACAGGGATTTGGCTGGGACGTGCTTGACCACCCTCCGTACAGCCCTGACCTCGCTCCTAGCGACTTTCATCTGCTCACACATCTCAAGACTTTCCTTGGCGGTCAACACTTCAACAATGACGACGAGCTGAAAGAAGATGTTTCCAACTGGTTGAAGACACAGGCGGCAAACTTCAATGAAGAAGGTATCCAAAAACTTGTGCCACGCTTTGACAAATGCCTGCAAAAGTTCGGCAGTTATGTGCAAAAGTAGTTTAAGAGGCGTAGAATGTTGTGCAATAAATAATTTTTCTGTATCTGTACACAATTTTATTTTATTACCAAACGGAACTTACTTTCTGGACGTGCCTCGTACATGTAACTTCCATACTATCAGTTGGATTTCAATCAAATTTCATGTGTGCTATGTGTACCATAACAGATATGACTATGCCGATTCTTAAGAGTAACCAGGGCTGCCAACTGTTAATAAATACTGTCTCTATTTGTGCTACCCTAATATCAATATATCAGAAAGTATGCAAGCCAATAGCTCTAAACTTTGCACACGTATAGTACCTGGCATTCTAGATTAATTTGTAGTAACTATTATGGACCTACGCCAGTGCTGCAAACATGATTCTAAGCCTGCTAATAGGTCCAATTTTAAAATGCATGTAACTTCTATACTAACTAATGGATTTCATTCAAAATTGGCACAACAATAGATCATATTATTTCAGATTATTTCTGACGATACATGTATGCCATTGTTGCCAACATGATTTTGCGCGCTGTTAGATCCAATGTTTAACTGCATTTAACGTCCATGATATCCATTGGACTTCAACCAAATTTTGTATTCTGTACCTTAAGAGATGGAACTAAGAATATATTCAGTCACTAGGGCTGCCAACTGTAGTTCTCTATTAGGCTACATTATGCCAGGTATACAGTATTTCGAACTAATTAGAAATTTCGATATTACCAACTTAATTTCGTCATTATTCTAGATAGATCCATATAGATTAATCATTGGCATGAATCTTAAATTTTAAGAAAAGTAGGCTCTTTAGTTCGTCAGGGATCTTCTTGTTTTTATAGCAATTATTTAAAAATAGGCATTATTTTTCGATGACCCTGTATCTTTGTATATTAAGTTAATTACATTAAAGTAATTTTAACTAAATTGAATATATTATTTTAAGTACCGGTACATATAGGGTATTTAACTGTTTAAATATATTTAAATTTTAGGGCCAGATTACCTCATAGTTCCACCCCTTGATAACTCAATAACTAATTGACTAACTAGATTTAAATTTTATAATTAAAAGTTTAATATTGCGAGGAATAAAACAAAAGTTTCGAAAAATGGTAGCAGCGAGACTTGAACTCGGATCAGTGAGTTGCCAGACAGTACATTTGACCACTGCGCCACCCCACTGACTTGAAACTTATTGATAACAAATCTCTCAAACTCGACTCAAAATTCCTTATAGAGCGGTTTATATTTTCCTATGGCCCAATATGGCGAGATATTCTAGGATCTTGAACGGGGCATCAACCTGCTTCTACTAACACAGTTTGAGCTAAATCGTTGAGTCCCTCCCCGCGCCGTCCCCTCGTAACAAGTAATAGATAGGTAGATAGATAGATTTATTTTGTCTGGCCTGATTAGGGCACTTTGGCATATGTTTATTCACATCGCTGAGAGAAAATGCTATACTACGTAGTTATTACTTTGAGTATCTACTACTTTCTATTAACATTACCCAATTGAGGCCTAAGTTATGTTTCATTTTACCGTATTTTATGGCCTTAGAGTTTTCGTTTCCAAATACCTCATTTTTTGAAGTTAGAACTCTTCGTCTTCAATAGCGTAATTATAGTCAAGAGAATTAAATGAGCTCATTACTAACGATTAGGGTTAGTTAATTCCTATTTATCATACAGTAAATATGAGACTTAATGCAAGGCAATCGTCGATGCATTTCACGAGGCCATTCGGGTAATAACTTAAATACGCATGCGTAGACTCATTTTCACCCTGGTGTAATATGGTGGACAGGAGATGAAGCATGTGGCACTCATCGTTGTTCGCAATGCTTCCTTGAGACTTTCTGGAACATAATTATAAAGGAATAAGACATTATTCATGGCAAAAGCTAAAAATGATATGAGCAAAGTATTTAGAAAAACTGGCAGTTGTGTGTAAGTTTACGTAGCTACGAGTAAAGTAAATAGGACACCCTCTCCCCGTTGTCTTCATAGCTCAAGTGGTTGCGTTGCAGACTGAGTTCGAATCCCACTTCAAATACCTTTTTACTTACGTATTCTTCTTTCTTGGTATTAGTAACATTAATGATAATTTATAATTTCATTGTCATATACATATTTTATATTTATATGGATAGAAGTGTCGCCTCCGAGGTGTAGTGGTTAGCGTGCTTAGCTACCACCCCGGAAGTCTGAGGTTCGATTCCCGGCTCTACCGCGAAATTTGAAAAGTGGTATAAGGACTGAAACGGGGTCTACTCACCCTCGGGTGGTCCAAATGAGTAGAGGGGGTTCGATTCCCACCTCAGCCAACCTCGAAGTGGTTTTCCGTGGTTTCCCACTTCGTCTTCAGGCAAATGCCGGGATGGTCCCTACCGTCAGGCCACGGCCGCTTCCTTCCCTCTTCATTGCCTATCCCTCCCATTCTTCCCATCCTGTCCCATCCCTCATGAGGCCCCCTGTTCGCTTTGCAGGTGAGGCCGCCTGAGCGAGGCACTAGTCCCGCATTCCCAGTTCTATCTCCCGACTCGATGTCAAGCTCCAGGACACTGCCCGTAGCGGCGGTAAAGGTGGGATCCCTCGCTGAGTCCGTGGGAAAAGCTTACCTGGAGGGTAAACTGACTACGAAAAGAAAATAGATAGAAGTTCATGTGAAAGTCGGAAACAAACCAAGTCTTTCGCCGCCATTGCAAGATGCACTAGGTAGAATCCAACGTTTTCCCTCCACTTTAGCGATGCTTAGGCCATTTTACGTAATTGCTCGTTAGTGGTAAATTAACGAGTGTTTAGGTTTGATGAAACGCTCGTGCAAAATAAAATAGCCTTTAATGATGAATTAAAAGATAATTATTGACGTTGGTGAAAAATACCCTTAAAACAACGATTACCTCCACCACCATACACATATCCCCAGGGTTAAGCTGAAAAGTGAGCAACATCTTTCTGGCTGGCAGAAAATCCTTGAGATCTCCTGGCTAATCATGCTATCATCACTAAGATTTCTTCTTTAAGGTTATTATTATTATTATTTAAATATGAATCAAGCAAAAGTATGTTTCACTGGCACAATTTACATCTACATTTGGTTTTGCAATATTTACATGTTTTACAAAGATATTTGCATTATTTACATATTTAGAATATTAACATAGTTCACTCACTCTCTCACACACGCACTTTCATCACCTCAATCACTCCATACATTCATTCATTCGGCGAGACAATCATTCACTCATACAGAAGATTATACAATGTACCTATTTATGTACGGCTTGAATATCCGAGGAGGCAAGATCATGGCATCCACTGGCAGCGCGTTCTCTAAAGCTGGGTTTTCCTAGGCGCGGAAGCGGAGAGCGGAGTCGGCTCTCCTCTGGTCATATGTAATTTTAATGGTACTGTTTTCCTAGAAGCGGAGCGGACCGCCGTGGACGAGCGGAACTCGCTCATCCGCATTCCTCTGTTCCGAGAGCAGACGAGTCCGCTGTCGGCTGGCGGAGTGGCTGGACGTCTGTACAAGTTGTGTACATACCTTTGTGTTAGTGCCAGTTTCATATCCACTAAAATTGGCGTTGCGTTTCTGTTATAAACCTGCGATTTCAGTTCTTCTCCATCTTGTATTTCTTGGTATAGATCATAGAACTCGTTTTTGTCAATCGAAAGTACTGTTTGAATCTAATTTCGTTATCAATTACTGTAAATGGTTATTTATAAGAATTTTAAGCACTCCCTCATTTTCACGCGTTTTAAATATGTCACGTGCACATTTTCGATCCTTCACTAAATGCAGTAGTAACTCTCCTCCATTTCTTCCTCCTCCTCTTCCAAGTGTAATAAAATAGAAAGTCTATAGATT
The DNA here is from genome assembly GCA_946902985.2 of Meconema thalassinum. Lineage (NCBI taxonomy): Eukaryota > Metazoa > Arthropoda > Insecta > Orthoptera > Tettigoniidae > Meconema > Meconema thalassinum. Next base: position 364,555,870 of record OX336393.1, on the reverse strand, counting down.
CCACGACCATATTGACCTCACCTTATCACTCCTAGTATACAAATGAGCAACCGTTCCGCTCTCAGCGGAGGAAAAGTCCGCGTCTAGGAAAACACAATTCAGCTAGCTGATGACTCACGAGCTGAGAGCCGACTCTGCTCTCCACGTTCCGCTCGCCGCTTCCGCGCCTAGGAAAACCCAGCTTTAACCGCGCAGAGCGGCCGTAGGAACCTGTCAGGTAGGCATTGCTACGAGCGAAGGGCGGAACGAGAGCGATATGCTAATGACTAGAGCTGGCATAATATGTACATAATTATGTAACAAAAAGCACCAAAATATGTAATATCATATGATTAATATAAACTTACCATTTTGTCTGTTACAACACACTAAACACGCTTTATATTACATTATGTAGCACAGTGAACAATTAAGTATTTTTCAATGTTCTTTGGAGTCATATTATATGAATATATCACACACATATTCAATAGAAACTTATTATTTTCATAACTCAGAGCACGTTTATTCATTAAATTTTGTAGCACAGTGAACTATTAAGTATTTTTCGATGTTCTCTGTGGTCATAGAAAGGCGTTTGTCACTTAGGGTGTTCTTATATGCAAAGAAAGATCTTTCAACATCACATGATGTAACTGGGGCATATTTTAGGAGAGGAATTTTCGCTGGAGAAATGTCCTCGGGAGGATCAACGAGATCTCCATTTAGAATTCGGCACACACTGTGAAATGTTGAATAATCATATTTCTCTTCAACACTTTTTGCAATTTACTCAATACGCTTGCACCAGCTTCCCCATGCACAGCACTTATCATCATATCATCCCCTCAAATACCTGTCACTCATAATTACCTTAATCCTCCTGTTGAGAGGACAGCCCCACATTTAATCTGAAACTTCAATTCGGCAATTTATTTTATATAAAAACAGGAAAACTCTGAAATATGTAATTTTATGTAATATCACTAAGAATATGTAGAATACCCACAAATATGAAAAAATATGTAAAATATATAATTACATAGAAATCCCAGCTCTACTAATGACAGTCGGCAAAAGGGGTCAATATTAATGGAACCTGTGAGGGATTTTTTGATAAAAATCACATCAGTTTGTTTGGCTGTTGTCTCTATAGATGGAAATTGACAATGGGGAGAGGGAATAACGAGCTACTAGCCTCTCTGTGCGACGCTGTACACGCCGCAGCTTGTTCATGTTTTCCGCTGTACAAGCAGGTAAGCTGTACGTTAATAGGCCTATCCGACGGACCATGCATAGGTAGGCGGTCCTTAAAGCTCTAGGTTCACAACCTCTCATGTTTCTGTACAAGAAACCCAGAACGTTGGTGGCCTTACATCTTGCCTCTTCACTTTGAATGTTCCAATTCAGGGTGTCGGAGATTGTTACCCCTAATAATTTTAAGGTTAGACCATCCTTGAGTGTTTAAGGGTTAATGTCCAGGTATTCACCTGTTTGGTATAGCTGGTCACATATTGATCGGGATCACTCTAATGTGATGCAGAGCCGACAATCCATCAGCCATGGGGCATAAGCGCATTACATTAATACATTAAAAATGATAATATTTAAAGTGTGATTAAATAATGACATAAATATTCATAGAGCATCTAGCTCTTTCCAAACAAACCAGCATGCAGTTTTGTTAAGCAGGGAGCTCTGCATAATGCTATTCAAATATATTTACCTCGTTCAAAATCGAACGCGCTAAAACAATTAATACAATTTTCGATTTAAAACAGGTATGAACATTGCAGTGTAATGTCACGGAGATAGAGAGAATTTCGCAAAAAATAATCAAATGTATTAATCTAAGCAATTATTCCATAATCCAATTTTAGCAGGTGATAAAATATTTGCCATTTTGCACAATAATACATAAATGTTCACATACTTGAAGCGTGAATGTTTAACATGAAGGCTGCAACCGGGACTCTTAACACAAATATACAGCTGTCTGAGCACATATTCAGCTCCCAGATATGTAGTTCAAATGGTTGGAAACTATGCATTTCCCTGGGATAAGATAGAATATTCCTAAATCATGATTGTGTGTAATTATTGTACAGGGCGTCAGCGAGTACGTGCTGCTGCCAGGAGTAGCATCAGCAGTTCAGTTGGCAGGACGGTGTCCTTGACAGGACACCGGTACAGCGAAGGCCACACGTGTGGGTTTTGGTGTGCCGAAATCGTCAGTGTGTGTTGGATTAAGCGAGCTTTCAGATAAATTATTGGAAGAGTTTGTCAGTATACAAGCGGTAATGTTTACTACTGAAGAGAGAGCTTGATGAAGTCTCCAATATAATGCTGCGTAGTCCAAGAAAGCCAACACGCTAGCTCAAGAAAGTCTTCGACAATATGTGTAGACGTGTTGAAGTCTGTCTTCGAACACATTCAGCGTCCGTTATGAATGGCTGTGGTGAGTACAATGTTTACTGTTTGTTTGTTTTTATATATAAATGCCAGCCATGCTGCCAACGTAACATCTGATGCTAGTTCTCGCTGAAGCAAGTAAGCACTGCGGAGAACATTCCCTGGCACTCCGTATTTCAATTTGAATTATTCCTTTTGTACGTGATGTGTTAAGGTGATTGTGTCCTAATTGCGGTCATTCCAGATTGCGTTCACCTCATTAGCAGTCCAGATTGTGGTCAATTTCATTTTAGGGAAGAACTATAAACATTCCAGCGTCCAGATTATGGTCACTTTTCTTGGGAGACCGGTCCTTGGTTCTTGGTTCTTCCCGACTGACTCATACCTTCCGTCTGACTCATACCTTCCGTAAGTTTTGTGGATAACAAGGGGAAACTGATAGACCCCTTCCAAACAGACAGCACCTCGTAAAGCAATGATTATAACATTTTCAGTTTTAAGAATAGAAACGTTTCAGGATCGGAACCAACGACCTTCACATTAAACAAAATTGTTTTAACGGGAAATTTTATACTTACAGGGTATACATTTTAATTTCTGCCCCTCCCCTCCCATTTGAGACGCGAGATATCTATTTTTATAATAGGTAGCCTACTGTGTATAGTGAAAAACTTTATTTTTATTACCTCGAAAAATTCGTCTCGTAAAAGTAATTTGTTCTGCGTTTGATTCTAAATCCCCTTTGTAATCAATGTTTGTCCCCCCCCCCCCCCTCCTACACACAAAATCAAACATTTGAAGTTTTAGGTTTATTATTATTCCAAAGAGAACTGACATATGGCATGTACTTCAACATTGGCAGAGGGGGTGGAAGTGAAAGGTGAGGAAATCCCCAGGGGAGTTACAACCGGACCGGTCTCCCAAGAAAAGGGACCGCAATCTGGACGCTGGAATGTTTATAGTTCTTCCCTAAAATGAAAGTGACCGCAATCTGGATTGCTAATGAGGTGAACGCAATCCGAAATGGTCGCAATAAGGAAGACACCAGTTAAGGTATATGATTCATAACTTTTCTATTTGCTAATTGACATGATTAGTCATAAGTGTCATTCTTATTTTGTTTTAGTAGTCGTTAATAAGCTAGATTTACTTTCTCTTTTCTTTACCATATTTTAAGCCAGGACATTCTATACGCTACATAAATGTACTCATTAGCCTCAGAGGCAACTCTTTACTACTTAATTAAAATTCAAATCAGACAACCTGGAAGTGGTTTTCCATGATTTCTAATGTCTACTCCCGGCAATTGCTAGCATGGTTCCAAATACGAGGCCACGGCCGTCTCCTTCACAATCCTCATCAGAATTACTCATACACTAATTAGGATACACCGTCGGGACCATGTCATAGATTTATGGCAGGTAAAAGAACCTTCCACTAACTACAATTGAGTGAAGTTAAATTTGTAGGTTAGATTTCAATAACGCTCTATTCAGTTCCAACGTTTGCCAACAGGTGCCGTTTGCGGGGGCATTTAGTAGCCACGTTCAGAGATAGGTGTCGTTAACGGTAAAATTTTGCAGCAAAAGTAGGAACTACTCGAAATTGATCGTCTGCAGTCCTTACCTGAATTACTGGTAACACACACTAATACAGCCATCACAATTAACACCGGTTATCAGACAGATTCTACACACACTCAAAGTACACGGGGCTACATGACCGCGTTGTCGCAGCTCCTAAACTGAGGAACCAACCAACCAACACATGAATACAACCATCACAATAACACAAGTTATCAGACAAAGAAACAAACACGCACACCCAAGTTCACGGGGATAAATGGCCACGTTACGGTACCATGTTACGATTTCCGTAAAATTTCGACACATCTTTTCGTTTCACATCCCCCAGACCCCAATACCACCTTCAAAACTTTCTTGTGGACACGATAACTACAGTCATTTGGCACCAATCACTTTCAATTTTGTACATAACAAGAAGTTCCGTGACGAACTGAAGAGCCTACTTTTCTTAAAATTTAAGATTCATGCCAATGATTAATCGATATGGATCTATCTAGAATAATGACGAAATTAAGTTGGTAATATCGAAATTTCTAATTAGTTCGAAATACTGTATACCTGGCATAATGTAGCCTAATAGAGCACTACAGTTGGTAGCCCTGGTGACTGAATATATTCTTAGTTCCATCTCTTAAGGTACAGAATACAAAATTTGGTTGGAGTCCAATGAATAGCATGGACGTTACATGCAGTTAAACATTGGATCTAACAGCGCGCGTAAAATCATGTTGGCAACAGTGTCATGCATGTATTGGTCAGAAATATTCTGAAATAATATGATCTATTGTTGTGCCAATTTTGAATGAAATCCATTAGTTAGTATAGAAGTTACATGCATTTTAAAATTGGACATATCAGCAGGCTTAGAATCATGTTGGCAGCACTGACGTATATTAGTTACTCCAAAGTAATCTAGAATGCCAGGTACTGTACGTGTGCAAAGTTTAGAGCTATTGGCTTGCATTCTTTCTGATATATTGATATTAGGGTAACAAAAATAGAGACTGCATTTATTAACAGTTGGCATCCCTGGTTGCTCTTAAGAATAGGCATAGTCATAGCTGTTATGGTACACATAGCACATACGAAATTTGGTTGAAATCCAAATGATAGTATGGAAGTTACATGTATTTAAAGTTGGACCTCTCAGCAGGCTTAGAATCATGTTGGTAGCACTGACGTATATAAGTTACTCCAAATTAATATAGAATGTCATGTACTACACGTGTGCATAGTTTAAAGCTGTCGGCTTGCATACTTTCTCATATATATTGGTATTTGGATAAAAGAAATTAAGAGCATTATTTAACAGTTAGCAGCACTGTTGGTTCATAAGAATACGTTGAGTCATATCTGGTTATGTACACATACAACATACGAAATTTGGTTGAATTCCAATTGATAGTGTAGAAATTATATGCATTTAAATATTGGACATATCAGTAGGCTTATAATCATTTTGGCAACACTGCCATATATGGCCTTCTGGAAATTAAATTGCAATATTATTATCTATGTATGTGCCGATTTTGAAATAGCTCCCATTCATACCTTCCAAGATATCCAACATGGAGCTCAAATTTCAATTGCGATTTTTCAGCAGTTGGTAGCACTAACATCATTTTCAAATATGGCCGTGAGATATTCAGGTATAGGTCTTTACTCCTACCAAATTTTATTTAGATTGCTCCAGCCGTTTAGGAGTTGATAGTGGGCGACACACACACAGCCAGACAGACAGACAGACACACATTTTCCCGGATCGATCTCATAAGACTATTTTTTCCTCATTTTTGCAAAATTTGAAAAGTAGGCTAAAAATATATCCATTTAACATCTCGATAGAGTTCGTTAATGGGCAAAATCGGACTAAGGGGGTGGAAATGGTGGAAAAGTGAAATATCGCTATAACTTTCTTAGTAACGGTACGTGAAAAATGGAATCCATTCATACTATTCTTCGGAAAAGGGCAAAAGTTTCTCTCAGTCAAGTTTTCTGATAGCACCAAAACCATTGACAAAAAGGGTGGGACAAATTGATTTTTGAGAGAATAGAATAATACCTCTCATAATAGGCACAAAATCAAAACCATTTAAAATGTTCAATAATTCTGTAATGGGCAACTTCGGTGGCGTAGTTGGTAGCATGCTGAGCTTCTATGCCCAAGATTGCGGGTTCAAACCCGGCCGAAGTCGTCGGATTTTAAGAGCGTTCAAAATCCCTCAGTATGCCTTACTTCGGAGGGGAAGTAAAGCCGGCGGTCCCATTTCAGAGATTTATGGCATGGAAAAGAACCTTCCATTAATTACACTTGTGGAAGCAAAAAATTTGTAGGTTAGTTTGATAAAGCTCTATTAGTTCCAACGTTCGCCACCTGGTGCTGACTGCGATGGCATATAGTAGCCGCGTCCGCTGCTAGGTGTCGTGGCTGGTAGCATTTGGTGGCTTGAAAAAATTTATCTTCAGCAGTCCTCCTACCTGAATCACAGATTTTTAGCCTACTTTCGATTTTTGCAAAAAATGAAAGTAGACTTATGAGATCAACAAACGGCGAAAAAAAAGTGTGTCTGTCTGTGTGTGTGTATGTGTGTGTGTGTGTGAGTGTGTGTACTCTGAATGTCTGCCCCCCCCCTATCAATTCGAACACAGTGAACGCGAATTGAACGAAATTTGGTACAAAGGTAGCACTAGCAAAGGACACCTCAGTGTCATGTTTTATATCGCCGCCATCTTGACGGAAACGTAATGGCGGCCACACAAATGTTCAAATCTTAAATCAAATTACGACTAACCTAATCATCCGATCTCTACCAAATTTTGCAACAACATACCTTTATGGAGGGAGCATCCTTTGATCAAACTAATAGGTTATCAGCCTAATAGTTTGCGGATGGCGGCCATCGTTGTGTGAAAATCGATTCCCCCTATTAATTCAAACACGGTGAAACCGAATGGAACGAAATTTGGTGCAGAGGTAGCACTAGCAAAGGGCACCTCAGTGTCATGTTTTATATCGCCGCCATCTTGACGGAAACGGAATGACGGCTACCCAAATGTCAAAAGCTTAAATCAAATTTCGACCATCCTAATAATTTGATCTCTACCAGATTTTGCAACAACATGACTTTTTGAGGAAAGCATCTTATGACTGACTACAAGGTCATCAGCCCAATAGTTTGCAAATAGCGGCCATGTATGTGTGCAAATCCATTCCCCATATAAATTCAAACACTGTGAAATCGAATTGAATGATTTTTTTACAGAGGTAGCACTAGCAAATGGCACGTCATATTCATGTTTAATATCCCTATAGCACGTTGTATTTCAACAAGCTACTACAACCAACATTCAATTATACTCCTTGAAAAGGACAAAGAGTTATAACCATACCCTTGCATTTAGGAGAAAGTAGGCTATATGTTCTTTACTGAACATCTTTTTTTTTCGTGTGATCTCCTGAGAGGCCGAGTGCAGGTCTTTCTAGTCGACGCCCGTGGGCGACCTGAGCGTCGGGATGAGAGATGGAATGGATGAAGTTGAATGAAACTGGGCAAGGATGTGGAAGGAATCGGCCGTGGCCTGTCAGAAGGTACCGTCCCAGCATTTGCCTGGTGTTGAAAGTGGGGAAACCACGGAAAACCATTTCAAGGACGGCTGACGGTGGGGCTCGAACCCACGCGTCTACCGAGTCAGCATAGAGCTTGGCCCCATGACCTAACGCTGCGCTTTTAGCGAGCATAGCCACTGCTGTCGGTGAATCACAGATAACACACACTAATACAACCATCACAATTTAACACCGGTTATCAGACAGATTCTACACACACCCAAAGTACGCGGGGCTACATGACAGCGTTGTCGCAGCCCCTAAACTAAGGAACCAACCAACCAAATTCTCTAATAAAAATGAAAATCCACAGCCTTCTTCCAGTCGACCGACCGGGCCAGGGAATGGAATGAATGAAGCCCCCATCTAGCGGCGAGGATATGAACTGTGCCGGCTGCTGAAGCCTGTCGCACTACCCTGGGGCAGTGATTAAATGAATGACATATGACATGAAATGATAGTGGAGACTGTTGCTGGAATGAAATTGTGACAGGGAAAACCGGAATACCCGGAGAAAAACCTGTCTGCTCCGATTTGTCCAGCACAAATCTCAAATGGAGTGACCGGGATTTGAACCACGGACCCAGAGGTGAGAGGCCGGCGTACTGCCGCTTAAACCATGGAGGCTCTTTTCAATATTTCTCTAAACAATATCTAAAACTCTTGTCTGAAATAATTTTTGATATGGCTCATCCTTACGCCAAGGGATTAATAAAATATTGTGTATGCTTGTATTCATGACATGTGGAGCTTTCGTAGGTATACAGTACAACAATTGGCAAATTAAGTGAATTCGAAAAATGTTTCTTGGCCCAGTGTAATCTACCTCCGCTTTCCGGCGTACCGAGAGTGACTGATTTATTTTCTTGATGTTGTACATAATCGCAGGTTAAATAAATTCAAATGATTTTTTTCTGTTTTGTCTTAACCCTCGATTCACAACTAGGAAACATGTTACGTATATTCCTACCCCGTGTCCCACGGACTCACTTTTTTAAATATCAAAATTAAGAAAAAATAATAAAATGCACTTGACATGATATGGACATTTAACGTTAATACACTTAATTATTAATGCAATAAATTAGAACTATTTACAAATAATGAGATATTCTCACAATGATCTCAATAAACATCAAACAATCACTTTTTTTTAATGATAAAAATTGTCAGAAACTATACAATTCACAAATGTCATCAGCATCATTTTAAAACAACAATTACTGTTGTAATAAAAAAAAACATGTATTGTATGACAGTGAAGATCCAGCCTGTGCCAGGTGCAGCTTCCATGGGGGAGGAGCTCTGAACTGAGTAAGGGCTTTTCAGTACTCTGTGGAAGACGGATCTGGGCGGGGAAGTCCTCAACCCCGACACGGCGCGTCCCAATGGCTGATAGGGGCTCTTGTTGAGAGTGGTGTTTGCACCCGCGGATCAACTGAGGACATGATATAGTGGCAGCAGCTATATCATTATTGTTGATACAAGATCGATCTGTCGACCTTGCATCAGCAAACAGCTGCATCATATCATGGCATCCTTGGATGTTGGGATGTGATGTGGTTACTGCGCATTGAGGAAGGCAACGGGAAACCACCTCAATTATTTTTCCCCAGGATAATCTTCATGGCTGAAAACCCAATTACATTGGCCCTTAGTCCCGGGCAGACCTCAAGTGGTCAGAGGGTGCGAAGAATCTCCCGGTCAGCCCTGAAGATAGGAACGTGGAATGTACGGAGTATGTTTGAAGCAGGAAAGATTCACTATACAATTCATGAGATGAAGAGGATGAATGTGTCCATAATGGGTATAAGTGAGATGAGATGGCCGGGGACAGGAGATTGTAATGTGGAGGATTGCATGATATACTACAGTGGTAATAATGATGCCAGGCATTTGCATGGAGTGGGTTTTATAGTGGACAAAAGTTTGCAGTCTGCTGTTATCAGTTGTATACCATTCTCCAGTAGAATAATGATGTTAAAGTTACGTGGTAAACCTTTCCACATTAATCTCATTCAAGTGTATGCCCCTACTAGTGACAAAAGCGATGAAGATGTTGAGGAATTCTATGCCCAAATTCAGACCGTCCTCAAAGACACCAAAGAACATGATGTAACCCTTGTTATGGGAGATTTTAATGCAAAAGTTGGGAAAGGTTCTGAAGAACACATTGTGGGCCAGTGGGGTCTCGGACAAAGAAACAACAGAGGGGATCGTTTAGTGCAGTTTTGTAGAGAGGAGAACTTTGTCATTGCTAATACTTGGTTTAAGCTTCCTGCCAGGAGACTTTATACGTGGAAAGCACCTGCTGATAGTCCAGACAACATAATAAGAAATCAAATTGATTTCATTCTAATTAAAAACAGATTTAGAAACAGCGTGATTTTTGCAAAAACCTATCCAGGAGTAGATGTTCCTTCTGACCACAATCCTCTCATTAGCAAAATTTGTGTCCGGCTTAACAAGATTCCGATAAAAACAACACAAAATAAATATGATACTGATGCCCTTCGGGAAATAAATACAAGGTCACAGGTGGCTGCTGCTCTTGCCACTGATCTTAAGACGTTGAATTCAAATGACATGCAGCCCTTGGAACTTTGGGACACTTTTAAAACCTCATTGAAGAGGGTTGGAGATCATTTTCTTAAGAACAAGAGACAACATAAAAAAAGGAAGGCATGGATGACGGATGAAATATTGAACCTAATGGATAAACGAAGAGAAGTCAAAGGAAGAGATAATGAAGAATATTGGTTTATTCATAGATTGATAAAGAATAAGATCAGGCAAGCCAAGGAAGTTTGGATGTCAGATAGGTGCAAAGAAATTGAAGAACTTAATAGTAAATATGATACTTTCCAGGTCCATAAGAAAATCAAAGAAGTTTCAGGTAGACACAGGAAAAGAAACACAGTCAACTTAGTTGATAGTCAAGGTCGGTATTTGAAGTTGAAGAAAAATTACAGGTTTGGGAGAAATATATACAAGAGCTTTTTAATGATGATCATCGTCCTTCCCGACCCGAAATTCCTTCAGTTGTTGGACCCATGATCACCATGGATGAAGTGAAATATGCGATTAGGATAGCGAAAAATGGTAAGGCTCCTGGTCAAGATGACATTCCAGTGGAATTATTGAAGATCTTGGATGATGATAGCATTGTGACGCTCACTAATTTATATAACAAGATATACGACACAGGCATATTACCTGAAGACTGGCTCTTGTCTACATTTATTGCTCTTCCGAAGAAACCGATGGCTAAGTCATGTAGTGACTTCAGGACAATCAGTCTTATGAGTCATGTGCTCAAGATATTTCTCAAAGTTATCCATAATCGCATATACAGGAAATGCGAGATGAATATCAGTGACACGCAGTTTGGGTTCCGCAACGGTCTAGGAACTCGTGAGGCATTATTTGCGCTTCAAGTTCTTTTCCAGAGATGCCGTGAGGTGAATCAGGATGTATATGCATGTTTTCTGGACTATGCAAAAGCCTTTGACCGTTGTCAGCATGATAAGTTGTATAATGCACTCAAGAACTCAGGAATAGATGAGAAAGACATTCTGATCATCATTAATTTATACTGGGGTCAAAAGGCTAGTATCAGAATTGATGGACATATATCGAGATCAGTGGAAATAATGCGTGGTGTGAGACAAGGATGCATTCTTTCACCACTTCTTTATAATATCTATGCAGAACAGATTTTCTCCGAGGCACTTGATGGCATTCAACAAGGTATTAAGGTCAATGGTAATTATATTAATAATATACGGTACGCAGATGATACTGTATTGATTGCAAATAGTTTCGAAGGACTTAAAGAGATTGTTACTATGGTGTATCAAAAGAGTAAACAATATGGCCTTGACCTCAACATTAAGAAAACAAAATATATGATAATATCGCGAAAACCAGTATTGTCACAAGTCCTTTTAGTCGATGGACATCAGATTGAGCGAGTCAAGAGTTTGGTTTATTTAGGACAGAATATTAATGAGAATTGGGATCCTTCGGTTGAAATAAGATGCCGTATAGAGAAGGCTAGATCCATCTTTATGACAATGAAACAACTACTATGCTGTCGAGATCTCAGTATGACGCTTAAGAAAAGAGTTGTGAAGTGTTATGTTGTCTCCACCCTTCTTTATGGTGTTGAAGCTTGGACCTTGTCCGTAGCTACAGAAAAGAAGATTCGAGCTTTTGAAATGTGGATATACCGGCGGATTCTTAAAATTTCGTGGACAGAACATGTGAGTAATGCCGAGGTTCTTCAGCGTGTGAGCAGCCAACCTGAGCTGTTAAACACAATTAAGAAGAGGAAATTGGAATACTTGGGACACATGATGAGGAATCCAAAATACCGTCTGCTCCAAGTTATACTTCAGGGTAAAATTGAAGGACGGCGTGGACCAGGAAGGAGGCGAATAACTTGGATGGATAATTTAAAAACGTGGTTTGGGCTGTCTTCCACGGAACTCTTCAGGATTGCACAGGATAAGAAGGTGTTAGCCATGGTGGTAGCCAACGTCCGTATCGGATAAGGTAGAAGAAGAAGAAGATCCAGCATGTGTTCAACTATTTCTCTGTTACACAGGATCTGCATATCTTCTTCGAACATTTTAAGGTAGATTTCATTAGAAAGCTAACTATTGCAATGGGTACCCTGTTTCGACATCCGGAAAATTTCGACATATCTTCGCGTTTCACATCCCCTAGACCCCAAAACCACCGTCAGTTCAAAAGTTTATATATAATATATATATGTATATATGTATACAGGGTGTCCCACCTAACTTTGCAACCTCAAATATTATCAAAATGAAACAAAATTTGAAAAATCTACTTGCGCAGGAATGTAGCCACGTCAGGGGGTCACACAATGGGAGGATATGCACAATACAGGAAGTTATAACAATACCACTTTTAACGCAAAGTTACCTGTTTTTAAAATGGAACATAGATGTTTTTTCTAGAAAAATCAATAGTAAACATACAATTATTGATAACGGAATTGGTTTCACATCTCTAAACCCCGTAACTTCTCAAATAACTAACGTTGTAGAGGAATGGCAATGGAGACACTGTTTGTCAAGTTTAACAAATGTGTAGAACTGTACACATAGTTCAAAATTAACAATTACCGATTTCCTAAACAAACTTGTGGCCTATAGCTTAAAGAAACGTCATGTTTTTAAATTACATCCATCATGGAAGAGACATTCACAAGTAAGCAGTAACATCTTAACTGATGAAAATGTGTCATTTCAGCGGATGTTCAATGTGACCACCGTTTGCATCAATGCACTTCTGTAGACGGTGAACAACAGAGCGTTGTACAGATCCCAGTGTTTCCACAGCTATTTCCGCACACGCCGAAGTAATAGGCTGTTGCATATTCGCTATTGTAGTTGGGACTTCCTGATAGACTATCTTGCAATGCGCTCCAGAGAAAGTAGTCTAATGGCGTCAAGTCGAGGGACCGTGCTGGCGATCTCACAGGACCACCACGTCCTATCCACAGATTTGGAAACTTCTCATCCATTACATCTCTGGCAAAACGTGCGAAATGTGCGGGGCACCCATCATGCTGGAACCACATTGATACACGAGTTTCAAATCCCACGTCCTCCATGAGAAGGGGTAACGTGCCTTGAAGAAATGATGCATATCGCTGTCTGTTTAGTGTTCCCTGATAAAAATAGGGACCTACAATACGGTTGCCAGTGATACCGCACCAAACATTGATACTCCATTGTCGTTGGTTAGTAACCTACAACTTTAGTTATTTCAGAAGGTACGAGGTGTAGAGAAGTGAACCAATTATGTTATCAATAATTGTATGTTTACTATTGATTTTGCTAGAAAAAACATGTTTCATTAAAAAAAAAAATCCTCTCGGCACGCCGGAAGGCGGAGGTAGATTTCACCGGGCAAACTAGGGGATAGGCATTAATAGGCAAAATATGCAGGTTTTCGTAGGAGGATCAGACCTCATTAATTGCGAGAAAGTATTTTACAATTGGAGGTTAGTTAACATTTTTTCGTCTTTCTATGCATACTTTTAACATTTTACTGTCTTATGGGGATGGTAACCTTCTTGTCATTTGGGGTTAATTTTTATACTTGTGATCACACTGTCCTTATGCAAGGTTTGGAACTAATGTGTAACTATCTAACAGCCTGTTACTTCTTCACGCAAAATTTTATCTCCCGCAGAGATGTTGGTTTGTTTCCTCAGTTTAGGGGCTGCGACAAGGTGGTCATGTAACCCCGTGTACATTGGGTGTGTGTAGAATCTGTCTGATAAACGGTGTTATTTGTGATGACTGTATTAGTCTGTAATTCAGGTAAGGTCTGCAGACGGTCAATTTTAAGTAGTAGTACCTAACTTTGTACCAAATACTAACGTCAACGACACCTAGCTGCGAACTTGGCTGCTAGATGCCACCGCAACCAGCAACTTGCAACGAACGTTGTAACTTCCCCTCCGAAGGAAAGCATGCTGACGGATTTTTAGCGCTCTTAGAAAATCCGGCGACTTTGTCCGGCCTTGAACCAGCACCTTGGGCATAGAAGTTCAGCATGCTACCAGTTAGCCGCTTCCCTCATAGTCAGATGGAACAAGAAGTTCCGTGACGAACTAAAGAGCCTACTTTTCTTAAAATTAAGATTCATGCCATAGATTAATCTACGGTATATGAACCTATCTAGAATAATGATGAAATTAAGTGGGTAATATCGAAATGTCTTAATTAGTTCGAAATAAGGTATACTAGGCATAATGTAGCCTAATAGAGCAATACAGTTGGCAGCTCTGGTGACTGAATATATTCTTACTTCCATCTCCTAAGGTACAGAATGTGGTTGAAGTCCAAAGGATGTTACATGGATTTAGACATTGGATCTATAGTACACGTAAAAGCATGTTGGCAACAAAGTCATGCGAGTGCTGGTCAGAAATAATCTGAAATATTATATATTTTTGTGCCAATTTTGGATGAAATCCATTTGTTGGTATAGAAGTTACATGTATTTAAAAATTGGTCCTATCAGCAGGCTTAGAATCATGTTGGTAGAACTGACGTAAATAAGTTACTCCAAATTAATGTAAAATGTCGGGTAATTTACGTGTGCATAGTTTAAAGCTGTCGGCTTGCATACTTTCTGCTATATGTGGATACAAAATAGAGAGCAATTATTAACAGTTGGCAGCCCTGGTGGCTCTTAAGAATACACTCATTCATATACGTTTATGTACACATATTACATACAAAATTTGATTGAAATCCAATTGATAGTGTAGAAGTTATATGCATTTAAAAATGGACTTATCAGAAGGCTTAAAATTATTTTGGCAACGCTGTCATGTATGGCCACCTGGAAATTAAACTGAAATAGTATTATCTAAATGTGTGCCAATTTTATAATAGCTCCCATGTATACCTTCCAAGATATCCAACATGGAGCTCAAATTTCTAGTGCGTTTTTTTAGCAGTTGGTAGCACTGGCATCTTTTTCAAATATGGGCCTGAGATATTCCGGTATACATCTTTACTCATACTAAATTTGGTTTCGATTGCTGCAGCCGTTTACGAGTTGATAGCGGGGGGGGGGGGGGGGGGACACACACACACACACACACACACACACACACAGCCAGACAGACAGAAGGACAGACACATTTTCCCGGATATATCTTATAAGTCTACTTTTTCCTCATTTTTAGCCTATTTTCAATTTTGAAAAAATAGGCTTATGAGATCACCTTTTGTCCGTGTGTGTGTGTGTGTGTGCGTGAGGTGTGTGTGTGTGTCCCCCTAATAAAATCTAAACGGCTGGAGCGATTTCAATGAAACTCGGTAAGTTCATAGCGCTATTCCCGGCGACCTCGACCGTGCCCTTCAAATTTTGTTACGTCTCACCAATCCAACATGGCGGCTGTGCGAAATATTTCATTAGCATTCAATATCTCCGAAAAAATTACCGATATCGCCCTGAAATTGTGTACTGTGATAAAGGGCACTACTAGAAGTTCACCAATGAGACTTTCAAACACCTGGTGACTACAAAACCAACATGGCGGCCAAGCGAAGTTGAGACTTTTAAATAGACTTTTCTCGCGATTTAACTATCCAAACGTAATGAAACTTGGTACAGCAATTGTTTATACACAATGTAATGCATTGAAGTCTAATTTAGTTCAATTGTTTACATAACCTCAACATGGCGGCTGTGCGAAATATTTCACTGACATTCTATATCTCCGAAACTATTACAGATATCACCCTGCAATTTTGTACGGTGATACAGGGTACTGATACAAGTTTACCTATGTATATTTCATAAACCTCTAAAGTACAAAACGAACATGGCGACCATGCGAATTTGAAATATTTTAATAGACTTTTCTCGTGATTTAACTCTCTGAGCGCCGTGAAATGTGGTACAGTAAATGATTTTTCAGTTTGTAATGCAGTGTCATCTAATTTAATTCAATTTTTTACATAACCTCAAGATGGCGGCTGTGTGAAATTTTAAAATTAAGATTTTATTTCTTTTGTCGTAATCATGCGATCGAAGTGAAAGTTTGAATAATGAACCTAGGCAATAATTGTCCTTGAATGGTACATAATTCTATGGCCTATACATATAACGATCCTAAATGGCAAGCTTCCGAAATATTTTGACGGTTCTCAATATCTATGAATCTTTTACAGCAACCAAACTGAATGTTTTTATGTTCATAGAGACTATGAACATATGTTCACCTATAGGACTTTCAGTAACCTGGTGAGCACTAATCCAACATGAAGGCGACACGAAGTATTAATATTTAAATGGACGTTTCTCGCGAATTAACTATCCGAGTGCCGTGAAACGTTGCACGTTAAATGCATATACAAATGTTGATCCACTGGCATCTAATTTATTTCAATTGTTTGCATAATCACAAGATGGCTGCTGTGCGTAATTTTAAAATCTCGTTTTTACTTCTTGTGTTCTAATCAGGCGATTGAAGTTTGAATACCACACGTGCACAATAATCTTAATGTAATAGTACAAAAATAAAAATCCAACCTGGCGACCATCTGAAATATTTAGACGGTTCTCAATATCAACGAATCTGTTACAGCAATTAAACTGAAATTTTGTATGTTGATAGAGGCAATTAACATGAGCAGGATATATGAAAATAGGCTGTATAGTTCTTCACGGAACTACTTGTTGAAAAGTGTGAAAAGTAGGCTAAAAATGAATGTGATCTCGTCAATGGCGTTGTCTTGGCAACCTCTGATAGATTATCCCTTATCAATTTAAAAGCTTTGCCATGGTAACCTCTGATGGCACTTGGCATTTTTTAAAATTCCGAAATAATTTTTCTCATCCCTTGGCGTAATGGTGGGTCATATCAAAAATTCTTTCAGACAAAAGTTTTAGGTAATTATTAGGGGAATATTTTCCATTTTGTACGGTTTTGATATTGTGCCTATTAAGAGAGATATGATTAATGTTTCCCGAAAAACCCACTTTTTTCCACCCCTTTGGTCAATGGTTGGTGCTATCAAAAAACGTTTTTGACATACATTTTTGGCACTTATCCGACACATATTATGAACTTTGAATGGATTCGATATTTCACGTATTAAGAGAGTTATAGCGAAATTTCACTTTTTGGAAAAAAAAGCCCCCCATTTTCACCCCCTTCGATCGATTTTGCCCATTAACGAACTCGAGCGAGATTTTATAGGGATACATATTATTTAAAACTTCAAAGTGATTGGTGCAAAATTACGGCAGTTATCGTGTCCACAAAATACTGATATATATATATAGATAGATACATATATACATAAATTATATATATACTTTTGAACTGACGGTGGTATGTCAAAATTTTCCGGAAGTCGAAACATGGTACCCATTGCAATAGTTAGCTTTCTAATGAAATCTACCTAAAATGTAACTTTGCGTTAAAAGTGGTATTGTTATAATTTCCTGGATTTTGCATATCCACCCATTGTGTGAACCCCTCACGTGGCTACATTCCTGTGCAAGTAGATTTTTCACATCTTGTTTCATTACGATAATATTTGAGGTCGCAGAGTTAGGTGGGATACCCTGTATAGGCCTATGTATATATATCAGTTTCTTGTGGACACGATAACTGCCGTAATTTTGCACCAATCACTTTGAATTTATTACATAATATGTATCCCCTTAAAATCTCGGTCGAGTTCGTTAATGGGCAAAATCGGTCGAAGGGGGTGAAAATGGGGGGGGGGGGGGCTTTTTTTTCTCGAAAAAGTGAAATATCGCTATAACTCTCTTAATATTTGAAATACTGAATCCATTTAAAGTTCATACTATGTGTCGAATAAGGCCCTAAAATTTATGTTTGAAAAGTTTTTTGATAGCACCAACCATTGACCAAAGGGGCGGGAAAAAGTGTGTTTTTCGGGAAACATTAATCATATCTCTCTTAATAGGCACAATATCAAAACCGTACGAAATGGAAAATATTTCCCTAATAATTACCTAAAACTTTTGTCTGAAAGAATTTTTGATCTGATCCACCATTACGCCAAGGGATGAGAAAAACGATTTCGGAATTAAAGAAAATGCCAAGTGCTATCAGAGGTTACCATGACAACCCTTCGAAATTGATGAGGGATGAGCTATCAGAGGTTGCCAAGACAACGCCACTGCAGTAGGTCACATTCATTTTTAGCCTACTTTTCACATTTTGCAAAAATTGAAAATGATGTCAGTGCTACAAATTGCTGAAAAAACGCACTAGAAATTTGAGCTTCATATTGGATATCATGGAAGGTATACGTGGGAGCTATTTCAAACATGGCACACATGTAGATAATACTATTTCAGTTTAATTTCCAGGAGGCCATAAATGCCAGTGTTGTCAAAATAATTTTAAGCCTTCTGATAGGTCCAATTTTTAATGCATATAACTTCTACACTATCAATTGGATTTCAACCACATTTTGTATGTAATATGTGTACATAAACAGATATAACTGGGTGTATTTTTAAGAGCCAGCAGTGCTGCCAACTGTTAATAATTGCTCTCTCTATTTTCTTCATCCAAATACCAATATATCTGAAGTATGCAAGCCGACAGCTTTAAACTATGCACACGTATAGTATCTGACATTTTTGATTAATTTGGAGTAACTTATATACTTCACTTCTACCAACATGATTTTAAGCCTGCTGATAGGACCAATTTTTAAATACATGTAACTTCTATACTATCAGTTGGATTTCAACCAAATTTCGTATGTGCTATGTGTAACATAACAGATTTGGCTTTAAGTATTCTTAAGAGCTATCAGGGCTGCCAACTGTTAATAAATGCTGTCTATATGTTTTTAGCTGTATACTTTGCACACGTATAGCACCTGACACTCTAGATTAATTTGGAGTAATTAATATAGGTCAGTGCTGCCAACATGATTCGTTACTTGCTGATAGTTCCTATTTTAAAATACGTGTAACTTCACTAACAAATGGATTTCATCCAAAATTGGCACAACAAGATATCATAATATTTCCGATTATATCTAACCAGCACCCGCTTGCCAACATGCTATTACGAGTGCTGATAGATTCCAATGTCTAACTGCATGTAACGTCCATTGGACTTCAACCAAATTTTGTATTCTGTACCTTAAGAGATGGAACTAAGAATATATTCCGTCACCAGGGCTGCCAACTGTAGTGCTCTATTAGGCTACATTATACCAGGAATATTTCGAACTAATTTGACATTTCGATATTACCAACTTAATTTCGTCATTATTCTAGATACAGTAGGTTCATATACTGTAGAATAATCATTGGCATGAAAAGTAGGCTCTTTAGTTTGTCACGGAACTTCTTGTTCCAACTGACTCTATGGGAAGCGGCTAACTGGTAGCATGCTGAACTTCTATGCCCAAGGTCGCTGGATCAAAGCCGGCCAAAGTCGTCGGATTTTCTAAGAGCGCTAACAATCCCTCAGCATGTTTTCCTTTGGAGGGGAAGTTCCAACGTGCGTTGCAAGTTGCTGTTGGCGGTGGCATCTAGTAGCCAAGTTCACAGCTAGGTGTAGTTGACGATAGTATACAAAATTAGGAACTACTACTTAAAATTGACCGTCTGAAGACCTTACCTGAATTATAGACTAATACAGTCATCACAATTAACACCGTTTATCAGACAGATTCTACACACACCCAATGTACCGGGGGTTACATGATCACGTTGTCGCAGCCCCTAAACTGAGGAACCAACCAACATCTCTGCGGGAGATAAAATTTTGCTTGAAGAAGTGACAGGCTGTTAGATAGTCACACATCAGTTCCAAACCTTGCATAAGGACAGTCTGATCACAAGTATAAATAAAAATGAACCCCAAATGACAAGGAGGTTACCATCCCCATAAGACAATAAAATTATAGAAATATGCATAGAAAAACGAAAAAAAAAGTTAATTAACCTCCAATTGTATAATACTTTCTCGCAATAAATGAGGTCTGATCCTCCTACGAAAACCTGCATATTTTGCCTATTATAGCCTATCCCCTAGTTTTCCCGGTGAAATCTACCTCCGCCTTCCAGCGTGCCGAGAGGAATTTTTTAACTTTGGGTTTCTTCTTCTTGGAGCCATTAATTTACAACAGACTCTACATCAGGATCAGTGATACTTACTGAAGAACATCCAGCATGATTATGATCCATACTGAAATATAAAATAAGCATATATACTGTAAGCTCATGAATAAAAGTAAAATAATAATAATACATATCTACCTTGAGTCCCCGGGACACATTCGAGCACAATTACCCACTTTCCAGTCACCGCTTGCACACGTCTCTTCCGCTACACATTCAACACTCAAATAATGGAAGGTATACAGTGGCGGGGAAAAAATTGACGCAAAATCACGAGATGCACAAAGATTGAAAAAATGAATGTCTGTCCCGGGGACTCAGGTAGTGAATTAACGATTGCAAACTGTAGTGCTAATTTATATTTTCCTAGTGTTGATTGTATCATGTATTCTGAACTAGGGCTATTCCCAATTTCCTAACCCATACAATACCTGTTTAGAAGCGAGAGAACACCATTTTCAGCACCTCATATAAGGTGAGGTTTGAACATTATTAACAAAGTATGAGAGATAAACCTTGAAAAGCTAGTTTAACAAGGGGAGTTATAGCAGCGGCGGGGACGGCCGATGCACGGGCGACGACCGAGGGGAAAATTCCCGCGCGATGGTGCTGATATATAAATATATATTTAGGCAAGGACTGTGTTTCTATACATCATTCCGAAAATAAGCGTAACCGAAATTAAGCGATGACCTCTCATTTAAACCAATTTTCTAAACTGCTTTTCTTATCTCATTAAATTATCTACTAGGCCTAATCTATTCTTCGCTTAGCTGATGAATCATTTACACGTTTAGTCAATCAACTAATCGTTTTTGATTAATGTTAAATTATTGATGTGTAACATCTTTCCGCTCGGTTGCTGGATAGTTTTGTGGGAGTGATTTTTGAAAATTGGGTCAGAAGTGAATCGGGCGGAAGTGGATCGAACGGAAGTGGATCGGACGGAAGTGAAGACGCACTGCCAGCTGGATGTACAATTAAAAATGTGTGTATTGGAAACAAGGCAGTGTGTGCTCTGTAGCGCGAGAATGTTATGGCAATACAGTAGGCAGTGCATTTAGCAGGCACTGGTTTTGACGAGCACAGTGGCAAATGTGTCACCGACTTTCATTTGCCATTGAGCAGTTCATGAAGCTTCACGTTCAAGGTTGAATATCACATGGGGTAGGACAAAGACGACAAATGACATTTAAGTAAGCGGCATTATTGTCAAGCTGTGGGTGAGTAGTCAAATATTAAATGAATAGCAGAATGTTGTTATATGAGTGGAATAAAAGCTGTGTTTTCATCATATGTGAGACTAGGTCATTTCATAATTGTAGGAAGCCATGTTTTGATTGTTTACGACGAACTGTATGAGAGCATTGAGAATAATGAATGTTATAGTTACTGAGGAATGTGCTCACAGTATTTGAGAGTACTGTCGACGTTGTGTGTCACTTTGTTATTATGAATTATTAATGTAAAAGGAAGGAGGGAAGCTTGTAGTTTTGCTTGTCCGTTAATCTCACGATCATGATCCACGGTACCTCCCTTTTACGTGGAATGCGAACCACAGGACATGGCATTTCAATTCGAAAATCTCACATGTATTGACCGGGAATCAAACCCGTTCTACCTTGGTGAGAGACTAACAGCTTGACCGCTGCGCCACAAATGTGACATTAGCATATCTCCAATTCAATCTAAACATTCATCATACTACCAGTATGAAAATGGAGTGTAAATTAACATTTTAAGAATGTCCAAGCTGTGTAGTGTACGAGTAGGATAACATGTCAGATGTTACATATCATATCGTTTAACAGAACATTAACATGACCCACCATCACAGACCAACACAAAGGAAAGTTTCAGCAAAATCGGCAGATTCACGTTCGAGATATAGGGCAGATGATTTCGTTGTTCCACCCTCGAATACAACAATAATAATATTATCAAGACGTTCGCGGTATTTCCAAGTGAGTAACTATGGAAAGTCTGCTACAGCAATAATGGAATTAAACTAAAAAGCCCCTATTGTTTAATCGGTGTCATGGCAATTTTAGATCGGAAGTTTGATCCTTAAATAGCAGCCGAGTACTCATGTTCTCTTTCATAAAATATTTGTGTTTGCTATCTATATTAGGGTTCATTAGTCGAGGTGGTGCCTTAGCCATTGGACATCGCGTTGTTCGTGACACCAATAGTCAAGATTTGGATGAACAGAGTATTTCTGGCCAAGAATTGTCCTCTGACAATGAATTGGCTCTTGAAACTGCTATGCTGAGCAATACGCAAAACGATGCAGTGCAGAATGTAAGAAAATTAAGGAGTGCAGACGTTAGTAGTTTGTCTGATGGTATCTCGCAAGATTCGACAACTGCCGTTCCTGATTCTGGTGACATGCCTGCCCAAGAGACCAATGAATCCGAGAGCAGGAATCTCAAGGAAAGAGCTACTGATGGAGAAATCGAATCTGATCACTCACAGACGTCATCTGGAAATGATTCATCAATTGAAACTCGAGATTTGAAATCCGCAATGAGAGCTGCTTTCAGGGGAGGACCACCTGCAGATCCTGCCTTTGGAGATGAAGGTAGTAATGGCAAAACTTGCCGTGCTGAGAGATCATGTGCTTCAGGAAATATCAATGTATGCAACTGTTGTAATGTGTATATCTATAACAAGCTGTATGAGGTGCCTTCTGAACCATGTGGTCAGATGTTAAGCAATGGAGCTCTTGAAGGCAATGCAAGAGCACCAAACGGCGTTTCTCGTGGAAAATAATAAAGAAATAAATCAATAATAATATATTCTATTGTATTATATTTATGTGAAAAGTTCCATACCGTATATTAAGTGTTAAACGGTTCCGTATTTGAATGTTGATTAAATTGGATGACTATAGTGCATAACCCCCCAGGGGCTCACATCTAGTGGGACGTGGGTTGGCGACCACGGGACCCCATCTGAGTCCGGCATTGCTTCCACTTGTGCCGGGCTCCTCTCCGCCTTCTTTCCTCTCGACCTCTCTTGGTCAACTCTTATTCTCTTCCGACTCCGACGGTATTAGGGTATCTGAGGCCTACGGAGTCTCTTCCTTTCCCGTCTTAATTGGCCCTTGTCTCATCCTTTCTGATACCCTCCTGCTGCGAGGGGGTGGATTTCATTAGAAAGCTAACTATCGGAATGGGTACCATGTTTCGACTTACGGGAAATTTTGACATATCTTCGCGTTTCACATCCCCCAGACCCCAAAACCACCGTGAGTTCAAAAGTCTAGGCTATATAAATAATTTATGTACACACATCAAAAAAAGTTTTGCATCACCTCGGTTCCCAGATCTCCGGCATATAGACGTTGACTGTGTATATTGTATCCAAGATACAGTCCCTTTGACTGTTCATAGATGTCACTAAAACTGCTCAAAGATGTAAACAACCATGCATGAGCAGGGCCTATTAGACGGAGGGGGTACGACAGCCGATCAGTTCCAGTCATTCCACCAGGACGAAGGTACGCTGCTCATGTTGTCTGTAGTTCTACCATGCCTAGAAGGTCAATACCGCAGTTCGATCGCGTCCGCATTGTTACTTTGTGTCAAGAAGGGCTCTCAACAAGGGAAGTTTCCAGGCGTCTCAGAGTGAACCAAAGCGATGTTGTTCGGACATGGAGGAGGTACAGAGATACAGGAACTGTCGATGACAGGCCTCGCTCAGGCCGCCCAAGGGCTACTACTGTAGTGGATGACCGCTACTTACGGATTGCCGCTCGGAGGAACCCTGACAGCAATGCCACCATGTTGAATAATGCGTTTCGTTCAGCCACAGGACGTCGTGTTTCAACTCAAACTGTGCGCAATAGGCTGCATGATGCGCAACTTCACTCCCGACGTCCATGGCGAGGTCCAGCTTTGCAACCCCGACACCATGCAGCGCGGTACAGATGGGCCCAACAACATGCTGAATGGACCCCACGGAATTGGCATCACGTTCTCTTCACCGATGAGTGTCGCATATGCCTTCAACCAGACAATCGTCGGAGACGTGTTTGGAGGCACCCTGGTCAGGCTGAACGTCTTAGACACACTGTCCAGCGAGTGCAGCAAGGTGGTGGTTCCCTGATGTTTTGGGGTGGCATTATGTGGGGCCGACGTACGCCACTGGTGGTCATGGAAGGCTCCGAAACGGCTTTACGATACCTGAATGACATCCTCCGACCCATAGTGCACCCATATCGGCAGAATATTGGAGAGGCATTTGTCTTCATGGACGACAATTCTCGACCTCATCGTGCACATCTTGTGAATGCGTTCCTTCAAGATAACGACATCGCTCGACTACAGTGGCCAGCATGTTCGCCAGACATGAACCCTATCGAACATGCCTGGGATATGTTGAAAAGGGCTGTTTATGGACGTCTTGACCCACCAACCACTCTGAGAGATTTACGCCGAATTGTCGTTGAGGAGTGGGACAATTTGGACCAACAGTGTCTTGATGAACTTGTGGATAGTATGCCACGGCGAATACAGGCATGCATCAATGCAAGAGGACGTGCTACTGGGTATTAGAGGTAGTGGTGTGTACTGCAATCTGGACCACAAATGCTGAAAGTCTAGCTGTATGATGGTACAACATGCAATGTGTGGGTCTCATGAGCAATAAAACGAGCTGAAATGTTGTTTGTGTTGATCTCTATTCCCTTTGTATTTAAAGGTTCCGGAACTCTTGGAACCGAGGTGATGCAAAACTTTTTTTGATGTGTGTATATACTGTATATCAGTTTCTTGTGGACACGATAACTGCCGTAAATTTGCACCAATCACTTTGAATTTTGTACATAATATGTATACCTATAAAATCTCGGTCGAGTTCGTTAATGGGTTAATTGGGTTGAAGGGGGTGAAATATTGCTATAACTCTCTTAATATGTGAAATATCGAACATAATGAACATATATTTGTGGAGATAATAGGCCCTACTATATAGAATTGCTCTTATTTGATTTAGGATTATTTTCTATTGTATTATAGGCTTTAAGATGATGATAATTGTTGTTTTAAGGGGCCTAACATCTAGGTTATCGGACCCTGATGTTTTGGGTGATCGTGAAGATGAAAATGAAATGCAAACTTAAAACTAACCACTAACCTACATACTAGAAGAAGAAATGGAAAACCAAAGGAGAATAAGGCAAATAAAGGACAGGAGGAAAAGAAATGCCCTCAAACCTCGAAGAATGCGGACTGAGGGACTTGGAAGGAAGGAGAGCCATAAAAGGCAGATAGGAAAGTGAAAGGGAAAGGGTCTGCCCCAAAGGTAAGGGACAAATGGAGGAAACTGGACCCAGCTCAGGAATCCCTCGGGGTTGCCAACTCCCGAACTCACCAGCCGTGAGCCCCTGAGGGTGTAGCATTTTCTAGGGTGCACCAGAAGTGGTGGGGCTACATACACCCTCCTTGAGGACCTTGAGCAGAAGGCAGGAGATAACATGAAAAGAAAAAGAAGGCTGACCCCTCGCAGAAGGTGGGAATCAGAAAAGATGAGACAAGGGCCAATTAAGGCGGGAAATGAAGAGACTCCCTAGGCCTCGGATACCCTAATACCGTTGGGGTCGGAAAAGATCAAGAGTTGACCAAGGGAGGTCGTCAGGAAAGAAGACAGAGAGGAGCCCGGCACAAGTAAGTGGAAGCAATGCCGGACTCAGCTGGGGTCCCGTGGTCGCCAACCCACGTCCCACTAGATGTGAGCCCCTGGGTGCTTATAAGCTTTAATCCTAAATCTGTGTGTTGATTTATTATTTATTGTATACCCTATTTTGCTCATTCACTAGACGTTCTGTTAATTATGCATGACTAGGCTATAGCATATATAAGCTACATCGCCCCGTCCCCTTCCCCACATCAGGTGAACCCATGTACCATTGGTTCAAGGGGTCGAATCCATGTATTATTGGTGATAGGAAGGAAATAAATATACAGTTTTCAAAGGAACATAGAAAGATTTTATACAAGAGAGCAGGCATAACGTTGTGAAATAAACAGAGGCCAGATGGCTAGGAGATGAGATCACGCCTGACGCATCGCTCGTAGCCTATCATAGCTATATTTAGAACGAGTGGAAGTTTCCGTCGCTTAGACAGAGACCTTGTTTCGGAAATTAAACTTACGATTGCATTAAAATGGCAACCGCGCACCGATGCCAGAAGGAGAATAATTAGATTTAACCCCTTTACAAGAATAATATTAACTAAAGAAGTACATCATTGTGAATCATTTCGCATTATAGATTTTTGTGTGGAGAAAGATGTTATAATAATTGCCCAGAAGAGAAGTGCAGACGTGGCCATACGTCATCGGGGGTTTACCGAGACCCGAGGAGTGGGGAATTAAAAATCAACTGTAACATCCACACAGCTGAAGACTAAATTTTATTTAATATCTCAGAAATGCACGATCGATTTTCATGTGCAGTGAGGTCATTTTACGTTTAGAAAACAAGCTTTCCAGAGATATAATTTTAAATAATGTGCGACCATTATTTCAGAAGTTGGTTCTGGAAAAGAAGTGGATTTTATCTTTTTGTAGCCAAAGAGTATATAAATCCTGGCAGAACCAAGCCAATCATGCAGTATTAGTCCGTCCAGGGGGCGTGACGTTGAAGCATTACATCGAAGGCAGTTATTGTCAGCCTGCGGGCGTGACATTGTGTCACTATCATCGAATGCAGTTATTCCGAGAGCCCGAGAGGGGGCGTCCGGCTGTATCAGTATAATTCAGTCTTGAACAACCGCTGAGGCGGGTCGTACTGTTTCACATCGAATGCAGTTCACGACAGACTCCTTGAGGGGAGATGCTACATCACATCATGCAGTCTACAAGCATTCCTTGAGGGGAAACGCTGTATCACATAGTATAGACAGTATCCGACAGCCAGAGGGCGTCGCTGTATAGACAACCAACGTGCACCCGTAAGGAGTGGCCGATTAGTATTATTATAGTATCGCCGTGTGGAGAATTAGGAAAATCCTAAATACAGGATCTAGTTCCGCCAGTATAAATTTTACAGTGAAAAGTTCAGTAATTACAGTCAGAGTAGGCTGCGAACTTAGAGAACAGGCGATAGGTCTTCAAAAATACAGTCCAATTAAACGACCGAAAATATCGTAACGTTTTGAAGTACCATAACAGCGAGATAAACATTCTATCAACGTATAAGAACCCGATCAGGGTCGGACAAATAAGGTTCGCATAGGGTTCCGAAAAAATAGGAATTCGAGGACAGAATAAGCGGAAAAGAGAAGTAAATTCTAGACATTGTTTCAAGGAAACAAACGAACTATAAAAAGCACTAAGTTACGAGGAGTATTAGTGGCTAGAAATTAATAGGTCACCGATAGATTATCTGGGAGACCGTGAATAAGACAGACTTTCAATAGACAACTAATAGGGTCTAGAGAGAAGCAGTTCGAGCCAAATAAAAATAATAGCCGATCGTCAGGAAACCGGATTCGAAGAAGTACTATTCCAGGGAGGAGGTAGATGGTTCGAGACTTTCATATTGGTTAGAGAGGAAGCCGACATTTACGAATTTCACCCTTGGAGAAGGGAAGTAAAGAAATCACGCGTGGAAGGCATAATAAAAGCCTTAGTGATTAGAATCTGTGTAGTGTAAATATATCAAATTTGTGTTAAATAGTAATGTTTTAGTGATTTTATTGTGTATCATAGAAGATTACACCAGTGTAATTTAAAATGTTATCAGTGTTTAATGTATATGAGTTATATATGTATCAAGATATGTCAGTGTATGAAATGAATTTGTGCAATATGGATTAATTACACATTGTGGGCGAGATGAAACATCGTTGGAAAGCACGGTATTGGACCGTCTGAGCATGTAAGTGGATATTTTCATTATGTTTTGTGTTGGGGGAATATTTGTGTACAATCCACCGGAGTTAGTGAAATAGGGATGTTTTTGAATAACAAATAACAGAATAAGAGCACGGTCTGAACAAATAAAAATTGAGAAATTATAAAATAATTATGAGAAATGAATAAATCCTTTAGAGGAAAAGTATGAAATAAAATATCAGTGTATTTGATAAAGCAAGCGTAATAATAATAATAATAATAATAATAATGAAAAGTATATAAATGAAGATTAATTTGAATTATATGAAAGTAATAGATTTTGGGCTTTTGTAAAGGAATAAAGACATGGTATGTATACATGTTCTTAAAGTATAGCGATTATTGTCACGGGAGAGGATTAATATAAAAAAAATTGAGATGTAGATCAAATGTTGATGTTGAATTTATCAGTTCTTTGGAAGACGCTAGGCTTTAAAGTAATGTATAGCGCAATGTCGTGCTTTAAAGTAAATTGTCACGCTAGGAAGACGTTGAATCTAAATATACTTGGTAAATTAATTGTGAGGGACAGTTGATTGCGGTAATTGAACTATGATAAGTCCTCCAGTATGGGATTGGTTCCCGAGGCCATGTGTGTTGTATTGTATTGAATAATAGGGAGCGTATTTATTGTATTGATGAGCGCAGATTAGACCGAGGTCATCATAAGACGCTGAATTGTTGTAAGTCCTCCAGTATGGGATTGGTTCCCGAGGCAGTTGAGAGAGTCGAACCTAGACTCGTATAGTTGTGGAAGCCCCTAAATATCGTTGTTGTATTGAATTATTCTTACCCATCAATGATGACACTTCATAATTAATAAATGCCAAGTTTACGAAAGTGGTCTATGAACCTAAATAATGTTGTTAAAAATGAATGAAAGAAACGCCAGGTCTGTTCAAAGAACTATGGAGAAGAAATATCTGGTTTAAAAGCATGAATGTAGCTGTCTCGAGAGGAGACACATAGAGCCTCCCCTCCCTGGCCATAAATCACGTCAAGTGTTAAGGTCTGACCGCTCGCTATTGAAAGGCGGTAGGGTCGGAGAAGACCGTCTGTGGAAGTAATAATATACCATGAGTGTTTAGAGTTTGTTAATGACCCGGGATTCGAACCGAAGTTCTTGAAGATTAAATTACCGCTTGCCAGTTCAGATCGTAGCTTTCTTATATGATAATGGTCTTTAAGACAAATAAATAAGTAAATAAAATCCCTAATGTAAGGTTGTATTGATGTAGGATTTCACGAGTCAATTGAGGACAATTAGATTCCGGGAGTAATCATAATTTTTGACTTTGTTCAAGTAGTCTTCGGTAACTCTGGAGTACACAAGTATTTTACCAATCACTGTAGTGAATTTGTTAACTTGAGAGAGATGGTAACGTTGAGAACATTGTGGAATGCCCAAAGATTTAAGTAAAGGAATAACATGTACTTTAAATACAATTATATATTGTTTGATTATAAGAAACTCATAAAATAAATATTGAGGTGTGTAAAAGAATGACACCGTTCATATGGGAATGTATTGAGCCATTGGAGCTCGTGATTATATTGAACTTTTAAAAGGGATACTTTATGGAAGTGAAAAGAATTATAAGTTTGTTGGTTTGAAGGAAACCATGTGTTTTAATATAATGTTTGTTTGATTTTAGATGTTCCTTGTTCACTTTGGACAAGTTAGAAGGATTGGTCAGTAGTTGATTTCTTTAATTTGTTTGTAGCACCATAATTTTGGTTAATTAAATGTTTTATAATAGGAGTTGATTGTGTTTTTTTTATTTTTGGAAGTGTATCCTCTATTTAATCCAAAATGTGTAAGTCACAGAGTGGGAGAACGTACCAAAACCCCTAAAATCCCGATTTGAGCATTGCCGGCATACTGTGATTTGCATATTTCTTACTAAAAGGGCACACAGGGTAGATGAACTAATTCACCAGGTGATGGTTGGATTATCCATTAAAACTATGAGAGACCCAAACATGGATTGCACTTGGATAATATACGATTTTCATAACCTATTTCTAAGGAAAAGAACAAGAGTTGACCAAGGGAGGTCGACAGGAAAGAAGACAGAGAGGAGCCCGGCACAAGTAAGTGGAAGCAATGCCGGACTCAGTTGGGGTCCCGTGGTCGCCAACCCACGTCCCACTAGATGTACACAGAAGGTAATATGTTTTAATAACCTTAAAAATGGCGAAAAATGGTTTTTGAAGTCGCGAAATTTCGCGAATTTCGCGAAGTTTGCATGAATTTCGCATGAAAACGCGAATTTTAGCTTTTTCGTGTTTTTTCTTTACAGTGCACTTCCGATAATTCGCGGCAATTAATGCACGAATTTCCGCGAAATATTGAAAACTGCGAATTATCTACAGTAATGTTTTTAAGCATAGCAAAGAGAAAACTATTGGTTAAAAATATTGAAATGTATTTTATGAACATGCAAAGAAATAACATGGACATCTACGGAGAATTCGCCAAGCCTTTAAACTTACTGTTTCTGGAAAGTACGACATCAACATTAAGGAGCAGTTGGAGGGTTGTGGAAATGTGTTAAAAAGAGGGAAAATACATTCAGTTTTAGTAAATGCTGGGTCCTATGCTCTTGGAAAATTAATCAGCATGAGATCCGTTGACCCGGGGAACAGGATTTACAAATGTGTGTGTTTGATCCAGCAGGAATAGTGCCAATGAACATCAATGAGGACACTGCAAAGAAAATTAAGAAGTTGCCGTTCTGTGAAACACTGGAAGAAAGTGAGGTGTTAAGAGGATACAAAGAACTGCAAACTTTAATCAAGAAGCAGATGCATGACAGGACCAAGACAGACATTGTTGGAGTTTTGCAAGGAATGACATTTGTATTTCCAAAGTTCTCAGAATCTGTGTTGAAAACCTTTGGATCCCCTGTTCAAATGCTGTGAACTTTTGTTTTTCAGTTTACACTAGCACGTTAAGTGATATGCCTCACCGTTTGTCACAAGAGAATTTGGATCTCTTCACTGAAGTATTCTTTGAAGGATGTCTGAAATGTGTTATGTTATGCATGTTATCCATGATATTTAATACATCCCGCCTAAAATTTATGATTTTGAAAGTACCGAAAAGTGCACTTGAAACCACCGAATTTGCCACTTTAAAATACCGCTTTCTTCCCTCTGAAATCACCGAAAAATTCCAATCCCTACCTATTTCATATCCTGGGAGTCATTATCAATTGAAATTACTGTCCATTATCACTACTTTACTGGAAATACTTGCTAAATTACATACATATGTGTCTTTAGATTTTATTGCTTGCTCATTCACTTGCTTCTCGCGACAGACTTGGCTGGATAAGGTGATTGGTTGAATGGTGTGACGTCATCAAAACTCGACGTTACTTCCTTAACCTATCCATTCCAGCTTCTCGTACAGTACAAGAACAAGAGTTGTCCAGCCAAGTCTGTCACGAGAAGCAATTTTTCATCAACAAAAGCTTAGCACACTGATGAAATGAAATGAACAGTATTATTCTTTATGTTCGACCCTCACTATTATGTGTCAGAAAACTGTATCATAATTAGGGCCCGTATAGTTATGTGCTTAACTTTTCAGAAATATGTATTTATTTATGTGCTTAAAAGAGGGAAAATATGTGATTAAGTTTGCAAAATATGTTCTTAAATTGGTATCGTATTTATGTCCCTCAGTTACTCTAAAAATAGTTGAAACGTACAGCTGCTTCAATAACCCAGTCCACAGTACAAATATTCCCGCTTAACAGACCGGGTCTTGCCTCAATTTCCGAATCCTACAATACTTCCTGCAGATACGGTACGCGATACGAAACCATAAATGTGCTGTTTTCGAATTTCATTCTAAACAACGGAAGAAAAGGTCACTTAAAAATCTGTTATAGTACTGATTGTATTGTCTTATACTGATACATGAGTGCGTAAATTTGCTTGGTTGACGTGTACAGTAAATTAAATGTCGTCCCCGGCAATCAGGCCACAGAAGCACCATAGCATCATTGAATGCTTTAGCTATTGTGTAACTGTTGGTTTTCTCAAGATAAACAGCTGTAAGTAAAAATGACTGTGATGGATCGCATTTTACGCACCAATTATGATGTTGGCTACGTAACGGCCAGCACCGTCGGACGTCTCGTCCATTGTAATCCACACAGCGTTGTAGCCTATTTCACTACGAATTCTGTGCACTCAGAGTAAAGTTAAAGTAAATAGTTCTTACGCAGTGTTGACTCGTCAGGGAGAGGAAGTTTGACGTACTTTTCTAACGTTCCACGTAGCACTGGATTCTGCAATTTGTTCAATGGTATATCAGCCACACGAAATGCGTGACAAATGTCTTGTGAGAACTAGCAGTTTGCTGGACCAGATCTCACATCCTGCATTTCGAGAAACCAACGTTGTGTGGACTTCTTTAAAAATGCACATTTCACGTGTTTCGCTGTCGCAAAATGTTGCGTAACTTGTGAACACATGCCTGCCGCTATGGGTTGATCACAAATGTTGCAACATAAATTAGGTCCTTCAGTACTAAAAACGTCTCCGCACTCCCGCACTAAACGATTCAAAGTAACACATTTCTCACTTTTGGGACGCATCGTATTCGTTAAAACGACAACGCCACAATCAGTATGCTCACAAGTTATGCACACCACTGTGATTTCAAGTAAAAATTTTCGTCTAGGTAAGGCTTAATGAGCCTGTTAACTCCAGTCCCCCTGCTGTACTTACTGACCGGGAAATTCTTGTCTTGAAATACGACTACAGTATGGAGACAATGGAGCACTGACGAAATAGAGAAGCCACTTACTATATTTCAAAGGGTTGCAAATGTGGGCAGCAGCCATCCAAGAAGTACAACATACCACCAAATGCAGGAAATATGTGTTTATAAATAAACACGCCAGAATATGTATTTATTTATTAAAACGGTAAAAATATGTAAATAAATAGAAAATATTTAACCAAATAAAAATATTTAAACACATAACTATCCGGGCCTTAATCATAATGATGGTCATTATAACACTGTTTTCATTACGATACAGTTTCTACAGCCAATCAGAGCTCGTTCATTGACCAATTAGGTAACGATACCTTCGTGCATGCGCTCAAAATCCAACATGTCGGACATAAACACAACATCGAACTATAATAAACAACCGACATGGAATACGCACCGTCCATATTTTCGCGTAAATAAACTGGCGAATATGAGACAAGAAATAGCACTATACCTTAATATCACCAACCCTAATTTCTACACAGCGCATTGCCTTCAAACGACTCCGGTGACAATATTACTGAGGCACGGCAGATGTAAACATATGGCCTGCATATGGCATTGCAAGCACACAGAGCGCTTGCGTCGGTCGTTCAGAGATCTTGAAAGACAGAGATATCATACCTAGCGCTCGCTCACCGATCACAAAATTCAAGTGGCTGACTTTCAACAGATATTTTTGAATATTTATGTTAAAACATAAAATAAAGTTATAATTATCGTCGAACATAAACAGTCGTATGCAACTCGCATGTAATGGTAATTAAGACACTCGTATGGAAATTATAAAACTCGCATACGCTCGTTTTATAAAAATACTCGTGTCTTAATTATAGCCAGTATAGGCTCGTTGCATAATGTACTATAATAACATTATACACACATCAAAAAAAGTTTTGCATCACCTCGGTTCCAAGAGTTCCGGAACCTTTAAATACAAAGGGAATAGAGATCAACACAAACAACATTTCAGCTCGTTTTATTGCTCATGAGACCCACACATTGCATGTTGTGCCATCATACAGCTAGACTTTCAGCATTTGTGGTCCAGATTGCAGTACACACCACTACCTCTAATACCCAGTAGCACGTCCTCTTGCATTGATGCATGCCTGTATTCGTCGTGGCATACTATCCACAAGTTCATCAAGACACTGTTGGTCCAAATTGTCCCACTCCTCAACGACAATTCGACGTAAATCTCTCAGAGTGGTTGGTGGGTCAAGACGTCCATAAACAGCCCTTTTCAACATATCCCAGGCATGTTCGATAGGGTTCATGTCTGGCGAACATGCTGGCCACTGTAGTCGAGCGATGTCGTTATCTTGAAGGAACGCATTCACAAGATGTGCACGATGAGGTCGAGAATTGTCGTCCATGAAGACAAATGCCTCTCCAATATTCTGCCGATATGGGTGCACTATGGGTCGGAGGATGTCATTCAGGTATCGTAAAGCCGTTTCGGAGCCTTCCATGACCACCAGTGGCGTACGTCGGCCCCACATAATGCCACCCCAAAACATCAGGGAACCACCACCTTGCTGCACTCGCTGGACAGTGTGTCTAAGACGTTCAGCCTGACCAGGGTGCCTCCAAACACGTCTCCGACGATTGTCTGGTTGAAGGCATATGCGACACTCATCGGTGAAGAGAACGTGATGCCAATTCTGTGGGGTCCATTCAGCATCTGTACCGCGCTGCATGGTGTCGGGGTTGCAAAGCTGGACCTCGCCATGGACGTCGGGAGTGAAGTTGCGCATCATGCAGCCTATTGCGCACAGTTTGAGTTGAAACACGACGTCCTGTGGCTGAACGAAACGCATTATTCAACATGGTGGCATTGCTGTCAGGGTTCCTCCGAGCGGCAATCCGTAAGTAGCGGTCATCCACTACAGTAGTAGCCCTTGGGCGGCCTGAGCGAGGCCTGTCATCGACAGTTCCTGTATCTCTGTACCTCTGTACCTCCTCCATGTCCGAACAACATCGCTTTGGTTCACTCTGAGACGCCTGGAAACTTCCCTTGTTGAGAGCCCTTCTTGACACAAAGTAACAATGCGGACGCGATCGAACTGCGGTATTGACCTTCTAGGCATGGTAGAACTACAGACAACATGAGCAGCGTACCTTCGTCCTGGTGGAATGACTGGAACTGATCGGCTGTCGTACCCCCTCCGTCTAATAGGCCCTGCTCATGCATGGTTGTTTACATCTTTGAGCAGTTTTAGTGACATCTATGAACAGTCAAAGGGACTGTATCTTTGATACAATATACACAGTCAACGTCTATATGCCGGAGATCTGGGAACCGAGGTGATGCAAAACTTTTTTTGATGTGTGTAGATTAAAGCAGTAGACCGGTTCTCATTCTTCTTTCGTCGCTATAGCGGGCTGTTAGTGACAATACAACAGAATCTTTCTGTTCGTTATCTTACCAAAACTACGTTAACGTTTAGGCATTCAACCACTCGTAAGTATGCAAACTTTTATAGATTCGAGAGGGGGGGGGGGGGGGGAGGCTTCTGTAATGAAATTTCAAAATTTTGAACAAATTTCAATAAATATAATTTTGTAAACGTCGTTAAAACGTGACTGGGATAGCAATCGCCTGTGTTACAAAAGTGAGGTTAAAGTTTTGTCTCGATCCTGGTCAGAGCGACCAATCAGCTTGTCTAACCTAGTCTGTCGCGAGACGCAAGTGCTCATTCAACGACGGCAAAAATGTCATTGTTACCGAGGCGCACCCAGGCGCATACATTGACGTCACATGTGGGGGCATAAATGGCGAGGGCCGCGCTACCTAGTTGTGAAGAAAAGACTAGAATATCTCGAACTGACATTTATCGATTATGCATAAGTTGGTATTGATGTGTTCGTTATTCTTTGAACCAAGACCAACTACAATACTCAGACCTTAATGCAGGTATCGAAAGTGTGAAAA
The DNA here is from genome assembly GCA_946902985.2 of Meconema thalassinum. NCBI lineage: Eukaryota > Metazoa > Arthropoda > Insecta > Orthoptera > Tettigoniidae > Meconema > Meconema thalassinum. Next base: position 364,519,959 of record OX336393.1, on the reverse strand, counting down.
TGGCGTATGCGGAAGCCCGAGATATTGTTTGTTTACATTCGTTGCTGGGATACAATATTCGCTTTGATTAGCTTCGTTTGATGAAAGTTGGGATAAACTATTGCTCATCTGTAATTTTTAGTGTGTTCAGTATGTCTGTTAAATTCAGTTCGCGTTAATGTACTGCAATCGTGTGTAAATATGTGATAATACGCTTATTATGGACTGGTTCGATTGTGTGATGATTGTTCAGTCGACCTACGGCATTGTGTCATTTACTGCAGATGTTGAAGAACCTAATACTAAAGCATTAATAGAAGTGTCTCAAGAATATACACCGCAATGATTTGCTAGTCAGTGACAATATAATAATAGCTTAGTACACTTCAGTACCGGCAGTGCCGAACTTAAGTAGGTAAAAGGAAAACACAATGAGCATCTACGGCAAGACCAAACAGTTGACCTTATCTTGAATGCTCAGCTTCATGTGCCTCTGTAAATCCTTACCAGTCTGGCAGATGTTCTACACTGCCTTGTATACACGCCAAACATTACAGTGAACTTCTGTTTTATTGGTTAAGGAAGATGTTTCCCCTGTGCCAAACAGTGAACTCATTGTGTTCCGTCATTATTCATACTTTTGTGATTCTTACAGCTTGCAAGTTATTTTTTATTATGATGTGTGTAATAAAGTGTTGTGAGTAACTTGCCACTTATGTACTTATATTGCGAGATGGTGTGCCGTGATAATTCCGCAAGAGGGAGATGGTGCTTTCCTACCTACATTACTTTACTAAATCTACTATTTCCAGCGTACAACTATTCCAAACGGTAACAGCGAATGTTTAATAGGTTAGATGGTAACATATTATCGTGTCCTTTGTGTGTGGTAATCTCCATAATTATGTTCAGATATCCACACGACGACTTCTTTGCATATTTCAACCAACTAATTTGGTGTGATGTTCTAGCCGAGATTTTAGACAATTCTACGAGAGGTCAATTGAATTGTATCTCTATGGCGTTGGTTCGATTATTTCAGGCATTTATTCTCATTCCGATTGTGTACACAAATACTCTGCATGTGCTGGGACAGCACTTCAGTAACCGGGTACTTTCTTCTCTCCTACTTCATAATCTGTTTGATTTTATGCTAATAATATTAATCTATAATTACTGAACTTAAATACAAATAGTGATAACTCGCCAAAAAGCTTCTTATTCAACCACAGAAACAGTGAGACTATTGTAGCTGCCCTTTGGGTGGAGACGAAGAAACCTATAATTCGAGGCCAGCACTATATAGATACATTAATTCAGGTAAGTCTAAATTATTGATGCATATTTCTTCGGAACCTAGTCTCGTCTTGTGATATCTTTTATGCTCTTAGGTGAGTAAAAATAATAATTTACACGAACTGTGACAACCCCGATGACATGATCTTAGCTATTGGTAGGGCAACCATCGCCACCATGTTTTTTCTACATTAAGGGCTGAGGATTGTAGTTGGTCTTGTTTGAACAACCATAGTTGAAGTCAATAATGTAATGTTGTATGTGAATAAATCGTAGTTCAATGTCTCCTTAAAAAATAGTCTTCTCGTGAAGTAATTGTTCAGTGTATTCCCACACTAGTAATTATTGATCTAGGCAAATCCCGCATTTTCTTGTTGCAAGATGCGGGCTGCACCACCGTATGCGTGGGCTTGGCAGTATTCTATATCTCCCATAATTCAGCCGGATAATGGCGGACAACAATGATCAACTAACATGGAATGAATTCACCTCAAACATCCAGGCAAATGCAAAGGAATTAATGGGTATGACAAAACCGGGACGGCAATTTGTTGATAAACAAACTTGGAGGTGGAATGAAGACGTGCAACGAGCTGTGAAATCTAAGCAAACTGCTTTCAAAAAGTGGCTTAGAACAAGAACCGATGCTGATCTAACTCAATATCGTCAGCTCAAATTTGATGCAAAACACGCTGTAGCAGTTGCTAAATCCAAGCAACTAAATACATTGTATGAACAATTAGAGGAATCTGCTGGGGTCAATAATATTTACAAGCTAGCCAGATCTCGTCATCGTGCCACAGTTGACATAGGACATGTCATGAATATCAAGGATAAGCACGGGCATCTTCAAAACCAACAGAGATCCTTCAACGATGGTATGAACACTTCAATGCTATCTGTGATGCGTTTCCGCACCCACCGATTCCATTAGCCGAACCTGTACAGGGTGCAGTTCCACCTATCACACCTGCGAAGGTCAATACTGCGATCCACGCCATGGAAAATGGCAAGGCAACAGGCCCTTATGATGTCCCTGCGGAGCTATGGAAGCAGTTGGGTCATGCCTCTGCAGAGGTCCTAGCAGAATGGCTTGCGAGCCACCTGATCCCGTCAGCTTGGCAAACTAGCGTCACAGTACCAATATGGAGAGGCAAGGGCGATGTAACTATCTGTGCCAATTACCGTCCTATTCGTCTCCTATGCCACATAAAGATTCTAGAACGTGTGATTGACACTCGTTTACGTAAGCAAATATATTTGCCATAATAGCAAATTGTTTGGATCCGTATTGACGGAATAACTAAGAAACACTTAAGTTTAATTATACGCAACTCAATACTAACAAAAACACACTTAAATGTCTACAATTTATAGACTATTTGAAGTGTACATGTTTCGAAACAACAATGGTTTCTTCTTCAGCACAATTAAGAGAAAAATACTTATTCTAAGGAAGAACTTAAATTAAAAATGGATATCCTTATAATACGTTTTAAAAGAATAATTTGGAGTGGCATTACTAAGCACCACCCATACCTCAGTAGCTTCCATATAATCACAGCCATGAGTGAGACTGAGACAGCGGTGAAAAGCCACATTTTACTCTAGCCTGTGTCAACAGACAAATGCAAATGTACTGCATTCATCAAGAGATGGCTAACAGGCCTAAATAAGAAAGCAAGAAATTCTATTTTGTAATTTCATGCATGTTTGAGATGGAAGATAAAATTTAATGTATTTGAAATACACTCTGAATGTGGAAATTGGTAGTTATTAACGTACTTCGTCTATGTTAAGATTCTAATCTCTCTATATAACAAGTAGTTCCGTGAAGAACTATACAGCCTATTTTCATATATCCTACTATAGTTAACTGCCACTATCAAGATACAAAATATCAGTTTGATTGCTGTAATAGATTCGTAGATATTGAGAACCGACTAAATATTTCGAATGGTCGCCATGTTGGATTTTATATATGTAGGTCCTAAAGTTATGTACTGTTACATGAAGATTATTGTGTAGCCTACATGTAGCATTCAAACATCAATCGCATGATTAGGAAACAAGAAGTAAAAACGAGATTTTAAAATTTCGCATAGCTGCCATCTTGTGGTTATGGAAACAATTGAAATAAATTAGATGGCAGTGGATTCAAATTCGTATAAGGATTTACTGTACCAAATAGGAATCTCTGTTTCGCGGGCTTATAGGTCGTGTTCCAAGGACATTTTGTCGTCCTGACGTTTCGCTGAATACTGCGTTCAGCATGTTTACAGGTTTTACCTCGCTTTATGTAACCTGTGAACATGCTGAACGCAGTATTCAGCGAAACGTCAGGACGACAAAATGTCCTTGGAACACGACCTATAAGCCCGCGAAACAGAGATTCCTATTTCAACGCCGGTCGTGAAAGTCTACATTTTTACTTACTGTACCAAGTTTCACTGCACTCGGATGGTTAAATTGTGAGAAACGTTCATGTGAATATTTATACATCGCGTCACCGCCATGTTGGATTTGTGATCACCAGGTTATTTAAAGTCCTATAGGCGAACTCAAATTCATAGCCCCTATGAACATAAAAATTCAGTTTGATTGCTATAATAGATTCGTAGATATTCAGAGCCGTCTAAATATTTAGGATGGTCGCCATGTTGGATTGTTAAATTATAGGCCATAAAGTCATGTACCATTAAAGGAAAATTATTGCGTAGGTTTATTATTCAAACTTTCACTTCGATCGCATAATTACGACACAAGAAATAAAAACTTAATTTTCAAAATTCGCACAGACGCCATCTTGAGGTTATGTAAACAATTGAACTAAATTGGATACCAGTGCATTACAATGTGTATAAACATTTCCTGTACCAGATTTAATTGCGTTGGGAACATTAAATCGCGAGATAGGTCTATTTAAAATTTTCAAATTCGCTTGGCCGCCATGTTCGTTTTGTAGTTAACCGGTTTTTGAAAGTCTTATACATGAACTTCCAGTAGTGCCCTTTATCTCCGTACAAAATTTCAGGGCGATACCGCCAATAGTTTCAAAGATATAGAATGCTGGTGAAATATTTCGCACATCCGCCATCTTGTGGGTATGTAAACAATTGAACGAAGTTAGATTTCGGTGCATTACAATATGTATAAACATATACTGTACCAAGTTTTATTGCGTTTGGTTGGTTAAATCGCGAGAAACGTCTATTTAAAAGGTGCAAATTCGCGTGGCCGCCATATTGGTTTTGTAGTTACCAGTTTTTCAGAAGTTACATAGGTGAACTTCTAGTAGTTTCCTTTATCACCGTAATTAATTCCAGGGTGATATCGGTAATAGTTTCGGAGATATTGAATGGTGGGGAAATATTTCGCATAGCCGCCATGTTGGATTGGTGACACGTAACAAAATTTGAAGGGCACGGTCGGGGTCGCCCGGAATAGTGCAATGAACTTACCGAGTTTCATTCAAATCGCTCCAGCCATTTAGATTTTATTAGGGACACACACACACACACCTCACACACACACACAAAAGGTGATCTCATAAGCCTATTTTTTTTTTTTTTTCAAAATTGAAAATAGGCTAAGAATGAATGTTTTCTTGTTTGTTAGTCCCGTATGTGTTTAAATACCATTCATCCGATTGAGATGTAACTTGGGTGAGTTATTGTGCACACTTTTGCGGATGTTTTTGAATTAGTAAATCCATTATACCATTGGTGGCACACGAATAGTTTCAACAAATGAGTGTTGGCGCGTGAATCGTTTCAACCAAGTCCTGTATGGGTATATATAACTTACCATTCATCCAATTGCAAAGAAACTTCGGTGTGTTATATTGCACACACCCGCGATGGTTTCTGAATCAGTGAATACATTTTACAATAGGTGGCGCACGAGTAATTTCAAAAATGAGTGATGGCGCGCGAATCAATTCAACAAAGTCCCATATGAGTTTATATACCATTCATCCGATTGCGATGAATAATAGGTAAGTTTTGAGAATGATTCTGAATTAGTAAATCCATTTTACAATAAGTGGAGCGCGAGTCGTTTTAACAAATGAGTGTTGGATAGTTGTGTGCACGCCTGCGAAAGTTTCTGAATTAGTAAATCTTTTTCATATTAGGTGGCACGTGAGTCTTATCGACAAATGAGCGTTGGCACGCTCATTGTTTCAACAAATGAACTTTCGTAAGTTGTTGTGTGCACGCCTGCGAAGGTTTCTGAATTGGAAAATCCATTTTAAAATATATTGCGCATGAGTCGTTTCAACAAATGAGTTACTTCATACAGTTTAGTGGCAGTTTATGTTTCCTTTTAATGCAAAAAAAATAAAAATCCAAAAGCACATCAATAAACAAAATTAGATCCCAAATATTGTCTTTGTTAGGTTGGCATTGCTACGCATGCCGAGTACAGCTTGATCTATCCGCATTATTTCAATATAGTGATACTTTTAATAACCGCAGGACAGAAATTATTTTCAAAGGTGTGTTGTGATAAGTGGAGGCGCTATGGGTGGGGGCACAGTTGAATAACTGACTTGTGGCCCACTTTAGTGCTTAACGGCCCTCCAACCTTCTCCTTTAAAGGAAAATACACTTAAACTGTTGTTGTTGCTTTCTTTAGGGTATGGCTCTTAGTGCCAGGAGTGTCCGAGGATATATTCGGCTTGCCAGTTTGTAGCTGCTTCTATGCGGACACCCATGGGGTAAGCTACAAGTACCGTCGCGTGTGGAGTGTTGTCTGGGGAGGCAAGTTTGAATGTAAGGACGAGGAGTTTGAAGGTAGCGGCTGTGGCCTATAGTTAGGGACCAACCCCGTCATTTGCCTGGAAGGAAGATGGCAAACCACAGAAGACCATCTTGAAGGTTGCCAGCAGGGGGATTCGAACCTCCTCGCCTCCCGGATGTGAGCGACTGCCAGCAGCCACGCCGCGCCGTAACGATCACGGCTAACTCACCCGGTGTTGCTTATATTATGGGCTAGGATAACGTGGTCATATAACCCCGTGAATTTGAATGTGTAGAATCTGTGTGATAAACTGGGTTAATGTGGTGACTGTATTAGCGTGTGTATTTGTAAATTGGGGATAGAAGCGGCTTCGGTGCTGTAGTCGGTAGCGTGCTGAACTGCTAAGGACGAGATCGAGGGTTCAAACCCGGCCGAATTCGTTAGATCTTTAAGAGCGTTAAAATTCTTCAGTATGCCTTCCTTCGGAGGGGAAGTAAAGCCGACGGGCCCATGTCACAGATTTATGTCATGTAGAAGAACCTACCACTACAATTGGTAGTGTGTAGCTAAATTTGTAAGTGATTGGGTTAGAAACGCTCTATCAGGTTCCAGCGTTCGACGCTAGGTGTCAGTGACAGTGGCATCTCTGGTAGCCAAAGTTGGAACTAACTGAAATTGAACTTTATGGGGAGCCTACAGGCGTTCAATTAAAATACCCTGCTATGGCCATTGGTTGCAATTCAAATATATATAAGGCGGTTTCGGTGGCGTAGTTGGTAGCGATCTGAGCTTCTATGCCCATGATCGCGGGTTCAAACCCGGCCGAAATCGTCGGATTTTAAGAGCGTTAAAATCCCAGAGTATGCCTTCCTTCGGAGGGGAAGTAAAGCCGGCGGTCCCGTGTCATAGATTAAAAGGAAGATTGTAGTTTTACGTGACAGTTAATCTCGAGATCATGAGCCACGGGACCTCCTTTTTACGTGGAATCCGAACCACAGGACATGCCATTTCACTTCGAAAATCTCACATGCATTGACCGTGAATCGAACCCGGTCCGCCGTGGTGAGAGGCTAACAGCTTGACCGCTGTGCTACCACGCCCCCCCATGTCATAGATATATGGCATATTAAAGAACCTTCCACTGATTACACTTGTATGAAGCTAAATTATTGGTAAAATTTGACCAAACGTTCTTAGGTTCCAACTTTCGTCACCAGGAGCAGACTGCGGTGGCATCTAGTAACCAAGATCTGAATTAGAAGTCGTTGACGCTGGCGTTTGGCGGCAAAAGTAGGAACTACTTGAAAATTCAATGTCTACAGTCCTTACTTGGATTAAGAACAGATAACACACCCTAATACAGCCATCACAATTAACACCGGTTATCAGACAGATTCTACACACACCCAAAGTACACGTAGCTACATGACCGCGTTGTCGCAGCCCCTAAACTGAGGAACCAACTATCAAATTGGGTAGGAGGTGGCCTCGGCCCTGTCGAAGAGACCAGGCAGTCATTAGCCTTCATTTCCACGCGCTGACTCCCTGTTCTACGTCTTTACAATCGCTTTAAATAGAGACTTTATATAAATTTGAGCCAATCTATTTCTACCACCTTCCAATAGTATCCTCTGTCATTGGCAATCCGATCGGGGGGAGACGCTACCAGCGTTCCCTTGTTGGATCTCTTCTAAGGAACAGAGACATTTTAATATGAAGTGCTCTCTTTATGTTAGTATTTCACAAGCGTCAGCAATATTTCAACTTCTGGTTAGTTCTTTTAATTGCTTGTCTACATAATGTTTTCAAAATCACTCGATATTCTGCAGAGGTAAGACATTTATCTCGCCCAACTACGAAGAGTAAAGAAAAGTTTTGACAGAGGAGTATTTCAAAGTTGGTGGAATTATTGCAGTAACAATAAAAGTCTTTCCCACTCTCGCTTAGTTAGTTGTGTAAGACGAGGGCAACACATTTAATGGCGAACAACAGCATTTACTCGCTGTGTACTCACTGGAATTAATGTTTCAAATAGCTTTCCAAACTTGTCGCATTGACCGGGAGATGCTGCCACAAGTATTGCAGCCTTACGCTATATCACAGTTTCTCTATCTCACTTCCAAGATGATGTTGTTACTAATTCAATTAGGGGATGTATAGGATTTTTCTAATTAACTATGATCTTGTAGTGTCTGTAGTAGTGTGCGTGTGTTTGTTCCGTATGTATCTACAGTGCCTACAAAAATTTTAGACCATTAGCTGTTTTCAACAAAATTATTTTTTATTCAAATTTTGCCAAATAATTTATGAAAATACTTTGATCTAATAGACATGGCTTTCAGTTTTTGAGTTTCAAGTTTTTTAATTCAAGTGGAGTATGGAACAAAAACGCAATTTTCAAACCACAAATTAATTAATTTGTTTTATAATACTAGTGGAGTATCGAAGAAAAACGCAATTTTCAACCACAAATTAATTAACGATTGAAAATTGCGTTTTATTCGATACTCCACTTGTATTAAAAAATTGAAACTCAAAAACTGAAAGCCATATTGCAATCTTCAAGGTACAGGTGGATGTCTATTAGATCAAAGTATTTTCATAAAATATTTGGCAAAATTTGAATCAAGCATATACGACCAGGAAGCTTTTGTTGTAAATAAGCTAGTGGTCCTAAACCTTTGGAAGGCACTGTATGTATGGCGGCGTGGTTCTCCGATAACCTGTAGTGACCAAGGTTGAACAATCGAATGCTGGCGCAGTCAGTTCGTATTTGAGGGTGCGAAATTGCGAGGGAGCTGTGTCAGTAAATTTACTAGCACATTAAAGGGTTCAAGTATATACCGCGAAGTGTACGTATTCATTGAACTGGATAGAGATATAAAAGAAGTGAGGAATACATCAACTGACATTTAGGAGAGCATTCTACTCAAGAGAGAACTTTGAGCATGTCAAGGTTTCCCAAAAAATCCCAAACAGAAAACGGGTAAGATTTTGACCCAGGAAAGGAAGTAAACCCACCGACAAAGAATGCGGATGTGTTGGGCTAACATCAAAGTAGGAAGAATGAGACAGTTGGAATGACGCGGACCATATAGGCTGGCCGATCCGAAAAGAATAATAATAATTATAATAATTATAATAATAATAATCTGAGTACTGTAAGAACAGGAAGAACAAATTGTCATGATTGCTTCGCGTGGTGTAATAGGCCTGTAACGTGTGAAATAAATAATAATAATAATAATAATAATAATCTTTTTCTTTAGCAATTGTCCCACAAATTAGTAGGGTCTGGTTCTCTGTCGCCATATTACACGATTGTGTGCCATGTCAGGATGAATAATAATAATAATAATAATAATAATGATAATAATAATAATAATGGTATCGTAGCATAGAAATTATCGAAGACCGAACTGAGTGCCAGACGAAAATCGCGAATGTTAAGTTTGAACCAAGATCATTAAGACAGCCTGCGAAAAATTGGACGGATGAGAGGAAGAGGGAGCATTCCGCGAGAATAAAGAGATTTTGGGAGGAGCGGAGGAGACACACCTCCGTATGACATCATGTTATCAAGTTTAATCGCTCTCTTGTAGGATATTTTTCGCTTAAACAAATAATGGTATCATTGCTATTACCTGTGGCAAAAGTAAAAACTTCTGTCAGATGTTGAAGACTGTTGGGTGGTTGGTTCCTCAGTTTAAGGGCTCCGACAACGCGGCCATGTAGCCCCGTGTACTTTGGGTGTGTGTAGAATCTGTCTGATAACCGGTGTTAATTGTGATGGCTGTATTAGTGTGTGTATCTCTAATTCAGGGAAGGACTGCAGACAATCAATTTCAAGAAGGCCCTCCTTTTGCTACCAAATGCTACTGTCAACGAAACCTAGCTGTGAACTTGGCTACTAGATGACACCGCAACTGGCACGTGCCAGAAATCTAGGACATGGGCCCGCCGGCTTTACTTCCCCTCCGAAGGAAGGCATACTGAGGGATTTTTAACTCTCTTAAAAGAACCGGACGACTTCGGTCGGGTTTGAACCCACGATCTTGTGTCACTGTTCATTTTCCTTGGGTTTGTATAGTTTCTTTTATATGTTCCTTTTTTGATGCTGTTTTGTTTTTAGATATATCTATGTCTATTCTTGTTAAAGTCCATACTGCTAGATTTTGTAGTAGAGTATCTGTCCGTTTTATCTTTGGAGATAGGGTATTGTTCCATGTTAGTATCTGTTGAGATGTTTATTGTTTTTTTGGTCTTGGAAGTAGATAAGGATTTGTGTGAAAAGATCCCGAGAAGTGAAGTGTTAGTGATTGATGCTCAGTGTTAAATACTAGAAGAATAAAATGGAGAAATATGTTATTTTTAAAAGAAAACTCCCTAATTGTGAAATAACAACCACGCCCCGATAACCCAGAAAGAAGTATGTACGGTTACACTTGGGCATAGAAGCTCAGCATGCTACCAACTACGCCATCAAAGCCGCTTCTATCCCCAATTTACAAATACACGCATTAATCCTGTATTGTAAGCAGTCATTGAACCATTTTCGAATGAATACTTGCCTCATTGAATGTCATTACTTCATAATGGCATGCCAGGAAGTAATACAAGCGAGATATCTAAGATTAGCATAATGTAACATGTATTTATCTTCGAGAAGGCGGATAGCCTCGGTGTAACTCAGTCTCATTACATGCTAATCAATGCCGCCCTAGTAGTTAGCCTACTTACCAAATGAATTATAAATGGAGACTTAGCACCTGCTCTGAGCACTTGGCTAGCTGACTGACGAGTCAATACAATATGGAGAGTCCAATGCGAGAAAGCGACAACGTTATATTGAATATTGAATAATAATAATAAATCATAATAATAATAATCCTAGTCACAGAAATTGGTAAAATTAAGAGGGTAAATTAATTCAAATATTTGGGAGAAATCATTCAGGAAAATGGTTTAGAAAAATCTGCTGTAGAAGAAATAGTACACAAGATGGAAAGAGCATATGGTATAACTAGGAACACCTACAACAAAAAATGTTATCTAGAAACTTGAAAATACAGCACTACAGAACAGTAATCAAACCAGAATGCCTATACGCAAGCGAATGTCTAACACTGAATTATAAGTTAGATAAATTGGAAGTATTAGAAAGACTAATTGTACGGAAAATATTAGGTCCATTAAGAATTACAGAATTCTGGAAATTAAGAAGTAATGATGAAATATACCGCAACATTGAAAACATAACAGACACAATAAAGAAGAGGCGATTGCTATTTTTTGGACATTTATATAGAATGAATGACAACAGGTTAACCAAACAGATATTCAAATATCTTTGGAACAAAAAAATTAACATCAACTTGAATTCAAGAAGTTAAAATGGATTTGGAAAGAAACAATATAAGAGAAGAGGATGCAATAGAGAGAGAAATGTTTAGGAAAATAGTGTTGGGAATGGAATGGTTCCAAGGAAGGAAGGAAGGAAGGAAGGAAGGAAAAGAAAAGAGGCTCAAAATGGTCCGAAGAGAGAAAGAAGATTCATAGTGTGAAGATGAAGGAGTCCTGGAGGAAGAAGAAGGAGACCTGGGGGAAGAAGAAACAACACCAAAGGACTAAGCATTGAAATTGGTTCGTGGTCCTTAGAAGACCGTAACGGAGAAAGAAAGAAAATAATAATAATAATAATAATAATAATAATACCGGTAATAATAATAATAATAATAATAATTGAAACCCATCAAAACATGTCGGTCAATGGGAAAATATTTACTGAATAATTTCCTGGTATACATTCTTTGTACGATTATATTTTGGCTCTATTGAAACTATATGGGCGTCAAAATATTACACTCTCGACATTGCAGCATACTGCTGGCACAAATCTCACATGGAGTGACCGGGATTTGAACCACGAACCCAGCGGTCAGAGGCCGGCGTGCTGCCGCCTAAGCCACGGAGGCTTCCCCCGAGAAATAAAATAAGTTTTTTTTTTGTCGTGTAGTCTCATGAGAGGCCGAGTGCAGGTCTTTCTAGTCGACGCCCGTGGGCGACCTGCGCGTCGGGATGAGAGATGGAATGGATGAAGATGAATGAAACTGGGCAAGGATGTGGAAGGAAGCGGCCGTGGCCTGTCAGAAAGTACTGTCCCAGCATTTGCCTGGTGTTGAAAATGGGAAACCACGGACAACCATTTCAAGGACAGCCGACGGTGGGGCTCGAACCCACGCGTCTACCGAGTCAGCAGAGAGCTTGGCCTCTTGACCTAATGCAGCGCTTTAGCCCGCGTAGCCACTACTGTCGGTATAAAATAAGGTATGAAAATGATATATATTGGCGAAATGGAAGCGAAAAGGAAAAGAGTGATGCGTCGTGCATAATTAATGAATCTTCCCCTCCTTTATAGGCTAATTCTTATAAATAACTATCTCATTAAAACGCGCTAGACATCCACCATGTCTGTCATGAACCAAGCCTATTCTGCGCATGCACTAAGGGCCAAGAATTTTGCATTTTTCTTTATTAATTAAAAATATATTGTAACATATTAGTTTATTTTAAAGACACTCTGCAAATCTACATGCCAAGAGCTCTCGTTAGAATGCATTACGAAGTCATCGGTTTAGACATTTTCTCAATCTCGCGGTAACAAAAATCACGTTAGTATTTTAAATATATAGATAGATAATAGGGAAAAATTCTTAGAATAATAATCGGCCCTACATAAGAAAATGGAATTTGGATCAAGAGACGAACTGCAGACCTCTATAGTCTCACAGACAGTTTCACAAACACGGTACGCAGGAGACGGTTGACATTTTGGGTACATATTTAGGATGGACAACAATAGATTAACAAAAGATTATTCAATATAATTAATATAAAAAATTGAGGATAAATTTACAACTCATTTACAATCTGATCTCGTTGAAACGATGCCTCATGTGTGAACAACGCCGTTGCGCTAAAATTAGGGTTGACACTTTGTTGAAGAGTAGCCGTGCAGGAAAATCAGCTGCTGATGTGCCTGCACACGGTTTAAATGGTGTGGATACAGCTGGTCCTCGTGTAACACTCCCCAGACAGTCATGCCTTCAACATTCATTGTTACTGCTACTTGTCGTGTACTGGCACTAGGGTCATCGTCAAATGCATGAAGAATTGCCGCCTCTTGTTGCGGTTTTCTCGTCCTTCTAGGCCTCCCCCGGTCGTGAGTATCACACTGAAATGCGCCATGTTCCCGCAGACGACGATCAATGGCTTCAAACGTTTTCCTGTCTGGGCACCTTCGTCCTGGAAATCTAGTTAGTTAGTTAGTTAGTTAGTTATTGTTGTTTTAAGGGGCGGAACTACGAGGTCATCTGGCCCCTTGAAATCTCTCCTGGTACAAACGTAAAGCACGAGCACCATTGCCGTCTGCTAATCCATACATCAAATGGGCATGCAAAACAAAATACTGGTGGTGCACCTACGATAATGACAACGTAACCAGACTTAACCAACAGTGCATGTTCCCCATGATTCGAACGTTCTGTTCTTGTGTGTTTCCCACGATTAATGAGTTGGAGACAATGAGGTATAACATGGAAACAAAGCGTTTCCCGACCCATGTTTTTATAACATAATTTCTTCGTCTACGTGTGAGGAAGGTGTCCTGCAATTTGTGCCATGCATTTTTGTGACACCTGTATCAGTGCCATCGTAATGTACAGGCCTTAAGGCTCCTACTGTGACGTCACGCCTAGGGTCGTTATAGTCGCAGCAGCAAGTCAGATAGCTCCCTTCACACGCAGTCTCTTCAAGCCTAATATAAATTGCGCTCCCGCTTCAAGACGTAGAAAAATAGCAGTGCTATTTAGGGCTGATTGGCACTTCCATCCGTTACCACTGCATACGCCTAATTATCGCTCCGCTTGTTCGAATCCGGACGATGTAGCTGGTATTTTGAGAGTGAACAAAATGGTACATTGCCGGTACATTTACTAGGACGTTGAAGCATACAAACAGGGCTAAATTGCAGTATTTTGACGTCGAGAATATGATCTATTCTTGGCCATTTCCTCGTTGTTCACCGCTTTGAAAAGGTTTATGGCAGATGCCTGAGAAAACCCCACATTGGCTATTCAACAGATCACGTCCTAAACTGCTTGTGGATGACAAAGCACAATGTAACCTATCTCTAACTGTAATCAATGCACAGGCCACCCTCAAGGTGACTTAAACAGGGCCTATCCTAACAGCACTTATTTTCTATGACTCAATCTAACTTGTTTCTTGCGTCAGGAATTTACAATGGGTTGTAATTTTGAAATCAGGTATCAATAAACTACAGTACATACACCAGGTGCTAACAATCCCATTAATGTAAATACAGTAGCCTACACAAATGCTGCCATGAAAACATTACCATATTCACTTGAGCTTGATCGAGAGACCATTCTCACAAATAATGTAACTTGGACTGACTTCAGTAGATACTGAATACTGGATATCGCTTCTCTGATTTACATACGGTAAGTAACTTAACCTCAGCATTATCATATTAGAAATCTTTCCAGTCCTAGCATAGGCTGAAGTTTGGGAACTTCTTACAATAATTTAAACCATATTACGGTAACTAACAACCTACCATCAAGGCGATTAGCTCTTCTCTCCCGAAGAACCTCTTTCAGGGAAATGTCAACACACACACTTGTATTCCACGTAATGTACAAATAATTTCTATGAATGTTGTGTATGCATTGCTTTCTTAAATTGTCGTGGTGGGGAAGGAGAAGCAAGCCACATAATCATTTCTTTCATAATACCGGTAGTTGCCAAAAACAAACTTTTGACATACTTGCGACCTGGGAAGGTGGTTTCCTGAACTAACAACATTTTATTACCATCCAAAAAAACATGTATGAGTCGAAATAATAAGTGATATAGAGGTCATAACTAAAACATAACCTTCTGTGTGATGACAAACATGCAACGCAAAATTTGCGTAGATACAATAACCTACCTACAAAATGAATATTTGTTTCAGAAAATAAATAATCCTCATTCTAGATGACGTAAGTAGAAGCGTTCTCAAGCATCACTTTTCACGCGGATACTCATTCATAAAAGATATAAACAACACAGCACAAAGCAAAATGGTCGCCAACTCTACCCCTACTGATCAGCTGATCAATCGTTAATAAGAGTCGCTGCATGATGGCCTGTACATTACGATGGCAGTGTCTGTATACTGCACCATTTGCAAATCCCGTGTCTGAAACTCCACTCTGATAACGCTGCTGATGGTATAATTACACTACAGTAGTTGAACATTCCCCATAAGTCATATACGCTAAGCCGGGCGAAAGTCTTCCTTGGATACGCAGCACCCTCTTGAGCTTGATTCGCGTTTTGAATCACTATATCAATAAGAACGACGTCCTTTGGTTTTGACCAAAGACTGTAGAACAGTAACAGTTTTTTCGTCACTATATCAATAACAACGGGATCTAAAGAACAGATTTTGACCAAAGACTGTAGGACAACAACCTTTTGATCAAAGAAGGAAGAACAGCAATGCTTTTGGTGAAGACAAAGTAACAAAATCCTGCGACTCCGTTGTCACTCATCCGACGAGCTGTGAACGCCAAACCCAGATAAGATATATTAAATGAGTAAAGTGAGTTAGTTAGTTAGTTATTGCTGCTATGAGGGGAGGAACTGCGAGGTCATCAGCCCCTGAGTAAAGTGAGAACACAAGTGTCTGTAGGACGTTAAAACCATAACCTGAGTAATCGACTACACGTGACAGGTAGCGTGCTAGCTCATTCGTCCACACCCATTCCACACACGCAACACCGTGTCTCTGCTCTGCTTTTCCTGCGCGTCGCGATCAGAAGTTTCCAATAACGAACCGAGAAATAATAAATAGAAACAAAAAGTAATATGCTTTCCTTCAATAATGGCATACAATAAAATAATACTGAGCACTTTATTACTTTTCTTAATGGGTGTGGCTAATCACTCGAGCTGTCTACCTCAAATTATCCTCACATACAGCAGCATATTAGAGATCCGTTTTTTTTGTTTACACACTCATTTATAATCATCTACGTTCAAAGCATTTTTTCACCGGGTCACTACAAGAAGTATATTTTCTCCGCTGCACGGAAAGCATAGACATGTTGAATTAACAACTTTCTGACTTCTTAGAATCTTTGAAGCGCTTTGTACTTTTCTACATCGGTAGTTATAGAAGAGAATGGCGTGTGTAGGATACATTTTTGAATCTTATTCTCATCCTTTCCTTTCGCGAACATTTTTGAATTCTTCATCGTTCAACACTGTTGTTGTTTTAGTCTTCAGTCTTTTGACTGGTTTGATGCAGCATTTGATACCTTCCTATCCTGAGCTAATCCCTTTGTCATAACTACCACACCCTAAATCTGAGGCAATAACATATTCTTGTCCTCTACCCTTCCTTCTATAACTACGTTTGCTATTCCTGGGTGTGTTAGTATGTGTCCTACCAACCTATCTCTCCTCTTAGTCTACGACCTCGAAATCCATCAACAACGGCTGCAATAGACTTGGAGAATACCAACTTCAACATAACTAAAGAATGGCAGGGAAGACAGGATACTAGGCCTGGATCAACATTACCACGCGTTGGATTTGAGGTTCCTCGGAAAACATGGTCAACTCTCAACAGGATTCGTACGAGTCATGGCAACTGTGCAGACTTCCATTATAAATGGAAAATAATTTCTTCACCTAACTGTGATTGTGGTACCCCTAAGCAGACCATCCAGCATATCATCATCATCACCAAGTGTCCTAAATGAAAGTACAGTGACAACGTCACTGATTTTGATCATAGATCACCTGAGACAATTACCTACATAAACAATTTAGATATAAATATATAGTTTGTCTTCCTTTCTTAAACTAATTATCATCTGTGTACATATTGTATCTGTAAAGCCATACGCTAAATAAATAAATCTCTCCTCTTTATCAGCAGTCACCAGAAACATCTCTCCCCTCCCACTCGTCTTAATACCTCTTCATTTATTAGGCTACTCCATCTATCCATCTGATCTTAATCAATCTTCTGTAACACTACACTTCTATTCTCCTCTTCTCTGCTGCCACATGGTCCAAGTTTCACTTCCATAGAGCACCCCACTCCAGACGAGGGCTTTCAAAAATAACTTCCTAATACCTAAATCTATTTGATGTCAACACATTTCTTTTCTGTAGCAATCCTTTCCTTTCCTCAGCCAACCTACTTTTCACATCCTCTTTGCTTCGTCCATCACTGATTATTTTGCTTCCTAAGTAACAGAAGGCTCCTGCTTCCTTTAGCTTTTCACCTGCCAATTTGACGTCAATAGAGGTTTCTGATTTCTTTCGGCTGTATTCCATTATTTTTGCTTTACACAATTATTTTCATTATTATTCAAAATAAATACATTCGCAACGAAACATACGGTACGTAACGAAGAACTTGCGTTCTTTAAACAACAACAACGCCCCGTGACGTAGCCGTGCTCGATAAATCGTACACCACGACCTCGCGTGGGCAACTGCAGTAAGTCCGGAAATCGTAAGTTCAAATCCTGGCGCTGATAGAGATTATCTTGAGTGTGGTTTGTTCCCGGGTTTCCCGCACTTCCTCCGGACAAATGTCTGCATAGTACCTCATTTCAAGTCCAAGGGCACCTACCTCATCCCTTTTTCTATTATTTCAATACCGACAGTAGTGGCTTCGCTGGCTAAAGCGCTGCGTTAGGCCATGGGACCAAGATCTCTGCTGACTCGATAGACGCGTGGGTTCGAGCCCCACCGTCGGCTGTCCTTGAAATGGTTTTCCGTGGTTTCCCCATTTTCAACACCAGGCAAATGCTGGGACAGTACCTTCTGACAGGCCACGGCCGCTTCCTTCCACATCCTTGCCCAGTTTCATTCATCTTCATCCATTCCATCTTTCATCCCGACGCGCAGGTCGCCCACGGGCGTCGAATAGTAAGACCTGCACTCGGCCTCTCAAGAGGTCACACGACAAAAAAAAAATATATTTCAATTACTCCTGATGGTTCCATTTAATGTAATTAAATAGTTTTTAATAAGAATTATATAACCAGCTTAATCAATACATAAATGAAAAGAATTATTATTAAAGTTGTTCTTGGTGCATGTTTCAGGGATTAATCAACAACATATTTTAGCCAACTTTTAACATTTTGCAAAAATGAGGAAAAAGTAGACTTATGAGATCGATCCGGGAAAATGTGTGTCTGTCTGTCTGTCTGTCTGGCTGTGTGTATGTCCCCCCTATCAACTCCTAAACGGCTGCAGCAATCAAAACCAAATTTAGTATGAGTAAAGATGAGCACCGGAATATCTCACGTCCATATTTGAAAATGATGTCAGTGCTACCAACTGCTGAAAAGGCGCACTAGAAATTTGAGCTCCATGTTGGATATCTTGCAAGGTATGCATGGGAGCTGTTCCAAAATTGGCACACATGTAGATAAGACTATTTCAGTTTAATTTCCAGGAGGCCAACCATGAGAGTGTTGCCAAAATAATTTTAAGCCTTCTGATAGGTCGACTGTTTAATTGCATATAACTTCTACACTATCAATTGGATTTCTACCAAATTTTGTATGTAATATCTGTACATAAACAGATATGACTGAGCGTATTCTTAAGAGCCACCAGGGCTGCCAACGGTTAATAATTGCTCTCTATTTTTTATCCAAATACCAATATATCAGAAGTATGCAAGCCAAAAGGTTTAAACTATGCTCAAGTATATTCTGACATTTTAGATTAATTTGGAGTAACTTATATACGTCAGTTCTACCAACATGTTTATAAGCCTGCTGATAGTACCAATTTTTAATTACATGTAACTTCTATACTATCAGTTGGATTTCAACCAAATTTCGTATGTGCTATGTGTACCATAACAGATATGACTATAAGTATTGTTAAGAGCAATCAGGGCTGCCAACTGTTAATAAATGCTGTCTATATTTTTTACCCTAATATCTATATATCAGAAAGTATGCAAGCCAACAGCTCTATACTTTGCACACGTATAGCACTTGACACTCTGGATTAATTTGGAGTAATTAATACAAGGCAGTGCTGCCAACATGATTCTATGCCTGCTGATATGCCCAATTTTAAAATACATGTAACTTCTATACTAAGAAATGGATTTCATCCAAAATTGGCACAACAAGATATCATAATATTTCAGATTAATTCTGACCAGCACACGCATGACATTGTTGGCAACATGCTTTTACGCGTGCTGATAGATCCAGTGTCTAACTGCATGTAACGTCCATTGGACTTCAACCAAATTTTGTATTCTGTACCTTAAGAGATGGAACTAAGAATATATTCAGTCACCAGGGCTGCCAACTGTTGTGCTCTATTAGGCTACATTATACCAGGTATATTTTGAACTAATTAGATATTTCGATATTACCAACTTAATTTCGTCATTATTCTAGATAGGTTCATATTCTGTAGAATAATCATTGGCATGAAAAGTAGGCTGTATAGTTCTTCACGGAACTTCTTGTTATCCCCTTCATCAGCCAATTGTAAAGCATAATGAAATTATGATGTAGCGTAGCACTTAAATATAAAAGGTTATTTAACCTAATATGGTGCACCGTATGTGTAGGTTGTATAATAATAATAATAATAATAATAATAATAATAATAATAATAATAATGTTGTTGGTTTTACGTCCCTTTTAACTACTCTGGCTTTTAAAGACGCCGAGGTGCCGGAATTTTGCCCCGAAGGGGATCTTTAACGTGCCAGTAAAGCTACTGACACGGTTCCCTCGCATTTGCGCACCCTCAAATGCCAGCTGACTGCGCCAGGATACGAACCTGCAACCTTGGGACCAGCAAGCGAGAACGTTACCCCTGAGCCTGTAGGTTGTAGAAAAGTATTTTAAAGTATAGATGAAAATGAAATAGTTTGTGACGGTGATAGTATTCAGCCTGCAAATATTAACGAAGATATATAAAGAATACCATTAGACAGTTCATTCACATTCCCGCTCCAAGCAAAGGTCAATAGCTTGAAATGACATACGTGGGATTACTATACTTCACCATTCCGTATACAATCAATGACGATGCCTTTAATGCTCGAAGCATAACCTTTTATTATGGTCTTTGTTTTTCCATTGCTTCTTTTTAGGTTATGATTCGAGCTAACCTCATTGACAAGTGAAGTTTTTCCTACCACGTTCGTGTTCTTTTGCATGCTGCCGTTTGATTTGGCTTAGGCTATGGATCTTTTAAGCATAAAAGACATCTTCATTGATTGTATACGGAATGGTGAAGTATTGTTGTAAGGTTGTCGTCACTTCCTTTACTTTATGAACCCGTGAACGACGGGTACTGAACGCTAGTCATGTATAAATATATTCACTTTTGTATTAAGGCCCAAACACTATGATAAATTCGAAAAGTTAGAAGACCACGCTTTTGCCTATCTCAGTTATTTGCTACTCAAAAGGCGAATATAGAAAAACTCTGATTCTACTTTGATATGCTGTATGACGTGAATCGCTATAGGGAAAAGAGGAGTCATAATTAAAAATCCTTGAGAAACGTATAGATGTGCCCAGTGAAGAGGAAAGATTTAATTTCAATACTAGCTGAGCCATGAAACAAAGATAATATTGAATGAGGTGAAAACTTCTCCCCCCTCCTCCCTAAAAAACGAAAGGACTTTCATTATTTATATTCATGAATTGCTTCCCCGGTTCACAGACATGAAGACTTAATGAAAAAGACATAGGTATTGACATAAACACCGGTGTTTCGCCCCCCTACTGGCAGTTAAGTCGACTTCTGCTAACACACCATTTCATAAAAGAGCCTTATCCTTTCCCCTGTACCAGTACAATATTTCCACACTATATGCTTATTGAGTTTTAGGGGCTTCATTACTCTGGTGTAGGGTTCTCTGTGGGGAAACTGTGCTTGCTTGCTTGCCTTCGTCGTTCCCTCCTCTCCGGGGTAAGGCGAGGAGGATGAGGGACGTAGCGCAGAAACAAATGTCCAAACCAAGCCCAAGACCACAAAAAAAGCAAATGGCTTTTGTGAACAGTTTTTACTACTTGTCGTACTAGAACATGCTTCCGTATAATCGACATGACAAATGGACTGTTCTCTCACTCCTCATAATGACGACATCGTGTCACTACACTCTACTCAACTCCGTTATTGAGACCAGGTTTACTTCATAACCAGATACAATTTTCTGTAACGAGAATGGTGAAATACAACGATCATAAACCTCAACTGCTAAAACTACCTTTATAGCGAATAAATGTCTTTAGAGTTTTGATTTATACAATATCGGACTGTGTTGCCTTTGCCTAGTACGGATTTGAGGAGTCAGTGAAAATGAACATTTTTAATGTTGAAAACTATATTTTAAATTACACTGAGCATTAATGTGTTTGAAGCATTTATCAGGGTTGCCTTCGTAAACAAAAGTTTGTTGCTTTTCAGTCGGTCAACATGATTGTACCCAACTGAGATGGGTTATTCCCTAATCCTTGGATGACCAGTTTCGTTCGTCAAGCGATCATCATCAGATCCATTACACTTAGGCTATAAAATCTGTCTGAATGTATGGGTGATACAGTGACCAAGTGAACTGCTCTCAACAGGACCACGCGAGGCTCAACTAGATAAGTAACCTGCACAATACAATCTGAATTGACCATTTACAACAACCACATATTCACTCCAAACAGACAAATTTCGGTGTCAATCTCCACGTCCAGTATCTCAAGAAAACATCACAGAGACTACAACTACTAGCGAGTTGCATTATCTCAACTAATACTGCAACTAATTAAGTGTACATATTGTAAATATTTTCACCTATAATTTCAGGCAAGATTTTATAGCCTAAGTGTAATGGATCTGATGATGATCGCTTGACGATCGAAACTGGCCATCCAAGTGTATTTGTAATTTTTTCAGGATTAAGGAATAACCCGTCTCATTTTGGGTACAATCGTGTTGACCGACTGAAAAGTACGAAACGTCTTGTTTTTGACACTAAGAGCACTCAGACTATAGCGGTCCAGTTTAGCAGAAACGCAAAATTAAGCTATTTTGACAATTGTGCCAAAAGTTGAAAAGCTAAAAGACTGAAAATGTGTCAAAATGCGTGGTTTGAAACGCTCTATCTTACATCAAAACACAATTTTGAAAATTACTTCCAGCTTAAATTATATTTTGAAAAAATATACTAAAAAACTCTTGTTTTGAAAATGAAACGTGTTCCACAGACTTAAATGAAATTAAAGTTTGATTGATTTTATATACATCTAGCTTTTGAACACCATCCCAAAGGACGCCTTCTTGCCAAGTTTCCAGGACATGTATCGCCGATCTCAGCATTGCATAGTTACGGGAGGGACTATTTCGAAGGACAGTAGGGTCACTGTCGAGCATTGTTAATCAATGTTGATAGTATAAGACAATTCACCGAACTTTATTGTCACAGGTTGTATTATTTGGTTCTTTATTTTCAAATTTTGGAAAGCAGATTCTTGAATTTCTTGAAACGGAAGTAGATATTTCAAGTTTTATTTGACCATAATGTATGGGTTGATACTAGCGCTCGTAGTGATAGATTTAGGGCACATAGGATGTGGTCTATCTGTTGGTGTCCGTGATTGTTAGTTGAGTGTGTGTCACCACGGCGCCAACACGTGAGAGGCGTTTGGTTAATACAGAAAATATTCAAATTTTATGGGACAAACCTAGGTTCCGTACATTGGTGAACAAACATCATTTTGTTGCAAACCCCCGATAAGACAGATGGGCAGATGAAAGTAAGAAAAAAATTAGTAATACGTTCACTCGCGCTTCTAAGTTCGGCATAACGTAGTAAGAAACAAGTAGTTCCGTGAAGAACTATACAGCCTATTTTCATATATCCTGCTCATGTTAATTGTCTCTATCAACATACAAAATTTCAGTTTAATTGCTGTAACATATTCGTAGATATTGAGAACCGTCTAAATATTTCATATGGTCGCCAGGATGGATTTTTATTTTTGTACTATTAGATTAAGATTATTGTGTACGTGTGGTATTCAAACTTCAATCGCATGATTAGAACACAAGAAGTAAAAACGAGATTTTAAAAGTACGCACACCAGCCATCTTGTGATTATGCAAACAATTGAAATAAATTACATGCCAATGGTTCAACATTTGTATAAGCATTTAACGTGCAACGTTTCACGGCACTCGGATAGTTAATTCGCGAGAAACGTCCATTTAAATATTTATACTTCGCGTCGCCGCCATGTTGGATTTATGCTCACCAGGTTACTGAAAGTCCTATAGGTGAACATATGTTCACAGTCTCTATGAACATAAAAAAAAAGCAGTTTGGTTGCGGTAAAAGATTCATAGATATTGAGAACCGTCTAAATATTTCGGAAGCTCGCCATTTAGAATTGTTATATGTTATATGCCATAGAGTTATGTACCATTCAAGGACAATTATTGCCTAGGTTCATTATTCAAACTTTCACTTCGATCGCATGATTACGACACAAGAATAAAAACTTAATTTTAAAATTTCGCACAGCCGCCATCTTGAGGTTATGTAAACAATTGAATTAAATTAGATGGCAGTGCATTACAATCTGCAAATTCATTTACTGTACCACATTTCACTGTGCTCAGAGAGTTAAATCACGAGAAAAGTCTATTAAAATATTTCAAATTCGCTTGGTCGCCATGTTCATTTTGTACTCTACAGGTTTATGAAATATACATAGGTAAACTTGTATCAGTACCCTTTATCACCGTACAAAATTGCATGATGATATCTGTAATAGTTTCGGAGATATAGAATGTCAGTGAGATATTTCGCACAGCCGCCATTTTGAGGTTATGTAAACAATTGAACTAAATTAGACTCCAGTGCATTACAATGTGTATAAACAATTGCTGTACCAAGTTTCATTACGTTTGGATAGTTAAATCGCGAGAAAAGTCTATTTAAAAGTCTCAATTTCGCTTGACCGCCATGTTGGTTTTGTGGTCACCAGGTTTTTGAAAGTCTCATAGGTGAACTTCTAGTAGTGCCCTTTATCACCGTACACAATTTCAGGGCGATATCGGTAATAGTTTCGGAGATATTGAATGCTAGTGAAATATTTCACACAGCCGCCATGTTGGATTGGTGAGACGTAACAAAATTTGAAGGGCACGGTCGAGGTTGCCGGGAATAGTGCTATGAACTATGAGTTTCATTGAAATCGCTCCAGCCGTTTAGATTTTATTAGGGGACACACACACACCTCACACACACACACACACACACACACACGCACACGCACACGCACAAAAGGTGATCTCATAAGCCTATTTTTTCAAAATTGAAAATAGGCTAAAAATGCAGAGAACTGAAATGAAAGAATATCCAATGTTGACAGTCACTAGACAATCGCTTGTTCATAATACAATGGGTAGTTCTTGTAAATCCTGTTGAGCAGCTCTTACGCCTGTCGATAACGACTTCCTGAATGAAGGGGGATGGAGAAAAGACAGTACATAAGAGACAGAGGAAATATAAATGGTCGAAATGACGTTTGAATAAATAAATATTACGTGTCTAGCTGAAGCGAATTCGTGCCTTCTGTCTTTTACTATACCAGTGCCGAAACACCAAGGCATTTCTACTTAGTTTATATTCTCTTTTAACGTTACACTTCGGAAGTAATAAATCACTTATAGAACAGAGTCCGTCACTTTCGAATTTTTCAAAATAAATCGAAGCTTCTTCTCTTAAACATCCTTTACTACGCTATTCACCCCTCCCCCACCCCTTCGGCAAGACAAAGAACGTGCTTTGTGCTTGAATAAGTTGGAATTGCGTTTTGTGAATTTATTTATTCCCAATACCATCCCAGTTGAGTTTCAACAATGGATTTTTGTTTCGTAGCCGAAAGGGAGAAGTGGGAAGTAGCATTTAATATTCCGGTCGATTAAATATCTCTTAAATTTACTTTATCTCTTACGTGATTGATCTGTGCATCAATAGGTAGGAGCAGCTAAGATTCCCCAAGCTGCTCAATACAGCACCTTGAATGGGAAAGGAATTTATTACGGAGTAGAAACATCGCAATAGATATTTTGAAAACATTCTGTGTTTATCGATACTTTGTATCCTTCATTTTATTTTATTTGCATAAGCCTTCAGTTCCTTCTTTTCTTTACCCCATTTCCGCCTGAACTTCATCAAAACTCGTTTGGTTTACATCCGTAGTAGACTCAGGGGCGTATATAAGGGGGAGGGGGGGGGGGGTGCTGTGCTGAGGGGGCTTCAGCACCCCCCCCCCCTGAAAAAAAACAATAAAAATTAAGAAAGTGTTCCTTTGGTAAGAGCATAAAGTAATTGTAAATTTGGTTGTACCCTAATCTTAACTTAATGGCTAAGTTATAAACAATATTAAGATTGAAATTAGTGTAGTGTAGTGGCTAGCATTCTTGGCTGCAGGCCCGGAGGTCCAAATTCGATTCCCAGCTCTGCCAAGAAATTTTAATTCTGGTCTGAGGGCTGGAAAGGGGTACACTCAGCCTTGTGAGGCAAAACTGTGAATTCCACAGTACGGTACTTTTGAAAAATAAATGATCAACTTGTAAAAAAGGAAAAAAAAACCTGTTTGCCTTTCTGCTTAGTAAAGTGACAAATATTTAGATATTTACCATTCATACTCCATGGGCCATAATAGAAAATTCATTAAGTATAAAATTGTATTTGTGTGTTGTGTTGTATTTTACAACTTTTTTGTTTTGCATATAATTATAGGCTATATACACTTCGAATCTTATCTAAAATAATTACATAAAGTTATATGCTCTAAGATATTGGTTGATATTTCTGGGTATTTTTCGGTGACAATCCCCTGAGAATACTAACAATTTTCCAGGATAGTCGGTCCCCCCCCCCCCCCATCCCCCCCCCCGAAAAATTGTATATTCGCCCCTGAGTGGACTACTTAGTTATGTCAACTGCTTTGTCACTAAATGTAACTCATTCAGTTCACCAGAGGCTCTGGTTCCTCAGTTTAGGGGCTGTGACAAAGCGGTCATGCAGAGGAATTGAATGCGCTTATAAATGGCATGGACTCCGTCTTGAGGAAAGAATTCATGATGACAATAAATAAATCTAAAACCAAAATAATGGATTGCAGCCGAAAGAAATCAAATCAGAAATCTCTATGGACGTCAAATTCGCTGGTGAAAAGCTAAAGGAAGGCGGAGACTTCTGTTACTTAGGAAACAAAATCACCAGTGATGGACAAAGCAAAGATGATATAAAAAGTAGGTTGGCTCAGCATGGGAAGCATTTCTACAGAAAAGGAATCTGTTGACATCGAATATACATGTACATTTAGGTATTAAGAAGTCATTTTTGAAAGCGTATGTCTGGAGTGTTGTACTCTATGGAAGTGAAACTTGGACAGTTGGCGCAGCCGAAAAGAGGAGAATTGAAGCGTTTGAAATGCAGTGTTACAGGAGAATGATGAAGATCAGATGGGTAGATACGAGTGGGCGAGGAGATATATTTCTGGCGACTGCTAATGAGAAGAGAGAGGTTGTTAGGACACATACTAAGGCACCCAGGAATAGCAAACTTAGTTATGAAAGGAAGAGTCGAGGATAAGAACTGTATGGGTAGACCAAGGTTAGAATATGTTTAAAAGATTGCCTCTGATGTAGGATGTGGTAGCTACTGTATGTAGAGATGAAACGATTAGCTCAGTACAGGGAAATAGGAGGGCTGCATCAAACCAGTCAAAAGACTGAAAACTCAAACAACAACAACAACAACAACAAGTAGAATATATTAAATACAAGGGTTGTTTTCTTTTTCAATATATCCAGGTAGGCCTAGCTCACCTTACCTACTCTTCAGAGCCACGCCTCACTATCACCTCACCCACTGCCCAGTAAACTGAGAGCGATCAAGGGAACTACTCGCGTGTGGCGGAGCTCTTTCCGGTCACGGAGAGAGTCCGTCATTTTGTGTAGGCTAAGGATAGTTCATACAAGATCCACCCACTCGTTCCTAATGTGAAGGGAAGACCCCCCACTTTGTACCTGTGGAGCAGTTTTCATCGTGGCCCACATTCTAACCGAGTGTGTGGATCTTGCTGACTTACGAAGAAACCTTGGATTGCAGATGACGCTCAAACTTATATTAGCCGATGACGCGGTGGCTGCTGATCGCGTTATCCGCTTTATACGTGAGAGTGGGTTAGGGCCAACAATCTAAATGGGTGAGTTAGCCGTGGTGGTTACGGCATGACTAATGGCAGTCGCTCTCATCCGGGAGGCGAGGAGGTTCGAATCCCCCCGCCGGCAACCTTGAAGATGGTCTTCTGTGGTTTCCCATCTTCCTTCCAGGCAAATGCCGGGATTGGTCCCTCACTATAGGCCACAGCCGCTACCTTCCAACTCCTCGCCCTTCCCTTCCAACTTTCCTCCCCAACGGTACTTGTAGCTCACCCATTGGGTGTCCGTCTCGAAGCAGCTACAAAACTGGCGAGCCGAACATGTCCTCGGACACTCCCGGCACTAAAAGCCATACGCTTAAAAAAAAAAAAAAAAAAAAAAAAAAAACCTATCTAAATTTTCCAGTGAACGTTGACTCAACGACTTGTTGGTTTTTGTATGATTATTTATTTTGTTTTTCCGTAATTTTTGTTAGTTTTTATAATTATTATTTTTATTTAATTTTTTGTTTTATTAATATTAGTTTTTTTTTTCAAATTTAGGTGTGCACCTCTAAATTTTAAATTCAATTCCAAATTTGTATTTTTTAACCTGTGTTGAGAGGGGCAGATGTCCTCGTAGTTCAGCCTCTTAAAACAACAATAACTAACTAACTAACTAACTAACTAACTAACTAACTTTCACCTAGACTATTTGATACTTGTATTTATCACACTGTATAGACTATTTGATACTTGTATTTATCACACTGTATAGCCTACCGTAAGTGGTGCACTGGTTAATGCAGAGAGGAATCAGGCATCTTGGCTATGAGAGTTTAAGGTGAGAGCTGTCGGTCTAATCAAGGAATTCTCTCTTCCACTTTAGACATGGCGCTACCACTTTGCACCCGAGCCGTTAAGATGGGAGCTGACACTGAAAAGCGCGAGCGCCCGCGCTCTTTTGTGCACAACGCACCCTGATGGAAGACGGAGTGCCCATTCTTCTTTACGTCTCGTCTTTTGAATTGAAAATGTTGGCGACCTTTTCTTTTCCCTCCCTCTCCTGTTTCTCCTCTCCCCTATAGGGTTGTAGTATTTACGACAAAGGCCGTGCAGACTTAGCTAATGACATTACAAACAATTATTCTCCCTTGCGTCTCCATTCTTTTTCACGACGCTCGCTTCGTAATGACACGTTCTTTCTCACTCATTAGAAAAACACACATTTCTCAACACCAGCATATATTGTTAGTCCCACACGATACTCTGGTACATCGTTTCCCAACCAGTGGTTCGCGAGCAAATTATTTCAAGGGGTTCACCAAACACTTTTCCATAATGGCGGGTTTCGAGGTTAGGCCTATTACTGTTTCCTTAATTTCTGTGGCATTGTCCTTCTTCTTGTTCCGTATAGGCCAACTACGGACCACGACATTCAACTATTGTGTTTGGATTAGGTCTTGATGTTTACCCAGTAGTCACGCATCCTCTGGCTGTGTTGTTCCTTTCTCTCCTTTGTCCTGAGGCTACCTGTCTTCTTCTTTGGGGGTTTGTCCTGGATCATATATATTTAAAGAGATTACAATAGGACGATAAGAGATTATGCTTTCTCAGATGATAAAAATATTATTATTATTATTATTATTATTGAAGCCTCCGCGCTTAGGCGGCAGCACGCCGGCCTCTCACCGCTGGGTCCGTGGTTAAATCCCGGCCACTCCATGTGAGATCTGTGCTGGACAAAACGGATGTAGACAGGTTTTTCTCCGGGTACTCCGGTTTTCCCTGTCAAAATTTCATTCCAGCAACACTCTCCACTATCATTTCATTTCATCTGTCATTCATTTAATCATTGCCCCAGAGGAGTGCGTCAGGCCTCGAAAGCCGGCACAGTTCATATCCTCGCCGCTAGATGGGGGCTTCATTCATTCCATACGTGACCCGGTCGGAGACTGGAAGCAGGCTGTGGATTTTCATTTTCATTATTATTTTAAAATTAAATTAACACTGTAATGCCCTTTGTTACGTATGTGTAACATCGGGAATTTATCACATTATTTCCACAATAAATTAATATTTATCACATATGCCTGATTTACAGTTATGTAACAACGTTAGCAGGGCCGGATTTAAGAGTATGCCGCCTATAGGCTAAAGTCCATTTGCCGCCCCCTCTGTAGTTTATATTTACTTCATACATTTGTTTCATACAACAAAAGGATAGAGCTCATTGGAGTTTTCAACTTTTTTAAACATAAAGTTCATTTAGTTTTGATAAAACTACAATTTTAATGGTTTACATAATGAATTACATAATGAAATGAGTTATCTACTTGTTTTTTTTTTACTTACTTCTTTTAAGATTCGTTAAAAAATGAAATGAGTTTCGAACTTGATTAATTAATTTGTTCTTGGAGATCAGTGATCACTATTTTACACATATGTTTATATTTTAATACTAATGACTATCTTTTGCGTAATTGAAGAACTGTGTTCAATTTGAATTAAGTTGTCCTACACGGCAAATTTAAATTACACAAAGTGTAGTTAATTACTGGCTTATTCGTTGAAAAATATACAATCTTCTCTAAAGCAAATTTCCATAGCTTTCTTACGAGATTTCTTATGGAAATCTCATTAATAATGTCCTCATATGAAAGTGTTTTTGTCGTATTTGGCTCAATGCAAAGTAATGAAAGTGAGATTAAACGTGTTTCAAAAATACTAGTTCGCAGATAGTTCTTAACTCTTCTAAGACAGGAAAAACTATAGGAGGACTAAAACATAAGTTTAAGTAACATGTATTCTTAAATTCGTGCGGAAAATATCATTAACGTCTGTAATACTTCATTTTGACTTTTGAATAAATTGCCAAACTGTCGCCCCTGAACGTTATGCCGCTCTTGGCTGCAGCCTACTTAGCCTATTTATAAATACGGCCCTCAGCGTTAGAAATGCATTTGATTTGACTACAATGGAAAATTAATCTGCCAGCTTCTTTGTGTTCTGACAATACTAACAAAGCACCGCGACCCCGCCAAGGAACAGTTAGGCCTACATGTAGCCTGCTCAGATCGATGTAGAAGAGATTCAGGAGTCGTAAAAGGTTGGGAACCGCTGCTCTAGTAGAAATGCTGAGTTTTACAGATGAAAATATACAGGCCGATTCTGAGATAGTTATTGTTTTTTTAAGGGGCGGAACAGCGAGGTCATCTGCCCCTATTCTGAGATAAGACATACCTCTCCACGTTGCGCTCATTGAGCGAGTGTATACTCTGTGAGCTGCCAGAATGGGATTGACAGTTCTCGCCTCCCCATGTGGTCAGGGAACGAGGTAGCCAAACTGTTCGCTCCTACCGCGCACACTAACCAGGCACTGACGCACGTGGGCTGTGATACTGCAACGCCGAGTATTATGACATCAACTATGCGAACATGGATTGGTCAAGAGGCAGAGGGGTGATGACTGACGTGGAATTTCCGGCCAAATGTCAATCCCATTCTGGCAGCTCACAGAGTATACCCTGCGATGGCTTCGTGCTCCGCTCTGAGTAGTCTCCAGTACACCTAGTCCCTCCAGAGTTAATAAGAGTGGACGGTGGACTTTTATGGGCTCTGACATTTAACGGACTTCAATGTCTTTAAAAACTGTATTTCCCCTGTCTTATATAATAGCTTATTGGTCATGAGTTGATAGTACGCGATGCTAGATTCTTATTTTGTGATACGTAATTACTAATTAGTACATTTTCGATATACAACGTTATTTTGTAATTCATCTGACATTAGAATCCGCGCGTTGGACGGGAAAGTCCGCACACTGTAGTAGGCCTACTTGGTTTTGAGCTCCACCCAACGCACGAGTCCGGAGGTCCTCAAGATATCTCCAGCAATGTGTTGAGAAGTTCGAGAGTAGGGAATGTTTGGTAAATAAAACAATGCATTGAGGTACAGTACGTGGTATTTATGAACACATCTGGGAACTCGTGCAGTGTCCGTTGTCCGACGTCATGAAAATGCGCAAAATTTACTATAGAAATGGCTAATGTTACTAAGGTACAGAAGTTGAATATTTTATCGCTAGAGGGTATTATTGCATTTTTAGTAGTGCCAACATTATTGGTTCCAGGCCAATGGTTTTCGCCTAGACCAATAATGGTAATTTAGCGTGGCCCCAGTGGCTTCGGTGGCGTAGTTGGTAGCATGCTGAACTGCTGTTCCCAAGATAGCGGGTTCAAACCCGGCCGAAGTCGTCGGATTTTTTAAGAGCGTTAAAAATCCCTCAGTATGTCTTCCTTCGGAGACATGTCATAGATTTATGGCATGTAAAAGATCTTTCCACAGACTAAGCTTGTGTGAAGCTAAATTGTTAGGTTAGATTTTGTCGGAACGCTCTATCAAAGTTCCAACGTTCCTCACTAGGTATCATTGATATCTTATAGCGGAAGTTGGAACTACTTGAAATTGAACGGAACGGTATCCGCTGGAAGCAGCTACAGACTCAGGCGAGCCGAACATGTCCTCGGACACTCCCGGCACTAAAAGCCATACGACAGATAAATAAATAAATAAATAAATAAATAAATAAGCGCGGCCCCAAGCTAATATAAAAACACCACTGGTTTTTGTCACGCACAGTGGGGGAAGTCATGTATCAATAATCTTTACCAGGCCAATGGTTTTGCCTGTTAGTGCAATCAGTATTTTTCACCAATAATGTCGTCCAGACAGTCGCCAAACCTCGCAACAGGGGATTGCGGTGAAGTGAAGTTGCAATCCAACATGGCGACGTGTTTTTGGTAAGTT
The DNA here is from genome assembly GCA_946902985.2 of Meconema thalassinum. NCBI lineage: Eukaryota > Metazoa > Arthropoda > Insecta > Orthoptera > Tettigoniidae > Meconema > Meconema thalassinum. Next base: position 364,487,830 of record OX336393.1, on the reverse strand, counting down.
TATTACTTGAAAGTTAATGTTGACAATTTCCTTATTTGTAATGTGTGAACGTGGTGTTTGTTAATAGCAGTTGGCTTCAATAACAATTTTCAGAGCGCTACTAACCAAAATAACGTACTTTGAAATAGACAACTGACAATGCACAAGAGCCCACATCTGATGTTCCGTTTGCGTTTCCTATGCAAGTTGATGATGTATGCTGTGTTGTAGTTGGCAAGTTTTTTTTAGCCTACTTTTCACATTTTGCAAAAATGAGGAAAAAGTAGACTTATGAGATCGATCCGGGAAAATGTGGGTCTGTCTGTCGGTCCTTCTGTCTGTCTGTCTGTCTGTCTGTCTGTCTAACTGTGGGTGTGTGTCCCCCATCAACTCCTAAACGGCTGCAGCAATCGGACCCAAATTTAGTGTGAGTAAAGATGTATACCGGAATATCTCAAGCCCATATTTGAAAAGGATGTCAGTGCTACCAACTGCTGAAAAAACGCACTAGAAATTGGAGTTCCATGTTGGATATCTTGGAAGGTATGCATGGGAGCTATTCCAAAATTGGGACACATGTATATAATACATTTCAGTTTAATTTCCAGGAGGCCATACATGACAGTGTTGCCAAAATAATTTAAAGCCTTCTGATAGGTCCAATTTTAAATGCATATAACTTCTACACTATTAATTGGATTTCAACCAAATATTGTATGTAATATGTGTACATAAACACATATGACTGAGCCTATTTTTAGGAGGCACCAGGACTGCCAACTGTTAATAATTGCTCTCTCTATTTTTTATCCAAATACCAATACATCAGAAAGTATGCAAGTCGACAGCTTTAAACTATTCATACGTATAGTACCTGACATTTTAGATTAATTTGGAGTAATTCATATAAGTCAGTGCTGCCAACATGCTTCTATGCCTGCTGATATGTCGAATTTTAAAATACATGTAACTTCTATACTGACCAATGGATTTCATCCATAATTGGCACAACAAGATATAATATTTCAGATTATTTCTGACCAGCACACGCATGACATTGTTGCCAACATGATTTTACGCGTGCTGATAGATGAAACGTCTAACTGCATGTAACGTCCATTGGACTTCAACCAAATTCTGTATTCTGTACCCTATGAGATGGAACTAAGAATATATTCAGTTACCAGGGCTGCCAACTGTAGTGCTCTATTAGCCTACATTATCCCAGGCATATTTATAACTAATTAAACATTTCGATATTACTAACTTAATTTCGTCATTATTCTAGATAGGTTCATATACTGTAGATTAATCATTGGCATGAATCTTAATTTTAAGAAAAGTAGGCTCCTTAGTTCATTACGGAACTTCTTATTATTGCTGTTATCAGTGCCGTAGTTCCTGGTGTTGCGTTCTTCTGCCCCGAGTCATGCCCAGTGCCCTGTCCACGTTATGGTGGCATGAGAGTGTGACACTACTGTTTAAACTCATGGGGGTCCATCCATCCCATGTCTGTACGAGAGAAAACATTGTGTCTGTCTGTCCATGTGCTTACTTAAGCCGCAATTATCTCGATTAAAAGCTAGCCAAACAAAATGAATCAATTGCAATTACGTGGAGAGCACTGTTCTAAAAAGTATACATTATCAATCAACGCCTGGGCTAATTATTTACTCTTGGTGGTGCGAGTGTGTACTCACCAATTGAACCAGTGGCCCCTAACCAGATGAGGTCAGCCACAACTAGAGCCAATCACGCGACAAGAGATCATTCACACTCCCTCATTTGTTTAGACTAATCTTCTTGTGCGAAAGGTTGTTTCTCTCTCTCTCTTTATTCGTTTAGTCGATTCCGACTATCCGTGACCCCATGTACCAAAACTACGCCAATTTATTCTGTCCTGCACTGCCTCCCGAAGATTTTCCAAGCTGGAATTAAGTGCTTCTGTGATGCCATCCATCCATCTCATTCGTTGCTTCCCTCTTCTCCTTGTGCCTTATATCTTCCCCAGCATTAAGGTCATCTCAAATGAATTACGTCTTCTCATGATGTGTCCAAGGTATCTCAGTTTTTGTTTCAGGATTAAGCCCTCCACGGAACACTCTGATTTAATTTGCTGTAAAACTGACTTATTTGTTCTCTTCGCAGTCCATCGAACTCTTAAGTAATTTTCTCCAACACCATAATTCTACGGCGTTCAGCTTTTTTTATGGTCCAGGTCTCACATCCATACATCACAACTGGAAAAACCATAGCCCTTACTATACGGATCTTTGTTGTTAATTTTTTAGCGTATGGCTTTTAGTGCCGGGAGTGTCCGAGGACATGTTCGGCTCGCCAGTTTTGTAGCTGCTTCGAGACGGACACCCAATGGGTGAGCTACAAGTACCGTTGGGGAGGAATGTTGGATGGGAGGTTCGAGGAGTTGGAAGGTAGCGGCTGTGGCCTATAGTTAGGGACCAACCCCGGCATTTGCCTGGAAGGAAGATGGGAAACCACAGAAGACCATCTTCAAGGTTGCCGGCGGGGGGATTCGAACCTCCTCGCCTCCCGGATGTGAGCGACTGCCAACTGTCATGCCGCAACGACCTCGGCTAACTCACCCGGTATTTGTTTGTCTCTACTCCGTAAGATATTGTCCAGATTTGAAGATGACGGTCTATCAAGTAGCAATCGTCTTTTGTTTTCATGGCTGCAGTCACCATCAGCAGAAATCTGTGAGCCAAGATAGTTAAAAACAGAGACTATCTCCATTTTTTCTCCTCTTACATGCCATGAATTGACAGTTGTAGTTGTCATAATGTTTGTTTTCTTGACATTCAACATTAGTCCAGTTTTTGAACTTTCCTCTTTCCCACTCAGTAAGAGATTTTTTATTTAAATCTTCTTCAGTTTCAGCCATCAGGATTGTATCATCTGCATATCTCAGGTTGTTTATATTTAACCCAGCTATTTTGACAGTGTTGCCTTATTGACAATTAATTTGTGTTGACCGACTGAAAGATACAATATGCATTACCGTGAGTCTATCTACGGGGTAAACACATGTGTGACGGGCCTCAAGAAATCTTGGTTTTATTCACAACATCATTGTCGGTAATTCTGCGGCATCTCTTGGCCATGTATTGAACTATTTCGAACTAGCACATTGAGTAGAATATTTTGTAGATGTATATTAGGCTATGTCACTTTCCGTTTATTAACGGCCTTAGTTTATTCTTTCATTTGATTTCAAGACATCGACTTTCTTTCTGCTGGTTCAGTCAATGAGATAATGCATAATAAGATGAGATTTTGGACAAATTATCGTTCAAATAGTCGAAGTTATAGTGAATTAGTGGGAATTAAATGTGAGAGTGATGTTCAGGCCTCTAGACGCCGTAATATAACTAACGTATATTCCGTACCGTACTTTGATTGTTGACCAATCTAACCTTAAATATACTCAATCTGCTCTTTCTGTAAGTAGCCACTGCACATTGTGTCATGTTTCCAAATACATTACACACTAGAGTACTACTAGGGGTATTAGTGTATACTCGTGCCTACTTTAAAGATAATATCCGAGTTATTTTAAGAATTATATTGTCCCTGTTCACTTTTATAGGTTAAGGTTCGTAGCATGGCCACCTCTTGCTGGTGGGCCATTGCAAGGAATCTAGCGCCTGAGCTAAAGAATTTTTTGTAATATTTCAGCAGTGAGGTAGTAGGGGGCCTTGCTCTGTGGAGTTCCATATCTAGATAGATATTCTTTTTATGATTGTCTGTTGTTTTTTTATTATTATTAGGAGACTTGTTGAGATAGTGTGAGGTCCGATAGTATCTTCCTTGGTAGATGGAAGTAAAAGAAGAGTAGAGTAGTAGATTGTAGTTTTACGTGACCGTTAATCGCGAGATCATAAGCCACGGGACTTCCTTTTGTTACGTGGAATACGAACCACAGGACATGGCATTTCAATTTGAGAATCTCACGTGCATTGATCGGGAAGAAATAGTAGTATCTGTTCGTTAATACAGTCATCACAATTAACACCGGTTACAGACAGATTCTACACACACCCAAAGTACACGGGGCTACATGACCGCGTTGTCGCAGTCCCTAAACTTAAGAACCAACCAACCAACCTATCTGTTTGTTGAGAGTAAAAGAAGGAGTTATTATGAAAATATATGTTTATAAAATAAAGATTTCCTTTTTGTGTAAAATAACCACCATCCCAAAAAATAGTACAGTTACAATATACGTTTTTATGATCTAGTACACTCGAATATGTCCGCTCAAGAGGGAATGTGAATTGTCCAGGCATCCAGTTATACATGGGTGAAGGATGTTATCCCATCTTATTGTTTCATTTTGCCTAAGGTTTCAGGATCGAATCCTGGCGCAATATTGGAAAGTGTTAAGCAATTTGACTCAATTATTGACGTTCTTCTATTTTGCCAGTAGACTATTGTTTCACTGTTGGAGTATGCCAATTTTCTTTCTTCAGACCATTGAGGTCTGTAAGGTGTAGGTTTTGGTTGCTCTGGTTGGACTTCCCAGTTGTTCACTTTGTTACGGAAGGAGTCTCTATCTGATATGTAGGTTATGTTAGCGGTTCGCATGTCTTTTTGTACTTCTTTCATCCATGGTGTTGTACTTTTGAGTGATATGTAATCTAGTACCTCTTTTGGTTAGTCGGGTATTCGGCAGTCTACTTATGTGCCCGAAGAATTTCAATCGTCTTTTTCTGATGTCGACTTCGATGTTTGAGTATTTTTCAGTTGTCTTGATTGACTGTAGTCGGTACCCGTCAGGAGTGAGTCTTGTTCCTGGTATTTTCCGAATGATTTTTCTTTCTTCTTTCTTGATGTCTTCAAGTTCATATTAGTATTGCCCTGACCCTAATTAATCTCGCGTCGTAGCCTTGGGCGTTAAATCGCTCAACTCGAGCGCGACGGGGAACACAGGATGGCCGGAAGAACGCTAACTGGAGCACAGTGAACGGATGAAGATATATTGGGAAGGAAATATTGAGCTAACAATTCTAACGCGCTCCTTAGTTAGACATGACGATTCAAAACAATTTGTGGACAGCTATTATGAAGTGCTCTGATCAAATGTCCAATTCAAATAAGCGAGGAAGGTTTGGAAGAAGCGAGCGAGTGCAGTGGGTTTTATTCACGAGGTGAGTTAGTGGGGAGTTTGTAAATGGAATCTGTGACTGACACTGCCATGAATTGCAGATCTATGGAACACGTCATTGTCTATTAGCGCTAATTGTAATTGCGCGGCACATTGTATTAAATTGTGAAGTAATACTGAAATACAGACCATGTTGTTGAGATCCAACACATACACGCGTTTCCTACATTCAATGTAACGTGACTCCGGTAAGCTAATGCGATGGATTGGTAACAAAGGATCGTTGGTTTGAGCTCCATTGTTCGCTATGAACATAATATGTGGTTACTGAAACATACAAAAGGAAGAAACCACAATATTGTAAAACAGACTTGATACAATTACGTCATACTTTTGTGGGTTTCAACTGATCAATACTTCACTCTGCATGTATGAAGTAGACTAAGCTTTCTGTCTGGTCAAATTGAATTTTGTTTCTGCCCTGGATGAGGTGTAGGCCTAACTTATATGTTTTTAGTTGTTGGTTCTTTTAGGGGCCTAGTGACATCTTGACCTTTTAGCCCCATGTCGGCCTACTTGCCTGTGTGTGGAATCTATCTGATAACTTGTGTGTTGCAGTTGATTTTTTAAGGGCTTTGCATCAACGTGGTCATGTAACCTCGTGTACTTGAGTGTGTGTAAAATTTGTCTGATGGCCTGGTGATGTCTGTACCAGTGTGTGTATTAGTAATTGAGGTAGGAAGCAGCCGTGGCATCAAGTTAGGTACCATCCTAGCGGCTTCAGTGGCGTTGTCGGTAGCGTGCTGAACTGCTGTGCCCAAAATTGCGGGTTCAAACCCGGCTGAAGTTGGCGGATTTTTTAAGAGCGTTAAAAATCCTTCAGTATGCCTGCCTTCGGAGAGGAAATAAAGCCGGCGGTCCCATGTCATAGATTTATGGGATGTAAAGGATCCTTCCACCGACTAAACTTGTGTGAAGCTAAATTTCTAGGTTAGATTACGTTGGAACGCTGTATCAAAGTTCCAACGTTCACCGCTAGGTATCAGTGACATCCGGTAGCGAAAGTTGGAACTACTTGAAATTGAACGGAACATGTAGCTCACCCTATGGGTGTTCGCTTGAAGCAGATACAGCCTCTGGCGAGCCGAACATGTCCTCGGACACTCCCGGCACAAAAAGCCATACGATAAATAAATAAATAAATAAATAAATAAATAAATAAATAAATAAATAAATAAATAAATAAATAAATAAATAAATAAATAAATAAGGAACCACCCTGGCATTTTATGAAGTAGATATGGGAAACCAGGGAAAACCCTTTCCAGGATGGTTGAGATAGAAATCGAACCAACCTCATCTCAGTTTTGCCTCACACGGATTAGTGTACCCCGTTCCAGCTATCATAACAGAAGTACATATACTGGCAGAGCTGGGAATCGAACCCGGGCCACTGTGGTGACAGCCAAGAATACTGATAATTTGTGTAATTGTGATGGGTGTTTTAGTGTAATTGAAACTAGGATTTGGAATGAGGCAGCCGTGGCCTTAACTTAGGAACCATCCCGGCATTTGCCTATGGAATAGAAGTTGGGAAACTACGGAAAATCACTTCTAGGATGGATGAGGTGGGAATCTAATCCATTTCTTCTCAGTTTTGCCTCATGAGGCTGATTGTACCCCGTTCCAACCCTCAGACGAAATTTAAATTACTTGACAGAGCCGGGAATCGAACCCAGGACTTCTGGGTCCGAAGACTATAGTAAGTATAATGACCTAATATACCGTCAGTTTAATTTTTGTCTGTCTGTTTGGTCGTTTGTTTTGGATTGGCGTCAAGAACTACTTGAATAAATGACATGATAATTCGTAAAATACTGTTTTTAAAATATTAAAAACGAAAAATATTGTGCCTGAAAATATAATTCAAACAGTTTTCTTACAAAGATAATGCATATTTACTAATTTATGTTTATGAATCACCGAAATATCATTTTAGTAGTGTATACAACTACCGAAATGTATGGATGAATCCCCCGAGAATGAAATCCTGCCTACGCTACTGTATGTCGACAACGTAAGAACCACTGAGTGTATATTTAGTCATTATTCATCTCGTCCGATATAAGTACAAATATTTAGGCAAATATTCAAAATAGTTACAGAAAGCTTATTTTATTTACAGACACTGCATAAAACTTGAAATAACCCATTGTGAAATATTATTGGAGATGAAATGATTTCATACTTTGTCGTATGTTCGGCTGTCTAGTATTGATATCCTATTACTTGACCTCCGTCGGTGTATTTCGAACTAAGGCTCAACAGCCCGTCAGCAAGCTCATCACCTGCAGTACTTAGATCAGAGCCCGGTTGTCACATGCGCTTAGCGATTACAAGCATCAATTGTCACTACACAAGACCATCAGTTCGTGACAATGTGTGCCACTACTTTGATGTTATCTACCTTCCTTCTAACCCCTCGCCCAGTTTCACGTATCTCCCATTACCTCCTCTGATGAGGTTGACATTAGGAAAGCATCCGGCAGTAAACGTACAAAACTCTCCTTATCCTCACATGAAGCAAATCTAATCATTTTATTGATTCGTATTGACTAACAACTATTCTATAACAAATAGATAAATATTACATGTAAACACAAGTTTTAGCACTTAGATGAAATGGGGTTTCTAGTATCAAAATCTGCCAAATATATTCACCAATATTTTGACAAATTGCAAATAACTGTCCAGAATAAACTGTTATTCAGAATAACATACTGTTAGTTTTAACGTTAAAATTGTAAATAACTCATGTTGCATTTATTCAAATCTTCAAGGAATACGGTGTTTAAAATATTTAAGAAATTAAGTTGAGAAAGTTTGGATTTGGTGGGGTTTGAAACAAAAGAACTAAAGAATTAAATGTACGGGTAACGCTGAGGGAATTGCTAATATCTGTGTAATGCAAAAGTTATCACAATGGTTACCTATTTAGGTTAATTCAACTATTAGAATATGGAGTTTTAACTACCTTTGTGAAGTCATGGGGAGCGCTGATTGGCCGATAGGGATTTTGCGTACTTTGACACTATAAAATAATGTCAATACAAGTGCTGGATTTAAAACTCAGCCTGATAGGCTATTTGACTGTGTATTTCAAAATGATATGTCGGGTTTTTATCCAATATCAAGGTTGCACAGAATTCCTAGAGGTAAAAACTATTAGAAGCAATTAATGTCAGGATGAGGAAGTTAGACCAGGCATACCACATTACTAAAAATATCTATAACAAAAAGTCGATGAGTATAGGGGCCAAGTTCCGACACTATACCACAGTTGTAAAACCTGAGGGATTATATGCGTCCGAAACATTAACCATGAACACTAAAGGTCAAGCCGACCAACTGGATATTAAGAAAAATTCTTGGTAATAGATGGGTTGATGGACAGTGGCGAATGAGAGCAAATGAGGACTTGTACAAGAACATAGACCCGATCACAGCATCAATTAAGAAGAGAAGGCTACTATTTTACGGTCACCTCATGAGAATGACTGATGATCGATTAACCAAAAGAATATGGAGTTTCATCAAGTCTAAGGCAACAAGGCCGAGATGGTTCGAGGAATGCGAAAAAGATCTCAGACAAATTGGTATTCTAGACCGAGAAATTCGTGACAGGAACACATTTAGAAGATTGGTGAACAACTACCAAGGTTTTAAAATGGCATCAACTTCCGGAAGACGGAGAGGACCTTTGTCCGAGGAACATAAACAGGCACTCGTCGTTGGGGTCAGAAGATACTGGCAGGAAGTCAAAGCCGGAACAAGAGCAAGACCTAGACACTAAAGTGAAGTTGGTTGTTACCACGCAGTCCATAGAGGCTCAACTCGATGTATAAAAACAAAACAAAAAGAAGCCACGTATAACTCAGTTTCGTCAACAAAATGGATTTGGCGGCTTTTGATACCAGGCGCCTCAAATCACCGATTCCGGGAGCTTAAAAGTCATTTCTGTGAATCTAAAATTATTTCTGTCAGGTTCCAACGTTAGTTCATAGAGGGCACTGGTATTGTCAATCAAGATAACAAATACATTATTATCATCGATGTCCCTGCAGTGTTTCTTCATCTAGAACTTAGAAGTGAGCTGTCTATGGGTAAGGACCGTGGTGGTGCAATCAGAAAGTAATGGTATGCACATCTGTAGTAGATTTCACCATGGAGGTTGTGGGAAGACGCCTATCATTCATTCATTCATTCATTCATTCATTCATTTATTTGCACACCCCCAGGGTGTGTCCCCCGGTGGCAAATTGGATATACATAACAAATAAATAATTATACATAACAATTATACAAAATTAAACTGGAGTATTTACACAAATAGTCAGTATTTTCTTAAACACACCTATATGTTTGGGAAAAGGCTCTAAGACTGCGGCAGGTAGAGAGTTACAGTTATCAATGGCACGGTTTACAAAATAATATTTACCATAATTTGTTCGCTGTGGTCGGCCCTTAACGTTGAAGGGATGATCGCTCCTACCCATGTAAGTGGGCTTTCCCAATCGTTTGCTAAGCTCACCCCATGCTGGTTGATTTGTATACGTGTTGTACATAGCGCAGAGTCTAGAGTTCATCCTCCTAGCCTCCAGTGATTCCCACCCAAGTTTCTTTAACATACGGCTCACACTGCTCCTGGGATTAAAGTCACTGAGCACAACTCTAGCGGCCTTTCTTTGTACCATTTCCAACTCATTGATGAGCCCTACTTGATATGGATCCCAAACCGCCGAGGCATATTCCAGAATAGGTCTTACAAGTGACAAATAGCCTAATTCTTTAGTAGAGGTACTACTTCCTTTTAATACCCTCATTACAAAGTGCAGGGATTTGTAAGATTTTGAAACTACACATCCTACATGACTACTCCATTTCATATCATTCCTTACGTGAACGCCCAAATATTTGCAAGAATCTTCTTCTACTAGTATTTCCGAGCCAATGTTATATTGAAAATCCTGCCTTCGCACTTTCCCTATTTTTAAGAGACTACATTTTCTTGTGTTTATTTTCATTTTATTTACAATCGCCCACTTATAGACCAGGTTCAGGTCCTCTTGAAGCACTGCATTGTCTTGTGAGTCATGTATCTTTCGATATATTACACAATCATCCGCAAACAATCGACAGTCACTGCGAATCCCATTTGGTAAGTCATTTATAAACGCCAAAGTAACAAAGTTATCAGGAAGACGAAAGCTTCGATGACTCGACACCATCCATTACGACCTGAAGATAGGTCTGCATCCCGAACATGATCGTGCCAAATGGCGATATAATGCCAAGAAAACGGTCCCCACCGCATTGCAAGACAAACGTTGTGGAGGAAGAGGAAGAAGAACATATGATTTATCGGACAGCTACGCAATGTTGCATCAATATATTCGTCAGAGAGATTCTAGTCATTTGTTCGTTGTAAATATGAAGCAATAAACGATTTAATCTGTAAGGAATTAATCACTAGTGAATACGTTTTGAGTATCAAGAGGAGATTTCAAAAGAAAGGTATAGTTCAATGGCCAACAAGCACTGATACAGAAGTTTCCGTTGGCACGAGGGCTGGTAATGTGGGGAAAGGAACTGACTTTTCCCTGGTGTATACTTGCGTGGATTATGAAATTAGGTCGTTGTAATCTCTGCAAGTAAATCCGGCAGCACTGTTTACCAGGCTGTTACTTGCAGCCTTCTTGCTGTCATTGTCATAGCCTGGCCCAGGCGGGCTTCCGACATCAGCGTGGACACACTGAAGGACAGCTGACTTGCGCCCACTGTAGGCTGTTAACTTTCATATGGTGACAAGCAAGTCAGACAGCAGTCCACAGCAGCTATACTCAACTCAATCTTACGACGAATACACATTTGTATTAACGTTTATTCAGAAAGCTACTATAATAAATACACTAATGAAAATGGAAATTACAACACCATGTACGAGTGATGCTGTACTGGTGCAACTGAATAGGCTGAATTGACTGTGATATGATGCAGTTCGAGGTCCCTCTGACCTCATACGTGGACAAAAATCAATACATGATGTGTCCACCACGAGATGCAATACAGTGCTGAATTCTTCAAGACATGGATTCAGTATGGCCCTGGATCCCCTCCTGAGGAATTGTGGTCCATGATTGCTGCACTGCACGGGTGATTTGTTCCAGAGATATGGGTAGCTGGGCAAAATAGACCAGTTGTCGACCTACCATGCCCCAAACATGGCCAATAGGACTGAGGTCCGGGAATCTGGCGGGCCATTGCAAGGTTGTGGTATGGAGAGCTTCCCTGGAGTTGCGTGCAGTGTGGACGCGGTAATTGTCTTGCTGAAACATCCCATTTGCAATGTTTGCCATCAATGGGCAACCACTGAATTGAATACCCTGTCAACATACTGGCAGTATCCAGAATCAGAAGATTAGAAGAGAGGGTTAAAACCCTATAGTCGATCACTATTGATATTCATTTCGTCAATTTTCCATCTTCAACATTAGGCAAGTGCCGGTACGGTACTTCCTGATAAATGACAAACACTTCCTTGAGACTACTTGCACAGTTCAATTAATTTTAATTTAATTCAACTGTCATTAAGTGCACTCTTAAGGAAGGCTTCAGGAAGGTCATAGGGCTGTAAGAAATACCCACCCTGTACAACATTATCTGACCTCATACGTGGACAAAAATCAATACATGATGTGTCCACTACGAGCTGCAATACAGTACTGAATTCTTCAAGACATGGATTCAGCAAGGCCCTGCATCCCTTCCTGAGGAATGATTGTGGTCCATGTAAACGGGAACAGCGAAGAGGTAGACACACAAGATTATTGATTTATTTTCACTGAAATTGGGGAGTAATTTCGTCCTCGAAACCGTAATATACGCTCAATTAAAAAAATCATATTTTTGTGCTTAAAGCCATTCTGTCAGACTGTCGGGCTGAGTGGCACAATCGGTTAGACTTTAGACTCAAACCCCATGAGAGCGGCTCCTATCCTGACTCACTCAGATTGCATTTAGGCATAAAGGGTGCACAAATGTGACAAGCTCCTCTCAGTACTGTAGGTTCACTGACATATTAAAGGTTTCCGCCAAGTGCTTCATTTTGACAACCCGACGTCTTTAAAGCCATATTAGTTATATAGTTGGACGTTAAACCTATAACAGTATTTTTATTCATCATCATCATCATCATCATCATCATCTTGAACCGGCTCCAGTTCCCAGTGAATGAGCGTTCTCCATTTCTCTCGAAGAATGTTTCCTCCTGCATAATTTGCTGTAAAACCAGACCTTTCCCTGCTAGATCACATCTAACCTGGTCGATCCATCTCTTCTTCAGTCGACCTTTTGGTCTCAGGCCTTTCAGTTATTGCTCAAACCACACTCGAGCTGTTCTTTGTGTGTCCATACGTTTGTGATGACCGAACCATTTTCTTTGGAGGATACATGTTAGAATTAGAACACGCAACTGCTGTACAGTATAAGTGCAGTTGTTTCACTTATTGGTGATCAACCCGGTACACTTGGGTGTGTGTATAATTTGTATGATAACATGTGTTATTGTGGAGTACGTAATAGTGTGTGTATTTTTAATTAAGGCTAAGATTGGGAAGGAGGCGGCCGTGGCCTTAAGTTACAAATTATCTTGACAGTAGACTACATTATAAGCGAGGAACAAAGGAAGACCAGGAAGACAACTGTTATTATAGCCGAGGTGGGGGTCGAACCCACAACTTCTCAGTTTTGCCTCATGAGACCCGGTATACCCCATTCCAACCCACAAATCAGAATTAAATTTCTTGGTAGAGCCGAAAATTGAAACCGGATCTTAGGGGCGACTACCAAGAATGCTAGCCACCACTCCATGAGATGAGCAAAGGTCTATGCAACACTAAACATTCTATATGAAAAAAAGAGGTAGGTGTGTTTTTTTTTTTAGGGACTTGGGCATAGTGGTGATTTATCCTCGTATACTTGTGTGTGTGTGTGTAAAGTGTTGTCTGATAACCTGTGTTATTGTGATGGCTGTAATAGTGTGTGCATTTGTAATTGAGACAAGGATTGGGAAGGAGACGGCCGTGGCCTTCGGTTAGGAACCACTCCGGCATTTTCCTGGAGTAAAAGTGGGAAACCACGGAAAATCACTTCCAAGATGGCTGAGGTGGTGACCGATTCTACCTCTTCTCAAGTTTGTCTCACAGGGCTGGGTGTACCCCGGTCCAGCCCTCAGATCAGAATTACATTTCTTGGCAGAGCCGTGAATCGAATCCAGAGCTATGAAAGAAAAAATGAACGTCACATGTATTACTTGATTTCAATCGGCCTAAATCCTGTTGCGGAAAATTGAAACTATAGCTTGTACATATTTGCACATTGAGTAAAGCTGATGTCTTATAATAAGTGTTTAATTCATGAAATGAAGAACTCAAAGAAGCTCCATTCCACTCTGTTAAAATTCCTTGGCATGTCATAAAGTTTAACTTTTCATATAAAGCTGCACTCCCATCCTTATTAACAACTTGCCTTATTTATTCTTTAACTTCTCCATCCTCGTACAATTATAAATGGAACTAATTTTTATCTCAAAGTGTAAAGGACGGATTGAACATTTCCAGCAATATTGCCGTTAATGGTGGGAGCCCTGCGAATAAAGAGCGACTTGATTAGTACAAAAAGGAGAGTAGACGCAAGAGAGACAGAGCACTAGGCTGAATACAATCAAGAACAGATTTCTCAGCTGGTAATTGTTGGCACAGCATGACACGTAATGCGTGCCTGTCTCTCCTGTCGGAATATATAGCGAATCATAGGTAGTTGCCAAGTACAAACGTATTGCAATTACAGTTCGGTTGGTTGGTTCCTCAGTTTAGGGGCTGCGACAACGCCCGTGTACTTTGGGTGTGTGTAGAATCTGTCTGATAACCGGTGTTAATTGTGATGGCTGTATTAGTGTGTGTTATATGTTTATTTCTTTTTTCATGTAAAGACTGCAGACATTCGATTTTCAAGTAGTTCCTATACTTTTGCTACCAAACGCCACCATCAACGACCAACTAGTTCTGAACTTGGTTACTAGATGCCACCGCAATCGGCTCCTGGCGACGAACGTTGCAATCTAAGAGCGTCAGTCAAATCTAACCTATAATTTAGCTTCACACAAGGGTAATTAGTGGAAGGTTCTTTATCATGCTATAAATCTATGACATGGGACCGCCGGCTTTACTTCCCCTCCGAAGGAAGGCATACTGAGGGATTTTTAACGCTCATGATAAATCCAACGACTTCGGCCGGGTTTGAACCCGCGACCTTGGGCATAGAAGCTCAGAATGACAACAACTACGCCGCCGAAGCCACCAATTACAGTTCAACTACCGGGTGAGTTAGCCGAGGTCGTTGCGGCATGACTGTTGGCAGTCGCTCACATCCGGGAGGCGAGGAGGTTCGAATCCCCCCGCCGGCAACCTTGAAGATGGTCTTCTGTGCTTTCCCATCTTCCTTCCAGGCAAATGCCGGGGTTGGTCCCTAACTATAGGCCACAGCCGCTACCTTCCAACTCCTCGACCCTCCCATCCAACATTCCTCCCCAACGGTACTTGTAGCTCACCCATTGGGTGTCCGTCTCGAAGCAGCTACAAAACTGGCGAGCCGAACATGTCCTCGGACACTCCCGGCACTAAAAGCCATACGCAAAAAAAAAAAAAAAAAAAAAACCAGTTCAACTTCGTTATAACGACATCCAAGAAACCTTAAAAAGTATGTCGTTATAAATGTGCACATACACCATTAACAGTTTTATTTATTTTATTCCATGCAATTTTTCGGTGTTTTCATTAATAATTGTTTATTCTATTAATTTAATTGCAATTAATATTTATATAGAGCGCAGCACAGTTCAATAGTATTGTTTTAGCGCCAAGATTTGGCGGACACGAGGACTTCTGCTACGGACATGACGCGAGTAACTTGTGGAGACAACAGTCTCGTGTGATGCACAACAGTGCAAATATTTCAAGTTCAGCCAAACCATTGACATACTAATTGATTAGGTTTTTAAGTGTATGATAACATTTCCAGTGTCATCATAGTGGAACATCTTATGTGAATGCATGTGTACAATCAGTTCATAGTGTTGTTTCACGAGTGGTGCAATAAACCTGTACCCAGTGTGCTTTCAATTATAATTACGAGTAGCCTACATTATATTTCCTTTTCTTAATAACATGTATGTGTTCCTCCGCAAAGTACTTTTTAACTAACGTGGTGTTTATAATAATAATATTTAATGCAGCCAATGGCCATACAATAATAATATAGTTATAGACATAGTGGTCAATGTATAGTTCTATAGTTCATATAGCACTTAACTATTACAAAATTTTGTCAATGAGATTTTCCTGCTTTTCCATTTTATCACATATCTATCACATTGGTCACCACAGTGTGTTTATGTGCGACCACCAGAGCTAAGTTTTGATCGTGAGCAAATGCTCTAACGCGTTCAAACAATAAACAAGAATCGTTGTAACCAAGAGATTCATATTTCCATTTCCATTTTAATACAGTTTGTCGAGTACTCGCCAAAATTTGTCGCTCACATTGCCGAGAGTAATGTTGTGACTTTTGGTTGGTTGGATCTTCAGTTTAGGGACTGCGACAACGCGGCCATGTAGCCCGGTGTACTTTGGGTGTGTGTAGAATCTGTCTGATAACCGGTGTTAATTGTGATGGCTGTATTAGTGTGTTATCTGCTTTAATTCAAGTAAGGACTGCAGACGATAATTTCAAGTAGTTCCTACTTTTGCTACCAAATGCTACTGTCCACGACACCTAGCATGAAGACTTGGGTACTAGATGCCATCGCAGTCAGCACCTGGCGGCGAATGTTGGAACTAATATAGCGTTATCAATTCTGACCTACCAATTTAGCTTCACACAATTTAAGTTAGTGTAAGGTTCTTATGACATGGGACCGCTAGCTTTACTTCCCCTCCGAAGGAAAGCATACTGAGGGATTTTTAACGCTCTTAAAAAAACCGACGAAATTGGACGGGTTTGAACCCGCGACCTTGGGCTTAGAAGCTCAGCTTGCTACCAACTACGCTACGAAGCCGCCGTTGTGACTTTGTTTGAATTTATAAAAGAAAGCTTTCTAATCAGTGAACACAAATTTAACCAATTACATTAGGCGGGAAAACGAGCAGGCCCTATTTATATACCCTAACCTGAAAGAAACGTCGCCTCCGTAGCGTAGCGGTCAGCATGGTTAGCTGCCGCCCCGGAGGTCCTGGATTCGATTCCCGGCTCTGCCACGAAATTTGAAAAGTGGTATGAGGACTGGAACGGGGTCTACTCAGCCTCGGGTGGCCCAAATGAGTAGAGGGGATTCGATCCCACCTCAGCCATCCTCGAAGTGGTTTTCCGTGGTTTCCCACTTCGTCTTCGAGAAAATGCTGGGGTGGTACCTACTGTAAGGCCACGTCCGCCTCCTTCCTTCTTCCTTGCCTAACCGTCCCCCTCTTCCTATCCCTTCATCAGGCCCCTGTTCGCTTTGCAGGTGAGGCCACCTGGGCGTAGTGCTGGTCACACACCCCAGTTGTATCCCTGACTCAGAGTCTCAAGCTCCAAGACACTGCCCTCAGTGGCGGTAGAGGTGGGATCCCTCGCTTAGTCCGTAGTAAAACGATAGCGAAAAACAAAACCTGAAAGAAATATTACATAAGATATCTATGACAAAATAACACGCTGTTATGTACAAAAGTAGGGGCAGTGAGCAGTGAACGAAAACGGACGCCGTACAGGACTCAGGATTCAAATACCAACTAAGTTTACTGCATTCAACTCCAGTGTATTGCATCATTTGCGTATTCACCATATTCACAAGCTAACCACAATACAATTGGCCACCAGTTTAAATAGGAACGATTGAATTAGAACATAAATAACAAAATAGTGTAGGTATCATCATTCCTGAAGTTAGTCAAGGCGGCTTCGGTGGCGTAGTTGGTAGCATGCTGAGCTTCTATGCCCAAGGATGCGGGTTCAAACCTGGCCGAAGCCGTCGGATTTTTTAAAAGCGTTAAAAATCCCTCAGTGTGCCTTCCTTTGGAGGGGAGGTAAAGCCGGCGGTCCCATGTCATAGATTTGGCATGATAAAGAACCTTCGACTAATTATACTTGTGCGAAGCTAAATTATAGGTTAGATTTGACTAACGCTCTTAGGTTCCAACGTTCGTCGCCAGGAGGCCACTGCGGTGGCATCTAGTAACCAAGTTCAAAACTAGTTGGTCGTTGACGGTGGCGTTTGGTAGCAAAAGTTGGAACTACTTGAAAATTCAATGTCTGCAGTCCTTACTTGAATTAGAAACAGTTCACACACCCTAATACAGCCATCACAATTAACACCGGTTATCAGACAGATTCTACACACACCCAAAGCACACGGGGCTACATGACCGCGTTGTCGCAGTCCCTAAACTGAGGAACCAACCACCCGAAGTTAGTCACAATAATTATTCAATACATCACAGGTCAACATACTTTTACAAACTTGTGTAATGTAAACACCTAGGCCTATAAGTTATACTAGTGGGCCCGTGCGAGCTTTCGCAACGTGAATGTAGGTTTATGGGGAGTAGGGAAGAATGTGGGAGAACGAAGTTTTAAATATTGAAGAAATGTATTTATTGTTGTTAAACGGCATACGTACATGAGAAGAACACAAATAATTATGTAGAACAGTGTTTTGTACTTGTCACAGCACCTCTTTGTAGACAATATTCGATGTTACAACGAATTCATCGGTTATTGCTTCCTCGGGAGTTTCTTCTACAGCAATTTTTACATTTGCAAAGGATTGAACCCTAGAGAAAGTCTTGGCGAGACCACACCGGAGCCATCTGCTGAGAAACTCCTCAGCTAGCAGTACGCCGCGCTCCCGCTAGATGGCTGCCGCCGCCGCGCTACCCTGCGCTCCGTCGGCAGGCTCGCCTAACAGTACGCCGCGCTCCCGCTAGATGGCTGCCGCCGCCGCGCTGCCCTGCACTCTAGCGGCAGGCTCGCCAGGTTACGGTGCTCCCATTGTAAATGTACATTTTTTAAGGTTTTTATTTAATTGTGTGGCATTTAAAGAGGAAGTGAGTGCGTTTCGGCACACATGGGATTATGCGGAACCTGTAGGTATCCCATATGTTGGTGTTACAGGACCTTATTTTCGGTACAAAACCGGAATAGGACCTTAGCAGAATAATATAGGAGGATACTGAATAATATGCTAAGTTCATCCGACAAAGAACTCAAGCTCCTGAACCAGGAGGAGTTAGAAGGTGTGGTTTATACCAAATTCTTCCAAATTGTCTCAATAGTACAGGAAAAGTCATGTATTTCTTGAAAAGTAAACGGAGATATATTTATTTGTTTAAAAAGTGTGTCGCGTCCAGCCCGCATAGCATTATAGCCGGACGGGTAGTCTATATACATGGGGTGCGCTCAACCCATTGTGCATTGAAAATAATATTCAGACAGAATTATCCGCAGCAGTGTCGAATTGCACTCTGATTTCATAAATATAGACAATTTGTTTAAAAGTGCAATAAAAAATTAAGCATATTTACAGAAGTCCACATAACAGTAAAGCCGGGTGGGTGGCTGGTTAATGACCATGCTAGATTTCTCGCACATGTATCCTATTTGTATATATATATGCACAAGTGTAATTCATGCCCAAGATAGCTGGTTCGAACCAGGCCGAAGTCGTCAGATTTATTAAGAGCGTTAAAATCCTTCAGTATGCCTTCCTTTGGAGGCGAAGTAAAGCCAACGATCCCATGTCATACATTTATGGCATGTAAAAGATCATCCCACATACTAAACTTGTGTAAAGCTAAATTTCTAGGTTAGATTTCGTTGGAACGCTCTATCAAAGTTCCAACGTTCACCACTAGGTATCAGTGACATCTGGTGGGGAAAGTTGGAACTACTTGAAATTGAACGGAACTTGTAGCTCACCCTATGGGTGTCCGCTTGAAGCAGCTACAAACTCTGGCGAGCCGAACATATCCCCAGACACTCCCGGTACTAAGAGCCATACGATAAATAAATACATATATTAAATAAGCCTAAGTAAGCATGAACTGATGATGATCGCTTGACGGTCGAAACATGTCATCCAATTAAGTACCCTGCCCATAAGTGTGCAAGAAAGCGTGTTATTTTGTGATTTTTACCCATAGGTCCCAGAAAGCCACGGGTGTAAGCAGCGTAAGGGTTTTCACCATGCACTCTACAGGTTAATGACAGAAGAGAAGGGAAAATAATTTTCTAGGTTGCCAGATTTCAACAACAATGGTCTTGTATGTTAGTTCTTGGGAAATCTTATGGCAAACTGAGGTTGAAAATAGCGTTATATACGAGGTACACGCATAAATGTTTGTCGTATTAAACAAGGGTGAGCATCACATTCCTTATGAAGAAAACGTGACGTTATAGAGGAGTTGTCGTTGAAATCGATGTCTTTATAACATAGTTCAACTGTATTTCATCATCTCTCGTGGTGATGATGGTGACAGATGTTTTAAAAGACAGTATTTGAGCCCCTAGGCCAAGACTTCCCTTCCCTTGGGCAAATGACCTCGCTGTTCCACCCGTTAAAGCAACAATAACTAACTAACAAACTAACTAACTAACTTTCCCTTCAGGGGCAGATGACCTCGTAGTTCCGCCACTTAAAACAACAATAACTAACTGACTAACTTTCCCTTGTTTGATTGTTTGTTAATGATAATAATAATAATAATAATAATAATAATAATAATAATAATAATAATAATAGGAGGAAGAAATGAGAAAATAAGAAAGCTAGGTCATTTGCAATTGTTCAGCAACGGCAAACGCCATCTCAACCACTAGAATTTGTTAATTTCAATCTTCACCAGATACGGGCAACTATCACGCTCAGGATGGCCGCTATTAGCGCCGGTATTCGAAACTTCTATACCCATTATATCTGTCTGTTCTACGTGCCTTACCGAACTAGTTTTCATTTGATAATAATACATTGTTTGTGAACGAGTCAATAATGGCTTCATTATTTTTTGAAGAATATAATAGAGTTCGTTTTAATTAAAGTTAATGAGGTATTGTTATTTTTTTTAATATTCTCTCATTCACTCCACGTTCATTCTATCAGGTAAATCCTCAGTTCAAATTAAAACAATGGAAATGATAATAAATCTACAAGATATACCCATCTGATACTGAAAAATTGCTTTGTTTTTTGTTCTATTGCGTTTGATTGGTTGATTGATTGATTGATTGATTGATTGCGTGAGTGTTGTTGTGATGGTGATGATGATGATAATTGTTTTTTAAGGGTCCTAATATCGAGGTTATCGGCCCCTAATGATCTGGGTGATAGCGAAAAAGATAATGAAATGGAAACCAGAACAAAATTATCTGAGGCGGAAAATACGTACAAAAAGGAACTCAGATGGAAACAATTCACAATATGGTCTTACAAAAGGGAATTTAGAACGAAAAGTTGCACAAAAAGAATACATTGAAAAAGACCCACTAAACGTAGGCTAGATTCAAAATACGTACAAAATGCAATGTAGCGTCGAAATACTTACAAAATGCAACTGAAATTCAAAATACTTACAAAATGCAAATGAGATCGAAAAAACGTACAAAATGCAATTGAGGTTCAAAATACTAACAAAATGCAATTGAAATTGAAAATACACAATGCAATTCAGATTGAAATAGGCCCTATCCCAGTTCCAATCCAAATTATTCACAAAGTGCAATTGAAATTCAAAATACTTACAAAATGCAATTGAAATTGAAAATGCTTACAAAATGTACGGTAGATTCAAAGGACTTATGTGGATTGACAATACTTACAAAATGCAATTTAGATTTAAAATACTTGACAAAATGTAATTTAGATTCAAAATACCCACAAAATGCAATTGAGAATCAAAATATGTGCAAAATGCCCGCCAAGCAAAATGCAATTTAGATTCAAAATTCGTGCGAAATGCGGTTTTGGTTGAAAATACTTACAAAATGCAATTGAAATTCAAAATACTCACAAAGGTCCCTCCTCCATATTGAAAGACTTACTAAAAAGCAATTTAGATTGTCAATCTTTACAAAATGCAATTGAGGTTGAAAACAATGGCGAGATGTAATTTAGATCGAAAAAACATACAAGAAGCAACGTAGATTAAAAATGCCTGAAAAAAATCGCTAGAAAGGAATTTAGATACACGGTGAACCAAGTAACAAAAACAGTGCGGGAAAAGTATATATAATGAAAAGAGGAGAGGAGAGGAGAGGGGAGAGAGGAGAAGGTCCGCCCCCAAAGGGAAGGGACAAAAAGGGAAAACTGACCCAGCTCAGGAATACCTCGGGGTCGCCAACTCCCGAACTCACCTGAGGGTGTAGCATTATCGACGGTGCACCAGAAGTGGTGGGGCTACATACACCCTGCCTCCTTAAGGGCCTTGAGCACAAGGCAGGAGGTAAAAGGAAAAGAAAAAGAAGGCTGACCCCTCACAGAAGGAGGGTATCAGGAAAGATGAGACAAGGGCCAATTAAGGCGGGAAAGTGAAAGACTCTTAAGAACTCGGATAACCTAATACCGTCGGGGTCGGAATGTTGTTGTAATAAAGGGTGGGACAGCTAGGTCATCTTCCCCTTATTTTACGTTTACGCTGCCTACCATACAATCTAAAATTGCCCAGAATGGCCTACGCGACGGGCACGTATCCTCTCACTATAGAGAGCAACCTTGGTTGTTGTGGGTGCGACATCTCGACACACGCTGGACGAACTGCTCTCGATCCAGGTCCGGTGAGTCTGCAACCTTACACTTTTTCCCCTCTATATAAAGGTAGCCCAAATGCATTTTGGGGTGAAATACCATTAGAAATTAGTTCCTTGCGATCCGATCAACAAGTCTGCAAAGTTTTTTCGAGATTGGACTTAGGCTATTTATTTAGCGTGTGGCATTTGTGCCGGGAGTGTCCGAGGACATGTTCGGCTCGCCAGAGGATGTAGCTGCTTCAATGCGGACACCCATGGGGTGAGCTACAAGTTAGTTTAATTTCCAGTAGTTCCAACCTTCGCTACCAGATGTTACTGACACCTAGTGGTGAACGTTGGAACTTTGACAGAGCGTATCAACGAAATCTAATGCGCAAATTTAGCTTCACACAAGTTTCATTAGTAGAAGGTTCTTTTACATGCCATACATCTATGACATGGGACCACCGGCTTCACTTCCACTCCGAAGGAAGGCATACAGAAGGATTTTAACGCTCTTAAAAAATCCGACGACTTCGGCCGGGTTTGAACCCGCGATATAGGGCATTGAAGCTCAGCATGCTACCGACTACGAGACCGAAGCCGCTTTCGAGATAGGACAGTTAACTTCTTAAATGCATGAATAGTGTGAGTTAGATACAGGCTGAGTTTTACTTGACCCTGTACTTTCCAAATGAGTCCGCCTCGTTGCGTAGTGGCTAGGATTCTTAGCTGTCACCGCGGATGCCCGGGTCCGATTTCAGGCTCTGTCAAGAAATTTATTTCCGGTCTGAGGGCTGTAACAGGGTACACTCAGTTTCACGAGTCAAAACTGAAATGAGACAGAAGTGGTTTTCCGTGGGATCTCCTACTTCTACTTGAGGTAAATGCTGGGATGATACCTACTTAGGGCTACGATTGCTTCCACCCAAATCCTACCTCGAATACCAATACACACACTAGTACAGGCATCACAGTGACACAGGTTATCAGGCTTGTTCTACTCACACTCAAGTACACGAGGATACATGACCCCGATGTCGCAAAGCCCATAAAAAAAATCAACAATCATCAAAGAAACCACAGAATATCACCTACAGGCTGGCTGAGGTAGGATTCGAACCCGCTTCTTTTTCAGTTTTGCTTCACGAGGCTGTGTGTACCCCAGTCCATCCCTCATACCAGAATTAATTTCTTGTCAGAGCGGTGAATCGAACCTGGGTCACCGCGGTGCCAGCCAAGAATGCTAGGAACGAGGTGGACCATTTTTAAGTGTAAGAGAGGGATAAGATCCCTTACTTTGCCACAATAAATGCATCAATAATAATAATAATAATAATAATAATAATAATAATAATACAAACCCTTACTGAATTGCTGGCCGTGAAAACCAATATGTCTTCTATTATGAATAGAGTTAATTGTGTCAACGACTTATAAGTGAACAGGGCTAATGACCAATATTTCTCTGGTTTTTACACGATGCAACACACGTTAATTCGTCTTAAGGGTACAATTAAATCGTCCATGTCAACATCTAACAGCATATCCGGCTAGAATGGTGGAAAGGAAGACTCAAAATAACACTGAAGTGGAATTAGATGGTAAAAGAAGAACTTCAGTTTGATACACCCCAAGCTGGCCTAAAGCCGCCGAAAGCGGCTTAGGTTCCAAAGAAAAGACGCAATGCGCCCTACAACATTGTTGAATGTGACCAAGGTTTTTAAAGCTCGGATCGTCCGTAACGATTTATTATAGTGTTCTTTCGTTCACTAAAGCCCCATTAAATCTTCGTTATCACACCGTGACCTCCTACGTCTGGCTTACTAAGTCTCAGGACAGCCTACTCCACGGAGCCTCCCGGAAGTCGGTGTGTGATTTTATAGTCCACAGTATTTGAGCCCCTAGGCAGAGAATTATCCTTCTGCCAAAACTTCTCTTTCCTTGGGCAGATGACTTCGTGGTTCCACCCGTTAAAGCAATAATAACTAACTAACTAACTAACCCTTGTATGTTTGTTATAAATAATAATAAGAGGAAGAAGAAATGAGAAGAGAAGAAAGCTGATTCAAACTTATCTGTGAAATAGGTCAATCGCGGTCCCTAGTTGGGCATAACTTAAAAAAAAGGTTTTTTATTTTTTTAAATCGAGTTTACCCCCCAGGGTGGTGGCTCCCACGGACTAAGAGAGAGAACTCACCCCTACCGCCTATTTCAGGCAGTGTCCTAGAGCTGGGAACATCTGGTCGGAGTGGATACAACTGGTGAAGTGTGGTCAGCACCTCGCCCAAGTGGCCTCACCTGCATAGCGAACAGGGCACTCGTGAGGGAAGGGATACGAAGGTTAGGATGCATAGGCAAGGAAGAGGGAAGGAGGCGGTATCATCCCGGCATTTGCCCGAAGACGAAGTGGGAAACCACGAAAAAAACACTTCGAGGTTGGCTGAGGTGAGAATCTAACCCCCTATACTCATTTGGACCACCCGAGGCTGAGTTGACCCCGTTCCAGTCCTCATACCACTTTTCAAATTTTGTCGCAGAGCCGGGAATCGGACCCAGGACCTCCGGGGTGGCAGCTAACCACCAACCACGCTGACCGCTACGCAGGCGACAACAATGAAAAAAATAAAAATATTTTTACTATTACCGACAGCGGTGGCTACGCTCGCTAAAGCGTAGCACATGGGACCAAGCTTGAAATGGTTTTCCGTGGTTTCCGATTTTCAACACCAGGCAAATGTTGGGAGGGTACTTTCTGACAAGCCACGGCACTTCCTTCCACATTCTTGCCCAGTTTCATTCATTTTCATTCATTTCATGAGGTTGGCGTCAGGAAGGGCATCCGGTCGTAAGACCATCCGCCACGTAGACTTCCATCCCATCTCATCCCCGACCCGGTTGGAAACGGGAATAATAAGGGGTAGACATACATTATTTTTATTATTACTGTTATTTTATTGCAAACCCCTTACCGTACGTAAAATTGTTGCATTCAACGCCTTCAGGTATACACAATCTATTTATTTTCTCATTACAGCCTTTTCCCTGTATTTCCTTGGGCCAGAACAAGACTCCAGTCAGTGAAGTGAGCACGCAGCGAGTTCTTGTATCTAACTCGATCGGGAACAATAGACATAAATACAGGAGTACTAACGCCCCACCTCCAAACCACAGGAGGCTATGATAAACCAAACAACTTCAGCCAACAAGATATTTCTCAGAACACGCGAACTTGCGTGTAAAGTTGCTTCCTTCACTGTTAAAATCGATCGGAAACTAGTGTCTATGAAATTCCAATCAGTTTGTCATAATTCAAGGCAAGTATTTTTTTGGATGTATAACATCAATAAAATAATGAATATACTATTTTTGCTATCCTATTTTGACATTCTACTAGCATTGTAATATTTAGGATATTATAGTACATAATGTACTCGTGTAGCATGATTTCAAACCCGAAAATGCCAAAAGGAGAATGTGGTTCTCATTTCCTATACAAAGTGGGTAGAGGTATTGGTAGGCAGTGGGGAACATATAACTGCCTCAGAACTAATTGACCCTTGTGAAAATCTAGTAGGAAGCTGGAGAGAGAGTCTGCTTTTGTCAACCTGCTGGGTGCTGTCCGCTACGTCACCCGTCAGTCGTCAGAAGTACACTCTGTTCACGCAGCAACTGTCACTCACTCACACCCACTATAACAACCATTATTTATTTCACTCGTTACAAACTGCATTGGGTGATTAGAATAAGTAAAAGACACTAATAAGTGTAATGGAATAATATTGTAACTACAATATTATGACTATATAGTTCAGCATTGTACTCTCAATAATCAACCATTCTTTCTGCGTGTTGTGCTATGATGCCTTGTCAATAACAAGCACCGAGTTGCGTTCCAAATTAGGGATCAACTTTTCTTTTAACCAACGAATATAATAGTCACCGTTCATACCTTTTTGGTAGTCCTCACTTCTTTTGTGAATGGTAAATAAGTAGCACGTTGGGAACAACTGGCTGACTGAACCTCTCTGTTATAAATCTGTCACAAGAAGCAGCCTTTCTTCCACCGCCCCCTCTCGCCTCTTCCCAACCCTCTTCTGCATTACAAGCTGTCAATGAACTTGAAGTAGGCCCGGTCGCCAGCTTCAGTTTCAAACTCATGGGCCAATTTGTTCCGAGGGACTTATACGATTCTCCAGGTCAGAAAAGCACAATTCTTAATAATATTACCGACACACCAATCAATACAAATTAAGACACAACTATTAAATTGTTGAACATCTATTGAATTGTTCAATTGTTGTTTATTTTTTGGCTTGACAATGAAGCCTTCTTCGGCTAAAAGTTAAATTAAGAATATTAATTAAGATATCATTGTGTCAAATCTATAAATTACTGATTACAAAGAAGATCTTTATATATTCCAACAAAGTTAGTTAGTTATTGTTGTTTTAAGGGGCTGAACTACGAGGTCATCTGCCCCTATATTCTAACAAAGAATGAATCTCTACTTCGTATAAAACAAAGTCCCCGATTCTTGGATGTCACGGGTAATCTCGAGTACCACTGGATGGAATTTTATGTGGTTTTCACCATTCTGTAAAGGATATCTCGAGGAAGGTTTCTGTACAAAATAATTTATTTATGATGAAAGGAAGCCAAGCAGTAACGATTTCAGTGAACAAGTCCGAAAAAAACCTGGCGCCCGTGCTCTTTTTAAGCTTACGCTGGGTAAACCGTTTAAGTATCAATATACTATGAGTGTAAGAAGTTTTCAGCATGAAACGTTCTACAAAAATGTCTGCGAGAGCATATTTTTATCTTCAAAACATCGCCCACTATAAGTGTTTTTACGTTTTCGTTTCTTCCAACAATCTCCATTCAATTACTGAGGCGACAGTTAACGAGCTAGCTTGGGGCGAGCCTATCACCACAGTTATAGCCTAGCTAGCGGGCGAGTGAGCCTATTACCCCAGATACAGCCAGCAGCAAACTGTCGAGTCGTGTGGAGTTAAGACTTCAGAGAAGAATGGTTGAGTTTGGAGTTTCCCTGGAAGTGCAACTCGGCTTTTCTTTATTTCGCCTGTGAACTTTTCGTTCCACAAAATACACAGTCAAGTTAAGATTGGACGGAAGGGGGATTTGTGTTTCATGCACATCGTCATTCTTAAATTACGTCTGACAAGAATTCGTTGCACATGCATCTCCATGATAGTATAATTAATAGTCCAGTCAGTGATTTTAACCGATCATGCCGAGACGTAAGACGGATATAGGTCGTAGTTCATTGACATCGAAATGAAAAGCGCTTTTCACGTAATGCATTTATAACTGTTCCCGGGCGAAGCCGAGGCGGGTGGCTAGTTAAAATGTAGGCTATATATTTGACAATATGTATTGGTATAATTGAGAGTAGCTCATTAATATGAAGTTCTAAATTGTAAAAACCTAATGTTGCAGTCATCAACTAAGCTCAAAAAATACGTTGCCAATGTTTTGTAGTAATTTTTAATGTCGCAGTGCTTCAGGTAAGAAATGAGGTTGTCTGAAGCTGAATGCGTTAAATACGTACAGTAGGTGCCAACCAATAATATTATGAGTAGCTACCTGAAGCACTACGAAAGGCCTTCCCTCTTAGGCATTTGCCCATCCCCACATCATTAGCTAATGTTACCATTACCAGATTAACTTATGCTACCAAAAGACGTAAAATGTGCTACTAAACCATTTTCATATCCTTAACATTTAAGGCTTAAATACATCTCTCACACATTTTTGAAGTCTTGTGCTAAATGTCCCTACTGACTTACACTAAAGATCAATTAGTTCTTCTTGTGACTTCGGTGGCATAGTTGGTAGCATGCTGAGCTTCTATGCCCAAGGACGCGGGTTCAAAACTGGCCGAAGACGTCGGATATTTTAAGAGCGTTAAAAATCCCTCAGTATGCCTTCCCTCGGAGGGGAAGTAAAACCGGCGGTCCCATGTCATAGATTTATGGCATGAAAAAGAACCTTCCACCTTCTAGCCAAAATTTGTAGGTTAGAATTGATAACGCTCTATTAGTTCCAACGTTCGCCGCCAGGTGCTGACTGCGATGCCATCTAGTAGCGAAGTCCGCAAGCTAGGTGGCGTGGACGGTAGCATTTGGTAGCAATAGTAGGAACTACTTGAAATTATTGTCTGCAGTCCTTACTTGAATTAAAAACAGATAACACACACTAATGCAGTCATCACAATTAACACCAGTTATCAGACAGATTCTACACACACCCAAAGTACATGGGGCTACATGAACGCGTTGTCGCAGCCCCTAAACTAAGGGACCAACCATCAATTAGTTCCATCTTGAAATGAATTGGCACTGTCGCAACGTCAGTAGTGAACATTAGAGAAAACATGTCCAACAATGTCTCAAATTTTCTCTAACATAAAATCGTACATTGTTACAATTTGCGTAATTTAACTTAAAATAATGAGACGAAACTCGGTATTCCCATGCAATTTTGACCGCTAATAGGATTGGAGCCCGGTCCACCGGCCGCATAAGCTGGCGTTGAGGGTCGCGGTTAGTACACCCAGGGTTTAGACAAATACAGCGTAGGTTGAAATGTACAGGTGATGAATTCCAGCTTTGCATCACATCTTCCTCAGTAGCCATTTCCAAACAGTAATGACTGCAGTCTAATTTCCATGTATTACCACACCTCTTACTCAAATACACCATGTTATTACACTGGAAACTGTACAGCTGAACATTACTACTTTACGACGTGCACCAGGAATATCTCAGAAATGGAAATACGTTGTACCAAGCCAAAGCTACAGTCCCTATAACGACACACAGGCTGTAAATCTGCATGTTAAAGTGTTGGATGAATTTCATTACATCTACATTCTGTAGCCATTAAACGTTAACTTTGACCCAGTATATCACAAAGTTCCTTCTCTGATTTACGATTAATATTCGAGTGTCTATGTTAGTAGTACTTAACACCATATGCTAGTAATAATTACACGGTGTGAGTAGGGTATTACGGGCAGCCGGGAACAAAAGAGTTTCCCTGGTCAAACAGCACCGAAACTTAAGAAATATAATTGTACTGTTTATGTTCGACGATAATTATAACTATTTTATGTTCGAACATAAATATTCATAAATATCTGACGAGATTTCGCCAGTTTTATATACTGACCAGAGCGCATAGGACGCATGGCCTCCTGGAATACCCCACTATGGCACTAGAAGCCACGCAGTGAAATTTAAAATAGAAGACCGTCGAAGTCAGCGCAGGTGCGATGCTATCCTTACCTAATTGGTCCCACAACTGTTTCTTGAGCTCTGATTGGTGGGAGAAACTGTTATATAATGAAAAATAGTGTTATAATGACCCTCATTATGATACAGTTTTCTGACACAATATAAGGTGCGTTCAAAAAGTCACGAGACGGAGGCATAATTACAGAAACCAGTACCTGTATGTTAGAAATATTGGCCCTGGCTGTTAAGGCACTTGTCCCACTGTGACACGAGGCGGTGAATGGCTGTCTCATAAAATTCCCTGGGCTGCGATGTGAACCATTTCCGCACGTACAGCTGGACGTCGACGTCCGAGGTGAATCGTTGGCCCCGCAGAACCTTTTTCAGGGGACCAAACATGGCGCAATCACAGGGAGAGAGGTCTGGACTGTATGGAGGGTGGCCGAGAACCTCCCATTTAAATTTCTGCAGGAGTGCCGCGACTGTGTTGGCCGTATGAGGTCGTGCATTATGGCTATGACGTTCACTGTCACTCGGCGGTCCTGGATAATGAGTGCATCAACCAGCTGGACGTTGTCATCGGTAATGCAGGGGGGTGCTCCAGACCGGGAATCATCGGCTAACGACACCCGTCCTTCCCTGAAGCGCTTGTGCCACGCCTTGACCCTTGCAAGGGACATGCAGTGTTCGCCGTACACTTGTGACATTCGGCGATGAATGTCCGTTCCCCCTACTCCTTCCGCTGTCAGAAACCCAACAACATCTCTTTGCTCTTCGGTTGACGCCTCCATGTCACTGTTTGCAATGCGACTGGCAGCGTTGGACGATTGATGCATGCTGCTGCTCGCTTTGTATCGTCACGTGACGTGCACGCGTGCCCTCTAGCGACGAGCTGGGACCTTCCACGCTCTCGTCGGAACCACAC
Organism: Meconema thalassinum; assembly: GCA_946902985.2. Classification (NCBI taxonomy): domain Eukaryota; kingdom Metazoa; phylum Arthropoda; class Insecta; order Orthoptera; family Tettigoniidae; genus Meconema; species Meconema thalassinum. The sequence goes on along the minus strand of OX336393.1, from coordinate 364,457,673 downwards.
CTCGTTACACACGCCACGATTAGCCGATGTTGTCACCGGTTTGCGCATTCCAGCCTCCGGCTCGTTTCTCTTTGAACGCACCTTATACATTCAGTCTCGTGAGGCAAAACTGTGATAAGGTGAGTTCGATTCCCATCTCAGCTAAACTGGAAGTGGTTTCCTGGGATTTCCCCGCCCCCCACTTCTAATCCAGGCAAGTTCTGTGATGGTAACTTAAGGCCACGGCCACCTCATTCACAAATACTCACCTGAATTACTAATATACAATAGAATGACATAAAATGACCATGATAGCCCGATTCCTTATTGACGCATTAATTATAAAAAACTATTTATTACATAAAGTCAATATTTAGTACGAATTTGGATCAAAAGGTTAGTTGCGCTAACGCGCTGCAGGAGAGCGCTGTGTGTCGCAAACGTGGATTTAGCGGAGAAAGGGACAGACACTGCCCACATGTCTGTTAGGCAGGTCGCTGTGGTGTCTCGTCTTGTAAGTTGTGAATAGCGGCCAAATGCAATGGCGCGTCGACTGGACGTTCAGTCCAAATATGCGGTGTGTGCGACAATCCGATTCCTATGGGCGGAAAGGAAGAATTGCACGGACATTCATCGTGAAGTTAGTGCTGTGTATGGGGAGCGACAGTGTTCTTTGACATGGAGGATATGCTGCACGTGGAATTCATGCCAAAACGAACGACGATCAACGCGGCGTCGTATTGTCAAACGTTGCAGCGGTTGGGTAAAGCGATTAAAGAGAAGTGACGGGGGAAATTGAGCGCCGGTGTGATTTTGTTGCACGATAACGCAACACCTCACAAGGCCCGCCAAACGAGCAAACTGCTGCAGCATTTCAAGTGGGAGGTCTGGCAACATCCACCCTACAGTCCCGACCTAGCACCATGTGACTTTCATCTGTTTGGTAAGCTCAAAACGGATCTCGCTGGTTTCGAGAGCGATGAGGAGGTGAAGGCCGCTGTCTCCGCGTGGTTGGAGAACGCTGGAGGAACTTTCTATGCATCCGGCATCGATAAGTTGGTTGTGCGTTCGCAGAAATGTTTGGAGTCTCTTGGTAACTATGAGGAAAAGTGACGTTACAGTGTATGTCATTATAGGCGTGTTGCTGTTGTATAGGTGGTGTAATAAATGGCCATAACTGGGAAGTGCAACTTATTTTTGATGTGTTACATATTTCCACTCGGTTGCTGGATATTTTTGTGGGAGTGATTTTGAAAACTGGGACGGAAGTTGTTCGGATCGATCGATGTGGCACCAGCTGGCAGTGGTGGATCGAACGGAAGTGTAAGACGCACTGCCAACTCGATCGATCGATCCAGCTGGCAGTGGTAAGAGAAACAATGAGCGTGCGGTGTCGGAAATTGATACCATGACGTACTCTCGGACATGTGGAATGTATATGACATACTGAACGGTAAACGCTCATGCGAACTCTGGTGTCAAGTGATTGAAACAAAGCGCATGGTACATGTTCGAAGTCTTCGTATCAGTAAAATGCCATAATATCAAACATTGTAAGTAGTCGGCATTGCCGGTATTATGTTTCTGCACAAAGGCTATTCAAATATTAACCCACATAACGGTAATGCAGTCATCAATATAATATAATCGTTGTGGTTATACGAGAATTGAGCAAGCCTTCATGAACTATTGCTGAATACAATCTCTTTACTCACAAGAGGGCCTATTCATAAGGCATTTTAAACTCAATTTCACGCAGGAACATTATCGAAACCAGCAAATTATAAATGAACCTAAATTCCGTAATGCAGTATTATTGTGCACAATATTTGTGTAGTCGAAATAGCCGTGGGGTTAGTGCCTATGACTGTGAATCTAGAGATCTCGGGGTCGAATCACGGACGGGGTAGGTATTTTTGCTACCAGATTATCATTTTAAACGATATTTATCATATCAATATGACTCATTTTAACAGAATCCATATGAAATTGCGTGTTGGTCTGTGAATCAAGAGGACCTGTTTATAACGAATTTAAGGTTATGAGCGGTGTCGCGTCTATTAATCTAGTTGATCCATATCGTATTCTTTATTTAGGCTAGTGCTGGTGGAAGCTACAAATCATCCAATAAAATGAGTTCCGTATTATAAACTACAATATCTGTAAAACACTTCCTTTTACAATAGATTAATATGTGTGTCAATAATAGTATAAAATACCGGTGTATCAACAATTTCACGTGTCAATTACACATCATATGCGATCTGCCCTCGTACAATGAAACTGTACCGGTTTCGGCCATATTGTGATCTTCTTCAGCGTGGTATAGAATAAGTAAATGTGCAGTACCATACAACTTAATACAAATTTTGTCATAATAGAGGATGCTATAAATATTTTTGTACCAAACGTTCACAGAGTAAAATAAAATAAAAAAACAGATATGTTACAATATTATTATTGATTTAAGCCCACTACGGAGCGCTTATGACTAGTTCTTCGATGCTCTTTTCCGTTCCCAATATCTCTTGAGCCCTGCTGATAGTTTCTCCTTTCTCTCCTGCGAAAGGGGCTTCCGACATTTAGAGACTCTAGGTGGTGGGGTCCAAGATTCCACCATAGCACAAAATTTAGAACGATCTTCTACATCAAGGTCAGCAATTCCAGCCGAATCCAAGCTCTTTAGTACTTCATTAAGCCACAGGCTTCCAGTCTTGTAGCTTTTAACCAAGGAGAAGATCTTCTTGGTAAGCCTGTTGCTGTTCAATCGTTGTAGGTGCCCATAGAACTTTAAGCCTCCTACGTCGCATACTGGTATTGGCTGATTCTAACTGTCGACACAGGTCAGAATTAGATTTCAAACGGTAGGTTCCATCTAGGAGCAATCTCGGGCCATGGATTTCCCTGAGGATACGTCTTTCGGCTTTCTCCAGGTCATCCATGGTGCCTTTTCTGTTCATCAAGAGGGTCTCTGCGGCATACAGAAACTGTGGTCTGACAGCAGTTCTGTAGTGACAGATCTTAGCATTCCTCGAAATGCATTTCTTGTTGTACAAATTGTGTGATAGTTGGTATGCTGCGTTGAGTTTGGTACGCCTTGCTAAGATGGAGGTGCCATCTTTACCATTGGGGTGGACCCATTCACCATGATAACGAAAGCGATTGACTCTTCCAATCGTTCCATGTATGGTCGTCAAAGTGGTGTTTCCGGAGTGCCGATTCTCAAAGTACTTGGTCTTATCGTAAGATATCTGTAATCAAGATTTCACCGCTATCATGTGCAGGGCTTGGACAGCTATGCCAGCATCCTTAGAGTTGTTGGCCAAGATTGCAATGTCATCTGCGAAGGCAAGGCACCTGATCTCGATTCTTCGGGTTCCAGCTCCAATGGCAACTGGTTTGATTCCTAGATTCCTCTATGTACATTCCCAGGTCTTGATGACTTTATCAAGCGCCAGATTAAACAGAATGGGCGAGAGACCATCACCCTGTCGTACTCCGGTTTTGATCTTGAAACTCCGAGATAGCTCTCCTCTGAACTTCACCTTAGAGGTTGTATCCGTGAGAGTCTGTTTGATGAGGGTGCGTGTGTTATTATCCACACCTCGTTCTTGGAGTATTGAGAACAGTGTCTGGCGGTCGATGGAATCATAAGCTTTTGCGAAGTCGACGAAAACCACAGTAATGTTAGTACTCCTTACTTGTTTTAGTTGGAGAATGGTTTTCAGATTGAAGATCTGCTCGGTACAGGACCTTCCACGCCGAAATCCTCCTCGATATTCACCAATTGTTTGGTCACATTGACTTTCTACATTGTCCAGTAAAATCCTGGAGAGCATTTTGTATGCTTTTGACAGCAGAGATATCCCCCGGTAGTAGTTTACATTACTGTGATCGCCTTTCTTATGTAAATGGTGTATGACAGCTGATTTCCAGTCATCAAGGATCCTGCCAGTCTTCCAACATTCGATTAAGATCTGGTGTAGGGCCTCTGCGATCGTATTTCCACCTGCTTTCAGGGCTTCTGCAATGATTCCATCTTCCCCGGGTGCCTTGTAGTTCTTAAGATGGTTGATGGCATTAGCAACTTGCTGCAAAGTTGGTGGGTTAGATGCCAGGTGTAGCTCTGGAGGATCTTCAACAGGCAATCTGTCCGTGGGCTCTTCGCAATTAAGCAATTGTTCAAAGTAGTTTGCCAAAAGTTCCACGTTCTCGCGGTTGCTGGTGACCAGCTCCCCGGCTGTATCCTTGAAGTGAAGGCATTGTGGTCTATACCCAGAGAGTTCCTCTTTGAAGACCTAATAAAAGTTTCTGGTGTTATACATTTTAAATTCTTCATCCAACTTTTCCAGTCTTGACCTATCGTAAGATCTCTTCACACGCCTTATGGTCTTGCTCGACAGTTTCCGCACCACTGTGAAATTCTCCCAATCTTCTTGCCGTTTTGTCGAGTCCCACTTCATCCAAGCAGCAGCACGCTCATCAACTGCAAGGTCACATTCAGAATTCCACCATCTCTGGCGTCGCTTCCTTCAAGGTTGTACGAGGTTATTGGTCGCTTCGCATATAGTGGACCTCAGGTGGTTCCAGTCTTTCATTTCATTTTGCACGATGTCAGATTTAAAGCGTTCTCTATTCTCCATAAGAAATTGAGGATCAATCCGTGGAGGAATTATGGTAGGAGGTATCTTTCGTTTAGGTAACAATCTGGTCTTAATTTGTGTGAAGAAATGGTCAGAGTCAACATTCCAACCTTTTCGAACTCTGAGATTCATGATCTCTTTCCTACTCTTTACACTGATTGCAACGTGATCGATTTGAAATGATCCCATAGCAGTGTTCGGTGACTGCCAGGTGGTCTGGTATCTTGCCTTTCTAGGAAAAACTGTGGACATGATCTTTAATTGGTACAACCTACACAGTTCAATTAAGCGTTTGCCGTTGGTATTGGTTCGTCTATGTGCTGTATATGGCCCCAGTATGTATTGGTACTGTCGTTCTTTCCCCAGTTGAGCATTGAAGTCACCTACCAGGAACTTGACGTGGTGATCGGGGATCTTACTGATCTCGTCTTCTAGCAACTGCCAGAAACGTTGGACCTTTTCAGGGTTCTTCTTGTTGTCATCATTAACTGGAGCGTGTGCATTTACAATCGAGTATCCCTTGCTGCCGCATCTGAGAGATAATACGGAGATACGTTCGCTAGCTGATGTGAATCCGATGACAGAATCCATCACATCACGTCTTATTAAAAAGGCTGTTCCAAAAACGCTAGAGCCTTGTTTATTCTTAGACGCCGGATTCCCCTTAATTACTCTATAACATTCTGACTCAAAAGCGACATCATCAGTAAATCTGGTTTCTTGGACTGCTGTTATTGAAATTTTGCGTTTATTCAGGATATCGGTCAATTGCTTGAGTTTTCCGGTCTTACAAAGAGTTTGAATATTGATAGTTCCAATATGTGTGATAGTTTTGGGTCTCAATCGGTTAACAGTATTGGGGAACTCCGACTTTCCCCGCACGATGAGGTCAGGCTCCCTAGAGTCCGAAGGCCTGAATGCGCCACCATTGGTGACGGGAGATTGGATACTCCCTGGGGTAGTGACATCTGCGTCGTTGTTTATCATCGTATGTGAACTAGTAAAGAGATTTACTAGGGGTGAAGACTGAACGCCTTCAAGGTTGGCGACTCCGAATGTTATTCAGGAGCGTTAATTACAATGGGGTCGCCACTCCCAAAGGCATTTTAGAGCTACTGCCAGCAAGTATTCAGGCCACCCCTTACATGGAGAACAGACGCCCTTGCAGCCGCCCCTAACATGGGAAACAGACGCTGCTGATGCTTATTGCACTCACATTATTCCCTGAGTACTGGGCTGCCTCGTCCGCAATCTCCACCGTTCCGAAGTCCATCTTCTCCGCTGTAGATTCCGTTGAGGTCTTCACTCGTAACCCTGAGCTGGGACCCTTACCAGATGGTACACACCGGGCCAGTATGCTCTGGGTCTCACATAGGCAGGGGCGCCAATCCCTGGGCAGGGCTACCTCCGAAGAGGGTCCCTACCTGCTACCTTAATATGTTACAATAATTTTGTTAATAAAGCATAAAAAAGTCTTGAAAACACAGCGTAGAATTGCAGAGATGTGTGTGTGAAAATATGTACGTTGAATAAGTTAGGTTATAAAAATTATGCTTGATGTGTATTTGCCAGGTAGAGAGATATTGTAGAGAGACTCTTTGGAAATATGTCTGACGAAGTTATTATGAAATGTTGAGAACACAGTTTATCAGATAAATTCTACACTCACCTAAGTGCACTACAGTATGTACAAGCCCCTCAAATGAAATAACAGAGAAAACACGAGTAAATGCATGTCTCATTTGGCAACACCGCTTGCAAACTTTCTATTGAGCATAAACTTGGGAGCCAGATACACACTGCTTTTTTTTGGTTGTAAACATCAACAATTCTGAGAATCGTAAACAAGATAACACGTAATAGACTGTAGTTAGCTGGTATTCAGGTGGTCACACAGGCAGGCAATGAGAAAGCCAGTCTTGCAGAGAGAGAGGAAGAGGGGAGAGAACCCGTCCAACAATATTTTCGTCTTCCTCTCCCCCTTACCGCATACGTGACAGTCCAGCGTTGTTCCTCAAGTGATTAGAGGCAAATTTATTACAGTAACATGAATATTTTGGATCCCTTTGAGGATCCATGTTGGACATAACATTTTAAATTACTTTGTTATGCCCCACAACATAGTACAAACACAATGTAATCATGTAATTTGCCTCTTAAACATGTTTAAGTAATAGAGCTAAACCATTACTTCTTCTTATTATACGCTAAACTTGACTCGTTTTATTCCAATTGTTTCATGTCCTTCGGCGCCTCCTAACCTGAGGAATCATATGTCATTGGATTTACGAAACCTTAAACTACTACGGCTTTTAGAGACGCCAGGTTGTCGAAAGTTTTCCCTGAAGGGGATCTTTAACGTGCCCCATAAAATTACTGACATGGCTCCCTTGTATATCCGCATCCTCAAATGCCAACTGACTCGCCAGGATTCGGTCCTGCAACCGAGAACGTTAGACCAACCACTGTGCCACGCAGACAGTCTTGAGGAATAATATGTTCCCGGTACTTGCAAGGGAACTCTGGTAGCTTCTACCCCCCGATCGGATTGCAATTAGCAGGGGATACTCTTAGAAGGCCAATATGCAACCTCTGTCTGAAATGTTCGGTGAATGGGTCTATAGTACGAATTGTTGACTTACCTGAAACAACAGTTACTGTCCTTCGAAGTAATCCCCGTGGATGTTTATGCACTTCTGAGAACGTCTGTACAAGTACTGGAAACTCTTCTTTAGGGTCAGCCTTCAGTTGGATCGTCACATTACGTTGGATGTCCGAAATGTCCGGAAACCTCTGGCCATTCAGGGCTTTTCGGAGACCCTGAACGCCGCCACTCCATACTTTGACGCTTGCCTTGGCGATCGTACCTCAGGCACCAGGTGTCGTCACTCGTGACGATGGTTTTCAGGACCATTCCACTCCACGGAACATTCATCATTCTCACTGCCACCCATCAAACAGAGTTTTGGCGATCCAACTGAAGGCTATCCTTAAAGAAGACTATGCTATGAGTTTCCAGGACTTGTATAGCCGTTCTCAGAAGTGCGTAACCATCCACGGGAATTACTTCGAAGAACAGCAATTGCTGTTTCAGGTATGCCAACAATCCATTCGTAAAATAGACCCATTCACTGAACTTTTCGGACAGGTTGTATATGATGGTGGTTTAAAATTCGACTGACATTAAAATTATGCCTCTATTTAAAGCGATTGAGAAGACACGGAACAGGGAATCAGTGCGTGGAAGTGGAAGGCTGGCGGTTGCCTCGTCGCTTCGACAAGTCAGCATGCGGACATCTGCCTTCTATTTCCACGCTCTGACTCCTTGTTTCGTGTCTTTTCAACTAGTACAACAAACGATCGTGGAGGTCTGATGGTCCAGTGGTATAACAGCTTGCATCTCACCAAGAGAGAAATAGGAAGTAAACTTGTAGTTTTGTGTGACCGTCAATATCACTGTACCTCCATTTTGCGTGAATTTCGAACAATCGGCCGTGGCATTTCACCTCGAAAAACTCACACGCCGGGAATTGAACCCCTTCTACCTTACTGATAGACAAACAGCTCGACTGCTGCGCCATAATGCCCCGAAAATACCGGAGAGAAACCATTATCAGGATGGCCGTCATAATCAAACCACTCAAGTAACATCGGTTTCCTACTGCGCTCATGGTACGGGTCTGCATCGACTATTATAGGCGTTTGTACCCCTTTTTAAAAAGCACATGCCGCCACGGACAGGAAGTGGTTTGAGAGTGTTTCTTGCGATAGTCTGGACGATGTGGTGAGGTAGGTAAGTAATTCACGTTTCGGCTTGCTACGGAAGTAGCTCGGAAGCCAAACTTCTGCAAGTATTGTGGATACAGATGAAAAGGTTTGCTTCCCCAAAGTGCTGTAAAAGCACCCAAAGTGACATGCGAGAAAATTCCTTTGTACTATGTGGGTGCAGCTGCGTGACAGCGCATTAGAAATTCTACCACTACTGTTTACACACATTACTTTGGGCGAGTTTCTGACTTCAACATGCGTGTACTGCACGCAAAGCGTTAACAGGCATGATAAAGCGATCAGTCTTTTCGTCAGTACATGTGAGAACATTGTGTGCACAATTAGTGGCTGATAAACGTCAAGATCGTAACTTTGGATATCGGTATGTAACGTAACCTTAGATACAAAATGAAGTGAAATTAATACGATTAGAGCTTCGTGTTCAGGGGTGTTGGTTGGTTGGTTGGTTCCTTAGTTTAGGGGCTGCGACAACGCGGCCATGTAGCCCCTTGAACTTTGGGTGTGTGTAGAATCTGTGTGATAACCGGTGTTAATTGTGATGACTGTATTAGTGTGCGTTATCTGATTTTTAATTCAAGTAAGGTCGGCAGACAATAATTTCAAGTAGTTCCTACTTTTGATACCAAATGCTACCGTCCACGACACCTAGCTTGCGGACTTGGCTACTAGATGGCATCGCAGTTAGCACATGGCGGTGAACGTTGGAACTAATAGATAACAGATAATTAGGATATAGCCTACTTAGAAAATTTAACACACAAGAAAAACTATTTTTGAAAGACATTTTTAGCCTACTTTTCACATTTTGCAAAAATGAGGAAAAAGTAGACTTATAAGATCGGACAAATGTGTATGTCCGTCTGTCTGTCTGTCCTTCTGTCTGTCTGTCTGTCTGTCTGTGTGTGTGTGCCCCCCTATCAACTCCTAAACGGCTGCAGCAATCGAAACAAAATTAGGTAAGAGTAAAGATCTATACCCGATATCTCACGGCCATATTTGAAAATGATGTCAGTGCTACCCACTGCTGAAAAATCTCAATTGAAATTTGAGCTCCATGTTGGATATCTTGGAAGGTATGAATGGGAGTTATTTTAAAATTGGCACACATATAGATAATAATATTTCAGTTTGATTTCCAGGAGGCCATACATGGCAGTGTTGCCAAAATGATTATAAGCCTGCTGATAGGTCCAAATTTTAAATGCATATAACTTCTACACTATCAATTGGATTTCAACCAAATTTCGTATGTGCTATGTGTACATAAACAGATATGACTGAGCGTATTATCAAGAGCCACCAAGGCTGCCAACTGTTAATAAATGCTCTCAATTTGTTTTAATCCAAATACCAATATATCAGAAAGTATGCAAGCCGACAGCTTTAAACTATGCACACGTATAGTACCTGACATTCTATATTAATTTGGAGTAACTTATATACGTCAGTGCTACCAACATGATTTTAAGCCTGCTGAGAGGTCCAACTTTAAATATATGTAACTTCTATACTATCATTTGGATTTCAACCAAATTTCGTGTGTGCTATGTGTACCATAACAGATATGACTATGCCGATACTTAAGAGTAACCAGGGCTGCCAACTGTTGATAAATACTGTCCCTATTTTTGTTACCCTATTATGAATATATCAGAAAGTATGCAAGCCAATAGCTCTAAACTTTGCACACGTAGAGTACCTGGCATTCTAGATTAATTTGGAGTAACTAATATGTCAGTCCTGCCAACATTATTCTGAGCCTGCTGATAGGTCCAATTTTAAAATGCATGTAACTTCTAAACTAACTAATGGATTTCATTCAAAATTGACACAACAATAGATCATATTATTTCAGATTATTTCTGACCAATACATGTATGTCATTGTTGCCAATATGATTTTACGAGCGCTGTTAGATCCAATGTTTAACAGCATGTAACGTCCATGATATCCATTGGACTTCAACCAAATTTTGTATTCTGTACCTTAAGAGATGGAACTAAGAAAATATTCAGTCACCAGGGCTGCCAACTGTAGTTCTCTATTAGGCTACATTATGCCAGGTATACATTATTTCGAACTAATTAGAAATTTCGATATTACCAATTTAATTTCGTCATTATTCTAGACAGATCCTTGTAGATTAATCATTGGCATGAATCTTAAATTTTAAGAAAAGTAGGCTGTTTAGTTCGTCACGGAACTTCTTGTTTGTACATACTATTGACAATATAACATTAATGGTGGTTTATCCTCGGTATTCATGTGTTTTCTTTAAATGAAAGAAAAAACATTCCATTGAGAGTGGTATTTCTAGTTAAATCGTGTTTTTTGTGATTCACGACGTTTAAAAATTCACAAATATTGCCCTATCAATAAACCACGCAATACTTTATATACTGTTCACCTTTATATACGAAATAAAAGCCCCATGTATTAACTATATAAGTTTGTTAGCTCCCATAATTCTATGTTACATATTAGTGAAGCTATGATTTAATTCTTAACTGTGTTTAAATCACACGAATGAAGTGAATCCACCCATCTGGCATTTGAGAGAAAGAGAGTATTTAATTCCTTTCCTAAGGGGTGAGAGTGGGTTGGCTGTGGGAGGCATGCATTGAATCCCCATGGGATTGAGTGTCCATGTGGCATATGCATTGCATCGTGTTGGGCTGCGTCATCTGTATGTCTCCCTCAGCCCACAACACACACGACGCATTTTCCAGTCGAGTACTTCTGTACGCTGTCATTGGTTTGAATTGAGTATAGGATATATTTCTGATTGACAGAGATTTGGTTCAACTGGGCGAAAATAGTCGTCGATCGTCGCAACGCAGCAAAGCCCGAGTCGACACTCCACTCCAACCCTGCCAGCGAATATAACCTATCACGTATGTGGTTTCCGCTCACTGCTCCTCTGATTGAATTCGCTGTATGCCTGGATATCGCTATCATTATTCACTATCGCTTGCTCTAAATTCTGAGTGTCAGACCCATCATTGCGTTGAATCAGTTTCATGACAAGTAGCAAGCATATTTATCTAGTAAGAGTGGAACAGTGGATACTGCCTACACTTGTGTGTTTGTAATCAAAACTAGGCTATTCATCAGAAGCACATGAGATAGAGCGAAACTCAAGTTCACTTCATGCATTTACGTATTCTGTTTTACGAGAATTATTATTCTGAAAACCATTCTGACAGTCACTTTGTATATACAAATTAAAACCTCGTGACAGTTCGAGCAAATTATAAATTGTTTTGTTTGTTTGTTGTTGTTGTTGTTGTTGAATTGAATATATGCCCAACTAAATAGGGATAATATGATACCGCCTGAAAAATAATAAAATAATAATTGTTGTTTTAGGGGGCCTAACATCTAGGCCATCGGCCCCACCTGAACAAGATTTGTGTTTGAGTCTTTAGTCTTTTGACTGGTTTAATGCTGATCTTCACGCTTCCCTGTCCTGAGCTAATAGTTTCATCTCTACATAGCTACCACACCTTACATCCAAGGCAATCTGTTTTACATAATCTAAACTTGGTCTACACCTACAGTTCTTGTCCTCAACCCTTCTTTCCATAACTAAGTTTACTGTTCCTGGGTGTCTTAGTATGTGCCCTATCAACCTATTTCTTCTCTTCATTAGCAGAGTCGGTAGAAACTTCCCGCCTCGCCCATTTGTTACTATATCTCCCAACCTGATCAAGTGATCATCATTCTCCAGTAACACCACATTTTAAATGCTTCTATTCTACTCTTTTCTGCTGCGCTAAGAGTCCGAGTTCCACTTCCATAGAGTGCCACGCTCTAGACAAAGGCTTTCAAAATTGACTCCCTAATACCTAAATCTATATTTGATGTCAACAAATTTCTTTTCTGTAGAAATGCTTTCCTTGCCTGAGCCAACCTACTTTTAATATCCTCTTGGCTTCGTCCATCACTGCTTATTTTGCTTCCCAAGTAGCAGAAGTCTCTCCTACTTCCTTCAGCGTTTTACTTGCCAATGTGATGTTAATAAGGGGTTTTGAATAAATTTCGGCTACATTCATTTTTTTATTTTTTATTTTATTTTTTACATTTGTTGATTTTCAGCATGAATTCCATTCATTAAGACGGAGTCCATACCATTTACAAACTCATTCAAATCCTCTGGTGAATCGACTAAGATGACAACATTATCATATCAGAGTTGATATTATTTTATCTTAAATCGTAACTATTTTTTCAATTTTTCAAAATTTGGTTCTTGTTTTGTGCTGAACTTGACCACTTCCCTCAAATCTCCCATGTTTATAGGAATTTTTGAACTTTTTTTTTCAGTGGGTGCTAACCCTTAAGCTACGAAATGAAACTCACGCAATTCCACATTATTAATTAATTAAGCGTTGTTGTATTTCATTTTTATTCTGAGTAAACTCAAAATTATATTTAACGTTTCATAGGAAGACTAATTATAGCCATAGCCTACGTGTTATTAATTCTTGACATTAGCTACTTTTGGCTTTTCAACACACATGATTAATTTATGATTCACATTGCTTACTGGGAGTCAATAGAAGTTGATTACAAATTGAATTATCACTGCTGCACCGGAAATATTTGCTTTTTATTACCTACAGTAAATAAATTATTTTACTTCTTGCTCATTCGACGACGGCTGCAATGACACGTCACAGAACAATTGACGTCCTACACGACGCCATATCCGTTGCCAATATGCCCGATACGAAATACACCACACAACACACGTAACTTTGTAATTATGTGAATAAAAAAAGAAATAAAAGAGAAAACCATTGGCCTGGATAAAGATTATTGATGCGTGACTACCCGCACTGTGCGTGACAAAAACCAGGGGTGTTTATACGCGCTACCTGACAATATTATTGGTCTAGGCGAAAACCATTGCTCTGCCGGATGCGATATAGTACTGAATACGTGAGGTTGGCAATAAGGTACATGATGCTAAAAATGTCTGAGTCAGCTGGAATTTCGCCTATATAAGTCGTGTTCATATTTGGGATGGCTGGGTGGGTCACTGACAGCGGAGGAGTAAACTTCTATTTGTACATCATCTCCAGATATTTTCCCGACTATTAATTCAGGTATTTTGGTTAATTTCAGTACTTATGAATATTTTCCCATAAATTAGCTCTTGTCAAGTGTTATCCACAGGTTTGAGTGAGATTCAATATGTATCTGCAGGATTAACACCTACTCTACTTAAAAAAGGAAAGTTTAAAACTTTCTACAAACATGGGAGTTATGAGGGAAACTGTGAAGATCAGTAGCCTATAGAGCAAAGGTCACATTTTGAAACATTTTTAAAAATAGTTACGATTTGAATTTTGTACATTTAAAGCTTTGCTTCTAATTGCGAGATGTGTGTGTTTCCTGGGAAATGTATATAATTGTTGTACGACAGGCACAGTTATAATATTGAAATCATTATTGTTTAAGCTCCTTAAGCTGTAAGCCTATGTTACCCCTTAATGAAGATTTACATGCGATTATCTAGAGCAGACATGGGCGAACATTTTAGTGACAGGACCAGATGCAATACAAGATAATCTAGGCGGGCAGAAAAGAAAAAAACATGTTTATAAATAGATTATAAACTTATTGTTTCTGAATTTTAAATAAATTTATTAGAGCACAAAATATGCAATTGAATTAAACATGACTTATCTTTTCCATGAACATCATCATCATTAATTACTTATCACTAGTACAAAACTGTGACAGAGATAACTTCCTCTGATCACACTGCATTACATGATATCTGTCACATGCTTTGCCGCAGAGGGCACACATGCACCAGCAATCCGGCTGATGGTACATTTTGATTGCACACACCCTGAAGTGGAATCCATGCACCGCGAATCTGGTTATCAAGTGTCTCATCTCATAGAAACCCCTCGTCCAATCCCGAGATGTCATCGCATCCGTGATATAAAATTCCTGCCATATGCTTCCTCTCTTTAACTTCATTTCCTGCATTAGTCTCTCTTAACCCGATGTATACGGCAGGAGCAGCTGTAATCTGAGGTCTTCAACAAAAGGAGGCTCTTTCGCGAGTTCATACACCAACCGAGAAAGAGTGAATTGCCCTTGGACCACGTGATTCCTAACTCTGGCGAGCTTTCATCTTAGTCCAGTAGAGTATTCCTTCATGATTGCATTATGAACACACCTTCATTATTTGTTAGAAGGGGAAGGAGTGTGTGACAAGTGAAACTGTGACTGTGCTTCTAAACGTTTTTCATAATCTGGTTGAAACTGGGTTGATCTGCTTTTCAGTAGCGCAGCTAAATGGTGGTCTGTCAATCCCTTTCCGACGCTATTTTTGCAAAGCTCCATTGTAGAAAACACCTGTTCACAAATATAGAAAGTTGCGAACATAGCAGTTGTCTTCTGTGCATGACATTTCAAGTTTGGGAAGCTTGATTTTGTTAGGGCCTTGTAGAACTTAATTTTCGAAACGTTGAGGAATAGTTGCTTCAATTCATTGCTTCGGTGGCGTGGTTGGTTGCATGCTGATTTGCTGTGCTCAAGATCGTGGGTTCAAACCCGGCTGAAGTCGTCGGATTTTTGAGAGCGTTAAAATCCTTCAGTATGCCTTCCTTCGGAGAGGAAGAAAAGCAAGCTGGCCCATGTCATGGATTTATGGCATGTAAAAGATCCTTCCACTAAATCAACTTGTGTGAAGCTAAATTTCTAGGTTAGATTTCATTGAAATGCTCTATCAAAGTTCCAACGTTCACCACTAGGTATCAGTGACATTTGGTAGCGAAAGTTGGAACTAATTTAAACTGAACGTAACTTGTAGCTCACCCTATGGGTGTCCACTTGAAGCAGCTACAGCCTCTGGCGAGCCGAACATGTCCTCCCGGCACTAAAAGCCATTGGATAAATAAATAAATAAATAAATAAATAAATAAATAAATAAATAAATCTAGAGGGTACCAGGGGGGCGACATTCTATACATCTTGATCGACTCAAGGTTACTATTCAATAGTTACTAGCCCAACACTTCAAAGCTTTCTGTCTGTACAGAATGTGTCTAATAATCTGTGTTATTGTGGTGTCTAGTGTATGTATTTGTAATTCAGGCTAGTAATAATAATACTATCGTATGGCCTCGGGTGCTGGGTGCAATCTTTTTGTTATTTGCGCCCAGAGGGCAGCTTGCATGTCGCATTTTGTTGTTGATCCTTGGAGCACTATGAAAGTCAAGGAGCGCTGTTTAGTGGAGAAAGGAGGAACTTTTCTTTTGTGTTGGCGGAAAATCCCGTGATTAACTTTGCCATTATGAACACGGCCTAATAAATTCAAGCTATGCCATGCGTGTCGTGATTTTTGTCGCCTTTCAAAAATCACTTACCATGGCCAGGAGCGAAAATGCATGCTTGGGGTTGGTAGTCAGACACGATAACCACTCGCCCACCGTGGCAAGCTTATTCACGCTAGTATCGAGATAGAAGCAGTCGTGGCTTCAAGTTAGATACTGTCTCGTCATTTGCCTTGAATAGAAATGGGAATTTATTATTTGAAGCTTTTCAGTCGGTGATCACGAGTGTAAACAATTAGATTGAGCGGGAAATTACAATTAATTTCCTAGCACCTGAAATACTTGTATAGGACCATTTATCCATTTTAGCAACTTCATTTGTTAAAGCCACGGCCACCTGCTACCCAAATCCTAGCCCTAAATACACGAACTAGTTCACATTAGGCTATGTTCTATTGTTCTATTTCAATTGTAATTCTTTTTCCTTGGCTGCAGTAAAACTTATATAAATACATGAACTAGTACAGCAATCAGAACGACAGATAACGGTTTCGGTGGTTTCTATGCCCAAGGTCGCGGGTTCCAACCCGGACGAAGTCGTCGGATTTTTACGAGTGTTAAAAATCCGTCAGTATGCCTTCCTTCGGAGGGGATATAAAGCTGGCGGTCCCATGTCATAGATTTATGGCATGTACAAGAACCTTCCACTAATTACACTTGTGTGAAGCAAAATTACAGGTTAGATTTGACTAACGCTCTTAGGTTCCAACGTTCGTCACCAGGAACCGACTGCGGTGGCATCTTGCATCCAAGTTTAGATCTAGTTATCGTTGACGGTGGCGTTTGGTAGCAAAAGTAGGAACTATTTGCAAATTCCTTACTTGAATTAAAAACAGATAACACACACTAATACAGCCATCACAATTAACACCGGTTATCAGACAGATTCTACACACACCCAACGTACATGGGGCTATGTGACTGCGTTGTCGCAGCCCCTAAAATGAGGAACCAACCAACAAACCAGAACGATAGAGGTTATCAGACAGATTCCACACACACCCGGGGATAGATGACCACAATATCGTCAATCTCCTAAACGAATCAACAGCAACAAGAACAATAGAAGTTGACATCCACAGAAAACAACGTCTAGGATGACTAAGATGGGAAATTAACTTATCTTATTTCAGTTTTGCCTCATGATGCTGAGTGTACCCCGTTCCAACCTTCACACCAGAATGATGATGACGATGATGATAATTGTAGTTTTAAGGTGCCTAAAATCTAGGTTATCGGCCCTTAATGGTCTTCATGATAGTAAAATAAGAATTAAAATATAACTTTCGTAAATAAAACTACACACTTACAACTAAAACTAACTACTGACTTATACTGTGCGTTATACTAGAAGAAGAAATGAAAAACGAAAGAGAATAAGGGGAATTAAAGACAGGGAGAGCCTCCGTTGCTTAGGCGGCAGCACGCCGCCCTCTCACCGCTGGGTCCGTGCTTCAAATCCCGGTCACTCCATGTGAGATCTGTGCTGGACAAAATGGAGGCAGACATGTTTTTCTCCGGGAACTCCGGTTTTCCCTGTCAACATTTCATTCCAGCAACACTCTCCACTATCATTTCATTTAATCTGTCATTCATTTAATCAATGCCCCAGAGGAGTGCGACAGGCATCGGCAGTCGGCACAGTTCATATCCTCGCCGCTAGATGGGGGCTTCATTCATTCCATTCCTGACCCGGTCGGAGACTGGAGGCAGGCTGTGGATTTTCATTTTCAAAGACAGGGAAAAGAAATGCCCTCTACACTAAAAGAATGAGGATTCGGGGTCTTGGAAAGAAGTAGAGCCATGGAAGGCAGTAGAAAATTGGGGGGAAAGAGGAGAGGGTCCACCACAAAAGGCAATGGGAAAAGGGAAATACGGACCCAGCTCAGGAAACACTCCGTGCCGCCGATTCCCAAATTCACCAGCCGTGAGTCCTTGAGGGTGTACCATTATCCAGTGAGCACCATAAGTAATGGGACAACATACACCCTGCCTCCTTTAGTGCAGAAGACAAGGCGATATCATGGAAACAAAAGAAGAGGTCTGACCCCTCGAAGAATGAGGGGATCAGGAAATAAATATTAGACAAGGGCCAATTAAGGCGGGAAATTGAAGTACACCCTTGGCCTCGGATACCCTAATACCGTCGGGTTTGGAAGAGACCAAGAATTGAACTCGAGAGGTCGACAGGAACGATGACAGAGAGGAGCCCGGCACAA
Source organism: Meconema thalassinum (assembly GCA_946902985.2). NCBI lineage: Eukaryota > Metazoa > Arthropoda > Insecta > Orthoptera > Tettigoniidae > Meconema > Meconema thalassinum. The sequence continues at coordinate 364,439,685 of OX336393.1, read as the reverse complement.
TTAAGTGGAGGCAATGCCAGACTCAGCTGGGATCTCAGAATTAGACAGCTTCAGGGTTTCTATTCAACAAGATTTTGCTCATCTGAGTAAAAGAGCCCTCATCGTTTTGTTGCAGTTTTCTACGGCATATTCGGGTGAACGTACGTTTTCTGTTATGGCTAATACAGAAACAGTTAAACGTGAAAGTTTGAGAATGTTAGATGAGGAAATGTGTGAGAATTGGTCCTGCATCTGACCCAAATGATCGCCAAGCCCATAGCTGTCATTGATTTGGAACATCAAGGTGCACGGTTTGTATCTATTAGAACGGAGTTTAATATAGCCTATCATACTTGGAAAATCATGTATATACTGTACAATAGAGTCTCGATTATCCGACCTAAACGGGACCTGGAGTACGTCAGATCACCGAAAATGTCGGATAATACAGAATGACTTTGAAAAATGAACTAAAACAAATAGGTAGGCTATACCGAATTACTGAAACAATGACATGTTTTACGGTACCGGTACTCCATTTACTGAATTATCAATTCAATTGTACATGCAGTATTGAACAAAAACGCTACAAATGCACTAAGAAAATAAACTTGTAAATAATGTCTGGTTGCTTGCTGAATAACGTTTTCTAGCTGCGAGATCTCGTCATGGACGAAAAATCAACACCTTCGTTTGCTTGCCTCTGGCGGTTGCTCTGCGTACGTTAATCCAATGCACCTATTCCTTCACTGTGAGACATCGTTTTATCCGTTCCTTCTGCAATAGTTCGTTCTTCTTCTTCTTCTTCTTCTTCTTCTTCTTCTTCTTCTTTCTCTTCTTCTACGTTAGCATTCACGAAATCAATAAAAGGTCAGTTAGTTCAAACAGCTGATCTCTTGTGCACACCACTTACTGACATCTCGAGTGGTAGCATCCTCACAACCAGGAATACAATTCAGAAAGGGAACAATGACGGGTAGCACGGATTGTCGGTTAAGCGAAGGTCGGTTGAGCGGGACTCTACTGTAAGGTGCGTTCAAAAAGTAACGAGCCGGAGGCTGGAATGCGCAAACCGGTGACGACATCGGCTAATCGTGGCGTGTGTAACGAAGTGAGGTTATGACCAGAGCGTGGAAGGTCACAGCCCGTCGCCAGAGGGCACGCGTGCACGTCACTTGACGATACAAAGCAAGCAGCAGCATGCATCAATCGTTCAACGCTGCCAGTAATACTAACGTTCTTCTTTGACCAAGATGGCCCCCTTCTGATACACTGCATACCGCACGGGACAACAGTAAATGCCCAGCGTTACTCGCAAACCTTGACCACCCTTCGCCAAGCGATCAAAACAAAACGACCAGGCAATCTCACCCGTGGGGTCATTCTGCTCCACGACAATGCACGACATCATACGGCCAACACAGTCGCGGCACTCCTGCAGAAATTCAAATGGGAGGGTCTCGGCCACCCTCCATACAGTCCAGATACCTCTCTCCATGTGATTACGCCATGTTTGGTCCCCTGAAAAGGGCTCTGCTGGGCCAACGATTCACCTCAGACACCGACGTCCAGCTGTACGTGCGGAACTGGTTCACATCGCAGCCCAGGGAATTTAATGAGACAGCCATTCACCGCCTCGTGTCGCAGTGGGACAAGTGCCTCAACAGCCAGGGCCAATACTTTTAACATACATGTAATGGTTTCTGTAATTATGCCTCGGCTCGTTACTTTTTGAACGCACCTTATATACTATGAAAAATTAAATTTCTTCAAAGTGAATCTCCTTTGTTGAAATAGTCTATGTTTATAATTAAATAAATTAAATGGATGTCATGTAGAATGTGTGCTAATAGGGTATCACCATGAGAAAAAGTTTGGAAAACTGGTGTATTCTATTGTGGTGACAGCAATACTAACAAGTTCTCTATATGATTCTGAATTACAGGTGGCCACAAATCACGGGGATATTCATCTGACCAAAGAACTTCCTCTAACGTGGACAGATGAATACTACTCGGGGCAATTTTACATTACAGTAAGCTCTAGGCCACGTATGGTTCAGTATCTCACCATTTATAGACAGGCTCATAAAACCAGAGGCTATAAACTCCTGGTATTTATGCTCTGTTGGTTTTATTTTACGTGTTCAGGATGAGAGAGAGATTATTCCAGGCTGGCCCTAGTCCGTTCTGCAGCTGGAGGTGCTCTGATTATTGGCGTCAGGTGCTGGAAAGCAATTTAGCCCGCAGGTAAATATTTGATTCGTTTCCATGTGCACCGGTAGGGCGCTATCACAGTAGCAAGGGGAATGGAAAGTTGATGCTCATCAACCGAATTCATGGCTCCTCAGAGACACGAGGGACGATCAGCAAAGAAAGAGTGATTTTTCCCCCAAATGCTTTAACATGTATATCATTTTGGGCTCGGGTATATATAGAAATAACGTAATCAATTTCCAAACAGGCGGCTTTGATGGCGTAGTTGGTAACATGCTGAGCTTCTATGCCCAAGGTCGCGTGTTCAAACCCGCCCGAAGTCATCGGATATTTTAAGAGCGTCAAAAATCCCTCAGTATGCCTTCCTTCGGAGGGAAAGTAAAGCCGGTGGTCCCATGTCATAGATTTATGGCATGAAAAATAACCTTCCAATAACAAAACTTGTGTGAAGCCAAAATTTGTAGGTTAGGTTTGATTAATGCTCTTGAGTTCCAACGTTCGTCACCGGGCGCTGGTTGCGATGGCATCTAGTAGTAGCGAAGTTCACAGCTAGGTGTCGTGGACGGTAGCATTTGGTATGGAAAGTACGAACTACTTGAAATTATCGTCGTAAGTCCTTAATTGAATTAAAAACAGATACACACACTAATACAGCCATCACAATTAACACCGGTTATCAGACAGATTCTACACACACCCAAAATACACGGGGCTACATGACCGCGATGTCGCAGCCCCTAAACTGAGGAACCAACCAATTTCCAGACACCACGGTAACCATATCAACCAGTTTTCGTTATTCATGTAGGCCTATACGTGAGTAGCGTCATTTGTACGTCTGCTGTAAGAACGCAAGCTCTTAGTTACCTATTGTTTGTTCATCTCTGTATAACGCGGCATCGGTGCCATAGTCTGTAGCATGCTGAACTGATATTCCCAAGATCGTGGGTTCAAACCCGATCGAAATTGTTGGATTTTTAAGAGCGTTAAAAATTCCTCAGTATGTCTTCCTTCGGAGGGAAAGTAAAGCCGGCGGGCTTTACTACGAAAAACAAATTCCAAAATGGCTAAGATGGGAATCCAACCCATCTCTTATAAGTTTTGCCTGACGACGGCAAACTTCAATCAAATTGAGAAATGTTAGGAGAAAAGAAAACAAAGAGTTTTCAGCGAAGATTTTGAATTCTTGTTCAATGTTCACAATTTAGGACAGGGACATATATGATTGACTTTGTTTTAGCCTAGTTTACACAAAGAAGATATATTATTTGAAAATAAATAAAACAATATATTTTAATTAATTAAATGTATGGTTTGTTTCTGTGAGAGCGAAGAGAAGGGACCGAAGTACATAGATTATTCGATATTAATCAATTAATTGGCTATCCTATTAATATATAAGGTGCGTTCAAAAAGTAACGAGCCGGAGGCATAATTACAGAAACCAGTACCTGTATGTTAGAAGTATTGGCCCTGGCTGTTGAGGCACTTGTCCCACTGCGACACGAGGCGGTGAATGGCTGTCTCATAAAATGCCCTGGGCTGCGATGTGAACCAGTTCCGCTCGTACAGCTGGACGTCGACGTCCGAGGTGAATCGTTGGCCCCGCAGAGCCCTTTTCAGGGGACCAAACACGGCGTAATCATAGGGAGAGAGGTCTGGACTGTATGGAGTGTAGCCGAGAACCTCCCATTTGAATTTCTGCGGGAGTGCCGCGACTGTGTTGGCCGTATGAGGTCGTGCATTGTCGTGGAGCAGAATGACCCCACGGGTGAGATTGCCTGGTCGTTTTGTTTTGATCGCTTGGCGAAGGATGGTCAAAGTTTGCGAGTAACGCTGGGCATTCACTGTATTCCCGTGCGGCATGAAGTGTATCAGAAGGGGGCCATCTTGGTCAAAGAAGAACGCCAGCATTACCTTTCCGGCACTCGTGTGGATGGCCTTGCCCATTTTTGGGTGGTGGTGACCCTGGATGCTTCCACTGGAGGCTTTGTCGTTTGGATTCTGGTTCGAAGTGATGACACCATGACTCATCTCCAGCCACCACTCGTGCCAGGAACCCATTCCCTTCCCTCGCATAGGGCTGCAGATGACCAAGACAGTGGGCCATTCGACTTGCTTCCTGGTGTGGTTGAAGTCTGTGGGGCACCCATTGGCCACATACTTTGCGCAAGTGCAGTCGTTCCTTCATGATGGTGTGCACACTTCTGACTCTCAGTCCGACCACGGTGGCTATGGCGTTCACTGTCACTCGGCGGTCCTGGATAATGAGTGCATCAACCAGCTGGACGTTGTCATCGGTAATACAGGGGGTGCCCCAGACCGGGCATCATCGGCTAACGACACCCGTCCTTCCTTGAAGCGCTTGTGCCACGCCTTGACCCTTGCAAGGTACATGCAGTGTTCGCCGTACACTTGTGACATTCGGCGAGGAATGTCCGTTCCCCCTACTCCTTTCGCTGTCAGAAACCGAACAACACCTCTTTGCTCTTCGTTTGACACCTCCATGTCACTGTTTGCAATGCGACTGGCAGCGTTGGACGATTGATGCATGCTGCTGCTCGCTTTGTATCGTCACGTGACGTACACGCGTGCCCTCTAGTGACGGGCTGTGACCGTCCACGCTCTGGTCGGAACCACACCTCGTTACACACGCCACGATTAGCTGATGTCACCGGATTGCGCATTCCAGCCTCCGGCTCGTTACTTTTTGAATGCACCTTATATTAAACGACCTATGGATTTATCTACTAAAATCACAATCGATTAATCGTTGTTTGTAGCAAAAACCGATTTTTCTGATTCGATTAATCGATTATTCGATAACTAAAATTAATCGATTTAAAGTAACAGCCCTAGTCAAAACCAAACCACAGATATTGCTTATATCAATGCGCATATTGCGGTGCATATTGCGAATATATCCTCATATTTTATAATCCTTCAATTTGACTAATAATGCTTTAAAAATGGAGTCCAAAGACGGAGTGAAAGCTATAATTGGAATCTCGTAATCTCGTATAACATCCATTAAACCAATAAATAAAATTAATCCTTGAGATTTGAAGAGAAGTTGGATCGATATCAACTGAACTTTTTTAAAATAAAATTCCTGTTTACTAACAGTTTCAATGCACGGGATTACACTGTTTGTTACAGAGCCTCTTTGGTGGAATTTCCCTTTATGAAATTTGGAAATATAGCCTATCAATCTCACTCCGCAATTAGCTAATGAACAATCAAGCTTTACTTCGTTGTTTGATTTAGGGGTTGGACGTCGAGGTCATTTCAGCAGTATGTATTGTCTGCGCGCCAGCAGATGTCCGCTGGGCTTCCCGCGTACTGCGCATTCCAAAAACATCAAGTTCGTCACTGCAGGCTTCACTCACTCGGCGCGTTCTTTCTTTCTTTCTTTCTTTCTTTCTTTCTTTCTTTCTTTCTTTCTTTGTACTCAGTGAAGAAATATGCTGTTTCATTTGAGGGGATTGGCCGTGTCTTGGGTGTTTGTAAAATGTCTCTGATAACCTGTGTTATTGTGGTATTTGTAGTCTAGTAGTGTGTACATTTATAATTCTGGTGAGGATTGGGTACGAGGCGGCTGTGGCTTTAAGTTAAGTACTATCCCAACATTTGCCTGGCGAAGAAATGGGAAACCACAGAAAATCACTTCCAGGATGACTGAAGTGATGCTGTTGTTGTTGACTGATTTAGGTCCTTTGCGAGATCGTGGTCATGTGGCCCCTCTGTACTTGAGTGAATGTCGACATTTTGTTCTATAACAGGTGTTATTGTGATGGCTGTATTAGTTTGTGTATTCGTAATTCAGATAAGGATTGGGTAGGAGGCGGCTGTGGCCTTCAGTTAGGAACCATCCCGACACTTGCATGGAGTAGACGTGGGAAACTACGGAAAACCACTTCCAAATGGCTGGGATGGGAATCGAACCCTCCTCTTCTCAGTTTTATCTCACGAGACTGAGTTGAACCCATTCCAGCCGTCAGACCAGAATGGAAATTCCTTGGCAGAGCCGAGAATGAAACCTGGACCTCTGGGGCGACAGCCAAGAATGCTAGCAACAGCACCAGGAGGCGACCAAATAGAACCGGTCCTATATCTGCCTGGTAGTCTTCGTTATTGTAATGATTTTACTAGTGCGTGTTACTGGAATTAGTTCTCAAATGAGGTTGGTTCTACGTGACGAGTCGCTTTTGCCCCTATTTAAGATCAGTAATTTGGACTTGTCTATTTTTTTTAAATTAACAAGATGTTCAGTAAAGAACATATAGCCTACTTTCTCCTAAATGCATGGGTATAGTTATAACTCTTTGTCCTTTTCAAGGAGTATAATTGAATGTTGGTTGTAGTAGCTTGTTGAAATACAACGTGCTATAGGGATATTAAACATGAATATGAGGTGCCCTTTGCTAGTGCTACCTCTGTAAAAAAATTCATTCAATTCGGTTTCACCGTGTTTGAATTGATATGGGGAATGGATTTGCACACATACATGGCCGCTATTTGCAAACTATTGGTCTGATGACCTTGTAGTCAGTCTGAAGATGCTTTCCACAAAAAGGCATGTTGTTGCAAAATCTGGTAGAGATCAAATTATTGGGATGGTCGTAATTTGATTTAAGCCTTTAACTTTTGGGTGGCCGCGATTACGTTTCCGTCAAGATGGCGGTGATATAAAACATGACTCTGAGGTGCCCTTTGCTAGTGCTACCTCTGTACCTAATTTCGTTCCATTCGGTTTCACCGTGTTCGAATTGATAGGGGGAATCGATTTTCACACAAAGTTGGCCGCCATCCGCAAAGTATTTGACTAATGACCTATTAGTTTGGTCAAAGGATGCTCCCTCCATAAAGGTATGTTGTTGCAAAATTTGGTAGATATCGGATGATTGTTAGTCGTAATTTGTTTTAAGCTTTGAACATTTGTGTGGCCGCCATTACGTTTCTGTCAAGAAGGCGGCGATATAAAACTCGACACTGAGGTGCCCTTTGATAGTGCTACCACTGTACCAAATTTCGTTCCATTCGGTTTCACCGTGTTCGAATTAATAGGGGGAATCGATTTTCACACAAAGATGGTCGCCATCCGCAAACTATTAGGCTGATGACCTATTAGTTTGGTTAAAGGATGCTCCCCCCATAAAGGTATGTTGTTGTAAAATTTGGTAGAGATCGGATGATTAGGTTAGTCGTAATTCGATTTAAGCTTTGAACATTTGTGTGACCACCATTACGTTTCCGTCAAGATGGCGGCGATATAAAACATGACACTGAGGTGTCCTTTGCTAGTGCTACCTTTGTACCAAATTTCGTTCAATTCGCGTTGACCGTGTTCGAATTGATAGGGGGGGGGGGGAGACAGACATTCAGAGTACACACACTTACACACACACACACACACACACAGACTCACACACACACATACACACTTTTTTTTCGCCCTGTGTTGATCTCATAAGTCTACTTTCATTTTTTTTTGCAAAAAATCGAAAGTAGGCTAAAAAATATAGGGCTACTGTTTGAGATTGTCCAACAAATCACAGGAAGACTTACTAATTTTAGCTGCGGCTGTACTGGCTACCGAGCTGGATATTACAGCTTTAGTAATTTGGAAATTGATAGCTTTTTAATCTCATACCTCTCCATCAAGGGTTTATAGGACAGAGTAATATGCCAATTGCACACCATAACTCTGTACCGAAATATTTATAAACTGTCAACATACAGCCATATATTCATAATGTTGAAACATTACAGATTGCTAACGATGGATTCTACTTAATTACATAGGCTATACAGTTGTGGTGTTTGAAGCCATATTTTCAGTGTTGCCTTAATAAACAAGAGTTTAGTGCTTTTCAGTCGGTCAACACGAATGTACCCAAAAGAGATGGGTTATGCCCTAATCCTGAAATAAATTACATGAGATTAATAAAACACTAGGATGACCAGTTTCGATCGTCAAGCGATCATCATCAGATCCATTACACTTAGGCTACAAAATCTATGTTTGAAATACAGGTGAAAATATTTACAATATATACAATTATTTAGTTGCAGTATTGGTACTGCAACTGTCAGTGTATGCTAAATGCAGTATATATGTTAGGTGAAATGCTAAATGGTGATAGCTATCCGGAGATTGTACTTTAGAGAGATTATATGGTTGTAAACTATGGTTAAACTATAAAATTTTTGGCTAACTACTTATCTGATTGTCTTCCGTATTACAGCTACTCGCAGTTTTCGTGCTTACTGGAACTCGCTGTGCGGTCGACTGCGGTGGTTATCTTGTAGAGCGGGGCTCGCGGCTCCATCCGCGATTGCAGCTTTGCGCTAGGGTGGGTGTCGCGTCTCCAGACGCAGGACGGGTTTTATTTTTTTCTTGCCTTTATAATTACGCGCCAGGCTTGAGACTTTCCTCACAGGCTCTGGGAGGTGCTGCCATCTCTACGATATTTTTTGAACTACGTAGCTACTATGGTTTTATGATAGGGAATCCCCTTGCTATTTGGTACGTATTTGCTCAATGCAATAACCGCTCAAATGCCGCGTCACACTCAACTCGAGCGCCGTGCGTCTTTAGTAGCCCGTATTGTTCGTACACGGTACTAAGTTCGCGAGATACAGAAGCTTTGATGTGTTCCTATTGTGGTTTTTAGAATGTTTTAGAGATTTATTTTGTTTTATATTGTACTACAGTATGTCTAAACGTTCGAGAGATATTCCAAGTGAATGTGTTATTCGTGATATGCTCGAACATAGCGATGATGATAGTTGTAGTGAGTCCAGTTCAGAAAGTGACGAAGAAACTCCGTTATTAGTAAATACTCCAGGGACTAGTTATTTTAGTGGGGTTTCAAGACACAGTGTATCGGTACGGAGTTCGAGTTCTAGTGACAGCAGTGACACTGAAATCGCAAATGATGGTAATCCTGCTGTACACGGTGAATGGGACGTACGGGGTTGTAGGCGGGGAAGATTTCCAGCTAATTACAATGCTGGAATACAGGGTGAACTTTTAGATAAGAAGGACCCGGAAGAAATTTTCGATTTTTTTATAGACGACGGATTTTGTGAGCTTATTGCACAGCAAACAAATCTGTATGCACAGCAAACAATCAGTTCGAATTCGTTGATGGCGAAAGTGAAAAGAAGGAGTCGTGAGAGAGACTGGGTACCCACTAACAAAAATGAAATAAAACTATTTTTAGGAATTTTATTACTGCAGGGCATTGTTCAGAAGCCCAAACTAGCCCATTACTTCTCTCGAAATAAACTGCTAGCTACTCCCGTATTTTATGAAATTATGTCTGAGAAGCGATTTTTTCTTTTGCTGAAATTTTTACATTTTGCAGACAATGAAGCTTATAACAGGCAGGTCCACCCCAAATTGTATAAAGTGAAGCCAGTTCTAGACATCCTTGTATCAAAATTCAGAACTGCATATATTCCAGACGATAGCTTATCTATAGATGAGAGCCTCTTATTGTGGAAAGGTAGACTGGGATGGAAAGTATACATACCAAAGAAAAGGTCGCGCTTTGGTATGGAGTCATATAAGTTATGTGAAGCTAAGACTGGGTATGTGTGGAACATCTTATGGTATACTGGGAAGGAAACTAATCTCGTAAACGAAGTTTGCGGAATTGATATTTCTGAGTACACTAAGCCTTCCAAAGTTGTCTTTACACTGGCCGAAGATCTCCTGAATAAGGGCTACCTAATAGCTGTGGATAATTACTACAGTAGTCCGGAGCTGTTTGACCTGCTCAATGATCTACAAACAGATGCTGTAGGCACCGTAAGATCTAACAGAAAAAATCTCCCAAAAGATGTTATGGCAAAAAAACTAAAAAAGGGTGAAATTGTGTTTGCTTATCGTAACAAACTCATTGCTCTCAAGTGGAGAGACAAGACGGATGTTTGTATGCTAAGTAGCATACATGATGCCGAAATGCGCACTGTGAAAAACAGAAAAGGGGACACAATAGTAAAGCCTGTCATGTGTATAGATTACAATGATTCAATGGGTGGGGTCGACTTATCTGATCAGTGCATTGTTCCGTACAGTACAGCCAGAAAGCGAATGCTGAAGTTCTACCAAAAGATTTTCAGGCACTTGTTGGACATAACAATGTTCAATTCCTTCGTTATTTATCAGAATCATGGAGGAAAATTCACTCACTTACAATTTCGTTTGCAAATTATTCAGAAGCTTTTTGACAAGTATGGTAAATCAACCCCCACTGAAGCCCAGCCAGTCAGATCAGTGGTGTCACTATCAAATAATCCTTCAGATCGATTCTCGGGAAGGCATTTTCCAGATTTCAATCCTCCCTCAAAGACGAAACCCATTGCAAGCAAGAGATGTATTGTCTGCAAAGCAAACAATAAAAGAAAGGAGACACAGCACTGCTGCAAAATGTGCGATGTAGCACTGTGCCCAGCTCCTTGCTTTGGAATGTATCACACCGCAAAAAATTGAACTGACAGGTGTCCATTCCTCGTGTATTGTAAATAGTGATTATCATTGTTGTGTAAATTCGTGTGTGTGTATATAATAAATAGAGAAAACCTCTGAATGGAATAATTAGTGGCTCGGCAGTTGCATATTCACAACACGAGAAGAAAGTACATATTAGGTGAGTACATTGTTATCAGGTCATTATCGTATTCTTCAATAGTGTAATTATAGTGTGAAATATATTTATAGCGCTTGTGGGACTACATCTATCTTTTATTATCGACAGCAGTGTCTGTGCTCGCTAAAGCGTAGCGTTAGGTCGTAGGGCCCAGCTATCTCCTGACTCGACATATGCGTGGGTTCGAGCCCCTCCATCGGCCGTCCTTGAAATGGTTTGCCGTGGTTTTCCCATTTTCAACACCAGGCAATTGCTGGGGCAGTACCTCCTGACTGGCCACGGCCTCTTCCTACCACATCCTTGCCCATCCCGACGCGTAGGTTGCCCACGGGCGTCGACTAGAAAGACCTGCACCAGGCCTCTCAGGAGGTCACTCAAAAAAATCCGATCTTATTGGATACGTAAATACTTATTGCTAACGTACAAGTTTCGGAAAGTAACGATTACAATGCTCATCAGTGAAAAAATAGTAATATGAGACTTATGCCTTTGTTGCACTAAGATATGATTCGCTTAAAAATCATTCTATTTCGTAAATATTCGTTGCAGTATTGAAATTAATGTGTCTTCTTGTCAAAATATACATGCAATACTAAACAGATACATGTCGAGCTGCGTAAATCCAATTATTTAAACATTTAAAAAAATATGAAAACCTCTCCCCACCGTAGTGGTCATGTGGAAGAATTCGCTCCCCACTTAACGGGTTAACGACTGGTTTTTCCCCTGCCTCCTCCCCCCTGTCCCTACGTGCTGTGGGGAGTGATAGCGATGTGTTTATGTGAGGTGTTGCCAACCTAGATAAGATGTATGTTATTGAATGAGGTGGGTCCACAACTATTAAAGACCGTGGATTGGCCCTCGCCACGCGTGGAGCATAACCCATTCGAACTAAGCGTTGACGGTCTTATGAGGACGTCCCGGCACCTTTAATACTGCCGCGAATATGGGCCTTGGTTTATTGCAGAAGCAAAGTACATCGTACACCTGATCCAGATAACATTTACCTATTAAAAACCCCCTAATTTCCCCCCTTTTTTATCTAGCTTGGCTGTGTCGCTAAATTGTGTTTTGTTTTCGACAGGGTGTGTTTTTTAGTAGCGTGAAGAGGGGTGAGCTCTCCATGAACGTGTGTTCATTTAGATTGTTGGGATTGTTTCGTTTGGCTAGGTGTATCTCGATTGCTTCCTTTATGTCAAGAGCTCTGCCTTTCGATTCGTGATGGATTATTTTAAGGTCCGACTCTATGTTGGTAAAGCTGTGCCCTGCGTCACACATATGTTCGCACACGGCTGAATGTGTTCCGTATCTTATCGCATTCCTATGTTCATTATAACGTGTGTCTACTCGCCTTCCACTCTGCCCGATGTAATTAGCTTGACAATCGGTGTCTTGGCACGTTATAGAATATACCCCTGACCTTGAATACGGGTCACGTTTATTTAGATTACTATTTAGGAGGTGCCTAGCGGTTGTGTTTTTCGTCGTGAAAGCTATCTTTATGCCTTGTTTTTTGAATAGGTTAGTGATTTTATATGTATTCGCATTCACATAGTTGAAACGCGCAAATTTTTTCTCATTACTGTCCGGTTTGGGAATCGTTTTATCTTTATTTTTATGTTTGGCTATAATTTGATTTATTTTGCTTGGCGAGAAGTTGTTTTCCTTTGCTATTTGCATAATAGTTCTTATTTCCTTATTATAGTTGTCTTTTGACATGGGTATGTTTAAAGCTCTGTGCACCATTGAATTGAAACCCGCTAGTTTGTGCGTACTGGGGTGATTAGACTGATTGTCGATTGCATGCGAGGTTTGTGTTGCTTTCCGGAATATGGAATATGAAAGGTCGTTGTCTTTACGTTCAATAGTTATATCGAGATAATTTATTTTCCGGTCTATTTCGGATTCCTTAGTGAATTTGATAGAGTGGTGAAGGCTATTAATGGATTGGAGAATTGTTTCTTCGCTTGTTAGTTCAGTATCGTAGATGCAAATTACATCATCTACGTATCTTTTCCATATTACTATTCCCTTTGTTGAAGTCTTTTCTAAGAACGCATTTTCTAGTGCATTGATGAAGATGTCAGCGATTAACCCACTTAGTGGCGATCCCATTGCTAGGCCTTCTCTCTGTGTGTATATTTTATTGTCGAATTGAAACACGTTTTGGGTGAGAACGACCCTCAGTAATCTCACAATCTCTTCAATTTCTTTTACCGAATTGTTGGATTTTAAGTTGTTTTCGATAGTGTTGATTGCTTCAATAATCGGAATATTGGTGTACATGTTAGTTACGTCGAAGGATACTAACCTGAAGCTAGGTTTCATTTGTAGGGTGTTCAATGCTGTTACTAGTTCCGTTGTGTTCTTTACAGAGTTGTTTTTGTCGTTGGAAAGACGGAATTTTAAGATTTTTAGTAACTCTTTGCTGATTTTGTAATTAGGGGCATTCCTACAATTGACTATTGGTCTCATTGGGCATTCCTTTTTGTGTATTTTTGGTTGTCCCCTCAATGACGGTATTTTCGGGTTCATGTTTATTAGTTTTGATTTTTCGGCTTTGGTCAGTATGTATTCTGTTTCTTTTAGCGCACTTTTTATTTGTTTTTGGAATTTGTTGGTGGGGTCTTTTGTTAATTCCTTGATTTCGTTGTTGTTTAGGAATTCGACTGTTTTTTCAATATATTCTGTTTTTTTCAAAATTACTGTAGTGTTTCCCTTATCTGCTTTTGTGATGATTAAGTCGTGTTCTTTTATTTTTTGTTTCAATGACTTTATTTCTTTGAGCTGTTTGTTGTTTTGAATGTTATTGCTATCGCCCTCTCGTTTGAGGATTTTTTTGGCTTCGTTGGTGGCGAGATTTTTGGTTAATTCCCTGTCTTCTGCTGGGAGCTTGTGACTGGCTATCTCAATATCTGTGATTAACTGTTTTATATTGTGGTTCGTGTGTGCGTCTGTGCAGTTGTATTTCAAACCTTTGTCTAACATATTCATTTCACCTTGAGAAAAGGTTACGTTCGTTCTGTTGTTTACTCTGCTGTGGAAATTGAATTCATTGTTATTCGTGAGTTGTTCGTTAGATTGATGGTTCTGTGTTTCTCCTAGTTTTCTTAATTTATTTTCTAGCGTTTCATGCTTCCTCGTTGCTCTGATTTTGATGTTGTCATGTAGGTGCTCGGTGAAGCTGTCCCATTGGGCCGCGTGCCAGAAATTACTTAGTTGCAATTGAATGTCGTATAATTGTTGGTTAATTTTTTGCTTTCTTATGTATGCAAATCTGAATTCGTTTTTTATCCAAAGCGCTTTGGCTTGTTTGGTTGAAATGATCGTGGCTGGTGTGTTCGGTACGGTTTTAATTGGTACGTATTTAGGGGTGAGGTTTAGTTCTATACATTTTTTGTTGAACCAAATTGACTTGTCTAAATTCATGAGTTTAAGCCTGAGTGATTTGAATTTCTTGGCTTCACGATTTGCCTGACTAGCCGTGAACATTGTGGTGTTTGAAGCCATATTTTCAGTGTTGCCTTAGTAAACAAGAGTTTAGTGCTTTTCAGTCGGTCAACACGAATGTACCCAAAAGAGATGGGTTATGCCCTAATCCTGAAATAAATTACATGAGATTAATAAAACACTAGGATGACCAGTTTCGATCGTCAAGCGATCATCATCAGATCCATTACACTTAGGCTACAAAATCTATGTTTGAAATACAGGTGAAAATATTTACAATATATACAATTATTTAGTTGCAGTATTGGTACTGCAACTGTCAGTGTATGCTAAATGCAGTATATATGTTAGGTGAAATGCTAAATGGTGATAGCTATCCGGAGATTGTACTTTAGAGAGATTATATGGTTGTAAACTATGGTTAAACTATAAAATTTTTGGCTAACTACTTATCTGATTGTCTTCCGTATTACAGCTACTCGCAGTTTTCGTGCTTACTGGAACTCGCTGTGCGGTCGACTGCGGTGGTTATCTTAACGACTGTTTTTTCCCCTGCCTCCTCCCCCCTGTCCCTACGTGCTGTGGGGAGTGATAGCGATGTGTTTATGTGAGGTGTTGCCAACCTAGATAAGATGTATGTTATTGAATGAGGTGGGTCCACAACTATTAAAGACCGTGGATTGGCCCTCGCCACGCGTGGAGCATAACCCATTCGAACTAAGCGTTGACGGTCTTATGAGGACGTCCCGGCACCTTTAATACTGCCGCGAATATGGGCCTTGGTTTATTGCAGAAGCAAAGTACATCGTACACCTGATCCAGATAACATTTACCTATTAAAAACCCCCTAATTTCCCCCCTTTTTTATCTAGCTTGGCTGTGTCGCTAAATTGTGTTTTGTTTTCGACAGGGTGTGTTTTTTAGTAGCGTGAAGAGGGGTGAGCTCTCCATGAACGTGTGTTCATTTAGATTGTTGGGATTGTTTCGTTTGGCTAGGTGTATCTCGATTGCTTCCTTTATGTCAAGAGCTCTGCCTTTCGATTCGTGATGGATTATTTTAAGGTCCGACTCTATGTTGGTAAAGCTGTGCCCTGCGTCACACATATGTTCGCACACGGCTGAATGTGTTCCGTATCTTATCGCATTCCTATGTTCATTATAACGTGTGTCTACTCGCCTTCCACTCTGCCCGATGTAATTAGCTTGACAATCGGTGTCTTGGCACGTTATAGAATATACCCCTGACCTTGAATACGGGTCACGTTTATTTAGATTACTATTTAGGAGGTGCCTAGCGGTTGTGTTTTTCGTCGTGAAAGCTATCTTTATGCCTTGTTTTTTGAATAGGTTAGTGATTTTATATGTATTCGCATTCACATAGTTGAAACGCGCAAATTTTTTCTCATTACTGTCCGGTTTGGGAATCGTTTTATCTTTATTTTTATGTTTGGCTATAATTTGATTTATTTTGCTTGGCGAGAAGTTGTTTTCCTTTGCTATTTGCATAATAGTTCTTATTTCCTTATTATAGTTGTCTTTTGACATGGGTATGTTTAAAGCTCTGTGCACCATTGAATTGAAACCCGCTAGTTTGTGCGTACTGGGGTGATTAGACTGATTGTCGATTGCATGCGAGGTTTGTGTTGCTTTCCGGAATATGGAATATGAAAGGTCGTTGTCTTTACGTTCAATAGTTATATCGAGATAATTTATTTTCCGGTCTATTTCGGATTCCTTAGTGAATTTGATAGAGTGGTGAAGGCTATTAATGGATTGGAGAATTGTTTCTTCGCTTGTTAGTTCAGTATCGTAGATGCAAATTACATCATCTACGTATCTTTTCCATATTACTATTCCCTTTGTTGAAGTCTTTTCTAAGAACGCATTTTCTAGTGCATTGATGAAGATGTCAGCGATTAACCCACTTAGTGGCGATCCCATTGCTAGGCCTTCTCTCTGTGTGTATATTTTATTGTCGAATTGAAACACGTTTTGGGTGAGAACGACCCTCAGTAATCTCACAATCTCTTCAATTTCTTTTACCGAATTGTTGGATTTTAAGTTGTTTTCGATAGTGTTGATTGCTTCAATAATCGGAATATTGGTGTACATGTTAGTTACGTCGAAGGATACTAACCTGAAGCTAGGTTTCATTTGTAGGGTGTTCAATGCTGTTACTAGTTCCGTTGTGTTCTTTACAGAGTTGTTTTTGTCGTTGGAAAGACGGCATTTTAAGATTTTTAGTAACTCTTTGCTGATTTTGTAATTAGGGGCATTCCTACAATTGACTATTGGTCTCATTGGGCATTCCTTTTTGTGTATTTTTGGTTGTCCCCTCAATGACGGTATTTTCGGGTTCATGTTTATTAGTTTTGATTTTTCGGCTTTGGTCAGTATGTATTCTGTTTCTTTTAGCGCACTTTTTATTTGTTTTTGGAATTTGTTGGTGGGGTCTTTTGTTAATTCCTTGATTTCGTTGTTGTTTAGGAATTCGACTGTTTTTTCAATGTATTCTGTTTTTTTCAAAATTACTGTAGTGTTTCCCTTATCTGCTTTTGTGATGATTAAGTCGTGTTCTTTTATTTTTTGTTTCAATGACTTTATTTCTTTGAGCTGTTTGTTGTTTTGAATGTTATTGCTATCGCCCTCTCGTTTGAGGATTTTTTTGGCTTCGTTGGTGGCGAGATTTTTGGTTAATTCCCTGTCTTCTGCTGGGAGCTTGTGACTGGCTATCTCAATATCTGTGATTAACTGTTTTATATTGTGGTTCGTGTGTGCGTCTGTGCAGTTGTATTTCAAACCTTTGTCTAACATATTCATTTCACCTTGAGAAAAGGTTACGTTCGTTCTGTTGTTTACTCTGCTGTGGAAATTGAATTCATTGTTATTCGTGAGTTGTTCGTTAGATTGATGGTTCTGTGTTTCTCCTAGTTTTCTTAATTTATTTTCTAGCGTTTCATGCTTCCTCGTTGCTCTGATTTTGATGTTGTCATGTAGGTGCTCGGTGAAGCTGTCCCATTGGGCCGCGTGCCAGAAATTACTTAGTTGCAATTGAATGTCGTATAATTGTTGGTTAATTTTTTGCTTTCTTATGTATGCAAATCTGAATTCGTTTTTTATCCAAAGCGCTTTGGCTTGTTTGGTTGAAATGATCGTGGCTGGTGTGTTCGGTACGGTTTTAATTGGTACGTATTTAGGGGTGAGGTTTAGTTCTATACATTTTTTGTTGAACCAAATTGACTTGTCTAAATTCATGAGTTTAAGCCTGAGTGATTTGAATTTCTTGGCTTCACGATTTGCCTGACTAGCCGTGAACATTGTGGTGTTTGAAGCCATATTTTCAGTGTTGCCTTAGTAAACAAGAGTTTAGTGCTTTTCAGTCGGTCAACACGAATGTACCCAAAAGAGATGGGTTATGCCCTAATCCTGAAATAAATTACATGAGATTAATAAAACACTAGGATGACCAGTTTCGATCGTCAAGCGATCATCATCAGATCCATTACACTTAGGCTACAAAATCTATGTTTGAAATACAGGTGAAAATATTTACAATATATACAATTATTTAGTTGCAGTATTGGTACTGCAACTGTCAGTGTATGCTAAATGCAGTATATATGTTAGGTGAAATGCTAAATGGTGATAGCTATCCGGAGATTGTACTTTAGAGAGATTATATGGTTGTAAACTATGGTTAAACTATAAAATTTTTGGCTAACTACTTATCTGATTGTCTTCCGTATTACAGCTACTCGCAGTTTTCGTGCTTACTGGAACTCGCTGTGCGGTCGACTGCGGTGGTTATCTTAACGACTGTTTTTTCCCCTGCCTCCTCCCCCCTGTCCCTACGTGCTGTGGGGAGTGATAGCGATGTGTTTATGTGAGGTGTTGCCAACCTAGATAAGATGTATGTTATTGAATGAGGTGGGTCCACAACTATTAAAGACCGTGGATTGGCCCTCGCCACGCGTGGAGCATAACCCATTCGAACTAAGCGTTGACGGTCTTATGAGGACGTCCCGGCACCTTTAATACTGCCGCGAATATGGGCCTTGGTTTATTGCAGAAGCAAAGTACATCGTACACCTGATCC
This sequence comes from Meconema thalassinum, assembly GCA_946902985.2. Lineage (NCBI taxonomy): Eukaryota > Metazoa > Arthropoda > Insecta > Orthoptera > Tettigoniidae > Meconema > Meconema thalassinum. Next base: position 364,421,284 of record OX336393.1, on the reverse strand, counting down.
AGATAACATTTACCTATTAAAAAACCCCTAATTTCCCCCCTTTTTTATCTAGCTTGGCTGTGTCGCTAAATTGTGTTTTGTTTTCGACAGGGTGTGTTTTTTAGTAGCGTGAAGAGGGGTGAGCTCTCCATGAACGTGTGTTCATTTAGATTGTTGGGATTGTTTCGTTTGGCTAGGTGTATCTCGATTGCTTCCTTTATGTCAAGAGCTCTGCCTTTCGATTCGTGATGGATTAAAAAAGGAAAGGAAGCTTGTAGTTTAACGTGACCGTTAATCTTGAGATCATGAGCCACGGGACCTCCTTTTTACGTGGAATCCGAACCACAGGACATGGCATTTCACTTCGAAAATCTCACATGCATTGACCGGGAATCGAACCCGGACCGCCTTGGTGAGAGGCATACAGCTAGACCGCTGAGCCACCACGCCCCCCGTGATGGATTATTTTAAGGACCGACTCTATGTTGGTAAAGCTGTGCCCTGCGTCACACATATGTTCGCACACGGCTGAATGTGTTCCGTATCTTATCGCATTCCTATGTTCATTATAACGTGTGTCTACTCGCCTTCCACTCTGCCCGATGTAATTAGCTTGACAATCGGTGTCTTGGCACGTTATAGAATATACCCCTGACCTTGAATACGGGTCACGTTTATTTAGATTACTATTTAGGAGGTGCCTAGCGGTTGTGTTTTTCGTCGTGAAAGCTATCTTTATGCCTTGTTTTTTGAATAGGTTAGTGATTTTATATGTATTCGCATTCACATAGTTGAAACGCGCAAATTTTTTCTCATTACTGTCCGGTTTGGGAATCGTTTTATCTTTATTTTTATGTTTGGCTATAATTTGATTTATTTTGCTTGGCGAGAAGTTGTTTTCCTTTGCTATTTGCATAATAGTTCTTATTTCCTTATTATAGTTGTCTTTTGACATGCGTATGTTTAAAGCTCTGTGCACCATTGAATTGAAACCCGCTAGTTTGTGCGTACTGGGGTGATTAGACTGATTGTCGATTGCATGCGAGGTTTGTGTTGCTTTCCGGAATATGGAATATGAAAGGTCGTTGTCTTTACGTTCAATAGTTATATCGAGATAATTTATTTTCCGGTCTATTTCGGATTCCTTAGTGAATTTGATAGAGTGGTGAAGGCTATTAATGGATTGGAGAATTGTTTCTTCGCTTGTTAGTTCAGTATCGTAGATGCAAATTACATCATCTACGTATCTTTTCCATATTACTATTCCCTTTGTTGAAGTCTTTTCTAAGAACGCATTTTCTAGTGCATTGATGAAGATGTCAGCGATTAACCCACTTAGTGGCGATCCCATTGCTAGGCCTTCTCTCTGTGTGTATATTTTATTGTCGAATTGAAACACGTTTTGGGTGAGAACGACCCTCAGTAATCTCACAATCTCTTCAATTTCTTTTACCGAATTGTTGGATTTTAAGTTGTTTTCGATAGTGTTGATTGCTTCAATAATCGGAATATTGGTGTACATGTTAGTTACGTCGAAGGATACTAACCTGAAGCTAGGTTTCATTTGTAGGGTGTTCAATGCTGTTACTAGTTCCGTTGTGTTCTTTACAGAGTTGTTTTTGTCGTTGGAAAGACGGCATTTTAAGATTTTTAGTAACTCTTTGCTGATTTTGTAATTAGGGGCATTCCTACAATTGACTATTGGTCTCATTGGGCATTCCTTTTTGTGTATTTTTGGTTGTCCCCTCAATGACGGTATTTTCGGGTTCATGTTTATTAGTTTTGATTTTTCGGCTTTGGTCAGTATGTATTCTGTTTCTTTTAGCGTACTTTTTATTTGTTTTTGGAATTTGTTGGTGGGGTCTTTTGTTAATTCCTTGATTTCGTTGTTGTTTAGGAATTCGACTGTTTTTTCAATGTATTCTGTTTTGTTCAAAATTACTGTAGTGTTTCCCTTATCTGCTTTTGTGATGATTAAGTCGTGTTCTTTTATTTTTTGTTTCAACGACTTTATTTCTCTGAGCTGTTCGTTGTTTTGAATGTTATTGCTATCGCCCTCTTTTTTGAGGATTTTTTTGGCTTCGTTGGTGGCGAGATTTTTGGTTAATTCCCTGTCTTCTGCTGGGAGCTTGTGACTGGCTATCTCAATATCTGTGATTAACTGTTTTATATTGTGGTTCGTGTGTGCGTCTGTGCAGTTGTATTTCAAACCTTTGTCTAACATATTCATTTCACCTTGAGAAAAGGTTACGTTCGTTCTGTTGTTTACTCTGCTGTGGAAATTGAATTCATTGTTATTCGTGTGTTGTTCGTTAGATTGATGGTTCTGTGTTTCTCCTAGTTTTCTTAATTTATTTTCTAGCGTTTCATGCTTCCTCGTTGCTCTGATTTTGATGTTGTCATGTAGGTGCTCGGTGAAGCTGTCCCATTGGGCCGCGTGCCAGAAATTACTTAGTTGCAATTGAATGTCGTATAATTGTTGGTTAATTTTTTGCTTTCTTATGTATGCAAATCTTAATTCGTTTTTTATCCAAAGCGCTTTGGCTTGTTTGGTTGAAATGATCGTGGCTGGTGTGTTCGGTACGGTTTTAATTGGTACGTATTTAGGGGTGAGGTTTAGTTCTATACATTTTTTGTTGAACCAAATTGACTTGTCTAAATTCATGAGTTTAAGCCTGAGTGATTTGAATTTCTTGGCTTCACGATTTGCCTGACTAGCCGTGAACATTGTGGTGTTTGAAGCCATATTTTCAGTGTTGCCTTAGTAAACAAGAGTTTAGTGCTTTTCAGTCGGTCAACACGAATGTACCCAAAAGAGATGGGTTATGCCCTAATCCTGAAATAAATTACATGAGATTAATAAAACACTAGGACGACCAGTTTCGATCGTCAAGCGATCATCATCAGATCCATTACAATTATACGACATTCAATTGCAACTAAGTAATTTCTGGCACGCGGCCCAATGGGACAGCTTCACCGAGCACCTACATGACAACATCAAAATCAGAGCAACGAGGAAGCATGAAACGCTAGAAAATAAATTAAGAAAACTAGGAGAAACACAGAACCATCAATCTAACGAACAACACACGAATAACAATGAATTCAATTTCCACAGCAGAGTAAACAACAGAACGAACGTAACCTTTTCTCAAGGTGAAATGAATATGTTAGACAAAGGTTTGAAATACAACTGCACAGACGCACACACGAACCACAATATAAAACAGTTAATCACAGATATTGAGATAGCCAGTCACAAGCTCCCAGCAGAAGACAGGGAATTAACCAAAAATCTCGCCACCAACGAAGCCAAAAAAATCCTCAAAAAAGAGGGCGATAGCAATAACATTCAAAACAACAAACAGCTCAGAGAAATAAAGTCGTTGAAACAAAAAATAAAAGAACACGACTTAATCATCACAAAAGCAGATAAGGGAAACACTACAGTAATTTTGAACAAAACAGAATACATTGAAAAAACAGTCGAATTCCTAAACAACAACGAAATCAAGGAATTAACAAAAGACCCCACCAACAAATTCCAAAAACAAATAAAAAGTGCGCTAAAAGAAACAGAATACATACTGACCAAAGCCGAAAAATCAAAACTAATAAACATGAACCCGAAAATACCGTCATTGAGGGGACAACCAAAAATACACAAAAAGGAATGCCCAATGAGACCAATAGTCAATTGTAGGAATGCCCCTAATTACAAAATCAGCAAAGAGTTACTAAAAATCTTAAAATGCCGTCTTTCCAACGACAAAAACAACTCTGTAAAGAACACAACGGAACTAGTAACAGCATTGAACACCCTACAAATGAAACCTAGCTTCAGGTTAGTATCCTTCGACGTAACTAACATGTACACCAATATTCCGATTATTGAAGCAATCAACACTATCGAAAACAACTTAAAATCCAACAATTCGGTAAAAGAAATTGAAGAGATTGTGAGATTACTGAGGGTCGTTCTCACCCAAAACGTGTTTCAATTCGACAATAAAATATACACACAGAGAGAAGGCCTAGCAATGGGATCGCCACTAAGTGGGTTAATCGCTGACATCTTCATCAATGCACTAAAAAATGCGTTCTTAGAAAAGACTTCAACAAAGGGAATAGTAATATGGAAAAGATACGTAGATGATGTAATTTGCATCTACGATACTGAACTAACAAGCGAAGAAACAATTCTCCAATCCATTAATAGCCTTCACCACTCTATCAAATTCACTAAGGAATCCGAAATAGACCGGAAAATAAATTATCTCGATATAACTATTGAACGTAAAGACAACGACCTTTCATATTCCATATTCCGGAAAGCAACACAAACCTCGCATGCAATCGACAATCAGTCTAATCACCCCAGTACGCACAAACTAGCGGGTTTCAATTCAATGGTGCACAGAGCTTTAAACATACCCATGTCAAAAGACAACTATAATAAGGAAATAAGAACTATTATGCAAATAGCAAAGGAAAACAACTTCTCGCCAAGCAAAATAAATCAAATTATAGCCAAACATAAAAATAAAGATAAAACGATTCCCAAACCGGACAGTAATGAGAAAAAATTTGCGCGTTTCAACTATGTGAATGCGAATACATATAAAATCACTAACCTATTCAAAAAACAAGGCATAAAGATAGCTTTCACGACGAAAAACACAACCGCTAGGCACCTCCTAAATAGTAATCTAAATAAACGTGACCCGTATTCAAGGTCAGGGGTATATTCTATAACGTGCCAAGACACCGATTGTCAAGCTAATTACATCGGGCAGAGTGGAAGGCGAGTAGACACACGTTATAATGAACATAGGAATGCGATAAGATACGGAACACATTCAGCCGTGTGCGAACATATGTGTGACGCAGGGCACAGCTTTACCAACATAGAGTCGGACCTTAAAATAATCCATCACGAATCGAAAGGCAGAGCTCTTGACATAAAGGAAGCAATCGAGATACACCTAGCCAAACGAAACAATCCCAACAATCTAAATGAACACACGTTCATGGAGAGCTCACCCCTCTTCACGCTACTAAAAAACACACCCTGTCGAAAACAAAACACAATTTAGCGACACAGCCAAGCTAGATAAAAAAGGGGGGAATTTAGGGTTTTTTTAATAGGTAAATGTTATCTGGATCAGGTGTACGATGTACTTTGCTTCTGCAATAAACCAAGGCCCATATTCGCGGCAGTATTAAAGGTGCCGGGACGTCCTCATAAGACCGTCAACGCTTAGTTCGAATGGGTTATGCTCCACGCGTGGCGAGGGCCAATCCACGGTCTTTAACAGTTGTGGACCCACCTCATTCAATAACATACATCTTATCTAGGTTGGCAACACCTCACATAAACACATCGCTATCACTCCCCACAGCACGTAGGGACAGGGGGGAGGAGGCAGGGGAAAAACCAGTCGTTAAGATAACCACCGCAGTCAACCGCACAGCGAGTTCCAGTAAGCACGAAAACTGTGAGTAGCTGTAATACGGAAGACAATCAGATAAGTAGTTAGCCAAAAATTTTATAGTTTAACCATAGTTTACAACCATATAATCTCTCTAAAGTACAATCTCCGGATAGCTATCACCATTTAGCATTTCACCTAACATATATACTGCATTTAGCATACACTGACAGTTGCAGTACCAATACTGCAACTAAATAATTGTATATATTGTAAATATTTTCACCTGTATTTCAAACATAGATTTTGTAGCCTAAGTGTAATGGATCTGATGATGATCGCTTGACGATCGAAACTGGTCATCCTAGTGTTTTATTAATCTCATGTAATTTATTTCAGGATTAGGGCATAACCCATCTCTTTTGGGTACATTCGTGTTGACCGACTGAAAAGCACTAAACTCTTGTAGGCTATACAGACAAAGAAAATTGTCCATAATATTGCTGTGACCTTATTATGTCGAGATGGTCTACGATAAATGGAAAAGGCACTTATCAGAGCCAAGACTACAATTTCTTCCTACAAATTAGGAAGTTCTCCAACTCGACATATGTCAGAAACACAATTGTGATGAACTGAGCACACAGGAAACGCACAGAGACCTCAATCAAAGACGTCCTAGAATCCAAGGTATGAGGTTGGCAGCCGAACGTCCACAGAGTCACTATGGTAGTGATGTTTTCACCAAGTCAGACATTGAGACGGAAGTAAAAATCTGGGTTCTGTAATATGCAGGGTGGGCAAGACAAACAACTACAAGTGCACGATCACCACCACGCCAAGCCATAGAGTCTTTAGCCCCCATGATCTACAATGACATCAAGAATTGGCAAATGCACTAACTGGTAATTTACAAATTAATGTTATTTACAATCGCCTTTTTCTTATGAGGTTGAAAAAATGCCCTCGTATATGGGCTGTAAAGCCTTACCCACCAGCATCTGCAGAGATTGAGAACTGCTGTACTACGTCATGCATAGATATACGTATGAATAGCATTAGAGGAAGCGACCTAAGACTATACATACATCGCAGAAGACAGTAAAATATGGGTTCAGGGTTTATCATCATAAATTCTGTTTTAAGGAAGATATAATGTGAGCTATTCTTTAAGTATCCTACTTAGTGCCAGATGAAGAAGTGGCGAGGATATTTTAAAGGAGCAGAGTTGGTGCAAATTCCTCCTAAATCTCTCCGCTCAGCGATACGCTACAGTTGAGGCAGAGAGCATTAGCACATGGCTCAGTAGACACAACTGTAATCAAGTAAGTTAAATGAAATACACGTAGGTTACAGTTCAGTCATTTGAACAAAATAATATGATGATGATAATTGTTATTTTAATGGGCCTAACATCCAGGTTATCAGCCTCCAGTGATATGAGTGCGAGTGGAAATGATGATGGTATGATTTTTGTTGTTGTTGTATTTGTTGTTGTTAATTCATTCAATATGGGGGCTTGGGACATGTTGGTAATCAGCCCAGTGCAATTGGGTCTGTGTTGAATGTGTCCGATAAGCTGTAGCTATGCGGTAACTGTTGTAGTGTGTGTAGCTGTATTGGGGACAGGGATGGGGTGGGTTACTCGGGTATTGAAGTAAGGCACTATCTCGGCATTTGTCTGGAGGGAGTGCGGAAAACCCGGGGAAAAACCACACTCAGGATAGCCGCTATCAGCGCCGGGATTCGAAGCTATGTTCTCCGGACTCGCTGCAGGTGCCCAAGCGGTCGTGGTGCACGATTTAATGAGCATACGACATATGACATGAAACTACAACCAGGGCTAAAACTAACTAATGCCTTACAGCTAAATTACAAACATTACAGTAGAAGAAGCAGAAGAAGAAAAGAATACTAAGGATTGGAAAGGAGGCGGCCGTGGCCTTAATTTCGGAACTATCCCCGGCATTCGCCTGGAGTAGAAGTGGAAAACCACTTCCAGGATGCCTGAGATGGGAATCGAACCCACCACTTCTCAGGTTAGTCTCACGAGGCTTAGAGCCCCCCCCCCCCCGTTCCATCCTTCAGACTAGAATTAATTTTCTTGGCAGAGTTGGGAATCGAACCCGGACCTCCGGCGTGACAGCCAAGAATGATAAGCAAATTAAAGACTGATTAAAAGAAATATCTCATACATTTTCCAGATAAGACTATAGGCTACTGTATAATTCGTAGAAAATGGAGTACACTATCATGCAAGTAGGGGAAACATGACAGAAGAAAAGGGAATATTCTTTACAAGAAGCAGTGCAACTAATACGGTAAAAGAAGTCAACTTAGAGAAGTCAAGAAGCATGGCTAATGAGATGCGCGTCCGATATGAAGGAAGGCCTCTATTTTCTCTTCTTCAAACACAGACCATTAACTATATCTTATGCTGAAGGAGGGTAATAGCTGTGAATAACACAAGGAAAAGAGGTTTAATGACACAAGCAAAACGGTCTCGATAACTACAACCCCGACCAAGTCTAGATTCATCTACATTTTGCTTGTCCTTGCTCATTGTCTCTGGTTTCTTTCATCTTGGGGATTAAAACCCCGACTTGGCCACACAAAGACTGCTTCAGGCTGTGCTGTGTCTTCATCATCAGAGCTGAACTACTCGCCTGGAAATATCGTCCCATTTGTCGACTTGCCATGTCCTCCAATCGGTTAACTTGCTTTATGGCATGAGGATGAAAAATAGATCAGCCCTCAATCAAGATGTAGGTGTAATAGTCACGAAACGACAAAAACGACAAAGTGGATTGTTTATAAGAATTACGTACCTAACCCACAAGAGAACAGCAGCGTGCAGATAATATTCAATGCTGTGGCTGTGATTATTAATAAACGAGTGTATACATTAGCCTCTCCTTTGAGCTAAATAGCATTTTATTTAGTATCTGTGGGGAGAGATCGTCCACATCATTTGTAAAAGAATTCAAGTAAAAAAAAGCTAACTCTAGTGGATTTCGAAGCCCATCTGACCTCGTGAGATACTAACGCTTCAGCACAGAGCCAGACATGTCCATAACATCTCAGTGTTATTAACCGACTTAGATACAACGTGTTAGCAAATAATGTCTTGAAATAAATGATTTCTTCACTGCAGTACATCTTTATTATAAATAATTTCATACAATGTTTATATTATATCGATCAGTAGAATATATCGCATGCAACATACTCAAACTACTGAAATATAGGACAGGCACGAGAGGTCAGCTGCCATCTTGTCATGTGACAGATGGATCAGCTCTTTTTAGTCACTTATAAAGTGTAATATTAGAATATATCATTATAATAAACAACGGGCCACGTCCTTTAGGATAGCTGAAACCACCCTCGGCTCGATAATCGGAATTGGTGGGTCCTAAGTTATAAATTATAATGCTTGCTTAATTCATACGGACGCCATCTTTGAACGGTACGACTGATGACCTTGTAGTTTGGGCAAAGGACGCGTCTCATATTAAGGTATGTTTTTACCAAATTTGGAAAATATCCGATGATTAGTTTGGACGTAATTTAATGTTACGTTTTGACCATTTGAGTGGCCGCCAATAAGTTTTGGTTGTTAGCATAATTCGTACGGATGCCATTAAGTTTTGGTAAAGATGGTGGCAATATAAAACATGACACTGAGGGGCCCTTAGCTAGTGCTACCTCTGTACCAAATGTCGTTCATTTCGGTTTCGTCTCAAGGACAGTGTCTGGTAGCTGAACACACTTTGTCAGCAGATATAACTGTCTGAGGAAGATGACAGGTCGATTGCCCAGGTAACTGCTAACTTGGGTATAATTAAGGAAAGGTCAGGAAAGACAGTCGTGGACCTGTTGAAAGGAACCGTCCCGTCATTAGCTTGGTGGTGAAAATGGGAAATTACGAAATCCATTTTCAGGACGGTGGAATTCGAACTCACGCTCTCCCGATGCCAGTGTGGCATGAGTTTGCGCGTTAGTGCTCTCTGCCACAGTGGCTGGTCTGAATGTTCAGTTTCTAGTTTAAAAACACTTCCTGAATTACGCTTTAACAATACTATTGATCTACGTTAAGATCGAAAATGGTAACTCGAAGTTACAATATAATGCATCAGACGTGCATTTGTCGACTAAAGATAGGAAATGAAAAAAAGCGAATGAATTATACTTCGTCGTCAACTTTCTTACGAAAATCCTCTGAACTTGACTTCATTATGCGGATTTGAAGCTATTTATGGTCAAGAAGTTGCGTTTCTGGAACACGTCAGTTTGCATCAGACCTTGTAACAGTAAATTCCGAATGAACATTTATTGTTAAAAAAATTTAATTTACACGTAGATGGATTTTGTGGTCAGATATACTTATCTAAATCAAACTTATGCAGGCTGTAAAAATCTTATCACCAATCCTGCAGCGCAAAGTAGAAGTCACGCTATGCTGCAGCGAGTTAGAGGGACACCGGTTCTAATTCATAACAGTGGCAAGGCAAATTCGTAAGATTAAACACGAAAGAAATATTAGGTCTATTATGAAGATACGTCACCATTCCGTAATAGTCTTCTTCTCTAGTGGTCAATCCAAGGATTGGTTTGGAGCAAATCTCCACTCTTCACGCCTTTCCACTTTGCTCTTCATTTCTCTGTAGGTCTTGTATCCCACATCTTCCTTAATTTGATCCATACACCTCAGGTGTGGTCTTCCTCTAGGGCTTTTTTCATCAACATTCGCCTCTGATTGTGTTCAGGATTCCTGCACGTCTCAATAGAAGGCCTGTAAGTTGTATTCTTCTTTTAAAAATTGATTTCCACAACCTCTCTTCTCACCCACACCGTAATAGTATAAGGTGCGTTCAAAACGTAATGAGCCGGAGGCTGGAATGCGCAAACCGGTGACGACATCGGCTAATCGTGGCGTGTGTAACAAGATGTGGTTCCGACCAGAGCGTGGAAGGTCACAGCCCGCCGCTAGAGGGTACGCGTGCACGTCACGTGACGATACAAAGCAAGCTGCAGCATGCATCAATCGTCCAACGCTGCCAGTCGCATTGCAAACAGTGACATGGAGGCGTCAAACGAAGAGCAAAGAGGTGTTGATCGGTTTATGACAGCAGAAGGAGTAGGAGGAACGGACATTCATCGCAAGGGTCAAGGCGTGGTATAAACGCTTCAGGGAAGGACGGGTGTCATTAGCCGATGATGCCCAGTCTGGAGCACCCCGCCCCCCCCCCCCCCCTGCATTACCGATGACAACGTCCAGCTGGTTGATGCACTCATTACTCAGGACCGACGAGTGACAGTGAACGCCATAGCCACCGTGGTCGGATTGAGCGTCGGAAGTGTGCACACCATCATGAAGGAACGACTGCACTTGCAGAAAGTGTGTGCCCAATGGGTGCCCCACAGTCTTCAACCACACCAGGAAGCATGTCGAATGGCCTACTGGCTTTGTCTTAGTTGGACGATTGATGCATGCTGCTGCTCGCTTTGTATCGTCACGTGACGTGTACGCGTGCCCTCGAGCGACGGGCTGTGACCTTCCATGCTCTGGTCGGAACCACACCTCGTTACACACGCCACGATTAGCCGATGTCATCACCGGTTTGCGCATTCCAGCCAACGGCTCATTACTTTTTGAACGCACCTTATAGTATAATACTACTACTACTAATAATAATAATAATAATGTGAATGGTTTAGTTACAAAGGACTGTGAAAATGCAAAGGGGAACGTTGGCTTGAAGAGAAACCACATGCAATTAATGCAAAAGGCATTGCAAGTATAGTACGTAAGGTTCTCTCTCTTCAGCGACTTGCTCTGAACATCTTGAGATACAGTGCTCTCATTAGTGTCTTTGGCTCGCATGAAGTCCGACGGTGATGCGTTTGTGTTTTTCTGTAAAATTTCATATTAATATTATTATTATTATTAATAATAATAATAATAATAATACTTGCATGGTATTCAATGAAAGCACGCAACGATACATACGCTCTGTATATAACATTGGTCAGCCTCACAAGGCTTCCCGCTACCCACGTCTACTTTACCTACCTTCACAACCAAGCTAATGCTCGGCAAGTTTAAGTGAGGGCGCTGCCGGCCTGAGCGAGCGAGGGAGCGAGGGAAGGGAAAGCACGTGGTGGGTGGGGGGATAGAGTGACACCATTGGTAAATCATCCTCACGTGCGCGCTTCTCAGCGACATTTGGTTTCTGTGCATGTCCCGCCTTTCGCGTGCAGCAAAAAGCAGTAGATCCAGCAACATCATGACAGGAGGGGTAAGGGGAAGTCTAGTAGTTCGAATATTTTCCGGGGCCTCAGATTAACTCGTCGCGCTGTATAGGTTACTTCTCCGGGAGAGATCAGGTGTTTGTCATTGCCCTAGGAGATTCTTTCAACATGCCAGTGAATCAGTCGATTCGATGCTATTATGTTTAAAGACTCTTAAATTATCGGACTGATCCTGAATCGAACCTTCTAATTTGGGTTCGTACCCATCGAGTGAGAGCACGCTCTGATGGTTCAGGTCTCAGTTCCTGCCCAGTCTCGCTCAGTTGGTTGGCTTGCATTGATTGGTGACCGCTTGGAAAGCCCGACATGTCTACCTCAGTCAAACTGGGCTCCAAGTTCCCTCACTCACTGCTGAACAGCCCTGAACCGGCCAGTGGGCGGTTGAACCGGAAAACCTTGACTTAAACAATTGTGTCACTGAGTCCCACAGGTAGGGATAGAGAAGTAGTAGGTGTCTCCGCCGTTAGTTGTTCTCTTGTAACAATGACAGTTCGTTAACTGGTGTCTTCCTGATTGCGACCATTCCGGATTGCGTTCACCTCATTAGTAGTCCAGATTGCGGTCACTTTCATTTTAGGGAAGAGCTATAAACATTCCAGCGTCCAGAATGCGGTCACTTTTCTTGGGAGACCGGTCCGGTTGTAACTCCCCTGGGAATTTCCTCACCTTTCATTTCCACCCCTCTTGCCAATGTTGAGGTACATGCCATATGTCAGTTCTCCTTGGAATGTTAATAAACCTAAAACTTCAAATGTTTGATTTTGTGTGTAGGAGGGGGCGGGGACAAACATTGATTACAAAGGGAATTTACAATCAAACGCAGAACAAATTACTTTAACGAGACAAAATTTTCGAGGTACTAAAAATAAATTTTTCACTATATATAGTAGGCTACCTATTATAAAAATAGATATCTCGCGTCTCAAATGAGAGGGGAGGGGCAGAAATTAAAAATTGTACCCTGTAAGTATAACATTTCCCGTTAAAACTATTTTGTTTAAAGTAAAGGTCGTTGATTCCGATCCTGAAACATTTCTATTCTTAAGACTTGAAATGTTATAATCATTGCTTTACGAGGTGCTGTCAGATTGGGAGGGGACTTGATTTTTTTAAGCGAAGTTTTATAGAGTGTGCTCAGCTGAACACTGAACTGTATTCTTTGGTTAGGTAGTGAAATATCAGTTTCCCCTTGTTATCCACAAAACTTACGGAAGGTATGAGTCAGTCGGGAAGAACCAAGAACCAAGGACCGGTCTCACAAGAAAAGTGACCGCAATCTGGACGCCGGAATGTTTATAGCTCTTCCCTAAAATGAAAGTGACCGCAATCTGGACTACTAATGCGATGAACGCAATCAGGACACAACCCGTTAACTACACGGTTCCGAAACACTGACTACTCCTACAGGAACCGCTTCAAGTCGAATTATTAAAATTACTGGCAAGCACTACCAGCGTCTAGTAGACTAGCGGGCAGCCTATGCGATATGCAAGATAATTCCTTGCTATCTATATAAGCCTAATCACGGTCATTCTTACAAAGAAACATCGCACGTGTTAACCTCTCGATCTCATTGCAACTTAGCATATTGTTTGCGCGCCAGGAGCAGTCAGCTGGCTTTGAACTGAATATGTCTTCTCATGTACTGTGCATTCAAAAAACATCAAGTCGTCCACCACCTGCTGCACTCGCATTCTTTCTGTCACTCTTTCGTTCTTTCTTTGCTTCCTTATTGGTACTCAGTGCTTTAACCACAAAGCCTTCTGAGAATGTCGACAGTAGAAAGTAAACAATACATACATAAAGCCGGATAAAGCACCATGCTGGAGGTAGCAGCAGCTGAAATATTTAGGTCTGGAATAGCCAGACTGCACATGCGTACAGCCGAATCACCCTCCTCTCCGTCACAGAGCGTGTCGAACTGGCTTCTCCTGGCGCGCCGACTATATTCAGTAAAACATGCCTTCAACGTAATCGAACGGGACTTGGAATATTTTCCGTTAAAGATATGTTTCCGGTAGTTTTAGTATTATTTTATGGAGCGTTCAGAACTATCTGTCCTTAAATCTTCTGGAATTATTTTACCTTGAAAAGTTCACCTTTGTTGCCATTTACTTTGGATGACCCTGCGTATTGAAGATGTTGGGAATGCTTCGCTCGGTGGAGTACACTGCTACTGTAATGACTTCTAGGTCCCCTTGGCTGAATTGTACTGAAACTCGGAGACCAGGAAATACGCATGGGAGTCGCGATAACCCAGGGAGGGAGGGTGGGAGGCTATTGAGAGAGGAGATTACCTCATCGCCTGGCTGGGTCCGAAGAAAAGTCAGGTGAGAGAGTTCTAACAACAGTGAATACTGGCCAGTCGTGTCATGCATACTAACAGCTCAGATCAGGGGTAAACATGTCTTCGTCAAACATCAGGCATCGCTAACTTCCCAGTGGACGAGGTCGTGGTGAATCAGCTCTGTCGAGAAATTTAATTCCGGTCTGAGGGCTGGAACGGGATGGACTCAGCCTCGTGGGGCAAAACTGAGAAGAGGCGGGTTTGATTCCTACCTCAGCCATCTTGGAAGTCGTTTTCCGTGGGTTTCCTCTTTTACTACAAGCACATTTCGGGACAGTACCTAACTTTAGGCCACCGCCGTTTCTTAACCAAATCCTACCTGAATTACAAATACACACACTAGTACAGACATTACAGTGACACAGGTCATCAGAAAAATTCTACACACACCCACGTACACGGGGTTACAATATGTCCACGATGTCGCAAAGCCCCATAAAAAATCAACAACAACAAAATTAAGTTTAAAGTTTTGCATTATGATTATGGTTTTCTGAAAAAAAAACATACAGGGTCATTATCTATGTGCGCCCCGATAAACATGGCAAACAAAGCCGCCTGTGACTGGCGCAGATCGCGGGCACGCGTACTTGGTTCAGCCGGTGGTGGCACGCACTTTCACACTTTTACCAAACATGTTCAATAATGTGTACTTACAGTGCTCATAGGCGATGCTGAAAATGTCCTCCCTCGCTTCTAACACACACCTGACATCTTCTGATGAAAGAATGTCTGTCAACTTTTTTTTTATTATTTACGGAGCCTGTTTCCTTGAATCTTTTAGCGAGCCTCCGAATTGTCCCTGCATTAGGCCTGGAAACTTGATTCGAAATTTTCGTCTCGTTTCAGAACAAGATTTTCTGCTTTTAATATACGAATTATGGATATACACACCTTCGCGCAATGTGAATTGGTGTCCAGGCATGTCCAACAATCACAATACTCACTAAACGTGCAACACAATCGTCTAGGCATTACAGATACACACCATAAGAATGACAAAACACGTGTGAACTAACGATATGAGTCAGCGGAGCGCTCCAACCACTGGCTGAACCGGTTACGCGCCCCCGCGGTCTGCGCCAGTCACAGCCGGCTTAGCTTGCCGTGTTTATCGGAGGCGCACATAGATAACGACCCTGTACTGTGCCCGTATGTAACTCCGATTGGGCACAGTACATATTCTTACTGTAAAGTTGAAAAATTAAACGTTTGTCTGCAAACAGAAAAGTGAAAATGCTACCCAAATACGCCATTTTAAAAGTCTATGAATACCTTAAAATATTATAAATCATCAAATGGTCCAGAAAATCTTTAACTATCGCTATTAGCAGGAGACAGATAAGCCTATGCAGAAGGGCGTCCCTTCTCCCTATCGAGGCGTGAGTCTTGAGCTTTCTGCAGACGCTGAGGGCAATCACGGTGCGTCCCGACGCCGCGCGCCGCGCCGTCCAAGTCCCAGGAGACGTGCTGAGATGCTGGAGGGCGGCAAGGACTACGCAGCCAATCGGTTTATAGCTCATAAACGAGGCTACCGCTTGCGTAATTCCCAACTGTATCTCGCAAAGTTTGTTCTTTCTACTGGTTAGCTCGTTCAACAAAAAATATTTCAAGGAAGCTATAAACTTCTCCAGCACGTCATTCTTTCTTATTCCCCCATCTCTGATGAATTAAAGAGCGGAAAACTGTTTGGTGTTTTCAATCTAAGCTATGCAAATCTTTTTTGCATCAAACATTCTTCCAAACCAGTTCAAAACGGTAGATGACCTCAATGTTCCACCCCTTAAAACAGCGTCACTATAATCGAAATAATAATATCGTATGGCCTCAGGTGCAGGGAGCAAACTTTGTTAATTGACGCCCAGAGGTCAGCTTGCATGTCGAACTTTATCGCTCCTTGGAGCGCTATGAAAGTCAAGGAGGTTAGATATCTAAGCTCCTTGCCACTATAGCGCTTTCTAGTAGAGAGAGGAGGAACTTTTTGTGTTGGCGGAAAATCCCGAGATTAATTTTTCCATTATAAACACGGCATACAGTACTGAAATCAAATGGGTTCTTTAACAATCCAACAACGTATGACATGCGTATCGTGATTTTTTTACGCCTTTCAAAAATCACTCACCACGGCCAGGAGCGAACCTGAAAGCTTTTAGTTAGCAGTCCGATACGATAACCACTCGCCCACTGTGGCAAGCTATCGAAAAAAGATAATCTGAAAATACTAAATCCCTGTAATATCCTTCGTTGTTATACTACAGTGAGTCCGGTAATGTTCTCCGCAGCGCCTACATGCGTCTGCGAGAGCTAGCTACAGCAGTTACGTTGGTAGCACGGCTGCCGCTTGCATCATCTCTATATATATAAAGCACAAAGTTTGTCTGTCTGTCTGTCTGTCTGTCTGTTATGTATACAAATCTACACCGTTTCACCGATCTGAACCAAAATTTGTATACTTACCCTTTGAAACCCTGCGGGTAACCCTGTCAACATTAAATTTCGGACAGACCACCCCATGCCCTGCATTTAGGCCCTTTTGCACAAATCTACACCGTTTCACCGATCTGAACCAAAAGTTGTATATTTAACCTTTGGAACCCTGCGAGTAACACTGTCCACTTGAAATTTCGGACAGACCATCCCATTCCCTGCATTTAGGCCCTTTGGTCCAAATCCACACCGTTTCACCGATCTCAACCAAAATTTGTATATTTACCCTTTGGAACCCTGCGAGTAACACTGACCACTTAAAATTTCGGACAGACCACCCCATTCCCTGCATTTAGGCCCTTTGGTCCAAATCTACACCGTTTCACCGATCAGAACCAAAATTCGTATTCTTACCCTTTGGTGCCCTGCGAGTAACACTGTCTGCTTGAAATTTCGGACAGACCACGCCATTCCCTGCATTTAGGCCCTTTGGCCCAAATCTACACCGTTCCACCGATCTCAACCAAAATTTGTATATTTACCCTTTGGAACACTGCGACTAACACTGTCTGCTTGAAATTGCGGAGAGGCTACTCCATCCCCTGCCTTTAGGCCCTTTGGCACAAATCTACACCGTTTCACCGATCTGAACCAAACTTTGTATACTTACCCTTTGGAACCCTGCGAGTAACACTGTCCACTTAAAATTTCGGACAGACCACCCCATTCCCTGCATTTAGGCACTTTGGCACAAATCTACACCGTTTCACCGATAAGAACCAATATTCGGAAACTTACCCTTTGGTACCCAGCGAGTAACACTGTCTGCTTGAAATTGCGGACAGACCACTCCATTCCCTGCATTTAGTCCCTTTGTCCCAAATCTACACCGTTTCACCGATCTCAACCAAAATTTGTATATTTACCCTTTGGAACACTGCGACTAACACTGTCTGCTTGAAATTGCGGCGAGGCCACTCCATCCCTCGCATTTAGGCTGTTTGGCACAAATCTACACCGTTTCACCGATATGACCCCAATTTTATATGCTTACCCGTAGAACCCGACAAGTAACACTGTTCACTTTAAATTTCGGACAGACCACACTATTCCCTGCTTTTTGGCCCTTTGGCAGAAAACTACACCGTTTCACCGATCTCAACCAGATTTTACATAATTACGCTTTGGAACTCGACGAGTAACACTGTCCACTCGAAATTTCGGACAGACCACTCCATTTCACGCATTTAGGCCCTTTGGCACAAATCTACATCGTTCACCGATCGAAAACAAAGTGTGTATACTTACTTACCCTTTGGAACCCGATGCGTAACACTGTCCACTTGAAATTTCTGACATAGGCCTACCACTCCATTCCCTGCATGTAGCTCAGGAATTCCTCGGGGTTGCCAGCTTCCTAACTCACCAGTCATGAGCCCTTGAGGGTGTACCAGAAGTGGTGGGTCTACACACACCCTGCCTCTTTGAGGGCCTTGAGCAGAAGACAGGAGATATTATGAAAAGGAAAAGAAGGCAGACCCCTCGAAGAATGAGGGTATCAGGAAAGATGAGACAAAGCCAATTAAGGCGGGAAATTGAAAGACTCCCTAGCCCTCGGATACCCTAATACAGTCTGGGTCGGAAGACAACAAGAGTTGACCAAGGGAGGCCGACAGGAAATAGAACTGAAATGAGCCCGGCACCAGGAAGTAGAAGCTATGCCAGACTCAGCTGGGGTTCCGTGGTCGCCAACCCACGTCCCACAAGTTGTGAGACCCTGAGGGGGGGGGTCAGTTGTGAGAATAGCTTGCTGATTCATCGCGAGGTGACTTGAGTGTACTTTCCGGAGCCCGCCGTGTTATCTCCTGCTGTCTATGCTGATGCCAGCACAGGGCCGTTGCGAAACAGTGAGTGATTCCCGGTCAATCTGTATAGGACGGGGAACCCCGAACGTGTGTCATCATATTTCGTCATCATTTGCGATCATCTCAGGTTCGTGCAACTTGGACCTATATTCTTTGTCTTTGCCGAGCAGTACGCTCTTTCACTAGACGCATCCAGTACAGGCCTAAGCCAGAAAATAAGGTTGAGACTTTGGAAGACATCGAAGCTAGACACCTGAATTACCTATATCAGTTTTAAAATAGCACCATGTTCGTTTAGTAGTCATTTTTTCATTACCTTATTATTATCATCATAAGTGCAAATGACCTAGATGTTACGCGCATCATACCAATAATCACCGCCGCATAAAGTCTTTCTCGACTGTGATTTTTAAAATATTTATTTTTGGTTGGTTGGTTCTTAAGTTTAGGGGCTGCGACAACCCGGTCATGTAGCCCCGTGTACTTTGGGTGTGTGTAGAATCTGTCTGATAACCGGTGTTAATTGTGATGACTGTATTAGTGTGTGTTATCTGTTTTTTTAATTTAAGTACAAACTGCAACTTAGAATTCTTCAAATAGTTCGTACTTTTGCCGCCAAGCGCCACCGTCAACGACTACTAGGCCAAGTTCGGAACTTAGCTACTAGACGCCACTGCAGTCGGCTCTTGGCAACGGACGTAGACATCTATGCGCGTTGTTTACCTATCCAATTTAGCTTCACACAGGTGTAATTAGTGGAAGGTTCTTTAACATGCCATAAATCTGACATGGGACCGCCGGCTTTACTTCCCCTCCGAAGAAAGGCATACTGACGGATTTTAACGCTCTTAAAATATCCGACGGCTTCGGCCGGGTTTGAACCCGCTATCTTGGGCATAGAAGCTCAGCATGCTACCAAATACGCCACCGAAGCCGCCATATAGTTATTTTTATTACAGTACATTGTGTACATTATACGTTGAAGTGTCAATTCAATACCGGTAGTAGTTTCCCTTATCATCCTCATCATAAGAGCAAATGACCTACAGTAGATGTTACGCCCATTACACCATTAATCACCACACACAATAAGTCTTCCTCGCCTGTGAATTTTGAAATATGTATTTCTATTACGGTAGTTTGTAAGTTTGACGTGTCAATTCAACAGTAGTTTTTATTATCATCCTTATCAAAAGGGCAAATGACCTAGATATTACTCCCTCATTGTCTTTGGGGGCAAATGACTTAGATTTTAAGTCCATTATATTTCTAACGAGACCTTAAAACATTATCATCATTCCACCGGGCGAAGCCGGGTACTACTGCTAGTAAAATATAAACAGTGAACTTTGTACTCACCACAGCCATTCATAACAGATGCTGGAACCATTCACAGTACATCACTCTTTTTCCGTAATCAGTTTGTTTTAATTCATGAACCACGGTAACTTTATAAGGGAACAACTGAAGCTCGTCTCTTTCAGCTTTATGTGCTGTCGACTTAGAGATTCCTGTTTGTTGAGCTAATTTTCGTGTGGATTTACTTGGACTACGCAGCATTATATTGTAGATTTCAACAAGTTTTTCGTCTGTTAAAAGCGTAGGCCTGCCTGTTCCCGGTACATCGTGCACTGAGCCAGTCACACGAAATTTACTTACCAAATCCCGAACGGAATCACGGTTTGGACACTTTGAATTAGAAAATCGCGCCTGAAATCTTAATTTTACATTTTCTGTAAACCGATCGCCTTCGCGAAAAACGTATTCCACCAAAAAAAAACTCTCTTCAGTAGTAAATATTACCGCCTGTATACTGTTGCACTCTTCCAATAATCTATCTGAACGCTCGCTTACTGTAATACACACTGAAGACATGCAGGCTCGCTCGCTCGCTCGCTCGCTTATCGCAATACACACTGACAGCCCACACGGGAGAGTCCGCTTTGAAGGACACAGTGCAGTGCAGCCAACTAAACTCATGACTCAACCACTCACAGCTGCACGTACCCACTGCGGAGAACATTATCGTCGTGTACCGGCTAACATTCTCGGCTGTAACCCCGGATGTAAGAGTTCAATTCCTGGATCAACCAAGAAATGCATTTCTAGTCTGAGGGCTGGAATGGGGTACACTCTACTTCATGAGGCAAAACTGGAAAGAGGCGATCCTGGAAGTGGTTTTCTGTGGGCTCCCACTTCTACTCCAGGCAAATGCTGGGATGGATCCTAACTTAAGGTCACGGCTACCTCTTTGCCAATCGAAACATGGATTACAAATACATGACGACAGATTCCACAATAACACTGGATAAATACAAATTTACACACGCACAACTACCCAAGTACATGGGTAAATGACCACGATGTCCAAAACTATCAAATGAAAACAACAACAACAACAACAACAACAACAGTTGTACTACTTGTTTAGTTTATTTTACTTTTTGTCGTGTGGCCTCCTGAGAGGCCGAGTGCAGGTCTTTCTGGTTTTTCTAGCCGCGCCGGGATGAGAGATGGAATTGACGAAGAAGAATGAAACTGGACAAGGATGTGGAAGGAAGCGGCCGTGGCCTGTCAGTAGGTACTCATTCTATGCCACTGGTAGTCTGATTGGTTGGTTGGCTCCTCAGTTTAGGGCCTGCGACAACGCAGACAAGTAGCCCCGTGTACTTTGGGTGTGTGTAGAATCTGTCTGATAACCAGTGAAAATTATGATGGTTGTATTAGTGTGTGTTATCTATAATACAGGTAAGGACTGCAGACGATCAATTTCAATTAGTTCCTACTTTTGCTACTAAATGCTACCGTCAACGACACCTAGCTGTGAACTTGGCTACTAGACGTTACCGCAGCGGCACCTGGCGGCGAACGTTGGAACTTAATAGAGCATTAATCAAATATAACCTTCACATTTTGCTCCACACAATTGTATTTATTGGAAGGTTCTTTTACATGCAATAAATAAATAAATAAATAAATAAATAAATAAATAAATAAATAAATAAATAAATAAATAAATATATATATATTACATGGGCCCGCCGGCTTTACTTCCCCTTCGAAGGAACGCATCCTGAGGGATTTTTAACGCTCTTAAAATATCCAACGACTTCAGCTGGGTTTGAAACCGCGATTTTGGGCATAGAAGCTCAGCATGCTACCAACTACTTCACCGAAGCCGCCGAAGTTTTGAACTGTGGCAAATTATTATTGATATTGGTTTCAAGTCCCTTTTAACCACTGCTACTTCTAGAGACGCCAAGCTGCCGGAATTTTGCCCCGAAGGGGATCATTAACGTGCCAGTAAACCTAGAGACATGGCTCCCTTGCTTTAGCGAACCCTCAACTGCCAGCTGACTGTACCAAGATACTGTACAATACCCAAGGGGTATGCACCCCTTAGAGATCATCCCCCCCATCATCTGTCTAAATCTCATAAAAGGCAACCCTTTAAAAGCCTACCCAATATCCATCAATACTATAAGGGCAGCTGGCTACTCCATAAAGCAGCTCAACCCTTGCGTAATTATGACACACAGCGACATACTACAAACTGGTTCAACTATGCCACAACGCGCTGACAGAACAGAGGCTAAAGGTATAAAAGGTGCCTTAAGTGGGTCACGAGAATCTCTCCATCATCAGTGCTTCGACGAGACAGCCGGAGGCTAACGACAGTGTCAACCGAGGTGAGTCAGTCAGTCAGTGTTCAGAATCCTATTTTTGTAACCTAACACCCACAGTTTGTACTCACATTATAATATCACAAGATCCCTTAAAAGGGACTAACAGTTACTCATTGCTGACCAATAAACACTTGGTCAGTCTCTTACACTTGCATTACTGATCTACACTCTTCTTCACGTCCCCACGTCCTTCCTTACTCCCGTCACGGTCAGACGTGACACACCGTAGTAATAACGCCAACTCAGACGTCCTTGTATTCCTCACAGCGGCTCGCGTGCTCAAAGGAAGCGCGTGCCGAACCGCTGACACTAGCAAGGTGATTATATAATAAGTAGCCGGCTGGGCGACTAGTACACCGACCCGCGTGCTAAGGCTACATCCCTTAAACCACATTTACAGTCTTTATAGGAGCGCCCCCTAGTTCCTAGCACATCACAACACACTACACTGGTCAGCTTGCCCTGTCAAGGGGAGCTACCCTTATTTAGGCACAAACTCATAAATTAGTACAGCAACTCTCCCTTTTAGATCCACCCCCAAATAAGGGATCTAAAACAATACTGTCTTGGAAACTTAGGAACAGCAGGCGAGATTGTTACCGCTGAGCCACACAGCCAGCCGAACTGTGTCTAGTCCCATGAATCGAGCTGTGGACCTCCCAGTTAGGAACCTTCGAAGATAACCTTAAACCACAATGGCAGATATTTACAGAATTAAATTCTTTAGACGCCGACATTTGACAATTTCGCAGCATCCGAATACACCAAAGATCTCCATGTTTATTACCACGTGGCGAGAGAATAGGGAGGTATTGTATACAGCTAAGGGGAACTAAACAATCTTCATTTCCATGTTTATTTTAACACCTTTTATCTAAATCGTCCGTAAGCCATTAAAACCCCCTCTCAGTTAAATTCAACGCGCGAGAAGTTGCATTTTATGCTCCATAAAAGTCATAAATAAATCATTTCTGTAATCTCACTTTGTTTATGCGTAATTTCGAAGTTTTATTTTAACTTTTATTTTTATAGACCTAATGGGCATAAATATTTTACAAGGTCCATTAATTATTTCACTATTGTTAAAACAGGACTAACTTGACAATTATTGCAGAAAACCAGCGAGAGAGAGAGAGAGAGAGATATCGAGCCTAGATCCCTCACCTGATTTCAATTTTAGGAGCGTGATGGTACAGTGGTCAAGCTGCTTGGCACTTTTAATTGATGGTAGGAGTTGACCGTGGCCTTAAGTTATGTACCAACCCTGGAGTAGAAGTGTGGAAACCAAGGAAAACTACTTCTAGGATGACTGAGATAGAAATCAAACTCACGTTCTCTCAGTTTTGCCCCAACGAAACTGAGTAAACCTCGTTCTAGCCCCAATGTTTCGAACTCCCTTCCCTTCGTTGGTTGGAGCACTATTAGAATATTCAAACTCATCATAATATAGCCTATGTACCAAGTCAAAGATGAAAGTACATATTATATTAATATAGACTGGCATTACCCGTCGCGGCTTCACCCGCGAATGTTCTAGTTGTAAAGAGTACACTTAGAAAAATCTCAATCATGAATGCTATGACTGATTTATCCTTGGTATGAATAATCAGACTTTATCAATTCAGCTACTGATGCAGTGGTTAGGGGTTTGTCATTCCTTCATAGGTATATCAGAGCGAAGTTAGTTTTCTGGGATTATCACAGACACTGTTAAATTAAGGACCTTTAAATGTCGTTTTCGGAGACCCTTTATAGTCGGGTGAAAAAGACCTTTCGTACCACACTCAGAAGTGAAAATTGCGTGAAAAAAACTAGAGTGCCCCTTGACCCCCTTAAGCGCATTATACTGTATGTAGGCCAATTGATGAATTTTACAGCTTAATATGGTTCAGTGATAACCTTATAACCGACTGAAAACTTTCACAGTGATGTAATTATTGGAATTGCATTGCGTCTTACAGATATAGATGGACCTGTGAGATTCTGTTAGTCTACCATGGTTACCGTGTTGCATTCTTTCATTGTAAATATACATGTTTTAAGGTATTTATTTAATTGTGAGGCATTTGAAGAGTAAGTGAGTGCATTTCGCGTACGCAATGGGTTATGCTGAATCTGTAGGTACCCTATATGTGTAGGCTGGTGTTAATGGGACCTTATTTTCGGTACAAAACTGGAATGGGACCTTAGCAGAATAATATAGGGAGGGATTACAAATAAATTTGCCATTGATAGCAAATTGTTTGTTTATATCCGTATTGATAGATGAATTCTAAGGTTTAAAATATACGCCAATATAGGCTACTTACACAAATATATCTATTAGATATTATAGTAAATGTTTCACACAGATATTGATGTCTTCTTCAGCCCAATTAAGAATGAAAATACTGGTTGGTTCCTCAGTTTAGGGGCAGCGAAAACGTGATCATGTAGCCCCGTGTACTTTGGGTGTGTGTAGAATCTTTCTGATATCCGGTGTTAATTGTGATAGCTGTATTATTGTTTGTTATCTGTGATTCTGGCAAGGACAGCAGACGATCAATTTTTAAAGTACTTCCTACTTTTACTACCAAATGCTACCGCCCACGACACCTAGCTGCGGACTTGGGTACAAGATGCCATCGCAGTCAGTACCTGACGTAGAACGTTGGAACTAATATAGCGTTATCAAACTAACCTGCACATTTTAGCTTCCAAAAGTGTAGTTAGTGGAATGTTTTTTCATGACATAAATCTATGACATTGTGACCGCCGGCTTTACTTCCCCTCTGACGGAAGGCATACTGAGGGATTTTAACGCTCTTAAAAAATCCGACGACTTCAGTCAGGTTTGAACACGCAACCTTGGGCATGGAAGCACAGCATGCTACCAACTACGCCACCGAACCCTCCAATGAAAATACTAATGATATATTTAAGTCTCTTTAACATTTCTGTAATCTCACTTTGTTTATGCGTAATTTTAAAGTTTTATTTTAACTCTTATTTTTATAGACAATTCATAATTAGACTTAAGCACATCATTAGTATTTTCATTTTTAATTATGCTGAGGACGACCTCAATGTCACGTCCAAGCATGTACTATAAAATACAGGGTGTAACTAAATATGTTGGAATGCTCCGGGGATTCGATAGAGGACCTGGCAGCAAGCAAAACATGTCCTGTAAACATATGGTGTATGTGCGTTCGTTCCCGTGTTACAACGTGGTCTGCTAGTTCTCCCGATTTCAACCCATGACTCTTCTACGTATGGGGTCATTTAAAGGCCATTGTGTATGCCACACCTATCCATAACGTGGACATGCTGCGTCAGCAAATAGAGCAAGGATGTCAGCAGATACGACTGACGCCGGGAATAAGGGAGCGTGTGAGACAGTCAATGATGCGGCGCATAGACGCCTGCTCGTGGTAGCCATTTTGAGCACCTTCTGTAGAGAACTGTAAGTAGTAACGTACACTTTATCAACACAAATAATAATAATAATAATAATAATAATAATAATAATATCGTATGACCTCAGATGCCGGGTGCAAGCTTTGTTATTTGGCGCCCAGGGGCAGCTAGCATGTCGAATTTTGTTGTTCCTTGGAGCGCTATGATAGTCAAGGCGGTCAGATATCTAAAGCTCCTTGACACTATAGCGCTTTCTAGTAGAGATTGGAGGAACTTTTTGTGTTGGTGGAAAATCCCGAGATTAATTTTGCCACTATGAACACGGCATACTGAATTCAAATGGGTTCTTTAACATGCCAACAACGTATGACATGTGTGTCGTGATTTTTTCGCCTTTCAAAAAAATCACTTACCACGGCCAGGAGCGAACCTGCAAGCTTAGGGTTGGAAGCCCGACACGATAACCACTAACCCATCGTGGCAAGCATTTCCAAAGGTAATTAATTTGTAGTTCATGCAGTTGCTTACCGTCTTTGTTGAATAACCTGTCCTTTGGTTCTACAAACTGTGCCACACCCACCTGCAACAAAAATAGAATATGGTAAATAGGACGATGACAACGAAAATTGCTATTTTAGGGTTTCCAACAAATGAACATCACGAACGAAACTACCCAATTTCGGTGAAACTTAGCTTATTTGATTTACAGGTCACATAGTAAAGGAAAACAACATCTATCATGTATGTTTGGATGATGTTGAAATTGAACATGTTTGCATATGGTGGCGAGAGTTGGAGCAGCACACTAGGGTATGGGCGCTGAGTTATGAATCACACTAGGTATATACACACACATCAAAAAAAGTTTTGCATCACCTCGGTTCCCAGATCTCCGGCATATAGACGTTGACTGTTCATAGATGTCACTAAAACTGCTCAAAGATGTAAACAACCATGCATGAGCAGGGCCTATTAGACGGAGGGGGTACGACAGCCGATCAGTTCCAGTCATTCCACCAGGACGAAGGTACGCTGCTCATGTTGTCTGTAGTTCTACCATGCCTAGAAGGTCAATACCGCAGTTCGATCGCGTCCGCATTGTTACTTTGTGTCAAGAAGGGCTCTCAACAAGGGAAGTTTCCAGGCGTCTCAGAGTGAACCAAAGCGATGTTGTTCGGACATGGAGGAGGTACAGAGATACAGGAACTGTCGATGACAGGCCTCGCTCAGGCCGCCCAAGGGCTACTACTGTAGTGGATGACCGCTACTTACGGATTGCCGCTCGGAGGAACCCTGACAGCAATGCCACCATGTTGAATAATGCGTTTCGTTCAGCCACAGGACGTCGTGTTTCAACTCAAACTGTGCGCAATAGGCTGCATGATGCGCAACTTCACTCCCGACGTCCATGGCGAGGTCCAGCTTTGCAACCCCGACACCATGCAGCGCGGTACAGATGGGCCCAACAACATGCTGAATGGACCCCACGGAATTGGCATCACGTTCTCTTCACCGATGAGTGTCGCATATGCCTTCAACCAGACAATCGTCGGAGACGTGTTTGGAGGCACCCTGGTCAGGCTGAACGTCTTAGACACACTGTCCAGCGAGTGCAGCAAGGTGGTGGTTCCCTGATGTTTTGGGGTGGCATTATGTGGGGCCGACGTACGCCACTGGTGGTCATGGAAGGCTCCGAAACGGCTTTACGATACCTGAATGACATCCTCCGACCCATAGTGCAACCATATCGGCAGAATATTGGAGAGGCATTTGTCTTCATGGACGACAATTCTCGACCTCATCGTGCACATCTTGTGAATGCGTTCCTTCAAGATAACGACATCGCTCGACTACAGTGGCCAGCATGTTCGCCAGACATGAACCCTATCGAACATGCCTGGGATATGTTGAAAAGGGCTGTTTATGGACGTCTTGACCCACCAACCACTCTGAGAGATTTACGCCGAATTGTCGTTGAGGAGTGGGACAATTTGGACCAACAGTGTCTTGATGAACTTGTGGATAGTATGCCACGGCGAATACAGGCATGCATCAATGCAAGAGGACGTGCTACTGGGTATTAGAGGTAGTGGTGTGTACTGCAATCTGGACCACAAATGCTGAAAGTCTAGCTGTATGATGGTACAACATGCAATGTGTGGGTCTCATGAGCAATAAAACGAGCTGAAATGTTGTTTGTGTTGATCTCTATTCCCTTTGTATTTAACGGTTCCGGAACTCTTGGAACCGAGGTGATGCAAAACTTTTTTTGATGTGTGTACATGTAGGCTTCATAGGTCCTCGCACTGAAGACCTCCCTGTTGGGGTAGGGGCTTATGTCGTGCGATTAGTTGGACAGGTTATGTGAACTCAGCGTACATACCCACTAGGGCCGTTCCAAGTCTAATGTTAATATTAAGACTTACAATTTCGTCATCTCTAGGAAAGGGCCAAATAAATTTGGGGTAAAATGTCATCACATAGTTGTGTTTCCCTTATGACCGATAAAACAGGTATGCAAAGTTTCACCAACATCAGAAAATTCTCGTTCGGGATGTTCCCCTTGTACCTTAGGCTATAGTTTATCAGCAGCTCATGATTAGAACAATGACTATTATAGGCCTAAGTACTAGGAACTACCACTACAGTACATTTACCACTGTTTTGCATACTAGAAGAACAACATAAGACACAAGAAATGCTTTTCACCCTCGAACAATGGTGGTTAAGGGGATTACGAAGACGTCGAGACCAGTGTTGCCAATTTGGTGTTTTTAGCACCAGATCTGGTGTTTCTGAAGTTCATCTGGTGCCGGAAATTTTCATATAGCGCCATAGCAATATACTGGTGTTATTTCAATAAAACCAGTACCAAATCTGGTGCTTAACGGATTTTTACATGAAATTGTCTCCTGTGACTAATAAGTAAATCCTGAAAGCCATGTAATAATTTTTATAAAGGTAATCAATAAAGATAGGCAAAGTTCAGCCTTACACGTGTCACGGTCAACACTCCAACAGGGGAAGTCCATGAAATCCTCATTCTCGTGCATAAATGACAAGCGCAACATGCAGGGCTCAGTGCAAAGAATCCGCCTATCCTCTAGTTTCTTCCCAGCTGCCAGAGGGTTTCCCAGTTTCATGCAAAGGTTCTTACGCAACCACAATCAGTATTGCAAATCTATCTCAAACCCACGGTCGCTGTTTGTTCGTTGCCTAGTAGACTAGTAGGTTATAGGATATAGTGGCCAAAATTGGAAGTATGCAGAACTACAGTAGTACTACACCTTCTTGCTCTAAAGATGGAATAGCGGTAGCAGGCTCCGAAAGTGAAAAGGATTATTTTTCATGAAAGAAATGTAAGTTAAAAGAAAATCCGTTTATATATATATATTTTTTTTTTGTGTTTTTCTAGTGTTTTGAATCATAGAGTCCAGCTGGTGCCTTTCTTGTGTTTTAAAGCGCAGGGTTTAGTTCTTTCCCATTTCAAGATTTGGCAACACTGGTCGAGACATTAAATATAGAACGGAAAGAAAATGAGATGGGGGTTTCGCCTAAAAGTCAATGGGATACAAGAAGAATGGGCGCAGCTTTGCATCCCTTGGCATGTAGTGCAACTTTATAGTTTTATTTACGGTTGAAATGCCAATGTCCAAGTATTTAACACATCCTATAATTATTTATTAATTCCTTTTTTGTGACCTTTCATTAATTTAA
The DNA here is from genome assembly GCA_946902985.2 of Meconema thalassinum. Lineage (NCBI taxonomy): Eukaryota > Metazoa > Arthropoda > Insecta > Orthoptera > Tettigoniidae > Meconema > Meconema thalassinum. The sequence goes on along the minus strand of OX336393.1, from coordinate 364,392,114 downwards.
ATTAATTACCTTTTGTAAGGATATCCATTTTCTTTTTGGTTTTTGTTAAGATAGTTTCTAAGATTGTTTTCACGCTGACGAAGTTATCTATACTACAGTAATATAATAAAGCTGAAGAGTTTGTGTGTTTGTGGGTTTGTGTGTTTAAACGCGCTAATCTCTGGAACTACCAGTCCGATTCGAAAAAATATTTATTTATATGATAGCCTGATTCAAGAGGAATAGTTTAGGCTATGTAGCATTAGGCTACACCTCTCAGGTAACCTTAAAGATTGTTTTTTTTTCAGTAAGTCGGAAGAACAAGCGCTCCAGAACGGCTTCAATAATACCGAGGAGTATTGTTGCCATGTAGCCTAATTCGGGCTGCATCACGTCGCCCCTACCGAAGTTCTGGTGCAGAATTGCGAGCTGCTTATAAATTGCAGTCAGGGGGAGTAATTAGTGCAAAAAAGATTTTTTAAACAGTTATCATCATGACAATAGTATGCCTCTGTATAACGGCGCTGGTGTTGGTGCAGTATACTGAGGTTATCAGCTGCAAGAAGCGTTGGTGATTTCAAATTTACTTTCATTTATTCCGATCCTTATCCTTGAGCGCTCCAGTTCTGTAAAACAAATAAATCCACCGGGCGAAGCCGGGTGCTACTGCTTGTCATTGATATAACGAAACATGTACGAGTTAATTTAATTATTAAACGACTTTCTAGTGTTTGACAAGGCGACTTTTATCATTTGAGACCCCAGAAATTGGTCAAATCCTCATTAAACACCGCCAGGGTTTATGTGGCTAAAACCCCTAAATATTCAAGGCAGTTCTGTAATTAGCCGTATTATTAACCCTTCCAGTGTCCTTTTTTTTATCATTTTAAATGATTATGTCGACTTCACTGGGGTCTGGCGTTACGTTACGGTGACGGGACGAAATGTACCGAGAATGCACTGAGGTGTGTGACGTCATAGTACCGACTTACTTTCAGAAGGGAGCAGATGACCTAGGTCCTAGCTGTTCCACCCCTCTAAATCTCAATTAACTAACTAAATAACTAACTAACTAACCAACCAACCAACCAACCATTACTTTCTGAACGACCCTTGTATATTACGAGGGCGTTCAATATAATGCAACACATATTTTTAGCCTACTTTTCAAATTTTGCAGAAATGAGGAAAAAGTAGACTTATGAGATCGATCCGGGAAAATGTGTGTCTGTCTGTCTGTCTGTCTGTCTGTCTGTCTGTGTGTGTGTCCCCCTCTATCAACTCCTAAACGGCTGCAGCAATCAAAACCAAATTTAGTATGAGTAAAGATGTGCACCGGAAAATCTCACGTCCATATTTGAAAATGATGTCAGTGCTACCAACTGCTGAAAAAACGCACTAGAAATTTGAGCTCCATGTTGGATATCAAGCAAGGTATGCATTGGAGCTATTCCAAAATTGGCACACATGTAGATAATACTATTTCAGTTTAATTTCCAGGAGGCCAACTATTACAGTGTTGCCAATATAATTTTAAGCCTTCTGATATGTCCAATGTTTAAAGGCATATAACTTCTACACTATCAATTGGATTTCAACTAATTTTTGTATGTAATATCTGTACATAAACAGATATGACTGAGCGTATTCGTAAGGCCACCAGGGCTGCCAACTGTTAATAATTGCTCTCTCTATTTTTTCATCCAAATACCTATATATCAGAAAGTATGCAAGCCAACAGCTTTAAACTATGCACACGTATATTCTGACATTTTAGATTAATTTGGAGTAACTTATATACGTCAGTTCTACCAACATTATTATAAACCTGCTGATAGTACCAATTTTTAAATACATGTAACTTCTATACTATCAGTTGGATTTCAACCAAATTTCGTATGTGCTATGTGTACCATAACCGATATTACTATTAGTATTGTTAAGAGCAATCAGGGCTGCCAACTGTTAATAAATGCTGTCTATATATTTTTTACCCTAATATCAATATATCAGAAAGTATGCAAGCCAACAGCTCTATATTTTGCACACGTATAGCACCTGGCATTCTAGATTAATTTGGAGTAATTAATACAAGGCAGTGCTGCCAACATGATTATATGCCTGCTGATATGTCCAATTTTAAAACACATGTAACTTCTATACTAACAAATGTATTTCATCCAAAATTGGCACAACAAGATATCATAATATTTCAGATTATTTCTGACCAGCACACGCATGACATTGTTGGCAACATGCTTTTACGCGTGCTGATAGATCCAATGTCTAACTGCATGTAACGTCCATTGGACTTCAACCAAATTGTGTATTCTGTACCTTAAGAGATGGAACTAAGAATATATTCAGTCACCAGGGCTGCCAACTGTAGTGCTCTATTTGGCTACATTATACCAGGTATATTTTGAACTAATTAGATATTTCGATATTACCAACTTAATTTCGTCATTATTCTAGATAGGTTCATATTCTGTAGAATAATCATTGGCATGAAAAGTAGGCTGTATAGTTCTTCACGGAACTTCTTGTTTCTCTGCAAATTTCTTTTTTTTAATTGGCATTTTGTTTGGGACATCTTTGAATATTCCGGCTTCGTCTCGTAGAGTTTCATCACTTTCCGATAGGTGGCAGCACTATAACTAGCCTTGAAAATGGCGTCCGTTACAGAGGTGCGTGCCTAACAGAGAGCAAAGGCGATCGAAACAGGCTGGCAAGCAGCAATGCTCGAAGGGCTGCCTATCTTCTGGCGGAAAAACAGGGCATCAGAAATATTCATAGGCGCTTGCAGAATGTCTACGGAGACCAGTTGGAGTATTCAAAGCTTTGTTCCCGCTGGGTTCCTCGACACCTAACGGAAGACCATAAAGGGCAAAGAAGAAACAGCTGTGAGGAATTGCTTGCTCATTATGAGATTGAAGGTGACAATTTCTTGTCAAACATTGTCACAAGTGATGAAACATGGATTCATCACTTCGAACAGGAAACAAAACGGCAATCCATCGAGTGGCGCCACCCCAACTCTCCCACGAAGAAAAAGTACAAAACCGTACCCTCAGCTGGTGAAGCCATGGCTACGGTTTTCTGGGAATCTGAAGAGGTTATTCTTTTCGTTGGCTCCGACATCGACCAGTCAAGTGGTACCATGCAGGCATACAGGCCCTCACATTACAGTGGCGTAAAGAACGGAGACTATATTGAAAAATAGGGTATTGTACCAAAGAATTGGGGAATAACATGGTGGATTTGGTCCTCAATAAAACCAACCTGCTTTTAGAAAAAAAAAAGTGTTGCATTATACATTGAACGCCTTCATAGTTAAACAGGGTATCTTGAATTACGAAATTTAAAAACTATGATACAGAATTAGCCACTGATTGTATTTTACAGTACTTGCAGTTAACACCAGTTCATACCTCGGGCAGTGGTAATTTATAACCTGAACTAAAAAAATATATATATTATTTGAGGCTTTAAACTAGTTACGCACCTATGCCCTAAAACGATCTGGTGAAATGTATAATTTCTACGTAGAGGTTTGAAAGAGCCTGTCATTCTTTTGTATAAGGGAAAAATGTATAATTTAAATGTGTGCCCTGGACACATAACTCTGAATGGTGTGGAGTTCCTGTCGGGCATCCGCAGATGTGCTGCTGTGTGGGCTGCCTATTCATCAGGCGTTAGCTGCTGAGCCATTCATCTGGGAAGCAAATCGCGTGCAGTCGCGGGAGAGTGACAAACTTGCTCGCTAACATATTTTATAACCTTCCGCTGATATGCGAGCTGATTCAAATACTCTGCTTCTTGTTATAGCATTGGATATGTGGTTGATTGCAAAATGTACCATCAAAGAAAATACCAACCAACGAAATGGATACCTTTAAAATTTTCATTTACATAAACGTCCCTAAATCGTAAAATCTTCGAGTGCTGGTTTAGCGATAAAGTATTTCAGTAACACATATTTGAAAGTTGGTGCATCTAAAATAATTGTGTCCGTGAAGATTGCGAGGCTTGATGACACGATGGTCATCTCAACATATATGGTTAATGCACGTGGGATCATAAAAGTCAAATCACTTCCAACGGTTTTGATACTACGTAAAAAGGAGATTCTATGTCTTAAGACCGCAAGGTTAAAAGTCATGTAAATTCAGAAGATCTCATGCTTTAACCCTAATACAATGTAATTCAACTGTTATCATAAACTCAAGATGGTGGCTGTACCGAAATTTCAAATTAAGATTTTGTTTTATTTTTAATGGAAAAGACCAGTAGGATATGAAAATAGGCTAGTTAGTATTGTGGTCTGATCTACATGTCTGCAATGTTTAAGTGAGTTCAGTGATTGACGTCCATCTTCCCTTGTTCCGGTAGCCTAGAGGGATGGACTTGCGTGGTTTTCACAACCTCTCTGGCCAAAAAGCGCTGTTTCAACATGTCTCGTAGGTCTTCGAACAGTAGAAGGGCATCCTGATGTAATGCGATTGGTTGAATCATAGACTAGATCACAACTCGGCAAGCTTTGTAGGGTGGGGGCTTCATTTATAGACTTCCAGGGTCGGCCAGAAAGTTTGCTCGCGTTTAGAGCTCTCGGGGTGCTCAAGTCTGTATTCCCCTTCTCCAGGGATGGCCAAAATGAATTTGGAGGTTAAACACAATCACAGATCTTTTTATTTGTTGTTTAAATTAAGGAGATTGGACATCATGGTCATTTAACCCCGTGTACTTGGGTGTGTGTGGAATGTATGTCTGATAACCTGTGCTATTGTGATGGTTGTATTGTTGTTTGAGACTTCAGTTGACTGGTTTGATGCAGCCCTCCATGTTTCCCTGTCCTGAGCTAATCGTTTCATCTCTACATAGCTACCACACCTTACATCCGAGGCAATCTATGTAACATATTCTATCTTTGATCTACCCCTTCAGTTCCAGTCCTAAACCCTTCCTTCCAAAACCAAGTTTGCTGTTGCTGGGTGTCTTACTATGTATCCTAGCAACCTATCTCTTCTCTTCATTAGCAGTCACCATAAATATCTCTCCTTGCCTAGTCGTCTTAGTACTTATTCTATCTACCCATCTAATCTTCATCATTCTCCTGTAACACAACATTTTAAATTCCTCTATTCTACTCTTCTCTGCTGCACCAATAGTCCAAGTTTCACTTCCATACAGCACCACGCTCCAGACAAAGGCTATCAAAAATGACATTCTAATACCTAAATCTATATTCGATGTCAACGGATTTCTTTTCTGGGGAAATGCTTTCCTTGCCTGAGATAACCTAATTTTTATATCCTCGTTGCTTCGTCCATCACTAGTTATTTTTATGGCTATATCATTGTGTGTATTCATAATTCAGGGGAAGATTGGAAAGGAGGCGGCCGAGGGCTCAAGTTTGGAAAAATCTCGGAAATCGCCTGAAGTAGTAGTGGGAAACCACGCAAAAACACTTCCAGGTTGGCTAAGGTGGCAATCGATTCCACCTCTTCTTAGTTCTGCCTCACGAGGCTGAGTGTATTACCCATTCAACATTTGATTGCCGCTGAGCGTGGCTGCGCCATCGTTTGTTGTTTACTGTAGCATGAGCCCCGCGAGTGAAGCGGAGAACACAGCGATGACAGAGTGCAGTCTGTATCTAAGTCAAGCAGCATTGCGTCAGATAAGCGCCACAGGAGCTCATGTCACCACGGACAGTTAAACGATGACTGACCAATGGAGGTACTCGCTAGAGATATTCGCTCTCAGTTACGCCTACAAGTTCTGGCATTTTGGTAGAGTCAGTGGCTTGCTGACCCACTGCCCAGTAAACTGAGAGCGATCAAGGGAACTACTCGCGTGTGGTGGAGCTCTTTCCAGTCATTTTGTGTAGGCTAAGGATAGGTCATACAAGATCCACCCACTCTTACATAATGAGAAGGGAAAACACTTTCTACCTGTGGAGCCGTTTTCCCCGTGGCCCACATTTTAACCGAGTGTGTGGATCTTGCTGACTTACGAAGAAACCTTGGTTTCCAGATGACACTCAAACTTATATTAGCCGATGACGCGGTGGCGGCTGATCGCGTTATCCGCGGTTAGGGCCAGCAATCTAAATTTTCCAGTGTAAATTGACTCAACGACTTGTTCGTTTTTGAATGATAATTTTTTGTTTTTCCGTAATTTTTGTTTATTTTTAGAATTTTATATTTATTTATTTATTTTTAGTTTTTGATTTATTAATGTTTGGTCTTTTTAAATTTAGGTGTCCACCTCAAAATTTTCAATTAAATTCCAAATTTGTATTCTTTAATCTGTGTTAAGTGGGGCAGATGACCTCGTAGTTCCGCCCCTTAAAACAACAATAACTAACTAACTAACTAACGGAGGCTACTGGAGCTGAGTCATATCCTACTCGCGCAAATGTACCTGTCAATGAAGCAGGCTGACGTGTGACACAAGTAAACAAAGAATAGCTCCCATCTCGACCGCCGGCAATCAATTCGTGAAAGGGTAATATCCCGTTCCAGCCCTCATACCACAATTAAATTTTTGGCAGAGGCAGGAATCGAACCCGGATCTCCAGGGTGACTGCCGATAATGCTGGCCGCTACACCACGAGGTTATTCGGACGATCTGAATAACAATCTCCAACAGAATCAGGATAAACGCATTCATGGTGTTCCCTTGTTAGAGGAATAGCCCGTGTTGATTCTTTTTCTGTGGAGCGAGATGATTTTGAATTGAATTTGCAGTTTGTGGTCACACTGACCATACACTTTATATACACGTCTCTCTTTTACGTGTGGCACAGGTTCTCTGAAGCAGTTAATATCGAAAATGCGCTATTCATTCCTGGCCTGATATAAAAAGCAATTGTTGGTCAGATATTTACAGTATATAAGATTTGTGACTCTAATGGGTAGCTTTAATTCAATAACAGACAAATATGTTCACTCGAGCTGCACTGGGATTAGGGCTATTCAATTGTCAAATATTTACATTCATATATCAGTGTACTAAAATATAATGTCCCACGTTGTACAAAATAAATGCTTACAATAACTCAGTAGTGAAGTTGAACATAGTTACGCTGAGTAGCGTACTTATTCCTTTACTCAAGAGCAGAGTTGTTCAAACCATGGGACAAGACCCTTTGGAGGTTGTTGTTGCTTCATTTAAAACAGAATCGGACAAAAGCTTTGTTCGCACTAAGAGCTCTTTACTCAGGTGCTAAGAACTTCCAGCGAGCTGCACACTCCCTTACAGCTCATTACTGGTTACATATGATTCGTCTAGTTGCAAAACTCGTTTAATCCACTTGTGGATAAGGATCATGTCGTAATAGTACATTATGCAACGAGCCTATAATGGCAATAATTAAGACACGAGTATGTTTATAAAACGAGCGCGAGCGAGTTTTATAATTTCCATACGAGTGTCTTAATTACCATTATAGGCGAGTTGCATACGACTGTTTATGTTCGACGATAATTATAACTTTATTGTATGTTTTAATATAAATATTCATAAATATATGTGGGATTCAGTTAGTGAACAGGGCGTGCTGGTTTTGCTGACTAAACAGAGCGCATGCGTGGGTCAAGGCACTCCAGACGCCGATACCATTCACTTTGCTTGTTAACACAGAACACCTATTGTTTACAGCGGATTTTGAGCGCATGCGCGAAGGTATCCTTTCCTAATAGGTCACACAACTGTTTCTTGAGCTCTGATTGGTGGGAGAAACTGTTTCATAATGAAAAATAGTGTTATAATGAGGCCCCTTATGATACAGTTTTCTGACACATAATAGTCAGGGTCGAACATAATAGTACATTATGCAACGAGCCTATAATGGCTATAATTAAGACACGAGTATTTTTTATAAAACGAGCGTATGCGAGTTTTATAATTTCCATACGAGTGTCTTAATTACCATTATAGGCGAGTTGCATACGACTGTTTATGTTCGACGATAATTATAACTTTATTATATGTTTTAACATAAATATTCATAAATATCTGTTGAGAGTCAGCTACTGGAATTTTGTGATCGCAGAGCGAGCGTTGGGTGTTATAGCTTCGTCTTTCAAGAGCTTTGAACGGCCGACGCATGCGCTCTGCCATATGCAGCCATATGTTTACATCAGCCGTCCCTCAGTAATATTGTCACCGCAGTCATTTGAAGACAATGCGCTGTGTAGAAATTAGTGTTAGTGATTTTAAGGTACTGTGCTATTTCTTGTCTCATATTCGCCAGTTTATTTACGCGAACTTATGGACGGTGCGTATTCCATGTCGGTAATTTATTATAGTTCGATGTTGTGTTTATGTCCGACATGTTGGATTTTGAGCGCATGCGCGAAATTATCGTTACCTAATTGGTCAATGAACGAGCTCTGATTGGCTGGAGAAACTGTATCGTAATGAAAAACGGTGTTATAATGACCATCATTATGATACAGTTTTCAAACACATAATAGTGAGGGTCGAACATAAAATTATTTAATTAATTATTTTATTTAACTTTATTTTATTTTGTTTTGTTTAATTTTTTGATTTTGTTTTATTTTACTTTATTTCGTTTTATTTTGTTTTAAATTGTTAATTTTTTGTTTCGTTTTTTATTTTGTTTTGTTTATTTTGTTTTATTTTGTTTTGTTTTATTTCGATTTTGTTTTGTTTATTTTATTTTGTTTTGCTTTATTTTGATTTTCCAGAAAACAAACACAAAACCAAAAACAAAACAACACGAAGCAAAAAGCAAAATTCAAACACAAAATCAAAAGCAGAAAAAAGAGAAACACAAAGCAAAAAGCAAAACTCAAAAACAGCAAAAGCAGAAAACAATCACAAAATAAAAAGTCCTCTCGGCACGCCGGAAGGCGGAGGTAGATTTCACCGGACAAACTTGGGGATAGGCGAAAATAGGCAGAATATGCAGATTTTCGTAGAAGGATCAGACCTCATTTAATGCGAGAAGGTATTTTATAATTGGAGCTTAATTAACTTTGTTTTTCGTCATTTTATGCTTATTTTAAACATTTTATTGTCTTATGGGAACGGTAACCTTCTTGTCATTTGGGGTCCATTTTTATACTTGTGGTCACACTGTCCTTATGCTAGGTTTCGACACTGATGTGCAACTATGTAACGGTCTGTTACTTCTTCACGCAAAATTATATCTACCGCAGAGATTTTGGTTGGTTCCTCAGTTTAGGGGCTGCGACAACGCGGTCATGTAACCCCGTGTACTTTGGGATGGCTGTATTAGTCTGTAATTCAGGTAAGGACTGCAGACGGTCAATTTCAAGCAGTAGTTACTAATGTTGCTACCAGGTACTACCGTCAACGACACCTAGCTGTGAACTTGGCTACTAGATGCCACCGCAACCAGCAACTCGCAACGAACGTTGGAACTTCCCCTCCAAAGGAAAGCATACTGAGGGATTTTTGGCGCTCTTAGAAAATCCGACGACTTCGGCCGGCTTTGAACTCGCGACCTTGGGCATAAACATTCAGCATGCTACCAGTTACGTCACCGAAGCCGCTTCACACTTAGATGGAAATCTGAATCTGATCTCGTGCAAGTGCGTTATCTTGGCAACGTCTGATGGCTCATCCCTCATCAATTTAGTAGTGTTGCCATGGCAACCACTGATAGGTCTTGGCATTTTCTTATAATTCCGAAATTATTTTTCTCATCCCTTGGCATAATGGTGGGCTATATCAAAAATTCTTTCAGACAAAAGTTTTAGGTAATTATTATGGGAATATTGTCCATTTTGTACGGTTTTGATATTGTGCCTATTAAGAGAGATATGATTAATTTTTCCCGAAAAACCCACTTTTTCCCACCCCTTTGGTCAATGGTTGGTGCTATAAAAAAAACTCTTCAAACATACATTTTTGGGCTTTATCCGACACATAGTATGAATGTTGAACGGATTCGATATTTCACATATTAAGAGAGTTATAGCAATATTTCACTTTTTCGAAAAAAAAAGCCCCCCATTTTCACCCCCCAACGACCGATTTAGCCCAGTAACGAACTCGACCGAGATTTTATAGGTATACGTATTCGGTAAAAAATTTAAAGTGATTGGTACAAAATTACGGCAGTTATCGTGTCCACAATAAACTGATATACATATACATACATAAATTATATATAACTTTTGAACTGACGGTGGTTTTGGGGCCTGGGGATGTGAAACGCGAAGATATGTCGAAATTTTCCGGAAGTCGAAACATGGTACCCATTGCAATAGTTAGCTTTCTAACGAAATCTACCTCTGGTTGGTTCCTCAGTTTAGGGGCTGCGACAACGCGGTCATCTAACCCCGTGTACTTTGGGTGAGTGTAGAATCTGTCTGATACACGGTGTGAATTGTAATGGCTGTATTAGTCTTAATTCATGTAAGTACTGCAGACGGTCAATTTCAAGCAGTAGTTCCTAATGTTGCTACCAGGTACAACCGTCAACGACACCTAGCTGTGAACTTGGCTACTAGATGCCACCCCAACCATCAACTCGCAACGAACGTTGGAACTTCCCCTCCAAAGGAAAGCATACTGAGGGATTCTAGTGCTCTTAGAAAATCCGACGACTTCGGCCGGCTTTGAAACCGCGACATTGGGCATAGACATTCAGCATGCTACCAGTTACGTCACCGAAGCCGCTTCCCACTTTATCAGGCGGCTTTGGTGGCGTAGTCGGTAACATGCTGAGCTTCTATGCCCAAGATACCGGGTTCAAACCCGGCCGAAGCCGTCGGATTTTTTAAGAGCGTTAAATATCCCTCAGTATGCCTTCCTTCGGAGGGGAAGTAAAGCCGGCGGTCCCATGTCATAGATTTATGGCATGTTAAAGATCCTTCCACTAATTGCACCTGTGTGAAGCTAAATTGGATAGGTTAAGAATGTATACAACGCTCTTAGGTTTCTATGTTCGTTGCCAAGAGCCGACTGCGGCGGCGTCTAGTAGCTCAGTTCTGAACTTGGCCTCGTAGTCGTTGACAGTGGCGCTTGGCGGCAAAAGTAGGAACTATCTGAAAAATTGTTAGTTGCAGTACTTAAATTAACAAACAGATAACACACACTAATACAGTCATCACAATTAACACCGGTTATCAGACAGATTCTACACACACCCAAAGTACACGGGGCTACATGACCGCGTTGTCGCAGCCCCTAAACTTAAGAACCAACCAACCAACCACTTAATCAGATGGAAATACTGAATCTGATCTCGTGCAAGTGCGTTGTCATGGCAACGTCTGATGGTCCATGCCTCATCAATTTAGTAGTGTTGCCATGGCAACCACTGATAGCTCTTGGCATTTTCTTATAATTCCGAAATCATTTTTCTCGTCCCTTGGCGTAATGGTGGGTCATATCAAAAATTCTTTCAGACAAAAGTTTTAGGTAATTATTAGGGGAATATTGTCCATTTTGTACGGTTTTGATATTGTGCCTATTAAGAGAGATATGATTAATGTTTCCCGAAAAACCCACTTTTTTCCACCCCTTTGGTCAATGGTTGGTGCTATCAAAAATCTTATTTGACATACATTTTTGGCACTTATCCGACACATATTATGAACTTTGAATGGATTCGATATTGCACGTATTAAGAGAGTTATAGCGAAATTTCACTTTTTCGAAAAAAGCCCCCCATTTTCACCCCCTTCGACCGATTTAGCCCAGTAACGAACTCGACCGAGATATTATAGGTATACATCTTCGGTAAAAAATTCGAAGTAATTGGTGCAAAATTACGGCAGTTATCGTGTCCACAAGAAACTGATATACATATATATATACATATATTTATATATACATAAATTATATATAAACTTTTGAACTGACGGTGGTTTTGGGGTCTGGGGGATGTGAAACGCGAAGATATGTCGAAATTTTCCTGAAGTCGAAACATGGGACCCATTGCAATAGTTAGCTTTCTAATGAAATCTACCTAAAAAAAGACTAGGCCTATGCAAAAAGTAAAATTCAAAAACAAAAGCAAAAGCAGAAATAAAAAAACAAAAAACATAAAGCAGAAAGCAAAATTCAAAAAAAAAACAGAAAACAAACAAAAAACCAAGAAAGAAAAGCAAAAAGTAAAATTCAAAAGCAAAAGCACAAAGCAAACACAAAACCAAAAACACAAAACAAAAAGTAGAAAACAACAAACACAAAAGATACGTCAGGCAAAGTCCAGAGAAACGTTTCTCATGAAAATTATTCTTATTCTGTTCCAAATCTCGGATAGCCAGAGATTGGGACGAGAGTATTATATATTACAACCATCACCTGGTACATGTGAGTATTACAAAGTTTACGGCGATTCCCTAATAGCCTAATACAAAAATCCTTCTCCGTGAGATTTATACATCGGAACATAAATTTAAAAAAAGTCACAAACCTACAACTAATTTACATCATATTAAATGTTATAAACAATTATCAGGACAGTAATAATTGCTATTAAATATGTTCTAACTTAATCTTATCCTAATTGATACAGAGAGGCTATCCTAGACTTTAACCAAGTCTTATAATTCAGGATACCATATCCTGTTCCCGTATACTTGTTTCACATGCATCTTTGTTGTGTTTCTCATCTGTCGCTTTCCAATCCCACATTCTCCTGATAATATTAATCAAGTAGTTCATGAAGAACTATATAGCCTATTTTCATATATAAATTGCCTCCATCAACATTCAAAATTTCAGTTTCATTGCTGTAATAGATTCGTAGATATTGAGAACCGACTAAATATTTCGGATGGTCGTCATGTTGGATTTTTATATATGTAGGTCCTAGAGTTATGTACTGTTACATGAAGATTATTGTGTACGTGTAGCATTCAAACTTCAATCGCATGATTAGGACAATAGAAGTAAAAAACGAGATTTTAAAATTTCGCACAGCTGCCATCTTGTGGTTATGGAAACAATTGAAATAAATTAAATGCCAGTGAATTAACATTTGTATAAGGGTTTACTGTACCAAGTTTCCCTGCACTCGGATGGTTAAATTGCGAGAAATGTCCATGTGAATATTTATACTTCGCGTCGCCGCCATGTTGGATTTGTGATCATCAGGATATTGAAAGTCCTATAGGTGAACTTATGTTCATAGCCTCTATGGACATTTAAAAATTCAGTTTGATTGCTATAATGGATTCGTAGATATTCAGAGCCGTCTAAATATTTCGGATGGTCGCCATGTTCGATTGTTAAATGTATAGGCGATAGAGTCATGTACCATTAAAGGAAAATTATTGCGTAGGTTCATTATTCAAACTTTCATTTCGATCGCACGATTACGACACAAGAAATAAAAACTTAATTTTAAAATTCGCACAGCCGCCATCTTGAGGTTATGCAAACAATTGAACTAAATTAGAAACCAGTGCATTACAATGCGTATAAACATTTCTTGTACCAAGTTTCATTGCGTTTGGAACATTAAATCGCGTGAAAGGTCTATTTAACATTTTCAAATCGCTTGGCCGCCATGTTCGTTTTGTAGTTAACCGGTTTTTAAAAGTCTTTTAGATGAACTTCCAGTAGTGCCCTTTATCTCCGTAAACAATTTCAAGGTGATACCGGTAATATTTTCAGAGATATAGAATGCCGGTGAAATATTTCGCACAGCCGCCATCTTGTGGTTATGGAAACAAATCAACGAAGTTAGTTGTCGGTGCATTACAATGTGTATAGACATATACTATACCAAGTTTTATTGCGTTTGGTTGGTTAAATCGCGAGAAACGTCTATTTAAAAGTCGCAAGTTCGCTTGGCCGCCATGTTGGTTTTGTAGCTACCAGTTTTTCAAACGTCACATAGGTGAACTTCTAGTAGTTCCCTTTATCACCGTAAAGAATTTCAGAGTGATATCGGTAATAGTTTCGGAGATATTGAATGCTGGTGAAATATTTCGCACGGCCGCCATGTTGGATTGGTGAGACGTAACAAAATTTGAAGCACACGGTCGGGGACGTCCGGAATGCTGCTATGAACCTACCGAGTTTTATTGAAATCGCTCCAGCCGTTTAAAAGTTATCAGGGGGGGGACACACACACCATCACACACACACACGGACAAAAGGTGATCTCATAAGCCTATTTTTTTTAAATTGAAAATAGGCTAAAATTCGTTAATTTACCTGGTTTCCTCCATTCCCTTTCTAGTATGTATGTCTACCCCTTATTATTCCCGTTTTCCAACGGGGTCGGGGATGAGATGCGATGGAAATCTTAGTGGCGATGGTTTTTACGGCCAGATGCCCTCCCTGACGCCAACCTCACGAGAGGAGTTAATGAGAGATGAAATGAATGATGGTGAATTAAACTGGGCAAGGATATGGAAGGAAGCGGCCGTGGCCTGTCAGAAGGTAGTAATTTTGTTAAATTATGATATTCATTTTCACCTTCCATTCTGTTTATATCTGACTTGTCTACAAACTTTGCTCTTAGCATTTTAGTCTCATTGTATTCCTTGATAACACCGGTTATCAGACAGATTCTACACACACCCAAAGTACACGGGGCTACATGACCACGTTTTCGCAGCCCCTAAACTGAGGAACCAACCAACCATGTGTGTGTGTGTGTGTGTGTGTGTGTGTGAATCGTCCATGGCTTTAAAATTTACGAAAAAAACAACAACCTTGTGATGTTTCGGTAAAATCAAGTGAAAGCAAACGTGTCGTTTCGAACTGTTTGATAAACCCCAATGGAGTTAAAAGAGTATTTCGTTGCATAAAGCATATGATGAAACATAGTAACACAGGTGATATCCTAAATGCCTCAGCTGGGAATAGAGACGAATATGTACCGCCCAGTACGTTTATTTTGATGCCAAGTGCTTAATCTGTGGCCACAAATAGTTATCACGGTACAAGCCAAGCGGCCTGATCTGAAATGACAAAAACACCATTACCGACCGGACCGTAATTTACTGACCAATGAATTGGCAAATTACAAAACTCGAGCTGTGTATCACAGTTTTATGGATCGCGTATCCGAAACGTTTGTTTTATTGAGGAGATCTGCAGGCTTTCCGACCGTCATGCATCACAGCCAGATTATAGCGACAGCTTGCACTCCCCGCTGAAAGGCGGCTTCGGTGGCGTAGTCGGTAGCATGCTGAGCTTCTATGCCCAAGGTCGTGGGTTCAAACCTGGCCGAAGTCGTCGGATTTTTTAAGAGCGTTAAAATCCCTCAGTATGCCTTCCTTTGGAGGGGAAGTAAATCCGGCGGTCCGATGTCATAGATTTATGGAATGTTAAAGAACCTTCCACTAATTACACCTGTGTGAAGTTGAATTGGATAGGTTAAGAATGTAAACAACGCTCTTAGGTTTCAACGTTCGTTGCCAAGAGCCGACTGCGGTGGCGTCTAGTAGCTAAGTTCTGAACTTGGCCTAGTATTCGTTGACGGTGGCGCTTGGCGGCAAAAGTAGGAACTATTTGAAAAATTCTAAGTTGCAGTCTGTACTTAAATTAAAAAACAGATAACACACACTAATACAGCCATCACAATTAACACTGGTCATCAGACAGATTCTACACACACCCAAAGTACACGGGGCTACATGACCGCGTTGTCGCAGCCCCTAAACTGAAAAGCCAAGCAGCGTCCCCGCTGAAAGTGAATACACCTTGCATTGTCTTCTGATGATATGGAGGTGAATATAAAATTCGTTTGGATTATATTTGGAAATAACTACAACACCATGTAATATCCCCCCCCCCCCTCACCGGATGCTCATATCCTCTTTGGGATAAACTATTATAGATATGACTGGCGGACCCGTGCGAGAAATCTCGCATGTTCATAAGCCACACTTTCCCCGATAGCTTTATTTGATTATAGAAAACTATTTACGTTTTAGGCGTCCCTACGGTCAAAATGCGAACTGAACAGCAATGATGTCGTGTATTTTCCTACAGCAACAGTATTTATAAATCGCACACTTCCTACAAAAATTGATATTTATGAAATTAGAATGCAATTCGTCACTGCTAATGTCATTTGAGTGCTGAGTCCATTGATTAACAGCTTAGCCGTAACACTCACCGGTTATCCGATATTTATGAAATTATACGATTTGAGTACTCATTCCTCATTACTGTTTCTGAAATCCATGCAAAATGATAAAGGAAAGACCTCAGATTGTTAAAATGGCATGAAACAGGCGTCACAGCGGCCAAAATGTGAAGTGGACAGTAATTATGGAGCGTATCTTCCTGCAGCAACAGTATCTGCAAATCGCACACTTCGTGCAGTTTTTTAAAAGTCATTTTTTAAAGAAATTATAGATATTTATGAAATTAGAGTGCAATGCGTCACTGGTAATGTATATTCTCTTTCATTCAAATGCTCATTTGTCACGATCGGCCACTTGTGAGCGTCGCAGGAGGGATCTATACTAATGAAGTAATATAGCATATATGATTATACTCGATATATACTCGAGAGGGCGCCAGCTCACAAAAAGAATGCTTACGAACAAGTAAATAAATATTAGTCGACTTGTTAGAGGTTTCGAGAACTCTTAAAAACAAAAGGATGGGATGATTTTACACTAACCATGAACATCAGATAAGAAGAGAGATTTAGATATAGATATAGTGAAAATTTACACTAGGTACTCCTTTCTATAAAATTCTTAAACTATCGAAATTAACCAAATCACCTGAATCAATAGTCGGGAAAATACCTGGAGATGATGAAGTAATAGATGTTTACTCCTCCGCTGCCTGAGCCCGCCCGGCCATCCCAAATATGAACACGACTTATATAGGCAAAAGTCCAGCTGTTTCAGCCATTTTAGCATCATGTACCGTCATGCCATACGTCATGCACCGTATTGCCAACCCCACGCATTCGGTACCATATCGCATCCGTCAGACCAATGGTGGTTGGGTAGCGCGGCCCTGGGGGCCGTGTTAGCTAATATATAACACCCCTGGTTTTGTCACGCACAGTGGGGGTAGTCACGCATCAATTATCTTTATCCAGGCCAATTTTTTTAACCTTTTATTTCATTATTTACTTGTCGTGTGGTAAATTTTGTATCGGACATGTTGGCAACGGGTGCTGACGTCAATGTAAGATGGCGCCGACCGTGAAATAAACACTAACAAAAATGCTTTATTTACGTAATAACAGAAATATTTCCGGAGCAGCAGTGACAATTCAAATTGAAATCAACTACTGTATGAATGACTCCCAGAAATGTATGTGAATCATAAATAATATAATTTCAATAATCTGCCTTGTGAAAGTTATGAAAAGGGTGGAGTACCTACTTTCAACAATTAATATAATATATTTTATCATTTACTTACAGAAGTCAAATCAAACATACAACAAGGTAAAGAATCAAGAGTTTAGTGCTTATCAGTCGGTCAAACGAATGTTCCCAAAAGAGCTGGGTTATGCCCTAATCATGAAGTTAGATCCGTAATAATAAAACAGCCGGTGGTTCTGAACTGTATGAGCACTTCCATTGAAATGAGCAAATCGTGGCTCCTTAGGACAATTACATACATTTTGATATGAGTTTACTTCTTTTATTTTTGATACTTGATTTTAATGCCCTAAGAGACATAATTTGCATCATAACACTTCTTAAATGTCATAAACCTCGTCAAGGAAAAGAGGAGAATTGAAGCGTTTGAAATGTGGTGTTACAGGAGAATATGAAGACTAGTGGGAGAGGAGAGATGTTTCTGGCGACTGCTAATGAAGAGAAGAGAGAGGTTGGTAGGACACATACTAAGACACCCAGGAATAGCAAGCTTAGTTATGGAAGGAAGGGTCTAGGAGAAGAACTGTAGGGGTAGACCAAGGTTAGAATATGTTAAACAGATTGTGGTAGCTATATAGAGATGAAACGATTAGCTCAGGACAGGGAGGAATGGAGGGCTGCATCAAACCAGTCAAAAGACTGAAGACTCAAACAACAACAGATTTCGGTAGATTAAATCTTATATAGACATGTAGGGTGTTAGATTTCACTGCACTCGGTTGATTAAATTTCGAGAAAATGCCATTTCAATATTTTAACTTCGCTTGGGCTCCATGTTGGCTTCGTACTTAACATGTTTTAAATGTCACATAGCTTAACTTAGCGTAGCGTTTTCTATCACCATACGCATCTTCAGGGTAATGTATTTGGAGATATAGAACGCCAGTGAAATATTTCGCACGGCTGCAATGTTGGATTGGTAAAACGTATTTAAATTTGAAGGGCACAGTTGGGGTCAGAAAAATAGTAGTACGTCCGTACAGAGTTTTATTGAAATCACTTTATCAGTTTAGATTATATTAGCGGCACACACACACACACACACACACACACACATACGGACCCCATTAGCCTATTTTTAGCCTACTTTCGATTTTTGCAAAAAATGAAAGTAGACTTATGAGATCACTACAGGGCCAAAAATTGTGTGTCTGTCTGTGTGTGTGTATGTGTGTGTGTGAGTGTGTGTGTGTGTGTGTGTGTGTGTGAGTGTGTGTACTCTGAATGTCTGTCCCCCCCCCCTATCAATTCGAACACGGTGAAACCGAATTGAACGAAATTTCGTACAGAGGTAGAACAAGCAAAGGGCATCTCAGTGTCATGTTTTATATCGCCGCCATCTTTACCAAAACTGAATGGCAGCCACTCAAACGTTCAAAACGTAAAATCAAATAGCGACTAACCAAATTATCCGATCTCTACCAAATTTGGTAATAACATACCTTCATATAGGACGCGTCTTGTGACCAAACTACAAGGTCATCCGCCGTACCATTTCAGGATGGCGGCTGTGCGAATTATGCAAACTTTATAATCCATATCATGGGACCCACGAGTTCCGATTATCGAGCCGAGAATCGATTTAACTGTTCTAAAGGAAGAGGCACGTTCGAAATTAAAAGTTTATTTTGTAATACTATTGTGCAGAAGTGATTTTAAAAAGCTGAGCCGTCTCGGTAAGAAGACAAGATGGCAGCGGATATCTTGTGCCTGACTTATATTTCACTAATTTGAGTATTGCATGCAATATAGCGTACTGATACAAAATAAATAAACTTTGTATGAAATGCTTTACATATAAATAATATACTCCACTGATGAAATCGTTAGGTCTAAATCATTATTTGCTAACAAGTTCTATGAAGGTCATTTTATATAGATCAATGTTCGTTGGCACAAATGGCTGCGTGGTAAAGCGTTAGTCAATCATTCATATGCCTATGGTTCAAACACCATCAGTGTTAGGTTTTTTGCTTGAAATTTTACATATTTGTTGCTTTTTAATGACTCAGACGTTTTAATATTACGCGTTATATTGTGCATATTACGGTGCAAAACATATGTTTAATTAAAACGTAATTCGCCTACAGATTTGCTCGAGACATCTAGCGGCCAAAAAGGTAACTGCACGCCGGCCTACTTATTAACTTCCAGATTTTATTGAAATGTTTCTTCTTATGGCCGCTAGAATGCACTCGCCCTGTTAGGATTATATTGTTCAATACTTCTCCACTAGATTTCACGAATGGTCTACATGGGACTCCATTGATAGTATACCATTGGAATTCTATACGCATCGAATTTGAAGAATGACAAGATGATACTACGATGCATTTTTACTTTTTATTTTAAAGGGTTTGTAACAGCCTATTATGCGTTATTTGAAAATGTTATTTGAAGTAAAGAACAAAACGATTTCACATAGTAACTGAATTCTAGCCGCTGGTGCTAGTTCAGGTTATTAATACTTTTATTTGAGGCAAATAGCAATCGTAAATATCCACATAGTTTGTATACACACGTCTCTGTAGGGTCATGGAAAGATTTGTTAATTCAATTAGGGTTGTGAAAGCCATGCACAACCAGACGTGTAAAGACATGCCTCAACTCAAAGTTGGATGTTGCCCATGGCAGGTCGATTATGTAATAATAACAATAATAATAATGTTATTGGTTTTACGTCTCTTTTAACTACTGCTGCTTTTAGATACGCCAGGGTGCCGGAATTTTGGCCCGAAGGGGATCTTTAAGTGCCAGTAAATCTACTGACACGGCTCCCTCGCATTTGTGCACCCTCAAATGCCAGCTGACTGCGCCAGGATACGAACCTGCAACCTAGGGCCCAGCAAGCGAGAACGTTACCGCTGAGCCACGCAGCCAGTCCGGTCGATTATGTCTCCAGATCTATAACATTCTTGAGATACTTCTTATCTATATTTCTTCAATGATGGTAGTAGCTTTTTTCTGGGTTGTGGAGTTTGGTAGAGGTAAATAGTTTCTAAGGTCTTCAACCAAGAAATGATTCTATTATACTCTTTGATAATAACAACGAGTTATAACTATACTCATACATTTAGGAGAAAGTAGGCTATACTCATACATTTAGGAGAAAGTAGGCTATATGTTCTTTACTGAACATCTTGTTCATATGGTGAAAATAGGTTAAATACTACAACATTAGCGCTTCAAATGGATTATGCATGAAGAAATAACCATATTTCTGTATTAGGGAAGATATAGGTTTGGGAAATTACACACCTCCATACAAGGTGTTGTCAGGTGAATTTTCTCCCGTGTTTCTGAATTATTATAAACTAGCTACGCCCGGGAAGAGTTATGAATGCATTACGTGGTAAGCGCTGTTTTTTCAATTGTCAATGAACTAAGACCTAAGTTATATCCGTTTTACGCTTCGGCATGATGGGTCAAAAATCACTCACTGGACTATTAATTACATTATCATGGAGATGCATGTGCAACGAATTCTTGTCAGACGTAATTTAAGAATGGCGAGGTGCATGAAACACAAATCCCCCTGCCGTCCAATCTTAACTTGACTGTGTATTTTGCGGAACGAAAAGTTCACAGGCGAAATGAAGGAAAACTGAGTTGCACTTCCAGGGAAACTCCAAACACAACCACTCTTCTTTGAAGTCTTAACTCAACATGACTCGACAGTTTGCTGCTGACTGTACCTGGGGTAATCGGCTCGCCCACTAGCTAGGCTGTACTGGGGTCATAGGCTCGCCCCTAGCTAGCTCGTAAACTGTCGCCTCAGAAATAGAATGGAGATTGTTGGAAGATATGAAAACTTAAAAACACTTTAAGTGTATTGAAGATAGAGAGATGCTCTCGCGGACATCCTTGTAGAACTTATCATTCTGAACAATTCTTACACTTGATATTTTTAACGGTTTGCCGAGCGTAAGCTTAATAAGTGCACAGACGCCGGTTTTTCGACTTTTTCACTGTAATCATTACTGCTTGGCTTCCGTTGATCATAAATAAATTATTTTCTACAGAAACCTTCCTCGAGATATTCTTTACAGAACGGTGAAAACCACTTCAAATCCATTCAGTGTTTCTTGAGATCAATGAATCGGGGACTTTGTTTTAAATTAAGTAGATATAAGCCTTGGTGTGGCAGAACTAAGAAGAGGTGGGTTCGATTCCCACCTCAGCAGTCCTTGAAGTGGTTTTCCGTAATTTCCCTCAACTTCTGTTCCATGCAAATGCTGGGCTGGTACCTAAATTAAAGCCACTGCAGTGTCCTACAAGTCCATAGCCCCGATATCGAAATCACACACTAGTACAGCCATCTTAATGACACAATAAAAAAACAGATTCCATAAACACTAAGGATACGGGGTTACATGATCAAACGAATCAACAACAAAAATACTAAAGAAAAGGCACCATACAACACTTTGAAGGAAAACATGTTATTACGAACAGTCTGAGGAGCGTCCACATACGACCACCTCGTGATGTACGACAGTAGAAAGTATTCCTGGCTGTCATTCCAGAGACCCGGGTTTGAGCCTGGTTCCACCAAGAAATTTAATTCTGGTCTAAGGTTTGGAACGGGCTTAACTCAGCTTCGTGTGGCAAAATCGAGACGAGGTGGGTTCGATTCCCACCCACATTATCCCTCGAAGTTCCTCACTTAAGCGTACGGCAACCTCTTTTACAATCCTATCCCTCATTACAAATACACACTCACACTAATACAGTTAAAGACACCACAATAGCACATATGCTCAGGAAAATAAAGCACACAGCTAAATGTACGGAGCTGATGTTATCAGGTTATCAATGCGCTTACATCAAACAACGACATGTGTACACGAGGTGAATGTCCAAGATGTATCAGTTCCGATATGAACCAGGACTATAACACCTTGCCATGAAGGGAAGTTGCCCTCAACAACTACTACTATTACTACTGCTACTACTACTAACAATAATAATAATAATAATAATAATAATAATAATAATAATGGTAATGTCGAGTAGCCTCCTGGGAGGTCTGACGTAGGTCATATATTGACCTGTATGTAGTGTTGACGATGGAATGATTTATGAAGACAAACACCCAATTCTCGAGCCATGAACATTACCCATGGGAGATTAAAATCTCCATGGACTGGACGGAAATCGATCCCAGAAGCCTTCGGGTCAAAGACTAGGATGCTAACCACTTAATGGGGTTTTATGCACTAAAATTCTTCAGAATTGTTTCTTTTTCTTGGTTTTTATGACGTATGTCAGACGTATGGCTCTGTTTCTGTACCAATTTTCATACTAATCGATTTTGATACATTGTGTTTTACTGAGAAGGAGAACACACACGGAGAAAGTACGAGGGACGTCAAATAAATAAGTTTGTCTATTTAAAAAAATGAACACAATTATGATGTTCAAATACTTTTATTTACATTCTGCCACCCTTCTGATAGGCTACATTTCTGCATATACACCATTTAACACTCTTGGAAAAAATACATATATTAGTTACAATCACTATAACAATGGGACAATTTTAGGATTACCCGTTTCGATCTTGAAGTAGTCATCATCAGATCCTAATCATTGGGTTGAGTTTTAAATTTATACACAAATATTATCTAACTGCAATATGTGTAGTGCGTATTTCTATAAACACAGACTGCTTTTTTTCCCTTCAATTTTTAACTAAAGCAGCTGGTGTTTACTTATTATTCATACAATATGCACTGTACATTCTGTACTGCACAGTCATTGGGCAAATTCATGTTGACCGACTGAAGAGTTAGAACTGACGGTTTGTCTAGGCAACTCAACAAGAATGACTTCAAAACTTAATATCTATGTAAATGCACCTGTTAAGCTCATGGTGGCTAATTTTCTGGAATACATCCTCTGATTTAATGAGGTGTAAAATCTCTCCGGTTTTGCTTTAGGTTTTGAGGATATTGAGGTTCATGAAAAGTAAGGCAGAACAAATTCGAAAACCAATCACATCAAAATAAAATCTCATTTTCTCTTGCTACATAAGGCAACCAAAATAGATTCATATTGGCCACATTTTAAGAATATTTCTCAGTTGCAGAGATATGGTCAAGTGCTCGAAATCCGTCCCCTCCTCTTAATTCGTCCCCCACTTTAACTTCCGTGGACGGTGCTACTGTCTTCCGAGAGAAGCAGGAAACTCTTCAGAATCATACAGTTGACTACTAGCAGGGACACACCTGCTTTGTTCTGTTCGTTTACGCTGTAATTTTTCAATTGTAGTTAGTGAGAGGCAGCAAGAGCGTCAAATGAACCTAAAATTGCTATATTGGTGCCCCTCGGAAAGATTTTCATCATTTAGTGATTGATGATTATAGGCCTACATTACTACCTGAATATTGCCATCTACTTAAATACAGCCGTGTGGCTGTACTCGTTTGGTCAGGAGCCGTCGACACTTTTGTTATAAGTGTTGACCTAAATCTGTCCCCTTTGCCATTCTCAAATTCAATTCTGGTCTGAGGGCTGGAACGGGGTAAACTCAGCCTAGTGAGGAACAAATTGAGAAGAGGTGTGTTCTATTCCCACCTCAGTCATCCTTGAAGTGGCTTTCCGTGGTTTTTGTGTTTTTGTCTGGATGGGTAACTTGTTTGTAACAAATAGTTCCGTGAAGAACTACATAGCCTATTGTCATAATTCCTAATTATGTTATTGTCTTTATCACGGTGAGTGAGTGGATAGCGTGTCGGTCTACTAACCCCAAGATTGGAGGTTCGCTCCTGGCCGTGGTAAGTGATTTTTGAAGGGTGGCAAAAATACGACACGCATGTCATACGATGTTGGCATGCCAAAGAACCCATTTGAATTCAGTAGGCCGTGTTCATAATGGCAAAATTAATCTTGGGAGTTTCCGCCAACACAAAGTTCCTCATTTCTCTACTAGAAAGCGCTATAGTGTTCAAGGAGCGTAGATATCTAACCTCCTTGACTTTCATAGTGATTCAAGGAACAACGAAATTCGACATGCAAGCTACCCTCTGGGTGTCAAATTACAAAGCTTGCACCCGGCATCCGAGGCCATACGATATTATTATTATTATTATTATTATTATTATTATTATTATCAACGTACACAATTTTGATTGCTCTAATAGATCCGTAGATATTTGGAAATGTCTAAATATTTCGGATGGTCGCCAAGTTGGATTTCTATATATGTAGGTCATAGGAGTTATTAGCGGCTTCGGTGGCGTAGTCAGTAGCATGCTGAACTGCTATGCCCAAGATAGCGGATTCAAACACGGCCGAAGTCGTCGGATTTTTTAAGAGCGTTAAAAATCCTTCAGTATGCCTTCCTTCGGAGGGGAAGTAAAGCCGGCGGTCCCATGTCATAGATTTATGGCATGTAAAAGATCCTTTCACAGACTAAACTTGTGTAAAGCAAAATTTGTTAGGTTAGATTTCGTCAGAACGCTCTATCAAAGTTCCAACGTTCACCACTAGGTATCATTGATATCTGGTGGCGAAAGTTGGAACTACTTGAAATTGAACGGAACTTGTAGCTCACCCTTTAGTGTATTCGCTGGAAGCTGCTATAGATTCAGGCGAGCCGAACATGTCCTCGGACACTCCCGGCACTAAAAGCCATACGATAAATAAATACAAATGGGAGTTATGTACTATTACATGAAGATTATTGCGTATGTGTATCAATCGCATGATTAGGACACAAAAAAATAAAAAAATAAAATTTAAAATGTCACACAGCCGCCATTTTGAGGTTGTGTAAACAATTGAACTAAATTAGATGCCAGTGTATTACAAGGTGCATACACGTTTGCTGTACCAAGTTTCACTGCGTTAGGATTGTTAAATCGCGAGGATAGTCTATTAAAATGTTTCAAATTCACTTGGCCGCCATGTTCGTTTTGTACTTGACAGGTTTATGAAAGTCTAGTAGCACCCTTTATCACGGTACAGTACAAAATGCCAGGGTGATGTATGTTACTGTTGCAGAGATATAGAATGCCAATGAAATATTTCACGCGGCCGCCCTGTTGGATTGGTGAAACGTATTAAAATTTGTAAGGCACGGTCGAGATCGGACTAAATAGTAATATGTACTTACTGAGTTTCATTAGAAAAGCTCTGGCCATGTCGATTTTGTTAGGGACACACACACACATACGCATCTCATAAGCTGCGAAGACCGAGAGCGCTAACGCGCTACCACGTGCCTCGCTAGCATCGGGAGAGCGTGGTTTCGAATCCCACCTCAGCCGTTCTGAGAATGGTTTTTGTCGTTTCCCATTTTCACCACCAGGCAAATGCCGGAATGGTTCCTTTCAACAGGTCCACGGCCGTTTTCCTTCCAAAATCCCTTCCCTGACCCGTCCTCAAAAGAAAAGTACAGTGCATGGCCTTTGACTGCAATAATACAAATTATAAGCCAATTCTTTTCATAAATAGGCTAAAAATGTATGAACGTTATGCTTACAATTCAATAAATTTATTATACGTGATCCTAAGGCTGTTACAATACATTTTCCATGAAATAAATGAATAGGTAACACCTGGATATAGGGGACGGAGTTAGGATAACTTATTTGGAAAATCAAAATTTGCGTTCGTTTCATTATTTAATGGTTTTGGTTAGGAAATATTTATTTATTAGAATCATCCAGCAATATTATTGGGTATGCTGTAGAGTTGGTTAATCAGTTTTCTAATTATTTCTACTTGAACTCCATAAAAGCGGCTTCGGTGGCGTAGTTGGTAGCATGCTGAGCTTCTATGCCCAAGATCGCGGGTTCAAACCCAGCCGAACTCGTCGGATTATTTAAGAGCGTTAAAAATCCCTCAGTATGCCTTTCTTCACAGGAGAAGTAAAGCCCGCGCGGTGGTCCCATGTCACAGATTTATGGCATGAAAAAGAATCATCCACTGACTACACTTGTGGAAGCAAAAATTTGTAGGCAAGTTTGATAACGCTATATTAATTCCAACGTTCGCTATCAGGTGCTGACTGCGATGACATTTAGTAGCCACGTCCACAGCTAGGTGTCGTGAACGGTAGCATTTGGTAGGAACTTCTTGAAAAAAAAATCGTCTGCAGTCCTTCTACCTGAATTACAGATAGCACACACTAATACAACCATCACAATTAATACCAGTTATCAGACAAATTCTACACACATCCAAAGTACACGGGGCTACTGACCACGTTGTCGCAGCCCCTACACTGAGGAACCAACCAACCAAACTCCAAAAAACATTTCACAGTTGAAGAAATATTTTGTTAAGCATGTGTTTGATAAAGCTCCTTCACCACGGTGTTGGATAACTCAGTGATCACCTTACGTGTTCATCCCAGGGCCAATACAGGCTGGAAATAACAACATGGCTACAGTAGCTGGTAATAATTTATGGGCGTCCCATCACGCATTGCGGCAAACATATTGCACTATTCAGAGTGTAAATGAAGCCACATAATACATCAATGGGCAATTTGCGAAAAGAGTTCAATTACTGGGAATGAGGGCAGAGGGAGGCCGATTAGTGACAACACATATGTGTATTTTCAGCCGACTAGCTGCCTGAATACCTTCAGCAGTCTGTCACAGTGACACAGACATCACCACGGTTATCAGCAAAAATAAACTGCTTTCAAGCACATTACTTACCATTTCAGTTCGCTAACATTAAACCTTGTTTTGGTAGAAATGTTCTTTTAACGTATAAGAGTTGTTCGTTTAAAACATAGGCTCATGCCTAAAAACGAACATATTTGGTTCCTTAGTTTAGGGTCAGCGACAACGCGGTCATGTAGCCCCGTGTATTTTGGGTGTGTGTAGAATCTGCCTGATAACCGGTGTTAATTGTGATGGCTGTATTAGTTTGTGTTATCTGTTTTAATTCAAGTAAGGACTGCAGACGATAATTTCAAGTAGTTCCTACTTTTGCTAACAAATGCTACCGTCCACGGCACCTAGCTTGAGGACATGGCTACTAGATGCCATCTCAAACAGCACCTGGTGGCGGACGTTGGAACTAATAGAGCGTTATCAATCCTAACCTACACATTTTGGCTTCACACAAGTATAGTATATGGGAAGTTCTTTTTCATGCCATAAGTCTATGACATCTTAAAAATCCGACGTCTTCGGCCGGGTTTGAACCCGCGACCTTGGGCATATAAGCTCAGCATGCTACCGACTACGCCACCGAAGCCACCGAACACAATATGTATTGGACCACCTTGTGGTGCATTGGCTAGCAATCTTGGCTGTCGCCTAAGAAGTCCGAGTTCGATTCCTGGCTCTGCCAAAAATTGTAATTCTGGTTTGAGGACTGGAACACTAGGTGCAATCAGCCTCATAAGGCAAAACTGAGAATTGGTGGGTTTGATTTCCACCTCAGCCATCCTGGAAGTGGTTTTCCGTGGTTTCTCACTTCTAATCCAGGCAAATGCCGGGATGGTTTCTAACTTAAGACCACGGCCGATTCCTTCCCAATCCACACTTTCTTACAAATACACACTATTACATATGTCACAATAACACAGGTTATCAGACAAATATAAGAGTCAATATAGCCTATATACACAACACGGGGCTAAATGACCACTAAATGAGTTAAGTACTATTTAATATGGTATATTGGCTTTCACGGCCGGTGAATTAAAACTCAGCTATTTTTCTAGGTTTGTGCTGTGTCTTGTGTGGGGTTTCGCCGAGGACACCAAGCTGGCTCATCAGCGGCTCTTGGTGCCCACGTCCGGACCCCCACAGGAGTAGCGAACTGTGCACTACCTCCCCCTTCTTATGAAGCGCTCATGCGCCTCTTAACTGTGAGAGTTGAAGGTTTTTTATTTTATTTTGAGCGTATGGCTTTTAGTGCAGGGAGTGTCCGAGGACATGTTCGACTCGCCAGTTTTTGTAGCTGCTTCGAGGCGGACACCCAATGGGTGAGCTACACGTACCGTCGCGTGTGGAGTGTTGTCTGGGGAGGAAAGTTTGAATGTAAGGACAAGGAGTTGGAAGGTAGCGGCTGTGGCCTATAGTTAGGGACCAACCCCGGCATTTGCCTGGAAGGAAGATGGGAAACCACGGAAGACCATCTTCAAGGTTGCTGGTGGAGGGATTCGAACCTCCTCGCCTCCCGGATGTCATGCCGTAACGACCACGGCTAACTCACCCGGTAGGTGACTTCTGTTACTTGGGAAGCAAAATAACCAGTGATGGACGAAGTAAAGAGGATATAATAAGTAGGTTAGCACAGGCAAGGAAAGCATTCCTACAGAAAAGGAATCTGTTGACATCGAATATAGATTTAGGTATTAGGAAGTCATTTTTAAAAGTCTTTGTCTGGAACGTGGCGCTGTATGGAATTGACACTTGGACTATTTGTGCAGCAGAAAAGAAGAGAATTGAAGCGTTTGAAATGTGGAAAGCCTTTCACCTCCCTAAAAAGGCTTCCAAAAAGATGGTATATTGGCTTTCACGGTCCGTGAATAAAATCTGAGCAATTTTTCTAGTGCTTGGTTCGGTACTCCTGTTGGTATCAGGGCACTGATGATCCAGCTTGGTGTTTCTAGCGAAACTCCACACAAGACATGGCATAAACCTTGAAAAATTGCTGAGTTTTACTACCGTATTTAATAGGCTCCTGGTCATCAATAAAGGGAACTTGCAGTTTTACGTCACTGTTAATTTAGTGATGTTTGAGACAAGAGGTTGCGTGAAATCCATACCACAGGACGTGTTATTTCACTTGGAAAATCACTCATGCATTCCTCACAAATCGAACCCGGTTCACGTCGCTGAGAGGCAAGCAGCCTGGTCCTTTAGTGCAGTGGCAAATCTTAGATCGCGTTACAAAATGGTGGCATTGTATTGTGTCTGGTTTAGCTTTGTATGCTACTGCCGAAACCTTTCTTCGTGATTGGCTGACTGCGTAACTCGGTGGAACAGGTGAGTGAGTGGTGTGTGAATAGCTTACTGAACAGTGTTAGCAAGAAACTCAATCAGGACGTCTGCACAGATCTACATTATTAACAATTGTATAATAGCCAAGGCACGTGATCCATATTACACCATGAAACAGATCATTATACAGCTTGGAGGTGCAGTGGTCAAGCTGCTTGTCTCTCACCAAGGCGGGCGGTGGACTCAGATTACAGTGACATACGTAAAGTCCTGCGCGGATGCGGATGTTGTTTGCATGGCTGTGCGAATAGTGGATAACCTGCGGATAATGACTTCCTTATTATTTTTCTTTCCTCTGTGAGGATTTTTTCCAAGTCGCCCTTAGTGTGTAACGTCAACGTATCACTAGCATAAAGCACCTCAGGTTTAATATTTATTATTATTATTATTATTATTATTGTTATTCAGGAAGGTGCTCGTAATGAAGAGATAATGGCTAAGTTAGAAATGAACACGTTAGATGAAGCTGTTCGAATGAGTCGACTCAGATGGTGGGGTCATGTGAAGAGAATGGGGGAGGAGAGATTACTTAAGAGGTTAATGAGTTCGGCAGTAGAGGGTAAGAGAAGTAGAGGTAGACTTAGAAGGCGATGGTTAAATTCAGTGTTGAACGACCTCAAAAGTTAGAGGTGTAAAAGCAGAGGAGGCCTAAATGCTAACTAATAATAGGGCATCTTGAAGGAAACTTGTTAGCAAACAGAGGCTTGCAGACTGGACTCTGAAAGGCAGCCCAGTCTCAAATGAAAATGTATGTATTATTTTTCAGTCGTTTGGGCCAGCTATAGACCACGGAAGTTATGTTTTAGCTGTAGTTGTTGTCTGCCAATTCTGGTGTTCTTGGTGGATTGTTGGGTGGCTGTTTTCATGCTGACCTCGATTTTACGTTTCCTGAACCATTAGTATGATTATTGTCATTACGATATTATTATTATTATTATTTATTATTTAGCGGTTGGCTTTTAGTGCCAGGAGTGTCCGAAGACTTGTTCGGCTCGCCAGAGTTTGTAGCTGCTTCTGTGCGGACATCCATGGGGTGAGCTAACACGTCCGTATTTAGGGGTCCTGACACCCTTGCAAAAAAAAAAAAAAAATGCTGCCCCCGACTTAAAATATGTAGATTTATAGAAGATTCCTTAACACATTCATCATCTGTATGTGTATTTAACTTAGAGTGGCAAACACTATAACTATGCGTTTACTAAAATTACAAATAGGAAAGGAACTATGTAAAGAATTTACATTGAATTTTAACAGATACCATACACAACCAATGGCCAAATCATCAATTATTTGAATAACGAGGGGTCTTGTAATTTGCAGGCAAGTTTAGGATTTCTTCATTAGCACAATTTCACTTTCAAGTCAGATTCAACAGCAAGAAAATCAAGATGACTAAGACGATCCTTTTTTGTATGCCCTTAAATAATCAGCATTGCCATTGTGCGACAATAATATTCCCCTGTGGGGGTATTTAAAATTTAAATAACTTTACATTGAATGGCCAAGTGGATTTGTACAGCTTTTCAGAAATTTTGCCGCCCCTAAAACCTGCCGCCCTCGGTAGTGCCCAGTTGGTCCCCCTGTAAATACGGGCCTGGGTGAGCTACAAGTACCGTCGCCCGTGGATGAGATGAAATGAATGAAGATGAATGAGCAGGTTCAATTTAAAGTAGTTCAAACTTTGGCTACCAGATGCCACTGACACCTAGCGACGAACGTTGGAACTTCACAAAGCGTTTCTAACGAAATATAACCCACAAATTTGGGTACCCACTACCAATCGTAGTGGTAGGTTCTTTTCGATGCCATAAAACTACGCTGCACATGGTTTTCATGGTAATAATAATAATAATAATAATTTTTTTTTTTTTTTTTTTGTCGTGTAGCCTCCTGAGAGGCCGAGTGCAGGTCTTTCTAGTCGACGCCCGTGGGCGACCTGCGCGCCGGGATGAGAGATGGAATGGATGAAGATGATTGAAACTGGGCAAGGATGTGGAAGGAAGCGGCCGTGGCCTGTCAGAAGGTACTGTCCCAGCATTTGCCTGGTGTTGAAAATGGGAAACCACGGAAAACCATTTCAAGGACAGCCGACGGTTGGGCTCAAACCCACGCGTCTACCGAGTCAGCAGAGAGCTTGGCCCCTTGACCTAACGCAGCGCTTTAGCCCGCGTAGCCACTACTGTCGGTATAATAATAATAATAATAATAATAATTATTATTATTATTATTATATCGTATGGCCTTGACACCCAGAGGGCAGCTTGCATATCGAAGTTCGTCGTTCCTTGGAACGCTATGAAAGTCAAGAATTTAAGATATCTAAGCTCCGTGACACTATAGCGCTTTCTAGTAGAGAATGGAGGAACTTTGTGTTGGTGGAAAATCCTGAGATTAATTTTGCCATTATAAACATGGCCTACTGAATTCAAATGGGTTCTTTAACTTGCCAACAACGTATGACATGCATGTCGTGATTGTTGTCGCCTTTCAAAAATCACTTACCACGGCCAGGAGCGAACCTGCAAGCTTGGGGTTGGTAGTCCGACACGTTAACCACTCACCCACCATGGCAAGCTGTTTTCATGGTAAAAGGTGTACAATAACGAGATTCCACAAACCGACAGATAAGTGTAGCCTATATGTCGCCTATGTGGGGAGCTATGCTTCCTGTACCATCTTGGGAACAACTGATCAGCACATTTGCTTAAGATAGATAGAAATCAGTGTTTTTCTTAGTAATTCAATAATTACATTTCTTTCTTTTTGTACACGTTGTGTTTAATAATAATAATAATAATAATAATAATAATAATAATAATACATCCATTACATGGTTCCGCTAGCTTTACTTCCCCTCCGAAGGAAGGCATACTGAAGGATTTTAACGCTCTTAAAAATCCGACGACTTCGGCCTGGTTTGAACCCGCTATCTTGGGCATAGCAGTTCAACATGCTACCGACTACTCCATCGAAGCACGCAATTATTATTATTATTATTACCAATTCTAAACGCAATAAATCCACCCCAGGGCTACAATGAATTTTAAATAATTACAGTATCGGGAAAAAGAAGAGTAGAAATAAACGATGTGATAGACACTGGCTATTTGTTCTGTCTTATTGTAAAAGCGCTTAATACATCTGCATTGCTGTAAATGTCACAGGAATATAAATTAAATCTGCCGCAGATTACAGTCGTGCCCTGGGGGATGTCACCTGCACACTCGCTTCACAATGGCTCTCAATGATATCCTCGCATTTCAAATGATGCCAGTCTCTAGTGGCAAAAATATATATTCAAAGTGTCAAGTTTCTGACAGGAAGATGAGCTAGGTTCGGTTAAAGTGAACAAGTAGGTATAGTGTGGAGACTTCGGAATGTTGTGTGATTAATGTGTCACATTCAAATTAATTACAACCAGATTGGAATTTAGAATGTTCTGTTTTACAAGAGAAATACGGTATGTTCGTACAATACAACTCTCTAGGTAGGCATATTTCTAAACCACACTTTAACGCCGAACTAGCTTGCCACGGTGGGTGAGAGGTTATCGTGGCGGACTGCCAACCCCAAGCTTGCAGGTTCGCTCCTGGCCATGCTAAGTGATTTTTGAAAGGCGATAAAAATCACGATACGCATGTCGTACAATGTTGGCGTGTAAAAGAACCCATTTGAATTCAGTAGGCCGTGTTCATAATGGCAAAATTATTCTCGGGATTTTCCGTCAACACAAAGTTCCACATTTCTCTACTAGAAAGCGCTATAGTGTCAAGGAGGTTAGATATCTAACCTCCTTGACTTTCAAAGCGCTTCAAGGAGCGATAAAATTCGACATGCAAGTTGCCCTCTGGGTGTCAATTAAAGAAGCTTGCACCCGGCACCGAGGCCATACGATATTATTATTAATGACGAACTTGCGAATTTATGGCGGAAGACATAATACAGTATTACGATACGACATTGTTAGTTGTTGATTCAATTAGGGGCTTTGTGACACCATGGACATGGACACCCATGTACTTGGGTGTCTGTGGAATTTGCCTGATGATTGATTATTGTGTGCTATGGAGGAATTGATAGAAGCTAATGACTGTGCCATTCTAACAGTTGAACACAGGAGAAATGAAATTTAGTTCAATTTATATTTGTATGTGTTTTAGACTCGGATAAATAAATAAACCATAGTTTCCAAATCGCGACTTCCGTACATTAATTGTGTTTGATATTGACGTTGGTAATTTTCTGTAAGTGTAAAAATTTACCCCATTTGCAAATGAAGTAAATTTAAAAAATCTACCTAAGTCCTAAGGAATAACCATCACCTCTATTAAAATAGATCACGGCTGCCCTCTTTACTTTTATTCGTTGGTCACGGGAGGTCATGGATTAAGTATTTGTTTCGACATGGCTTCCTATCTATGGAGGCTACAAGCCATTGTTTACTCAGTCCTTCTTTCATTACAGCGGCTTCGGTGGCGTAGTTGGTAACATGCTGAGATTCTTTGCCCAAGATCGCGGGAGAGCGTTAAAAACCGGCCGAAGTCGTTGGATTTTTAAGAGCGTTAAAAATCCCTCAGTATGCCTTCCTTCGTAGGGGAAGTAAAGCCGGCGGTCCCATGTCATAGAACCTTCCACTAACTACACTTGAGGAAGCTAAAATTTGTAGATTGGTTTGATATCGCTATATTAGTTCCAACGCCAGGTCCTGACTACGATGGCATTTAGTAGCCACGTCCGCAGCTAGGTGTCGTGGATGGTAGCATTTGGTACCAAAAGTAGGAACTACATGAAAAAAAAGTACAGCCTCACAATAACACCGGTTATCAGACAAATTCTACACACACCCAAAGTACACGGGGCTACATGACCGCATTGTCACAGCTCCTAAACTAAGGATCCAACCAACCTTCTCTCTTTACAAACCTTGAAAAAAGTCGGTACTTAAAATTTCCACTCGACCAAATAGATCCAAAGCTGTATAATGGAGATCATAATAATAACAACAATATTTTAAATTTATAATTGGATTGAGGAGGACGAAATGGGTGGAGGAGGTTTTGAAGGACACAGAAGAAATTAAAACTACATCTGAATTGATCCTAAACAGAAAGAAGTTCAGAACTCAAGTAGATAATCACGAATTTCACAAAGAACCGGCTCAAACCCGTAATATCTGAGGAGCAGAGAAAATTAAGGAGTGAACGAATGACGAAGTTCTGGGAAGAGAAATGAAGACTGGTCGGAAAGCATTAAGTTACACGTGATCCAAATTGGGAACCAAGAATAATAATAATAATAATAATAACAATATTTTAGTATCGACAAGGTGGATTAAATAACATATATATTTAAATCCACACATCAGTGGAAACCAACACCAAACTTACAGATGGAGAGGAATACATTCCTGAGGTTTAAAAAATATTCTTTTTGAATGACCAAATGGTAGGCAAACTTCAGGTGCTGATAAATGGGCTTTGAGTAGTCCAGGGAGAGCTCGCTTAGCGCTGCATGAATCTGCCTGCTTTCATCTTCCATTCGAGAGGCGTCTTGTGTATAAAGGTGCCCACCTTGCTTTCAGTTAGCTATTGACCAGAGCAAGTCCTTCTTCTCCGGCCCTGATGATTGAATACACATCTCCCGAGCCTCTCCATTCAGCGCGGAAACGGAATGTACATTACCAAGAGTTCTTCAGAAATCCTCTCAAGTACGTGTGTCACAATCATTCAACTCCTGAAAACATTCTACCAAGATTTCATCTTTCCTGCGTATCTAATTATACACATATATATAATCTTAATATATAATACGCTAAGGTATATATGTTTCACCAAACTCAAGCTCCTAAACCAGAGGGAGCTAGAAGGTGTGGTTTGTACCAAAATCTTCCAAATTGTCTCAATAGTACAGGAAAAATCTTGGATTTCTTGAAACTTCGACAAGAATCTTCAATCATTTGTTTATAAAGTGCTCTTAAACAAATAAAGATGACCATAGCCCCTGGCGGAACTGTGTCGCGTCCCGCCTAGCACTAGAGCCGGGTGGGTAGTCTGTACACATGGGGCGCACACAACCCATTGTGCAACCAGCAGCAGTGATGAATTGCTCTCTGATATATCATAAATATCGACAATTTGTTTAAAAATCGCGCTTAAACAAATAAACATGTTTATAGAAGCCCGCAAAACAGTAAGTTACACATTCCAGAGTTCTCGCACGGGTTCGCTACTTAATTTAATTTTTTTTATGTTATGAAGGAAATAGGCTTGTTAATAATGTTACTGATTTTACGTATCTTTTAACTACTGCGGCTTTTAGAGACGCCGGGGTGCCCGAATTTTGCTCCGAAGGGGATCCTTAACGAGCCAGTAAATCTACTGACAGGGCTCCCTCGCATTTGTGCACCCTCAAATGCCAACTGACTGCAACATGATTCGATCCTGCAACCTTGCGAACAACAGCCGCGAACGTTACCACTGCTTCACGAAGCCAATCGAATTAGAGTTGTTTGTTGTTTCATTTGAGGGGCTTGGACACCGTGCACATTTACTCCCGTGTACTTGCGTATGGGTGTGTTTGTCTTATAACCTGTGTTATTTTTATTAATATATGTGTGCGTGCATTTATGTAATTCAGGTGAGGATTGAGAAGGAGGCGGCCGTTGCCTTAAGTTAGGAATCATCCCGACATATGCCTGGAGTTGAAGAGGGGAACTACGGAAAATCACGTCTAGGATGGCTGAAGTGTAAATGGAACCCACCTCTTCTCTGTTTTGCCTCGTGAGGTTGAAAGTCCCAGCCCTCAGAAATGAATTTCTTGGCAGAACCGGGAATCAAATCCGG
This sequence comes from Meconema thalassinum, assembly GCA_946902985.2. Lineage (NCBI taxonomy): Eukaryota > Metazoa > Arthropoda > Insecta > Orthoptera > Tettigoniidae > Meconema > Meconema thalassinum. The sequence goes on along the minus strand of OX336393.1, from coordinate 364,355,988 downwards.
ATCTCCGAGACAACAGCCAAGATTGCTAGCTACTAAACCACGAGGGTGAACAATGTGTTAAGAGACAGTGATTTATGAAAACAATAATACATTCTTAAAAACAATAATTTATTTATTGCTTAATAATTATTCTTATTAATCCTTCCACTGAGGCCTGCCACCACTACCACTACGTGCCAATTTCAATTGTCCGCCGTTTGATGATTTCTCCTCCCTTTCCAATATTCCTTCATCAATTCACTGCATTCTTTTATTCTTTTTCAAACTGTGTTTGACCAATTTTCTTTCCTCTTTCTGTTGTTCCTTGGAATTTAACACCTTCACACTAAAAATCTCCCCTTCCAAAGTTTCTTCTTCTCTTATAGTAATTCGTTCTGAATCTTTCTGAACTTCTTGAAACCAGCCCTTTTGTTGATTTATTCTCCCAAAGATATTTGCATATTTTGTTTGTTAATCTGCTTTCATTCATTCTACGGATATGCCCAAAAAATATCAATCCCCTATGTTTCTGTTTTGCTTACTATGTTATGGTGGAATTCCTCGTCATTTATTAAATGTCAATAGTTTCTCACTTCTCAATGAACCCAGTGATATTTATTACGATGCATCTCTCTAAATTCACTCATAACTTTCAGTCGGTCAGCACTACTTTATGCCCATTTATAGTCTTATTTTTCGGGAGATATCTACAGGTTTGTGATTAATTATTATTTGCGTAGATTAAAGGGAGGAGGGGAATATTCTCATGTTCCCCTAATTAGATATCAGTTTTTGCTGACCAATTGAAGGTTATAAACCTATTATTAATAAGGAAACACAGAGGAATAGCTTCAAAGTTTTCCTTCATTCCAATGTTTCTAATTTACCCAGATCATGATTATTATTATTATTATTATTATTATTATTATTATTATATTTAATTTCTCATAATTATGGTACAACAGAGTCAAGATACGTATTTGATAATCAAGTATCCTGTAAATTTTTTACTGAGATCGAAATAGCCTACCAATATGACACGTATCCAGCAGCACTGACTTCTGTATTCTGGTAATCAGGCCTTTCATTTGCAGTTCCTCCACAGCCATTGCCAACGTCTTTGGAACAACTCACGTGGAAGAGATCACCACTGGCAAAATTCTCACGCATTTTAGTCCCCATAGTTTTCGTATTTCATTATTATTATTATTATTATTATTATTATTATTATTGAAGCCTCCGTGGCTTAAACGGCAGCACGCCGGACTCTCACCGCTGGGTCCGAGGTTCAAATCCCGGTCACTCCATGTGAGATTTGTGCTGGACAAAGCGGAGGCAGACAGGTTTTTCTCCGCGTACTCCGGTTTTCCCTGTCACAATTTCATTCCAGCAACACTCTCCACTGTCATTTCATTTCATCTGTCATTCATTTACTCATTGCCCTAGGGGAGTGCGACAGGCTTCGGCAGCCGGCACAGATCATATCCTCGCTGCTAGATGGGGGCTTCATTCATTCCATTCCCTGACCCGGTCTGTCGACTGGAAGCAGGCTGTGGATTTTCATTTTCATTAGTTTACATGCTGCGGATTAAGAGACAAAGGGTGACGGAATGGTGTGCTAGTAATAGGTCTATAAACTGCCAGTTAATCTACCGACATGAGGTTGTTGCATTTATATACCTGCAGTGTTATTGAATTGACCAACCATCAACCTTACTGTATTCAGTTTTAAAGGCCAACGTTGAACCAACTGTGGCTTTCGGAGCGACGTGAGGTATTGATGGTTAACATTGTCATAATCGTGAATTCAGTTTAATGTTAAACGATGCCATCTTTATTTCATGCAATCCAAGTTTTACAACGAAGCCAGGAAATTTGTTTCACCAAAGTTAGCGGTACGGTACGTTTTGTTATTACGTGGAAAGGAATGAGAATATTTGCATTGTGCTATGTAACCTATCATTGCATCGCAATACATTATCCTGGATTTGAGATATCTAGATCATTTTCAATTAAGGAGGTGGTATATAGTTGAGGGGTTATGCTAAGGAACCTTTGTTGTCCCAGCCGAGAGGTAAACTGCCATAGACAGTGACAATCGCTTGCCTAATTGGACAGAAGTGGGCAATACCCCCGGACAATTAGTGGTACGCCACTAAGCTTGAAATTAATACACTGCCCGCCCCAAGCAACAAGACCGGGATGTGAGCCTGGACTCCCAAGAGCAACGTCCACCTTGCAATACGGATATCCGCTCAATTATCATAGTAATATACACGGGTATGGTCTTGCTTTCAAAACAGATAGTAGGGTTTAATATACTCAGACGAGTACCGAAGTGCAGAAAAAACTATCGTCACACTACATTTTATTTGTAGAGATTTTTAAACGAGAAGGCATGTAATTCTACTCTCATCTTCTCGACGGCTTACTTGGAGTCGTCATCCTTATTACTCATCATTTTGTAATCGGGTGAGTTAGCCGTGGTCGTTACGGCGTGCTGCAGGCAGTCGCTCACATCCGGGAGGCGAGGAGGTTCGAATCCCCCCTCCGCAACCTTGAAGATGATCTTCTGTGGTTTTCCATCGTCCTTCCAGGCAAATACCGGGGTTGGTCCCTAACTATTGCCACAGCCACTAGCTTCCACCTCCTCGTTTTAGGTAGATTTCATTAGAAAGCTAACTATTGCAATGGGTCCCATGTTTCGACTTCCGGAAAATTTCGACATATCTTCGCGTTTCACATCCCCCAGACCCCAAAACCACCGTCAGTTCAAAAGTTTATATATAATTTATGTATGTATATGTGTATATACACACATCAAAAAAAGTTTTGCATCACCTCGGTTCCAAGAGTTCCGGAACCGTTAAATACAAAGGGAATAGAGATCAACACAAACAACATTTCAGCTCGTTTTATTGCTCATGAGACCCACACATTGCATGTTGTACCATCATACAGCTAGACTTTCAGCATTTGTGGTCCAGATTGCAGTACACACCACTACCTCTAATACCCAGTAGCACGTCCTCTTGCATTGATGCATGCCTGTATTCGCCGTGGCATACTATCCACAAGTTCATCAAGACACTGTTGGTCCAAATTGTCCCACTCCTCAACGACAATTCGGCGTAAATCTCTCAGAGTGGTTGGTGGGTCAAGACGTCCATAAACAGCCCTTTTCAACATATCCCAGGCATGTTCGATAGGGTTCATGTCTGGCGAACATGCTGGCCACTGTAGTCGAGCGATGTCGTTATCTTGAAGGAACGCATTCACAAGATGTGCACGATGAGGTCGAGAATTGTCGTCCATGAAGACAAATGCCTCTCCAATAATCTGCCGATATGGTTGCACTATGGGTCGGAGGATGTCATTCAGGTATCGTAAAGCCGTTTCGGAGCCTTCCATGACCACCAGTGGCGTACGTCGGCCCCACATAATGCCACCCCAAAACATCAGGGAACCACCACCTTGCTGCACTCGCTGGACAGTGTGTCTAAGACGTTCAGCCTGACCAGGGTGCCTCCAAACACGTCTCCGACGATTGTCTGGTTGAAGGCATATGCGACACTCATCGGTGAAGAGAACGTGATGCCAATTCCGTGGGGTCCATTCAGCATGTTGTTGGGCCCATCTGTACCGCGCTGCATGGTGTCGGGGTTGCAAAGCTGGACCTCGCCATGGACGTCGGGAGTGAAGTTGCGCATCATGCAGCCTATTGCGCACAGTTTGAGTTGAAACACGACGTCCTGTGGCTGAACGAAACGCATTATTCAACATGGTGGCATTGCTGTCAGGGTTCCTCCGAGCGGCAATCCGTAAGTAGCGGTCATCCACTACAGTAGTAGCCCTTGGGCGGCCTGAGCGAGGCCTGTCATCGACAGTTCCTGTATCTCTGTACCTCCTCCATGTCCGAACAACATCGCTTTGGTTCACTCTGAGACGCCTGGAAACTTCCCTTGTTGAGAGCCCTTCTTGACACAAAGTAACAATGCGGACGCGATCGAACTGCGGTATTGACCTTCTAGGCATGGTAGAACTACAGACAACATGAGCAGCGTACCTTCGTCCTGGTGGAATGACTGGAACTGATCGGCTGTCGTACCCCCTCCGTCTAATAGGCCCTGCTCATGCATGGTTGTTTACATCTTTGAGCAGTTTTAGTGACATCTATGAACAGTCAAAGGGACTGTATCTTGGATACAATATACACAGTCAACGTCTATATGCCGGAGATCTGGGAACCGAGGTGATGCAAAACTTTTTTTGATGTGTGTATATACATATGCATATCAGTTCCTTGTGGACACGATAACTGCCGTAATTTTGCACCAATCACTTTGAATATTTTACCGAATATGTATACCTATAAAATCTCGGTCGAGTTCGTTAATGGGCTATATCGGTCGAAGGGGGTGAAAATGGGGGGCTTTTTTTTTTCGAAAAGTGAAATATTGCTCTAACTCTCTTAATGTGTGAAATATCGAATCCGTTCAACGTTCATACTATGTGTCGGATAAAGCCCAAAAATTTATGTTTGAAGAGTTTTTTTTTATAGCACCAACCATTGACCAAAGGGGTGGGAAAAAGTGGGTTTTTCGGGAAACATTAATCATATCTCTCTTAATAGGCACAATCTCAAAACCGTACAAAATGGACAATATTCCCCTAATAATTACCTAAAACTTTTGTCTGAAAGAATTTTTGATATGACCCACCATTACGCCAAAGGATGAGAAAAATTATTTCGGAATTATAAGAAAATGCCAAGAGCTATCAGAGGTTGCCATGGCAACACTACTAAATTGATGAGGGATGAGCCATCAGACGTTGCCATGACAACGCACTTGAACGAGATCAGATTCAGTATTTCCATCTGACTAAGTGTGACGCGGCTTCGGTGACGTAACTGGTAGCACGCTAAACTTCTATGCCCACGTTCGCGGGTTCAAAGCCGGCCGAAGTCGTCGGATTTTCTAAGAGCGCTGAAATCCCTCAGTATGGTTTTCTTTGGAGGGGATGTTCCAACGTTCGTTGCGAGTTGCCGGTTGGGGTGTCATCTAGTAGCCAAGTTCACAGCTAGGTGTCGTTGACGGTAGTACCTGGTAGCAACATTAGGAACTACTGCTTGAAATTGACAGTCTGCAGTCCTTACCTGAATTACAGACTAATACAGCCATCCCAAAGTACACGGGGTTACATGACCGCGTTGTCGCAGCCCCTAAACTGAGGAACCAACCAAAATCTCTGCGGGAGATATAATTTTGCGTGAAGAAGTAACAGACCGTTACATAGTTACACATCAGTGTCGAAACCTTGCATAAGGACAGTGTGACCACAAGTATAAAAATGGACCCCAAATGACAAGAAGGTTACCGTTCCATAAGACAATAAAATGTTTAAAATAAGCATAAAATGACGAAAAACAAAGTTAATTAAGCTCCAATTATAAAATACCTTCTCGCAATAAATGAGGTCTGATCCTTCTACGAAAACCTGCATATTCTGCCTATATTCGCCTATCCCCAAGTTTGTCCGGTGAAATCTACCTCCGCCTTCCGGCGTGCCGAGAGGACTTTTTATCAATCACACTTTCCTCTCCAGACAACACTCCACATGCAAAGGTACTTGTGTCGCATAGAAGCAGCTACAAACTCCGGCGAGCCGAACATGTCCTAGGACACCCCCGGCACTAAAAGCCATCCGCTAAAAAAAAACACCACTCATTTCGTAGCAGACTGGGGTCACCAAATTGTAGGGTTTGATAAACTCCTGCGAGTTCCGTAATACAGAAAAAACTATTGTCACACTACACTTCATTTATATTTTCAAGGAATCAAAAATACTAGTCTATATAATCTCATGGAGTAAATATGCCACGGAGTAAAATACAAGTTATGATCTCCGTGAGACAGATTGTAGTTCCCTACACAGATGTTCCCTTGGTTTTCATCACAATAAAATTACGGGGAAGTTATCTTTTAAATAAGGGATTTATTAAGGGATGGAACATTTACGACCTTGCAAAGCAGATGTCCGCTTACTTTCCATCCGCGCAAATGTTCGGGTAGTTTATGTCTTAAGAAAGAAATTCATTGAGGGATGGCGCAACCCCATCCTTGAAATCCAGATGTACGCTTGGTTTCGTCACATCAACAAAATATATCTTCCTTGGAATACAGATACCCTATAACAACTCAACTACTACCACAATAAACTTGGCTCGACCGGACGAATCACCTAATGTAGCTCAGTATCAAATCATGTTTTTGTTGATGATGATTCATTTAGGGACTTTGTAACATCGTAACCATGTAGGCCCGTGCATTTGTGTGCGTGTGAAATCTGCTAACGTGCTACCTCGTGCCTTGCTGGCATCGGGAGAACGTGGGATCGAATCTTACACTGGCTGTCCTAAAAATGGTTTTCGTGGTTTACAATTTTCACCGCCAGGCAAATGACGGAACGGTTCCTTTCAATAGGCCCACGGCAGATTTCCAACCAGAATCCTTTCCCTGACCCGCCCTGAAAATAAAATAAATGGCCTTTGGCTGCATTAAATAAATTATAGTAGGTCCTGTGGTTTATGATCACGAGATCAAGAGCCACGCAAAAACACAAGTTTACCTTAGGTAAAAGATGGTATATTGACTTTCACGGCCAGTGAAATAAAACTCAGCAATTCTTCTACGTTTGTGCCGTTTCTTGTGTGGGGTTTCGCCTAGGACACCAAGTTGGCTCATCAGCGGGCTCTTGGTGCCCCGCCCGGACCCTCACAGGTGTAGCAAAGGAGCAAACTGCACGCTACCTCCCTTTTTATGAAGCGCACCTGCGCCTCTCTACTGCGAGAACTAAAGGCTCAAGCAGCCATAACCTCCCTATGAAGGCCTCCAAAATGATGGTATATTTCTAGGTTTGTGCCTTCGGTAATTTATTAGATGGTACGAATACATACCTCAAGACAAAATAATTCATCTTCTAAGGAATTCATCACATTCTGCAGATAAGATTCACAGCTTAACTTTTCGGGGAGTGTGTACCATGTAGCCTATGTTACAAGCTTCTCTAGGGAAACTCCTTCATATAATTTAGTATTCCTTGATAAGGAAATCGAGCACGGACACGTCGGGCAGTAAAATATGAAGTCCACTATTTGTACGTGCCGTATCTAACCGAAGGAGCCATTTCGAAGAAACATTCTCACTCACCTTGGAGTCGTGGACGAGCACGATACATTTGTCTTACAAAGAGTTTTGATGGGTTGTATAAACACAGGGTTGGGAACCTGGCTTCGTAAAAGGGCTCTGGAATGCAGAAAAAAACTTAAAGATTTTCGAAATTTAATTTTTACGTCGTATTAAGCAGCGGATCCTTAGCGTTAAATTTATTTTCTTCATGGCTCATTTTAAGCCTATTTTCATTTATGAAAAAATAGGCTTCTGAAATCACCTTCTGTCCGTGTGTGTATGTGTGTGCGTGTGTGTGTGCCCCCTAATTAAATCTAAACGGCTGGAGCGATTTCAATGAAACTCAGTAAGATCATATTACTATTTCGTCCGACGCCGACCGTACCCTTCAAATTCTTTTACGTCTCACTAATCCAACATGGCGTCTGTGCGAAATATTTCCAAAACTATTACTGATATCACCCAGAAATTGTGTATGGTGATAAAGGGCACTACTAGACGTTTACCTACGTGACTTTTGAAAACCTGTTAAGTACAAAATGAACAATGGCGGCCAAGCGAATTTGAAATATTTAAATAGACTTTTCTCGCGATGTAATCATCCGATCACAGTGAGACTTGTGAAGCAAATGTTTACACACATTGTAATGCACTGACATTGATTTTCGTTCTATCGTTTACATAACCTCAAGAATTTGGAAGGAACGGCCGTGGCCTGTCAGAAGGTACCGTCCCAACATTTTCCTGGTATTAATAATGGAGAAACCACGGAAAACCATTTCAAGGACTTCCGACGGTGGGGCTCAAACCCACGTGTCTACCGAGTCAGCAGAGAGCTACCGCTGTCGGTAATAAGTTAATAATAATAGAGTAAAATATTAACAATATTAAAAATAATAATAATAATAACAATACTAAAATAATGGAATAACAAATATAACAACAGATTAACAATACTAACAATAATAACAATAATAATAATTATAATAATAATAATTTCAATAGATTAACAATAATAAAAATAATAGAAAATGATAATAAAATATCAATAAAAATAATAGCCTAATTATAGAGTAAAATAAATCAATAAACACAGGAGTAAGAATAGGTTACGGACTTTCACCTCTCCTGTTCATACTGTAATCTATAAGAATGCACTCATACGAGAATTCATAGAAACAAGACATAGATCCATCCACATTAACATAAATCTAGAGCTGGACGCAATATTATTTGCAGACGACTTAGTGCTGGTCGCCACCTCAGAAGATGATTTACAGCGTTCAACCGGAAACTAGTCTCAGAAAACTACTCAATGGATATATCGCTTGAAAAAACTAAGATAATGGCCTTCTGTGGTACGGAACCAGTAAGAAGTATGATCTGCTTGAATAATAACATTTTGGAAAGAGTAAACGATTTCAAATACCTTGGTTACAAACTATCTTTCCTTGAAGAAATGGACATACCCCCAGAAAATCTACAAATTCAACAGATGTTTAGGAATCATCTAACGTTTTTAGACTACCATTAATTATGAAATACACCCGAACAAGAATCTACAAATCCTTAGCAATACCGGTACTTTGCTCTGATAGTGAAGCGTGGACTCAGAGGAAATGCGATGAGAAACTAATAACTACCACCGAAATGAAATATATGCGACGAACAGCAGGAGTCACTAAGTGGGTTCTCAAACGAAACACAAGACGTGATGAATAATCATAACAGCAGACTTGTAATGGAATACATCAATGAATACTTCAACAGGATGGACAGAAACATGATCCCTAAAGCAGTCGATCTCTAGGTCGCCCCAGGTACAGATGGCGTGAAAATGCAAATATTTTGTATAGACCGTAACAGTTCTTCTAGGACTAATACACGAAAGGTTGATGATGATTATGATAATAATAGAATAATGGGATAATAATAGTGGAATAACAATACTACTACTACTACTACTACTACTACTACTACTAATAATAATAATAGTTCTAGCAGTAGTAATAGTTTTCATTTTTACTATCACTGTGTAACACTTTGCAAATGTAATAGGTATCACAATCAAATGTGATTTAACCATTAGAATACAGTATTCAATGAAATAACTATTAATACTGTATAATGGAAAATTAAATAATTATACTATTTAATGCCCCTTAAAACAACAATACCTCAATCAGCGAAGTGTCATATAACTCTAAAGTAGTGATACAGTTGGTATACTAAAATAAAAGAACGGCATACTCATTTTGGATGAAAGCGTTTGATCCACGTTACATTAACATAACTGTTACTGTTGCCTCGGTTACCATATCACAGCTAAACCAATTCAACTGGCTTGCATTCTGGTTGTAAGCGTATGTTTAAATTAAATCACGATTTATTTTGCGTTGTACTCTGCTGAGTATAATTGTATTACAATCAAATATGATTTAACAATTAATTAGAGCGGACGATATTCAATGAAACAACCATTAACATAATGGAAAATTATTAAATTAAAAGGAATGACAAGAGATCAAGGTTCACTGCTCTCCTATAATGTTCCTATTTGATTTATAGAATACAACTAAATAGTCTTCTAGCATGTAGCAAATGAAATAATGTGTTGTGTACAATACTGATCGGAAGAACATTTATTTGGCAATGTAATTTGTGTTGGGAATTGTAATTGGCTAATTAAATTTCTACTACAAGCATCAGGTGTTGCCTGGAATGGGAAATAGACAGTAACTGTGTTGTTAATACTATTGTCCCCCTTTAAATGAAAACAATCACATGTGATTGGAATTACCACTTCCCATAACTCTCCATAATTGATTCAAAGAATGAATGATGATCGTTTTGAATGAGACTTTCACGACCAAGGATAACAGACATTATGAATCATTTTAGGTTTGCGCTGTGTAAATACTACAACTGGTACTAAGAGATGTCGGGTAATCGATTAATAATTTGAAATTAATAAAAAACGATATCTCACAGTAAGATTGCGCAAATGTGCTTCTATTAGGGGGATTAGTGAAAGAGCCCGCTGAAGAGCCTGACTTGGTGCATATGTGCAAAACCCCGCAAAATTTGCCGAGTATAAACATCAAATTTCTTTCGGAAACAGCAGTTTAGAAAAAGAACGAGTAGTTCCGTGAGGAACTATACAGCCTATTTTCATATATCCCACTTATGTTCATAGCCTGTATTAATATACAAAATCTCAAATTAATTGCTGCATTAGATTCGTAGATGTTGAGAACCGTCTAAATATTTTGGTTGATTGCCATGTTGGACTTCTATATGTGTAGGTCATAGAGCTATATATTATTAGATGATGATTTTTGCGTAGGTTAATTATTCAAACGTCCACTTCGATCGCATGATTAATACACAAGGAATACAAACTTAATTCTAAAATTGAGCACAGCCGCCATCTCGAGGTTATTTGAACAATTGAACTAAATTACATGCCAGTGCATAACAATGAGTATAAACATTTACTGTACCAAATTTATCTGCGCTCAGATGGTAAAACTGAGAGAAAAGTCTAATAAAATGTTGCACCTTCACTTGGCAGCCATGTCCGTTTTGTATTTTACAGGTTTTTGGAGGTCTCATAGCTGAACTTCTAGTAGTACCCTTTATCACCGTACAACATTTCAGGGTGATATCAGTGATAGCTTCGGAGTTATAGAATGCCAGTGAAATATTTCGCACAGCCCCCATCTTAAAGTTATGTAAACAATTGAACTTAATTAGATACCTGTGCATTACAATGTGCATAAACATTTGCAGTACCAAGTTTCATTTGGATGGTTAAATCGCGAGAAAAGTCAATTTAAAAGTTTCAACTTCGCTTGGCCGCCACCCTTTCCCATTTGGATATTCCCCTCACTGAAAAGCCTCCTTGGTCAATGCTAATTCTATTTACAACATCCACCCAGGGGCTCATATCCAGAGTGACGTGGGTTGGTGACCACGGGACCCCAGCTGAGTCCAGCATTGCTTCCACTTATTTGTGCCAGTTCCTCACCTTCTTCTTTCCTGTCGACCTCTCTTGGTCAACTCTTGTTCTTTTCCGACCCCGACGGTATTAGGGTATCTGAGGGCAAGGGAGTCTCTTCATTTCCCGCCTTAATTGACCCTTGTTTCATTTTTCCTGATACCCTCCTTCTGCGAGGGGTCAGCCTTCCTTTTCTTTACATGTTACCTTCTGCCTTCTGCTCAAGGCCCTCAACGAGGCAAGGTGTGTGTAGCCCCACCACTTCTGGTGAACCCTGAATAGTGCTACACCCTCAGGGGCTCACGGTTGCTGAGTTCGGGAGTTGGCAATCCTGAGTTATTTCTGAGCTGAGTCCGTTTTTTCCCCCTTCTTCCACTGACTTTGGGGCGGGCCCTCTCCTCCTTCCCTTTCCTATCTGCCTTTCATGGCTCTCCTTTCTTCCAAGTCCCTCAATCCTCATTCTTCGAGGGTTGAGGACATTTCTTTTCTTCCTGTCCTTAATTTGCCTTATCCTTTATTTGTTTACAATTTCTTCTTCTAGTATGTAAGTCTGTAGTTAGTATTAGTTATAGTTTTTATTCTCATCCCATCTTTCACTATCACCCAAACCATTAGGGGCCAGTAACCTAGATGTTAGGCTCCTTAAAACAACAATTATCATCATCATCATCATCATGTTTACACCATTTTTAGCCTATTTTCAATTTTGAAAAAATAGGCTTATGAGATCACCTTTGTCCGTGTGTGTGTGTGTGTGTGTGTGTGTGCGTGTGTGTGTGTGAGGTGTGTGTGAGGTGTGTGTGTCCCCATAATAATTTCTAAACGGCTGGAGCGATTTCAATGAAACTCTGTAGATTCATAGCAATATTCCGGGCGACCCCGACCGTGCTCTTCAAATTTTGTTACGTCTCACCAATCCAACATGGCGGCTGTGCGAAATAATTCACCAGCATTCAACATCTCCAAAACTATTCCCGATATCACCCTGGATTTTTTTGCGGTGATAAAGGAAACTACTAGAAGTTCACCTATGTGACTTTTGAAAAACTGGTAACTACAAAACCAACATGGCGGCCACGCGAATTTGCGACTTTTAAATAGACGTTTCTTGCGATTTAACCAACCAAACGCAATAAAACTTGGTACAGTATATGTTTATACATATTGTAATGCACCGCCATCTAAATTCGTTCAATTGTTCACATAACCACAAGATGGCGGATGTGCGAAATATTTCACCGACATTCTCTATCTCTGAAACTATTAGCGGTATCACCCTGAAATTTTGTACGGAGATAAAGGGCACTACTAGAAATTCATCTATGAGACTTTTAAAAACCGGTTAACTACAAAACGAACATGGCGGCCAAGCGAATTTGAAAATGTTAAATAGACCTTTCACGCGATTTAATGTTCCAAACGCAATGAAATCTGGTACAGGAAATGTTTATACACTTTGTAATCCACTGGTATATATTTTAGTTCAATTGTTTACATAACCTCAAGATGGCGGCTGTGCGAATTTTAAAATTAAGTTTTTATTTCTTGGGTCGTAATCATGCTATCGAAGTGAAAGTTTGAATAATGAACCTACGCAATAATTTTCCATTAATGGTACATGACTCTATGGCCTATACATTTAACAATCCAACATGGCGACCATCCGAAATATTTAGACGGCTCTGAATATCTACGAATCTATTATAGCAATCAAACTGATTTTTTTATGTTCATAGGGGCTATGAACTTAAGTTCACTTATAGGACTTTAAATAACCTGGTGATCACAAATCCAACATGGCGGCGACGCGAAGTATAAATATTCACATGGACGTTTCTCGCAATTTATCCATCCGAGTGCAGTGAAACCTGGTACAGTAAATCCTTTTACGAATGTTAATCCACTGGCATCTAATTTATTTCAATTGTTTCCATAACCACAAGATGGCAGCTGTGCGAAATTTTAAAATCTCCTTGTTATTTCATGCGATTGAAGTTTGAATACTACACGTACACAATAATCTTCATGTAACAGTACATAACTCTAGGACCTACATATAAAATCCAACATGGCGACCATCCGAAATATTTAGTCTGTTCTCAATATCTACGAATCTATTACAGCAATCAAATTTTGTATGTTGATAGTGGCAGTTAACATAAGTAGGATATATGAAAATAGGCTGTATAGTTATTCACGGAACTACTTGTTCATACTATAAGTTTGAGGAATGTATTGTACAGTATTTTTGGGTTTATAGTTATTGGCAAAAGGAAAGAAGAAAACTGCAGTGCTTATAAAAATGTCAATTTCATGTTGTGGGGCATCCTTACTATTTTTATTAAGAAACCCTAGGTAGAATAAGCGTCAGTTGTTGAGTTTATACTCGATACAGCGTATCAGGATTACATGCCCCCAGGTGGTGAGCTGTTAAACAAGCAAGGTCTACTTATTGGCTGTGTCGTCAAGACGAAAGCGAGTCAAGCTAAATCGAGCCTCTAATTGAAAGAGATCTCACTAACGAACACGATGCTAACGAGAACCCCGTTCCCGATACGCTCGCATCGCGTCTTCGACTCAGAATTTACAAAATTACATGACACTTCAGAGAAAAATGACGAAAATACACAGTGAAGTATACACCTTCCCAGGTGTCTTACTTGAGGAATCTTTCTAGCGTGACATTATAGTTCCGCTAATTATTGTATATCAACATGTCATTTGACGGGTCGTGCGTATTTACTGGAGTAATTTCTCTCCTTGAAATAAATGGCAGACATAAAAGAAAGATTTTCCAAGAAAGTTATTTCGCAAAATATAGCATAATGAGGCAGGGTGAGATAAATTGCTTAATCTCCAATTAACTTGCTGTACAGATCAAAGCATTTATAAAGCATATGGCTTAGTGTAGCGAGGTTCCGTTAGCGAAATTTCCCGCAGTGGTGATTTAAAGAGCAATGGATTATCCGAAATCTTCAACATTTTGAAAATTTGTATTATGCAAAATATTGATCTGATATTTAGGTTTTTAACGGTACACTTATTTTTTTCATATCTCAATCCTTATTCTTTCCTACAACTGTGCGTCCTATTAGTAAACCCACCGAAGAAGATTTTATTATTATTATTATTATTATTATTATTATTATTATCGTTTCGGTAGTCTAGGGACCACGAGCCAATTTCAATGCTTTATCCCTTGCTGTTCCTTCTTCTTCCTCCAGTATTCATTCATCATCTCACTATGTTTTCTCTTCCTTTCCTCGGACCATTTCGAGCCGGTTTTCTTTCCCTTCCTTGGAATCCTTCCATTTTTAGCACTTTTTCTCTAAAAATATATCTCTGTGGTGTATCTTCTTCTCTGATATCCTTTTTATTTTCATTTCTATTAGACGATTCATACGAAAATATTTTAAAGAAAGAAGATGCGTTAGACACAAGGACAAAGGAAATGGACAACAGCAAAATGGATGCTAGTGCTTCAAATGGAGGAGAAGGAATCCGATAGCAATGGCATATTCTAAAAATTAGAAAAATCTACGATACCTAATTCTCACTAGAATGTTTTTCTAGTTATAACTCTTCGTCCTTATGAAGGAGTATAGGCGATTGCTTATTGGTTGGTACACCGCCACTATCATGAAGACAATATACGAAAAAAGAAATCATCAAAGATACTGATGCTTTGAGTCTTTGAGCTTTATATGACGAATTTTCTTATGGAAGTGTTCATATTACTGTAAACCAAATACTTATATTTCCTGGATCTCCTGGATCTAGTGGACAAACACATACAAAATAAAAAGCAAAAAGCAGAAAACAAAAACAAAAGCAGAACACCAAACACAAAAGCGAAAGCAGAAAACAAAAAACAAAAGCAAAAAGCAGAAAACATAAAAAACAAACAAAAGCCGAAAACAAGAACAAAATCAAAGGCAGAAAACAAAAAACAAATCATAAGCAAAAATACAAAAGCAGAATACAATAAAGCAAAATAAAAATAGAAAACAAAATACAAACCAAGTTTAAAAGCAGAAATCATAAAAGAAAGAAAGGAAAAAAGCAAAGGGAAAAGAAAAATAAACAAATCAAAACAAAGCAAAAACAAATGCACGAGCACAGAACAAAAAAAAAAACCAAAATCAAGACAATCAAAACATATCATAACGGAATCAGAGGCTAAACCAAAAACAAGAAATATAACACAAAAAGTCAATAACTAAGTCAAAAACAAAAAAAAAAAAAAGATAAAGACACAAGACAAAATCTAAAACAAACAAATCGCTCATTTGCTACAACAGTGACATAACTCGAAATATGATGATCATAGAAAATTGCATTACAACGGCTTTTATTAAACTGTGGATTATTTAAATAGTGCCATGTGTTCAAATGAGTGGAACAGACACCAACGCAACTAAGAATTATCAGTGTTCTTGATTTAATTGCAATTTCAGGGAAGTGATACAGCGAATTATGTAGTCTCACATTGCGAAGAAACACGATAGAGTAGTGTCGATTTAATCAATGGTTAAAGAATACTTTCCACTACTACTGAGGTAAAAAACTGAAAAAGTACAGATATCTAGTTATGTCACTGTTGCAGCAATGGAGTGATATAACCTACACGTAAAACCAAAGTGGACAACACAAAACAAACATTTGAAAACATAGTTCCGTTCACTAAAGAGTTAAGGGGGCACATATAGCATAAGGAGCCAAAACAATAACGATATTTATTTTATAACTGTTCCTATCTTAAACCTTTGACAACAATGGTAACATAATCTTAATAGAAGGAAAGCTTTAAATTTTACAAAATTCAAATCCTAAATATTTCTACCCATTTTTAGCCTATTTTCAATTTTGAAAAAATAGGCTTATGAGATCACCTTTTGTCCGTGTGAGTGCGCGTGTGAGTGTGTGTGTGTGAGAGAGAGGAGTGTGTGTGTGTGTCCCTAATAACTTCTAAACGGCTGAAGCGATTTCAATGAAACTCGGTAAGTTCATAGCACCATTCCGGGCGACCCTGACCGTGCCCTTCAAATTTTGTTACGTCTCACCAATCCAACATGGCGGCTGTGCGAAATATTTCACCAGCATTCAATATCTCCGAAACTATTCCCGATATCACCCTGGAATTTATTACGGTGATAAAGGAAACTACTAGAAGTTCGCCTATGTGACTTTTGGAAAACTGGTAACTACAAAACCAACATGGCGGCCACGCGAATTTGCGACATTGAAATAGACGTTTCTCGCGATTTAACCAACCAAACGCAATAAAACTTGGTACAGTATATGTTTATACACATTGTAATACACCGACATCTAACTTCGTTCAATTGTTTACATAACCACAAGATGGCGGATGTGCGTAATATTTCACCGGCATTCTATATCTCTGAAACTATTAGCAGTATCACCCTGAAATTTTGTACGAAGATAAAGGGCACTACTGGAAGTTCATCTATAAGACCTTCAAAAACCGGTTAACTACAAATCGAACATGGCGGCCAAGCAAATTTGAAAATTTTAAATAGACCTTTCTCGCGATTTAATGTTCCTACCGCAATGAAATCTGGTACAGGAAATGTTTATACACATTGTAATGCACTGGTATCTAATTTAGTTCAATTGTTTACGTAACCTCAAGATGGCAGCTGTGCGAAATTTTAAAATCTCCTTGTTACTTCTTGTGTCCTAATCATGCGATTGAAGTTTGAATGCTACACGTACACAATAATCTTCATGTAACTGTACATAACTCTAGGACCTATACCTGTACATATATGTAATCCAACATGGCGACCATCCGAAATATTTATTTGGTTCTCAATATCTACGTATCTATTACAGCAATCAAACTGAAATTTTGTATGTTGATGGTGGCAGTTAACATTAGTAGGATATATGAAAATAGGCTGTATAGTCCTTCACGGAACTTCTTGTAATTTTTGCTTTATGCTATCCCGTTTCTCTCATATCTGGCAAGTTTATGGGGATATTTAAACTGTTGTTCTTATAAAGTGGGTGTTAAACCTACACTGAACCCTCTTTGGCTTTAATTAGTCATTCTATGAAACGTTAAAAATATTTTTAGAGTTTGCTCAAAATCAAAATGAAATAATAATGCTTAATTAATTAATAATGTGGACACGTGTGAGAATCATTTTGTAGCCGAAGGTTTAACACCCTCTTTAAAAAAGAAAAGTCTTAAAATCCCCATAAACTTGGAAGATTTGAGGGAATCGGTGAAGATCAGCACAAAGCAGGAACCACATTTTGAAAAAAGAATAAAGATAGTTATGATTTTAATTTTGAAAATTTGAAACATTGCTTCCTTGGAAATGGATACAATTGTTGTACAAGATCTGGCCTATAACAGGCACTGTTATAATATATGAGACTTTCCAAGTCGATTTGATCGTAGAAATATGGATTATAGCTCTTTTTGCGCGTATCAATGTGAGGAGCAATGTTCGTGGTTTCACCGAACCCAGCGTTTTAAGGCCCTAAAACGAACGGTTTTCGAGGTATTGCCAGAAAACTATCCCCGGTCTGCGAAATTTCAGCGGTTGCCATAGTAACGTTGATCTGTTTCTCAGAGGGAACAAAGTTATTTGGGAATATCTCCGAAACCGTTCATTTTAGGAACTTAAAAAGTGTGTTTCGGGGTCCCGACAGGACCTCCGAGTATTGTTTCTCGTATCTGCTGGCTTAAAATGAGCTAAATCCGAACATTTTACCGACTGTCCTTGCTCAGTGCCAAAGGGCCGAAAAAAGTCACTTACAAATTGAATTTTCAAAAACTGTTTCTTATTGGGCCTCTACATACTCGGATCAACCAACATGCAAAATTTCAGCTTTCTAGGTCTAGTGGTTTGAGCCCTGCAGCGATGAGTCAATTTTGGATTGTCAATGCCCAAGGGCCGAAAAAAGTCACTTACAAATTGAATTTTCAAAAACCGTTTCTTATTGAGCCTCTACATACTCGGATCAACCAACATGCAAAATTTCAGCTTTCTAGGTCTAGTGGTTTGAGCCCTGCGGTGATGAGTCAATTTTGGATTATATATAAGAGATAAAATGTTATTGTTTCGGCTTCTTAAGCTGTAAGTTCCCCCTTAAAGGGAGAACCTAAAGGCCTGCTCAGCTTGGAAAAACGGAGCAGATGACCTCACTTAAAACAACAATAACTAACAGATCTCAAACACTTCCTAATACAGGGTCTTTCACTCAAAGTGGGGCCGGCAGCTCAGCCGGCGTAGCGCTGCAGGTAGAAGGTCGAGCCGAAGTTCAGACATTGCAACACGGAGCTGAGGCAGTTACGAAGCGTGATTTGACGAGTAAAGTTGACTTGGATTTTTCTTTTATCGCCTGTTTTTAAGATATAAGTGTTATAAGCTCATAACGTGTGTCCATGGTTATTGTTTAAATGTTATTGTGTTTCAAAATTGTATAACGTGTCATAGCTAATAGTGTTTTTTTTATTTATGGGGAAAATTGAAAAATAACGTTTATGCAACAAACCCCTCACACTAGATGAACTCAAACTAAATATCACCAGATATATTGAGGCTATCTCGGGAGATAAAATAATGCGTGTGAATGAAAATTTTCCAAGACGATGTCAAAAATGTGTAGATGCAGGTGGAGGACATTTTTAACATCTTCTGTGACAAGTTGAGTAATGAATTTACTTTGAGTATGTGTTATTATGTGTGCTTGTTATTCACATGCGATTCGTCTGGGCGCTCTCTCGACCCCAAACTTAGCGAGTTGCCATGTGCACGCGCTGCGCGGCTGGCCCTACTTTGAGTGAAAGTCCCTGTATTAGAAAAGCAGATGACCTCGTAGTTCCTCCCCTTAAAACAACAATAACTAACTCCCTGTATTAGCTTTCATGATGGAAAGTGTAGAAAGGCCAGTTTATCTGATGGCTCAAGTGCATAAACGTTTGCTTTTGGAAACTGTGATGCAACCCATCGACTCTTAGTTTATCAATCAGTTCTTGCTCTTTGAGAAGCTATGGGCGACCCATAGGTCAAGAAGCCCTACCCTAAATGAATCAACAACAATAACAACTTTCTATGCTTCACTTTTCAGTACAGTATATACAGTACGTTACATTACACACTCCACATATAATGGAGACGTCTCTTATTTCCTAGAAGATAGTTCAGTTCCCAGAAGAGTCTCTTTAAGATCAGCAGTAGGTTGTAATCTTACGTCAAATAAGCGGCACGAGTTAATGAACCAGAACTGCGATCTTGATTGTGTGGTACAAGGCGTTGTAGATTCTCATTTGCAAAGAAATACTGGCCACTCCCTCGCCAGATAGAATATGCTGAACAAGGACTCGATCCTTAGTTGCACTAGAAGCAGACTCTGCGGATATGTATTCGGATGGGTTACCGTGATCCACGTTGACTGATGTGGAGTGGTAGTAATAATATCATAAGGCCTCGGATGTCGGGTGCAATCTATTATTTGCGCCAGAGGGCAGCTTGCATGTCAGTTAGTTATTGTTGTTGTAAGGGGTGGAACTACGAGGTCATCAGCCCCTAAAGCTTGCATGTCAAATTTTGTCGTTCCTTAGAGCGTTATGAAAGTAAAGAAGGTTAGACACCTAAGCTCAATGAAACTACAGCGCTAACTACAGTAGTAGATAAAGGAGGAAGTTTGTGGTAGCTGAAAATCCCGAGATTAATTTTGCCATTATGAACACGACCTACTGAATTAAAATGTTTTTTAATATGCCAACAACGTATGACATGCGTGCCGAGATTTTTGTCGCCTTTCAAAAATCACTTACCACGGCCAGGAGCGAATCTGCAAGCTTGGGGTTGATTCATTTGGATGTTTTGTGACATCATGGTCACGTACCTCTGTTCTTCTGTATTTTTGAAATACCCTGAAAAACCGTGGTATTGTAATGGCTCTAGTAGTGTGTGTAGTTGTAGCTGAGGCCAGGATTTGGAGGAACACGGCCGTGGCCTTGCGTTTGGAAAAATCCCAGTATTCACCTCGAATAGAATTGGAAAATTACGAAAACCCACTTTAGGACAGCTGAGGTTGAAATAAAACCCATCTCCTTTCAGTCATGCTCGTTAAATCGTGCACCAAGGCCGCGAGGGCAGCAGAAGTTCGGGAGATCGTAGGTTTCAATACCGGTGCTGATGCAGCTATCCTGAGTGTGATTATCCCCCGGGGGTTTCCACACTCCCTCCAGGCACCTACCATCCCTGTCATACTAATACAGTCATCACATAAATACAGGTCATCAGACAAGTTCAACACACAGACTACACGGGGCTGATGACCAAGATATTCCAAGCCCTTAAAATGAAAATGAATTAAGAATAATATCATATCCTTTCAGTTTCACCTCACGAGCCAGAGTGTGCTGGTTCCAACCCTCAGAAGACTAGGAGAGAGAGAGAGAGAGAGAGAGAGAGAGAGAGAGAGAGAGAGAGAGAGAGTGAGAGTGAGTGAGGATTGAAGACATTCGAAAGGAGGTGAATGAACAGAAGTTGAATGATAAGCTGGAGCAGAACATATTGAGATGGTACTGTACCGTTATTCTCATATCCATATGACAAGTATTTTAGCGCGATGTTTGTTTTGGAGTTCAGCATGACTCGCGGTCACTAGGCAAGGTGAGCGCAACACATAATTGGAGATTACGGCATTTTCCGATTCACAGTGGGGAGACCCGAGGCTGGGATCGGGCTGTGACGCAACAAGCAAAGGGCGAGTATTCACCAGTTTATTGATCGACCGCCAGGACACCATTTTATGATGTATAAGAAGAAATGAGAATAATATACATGATCTGCAGCATTGTGGATGATAAGTTAACATAGCATGATATATATTTTGATATATTTTCATGTTGATTACCTTTGAGAAACATAAGTTATGAACTACATTCACCAATGATATGGACGTTCGATCCAGACTAGCAGTGTGGTGGGGGTATTGAAGTCGTCTTGAAACCCTACGCGCACAGCTGTAAGCAGATTATATCTAGTCTCTGATGAAGAATCATCTCCTGGAGAGATATTTAACGCGTTTCGAAAGTGTAAGTTCGACGCGACAGTGCACGACACTTGGTAATTTAACAGAGTCCAGTGACGAAGAACTCTGACATTTTTCATACACTATGTGGACTTGTTAAGCCACACACACAAGAATGGAACTTGTATTCATTTTCACAAGCAAGTCATACGCTCATTTTCACGTATGAACTTCAACTATGCAGCATTCATTATGAACACTGTAAGGAACTTTGCACAATATAACAAGCTGCAATTCACGGCAGTGAACCTTTTGGTTAAAGGAATGCTATGCATACTGATATATAATATCTTCAATGCAGTATTAACTCATGAACTCTGAACATTACTCCTCGTTTATATACGACACATTATTTGACAAGATGTCGAGAGGAACAGTTCTAATGCATTCTATTTTGATCACTATGGCAGGTTAAACACGTTAACATGAATACTGCTGGGCCTGCAGAGCTTCGAACATTTCAGTGAAAGCCTGTATCTCTTTACGCTTACTACGGGGCCACCAGTGCATAGCTGATTATTGCCGAGAATGCTAGTTCTTAGTGGCAGTAATGCGTGGGTGATTAATAACATTTCGGTTCGATATGAATATCGAGACGCTACGGTGGGACAGACATTGGTCTGGATGGAGTTGGAGTCCTGATAGAAGGGTAGCTGACCGTTCGTCCATGATGGATGATATCCTGTTAACCAGAGGGAACCAGTGGATTGGCGAGAGGAGTTCCGAGGTTCGATTCCCATCGACCAGGGGAGTCCAGGCTATTGCTACATTTGAGAGAAGACATAATATGAAGGGCATATCGGTGACTTATTTTTATCTTCAGAATTCAACAAGGTACAGCCAAACCAGTCCAGTCTATCGTAGTAGAGTGTAGACATTTCAATGTTAGTTTTGCTGCCATTATTTCTTGTGTATATTTTGAGTAGCATGTCGAAGTATAATTTCTAGGCATGACGTTGTAATCATGACTGGTCTTATGCTCGACAAGGTTTTTGATTCCCATAAGGAATGCAACCATTTTCATTTTGTATTTGTAGTTTGATTCAGTAATATTAATAGTAAATTCTAGTTAAATTTAATTGAAGCTTCTTTAGTGTAGTGAAGAGGAATCCGTAGGAAACGACAGTGATTATAAGTGTTCAGTAGTGTGGTGAACTCGTACATATGTCTACCTTTGACATTTTTCGCTTCTGTAGACTCAAGTTTGAGCTACATGTATCACTGAACTTCAGAAAAGTTCGATATTCGATTTACTTCGAAGATTAATGATGATTTTTATAGCAGGTTATAGGATTTTTGAAGCTTTGTTATACTGTATATCCTTCGCTTCTACTAGGGACCATTCTCTGTGCTTTTGAAGGATAGAGACTTGTATGGTTTTCTAACCGGTCAATTGCGCTAATTGCTATGGTTAACATGATCGGTGGTGTAGGAACTTTACTCGTTTTCTAAAATTCATTTGAGCAGGTGTGTACTGAACTTTGGCTGGATAAACTTTTTCTTCGTTGATATAAATATAGATTTTTGAGTCATGATAGCCACGTTTGTGAAGGCTTATTTGAGATCCATGTTAGATGGAATTGATAATCGTTATTAATACTAGTCAGTTGACATACGATGATTCTGAAACAACATTCATTTTTTAAAATCAGCGTATATCCCAGATTTGATTAACGTTGAAGCACGTTTGATGAAGGAATTATGACTGTAATTATGTTTTTGAAAGCATAGGTGTTTAATCCAGAGGAATTATTGAGAGAAACCAATCTATATAATTGGAAATAAATGTAATGATTTTGTATAAATTCTAACAACGATAGCCAAATGTAATGATGTTAATAATAATAAGCCGAAAATGAATTATAGTGATGAAATTCGTTGTTCACCAGTGAGGGTGACAAATAAGTGCAATTGTCTATTCTAAAGACATATAAATTGTTGAAATCAGTGCTCAGGGGAGTACAAGTATATAAAGATAGAGCCGTATGAAGGCATTAGTTATGAAATTTATATTCAAGCGAATATTATGTGGTTTTCCTTGGAATGTAGTCCATGATGACTGGCACTTTGAAGTCAGGTGCAACTTGACTGGCTAACAGATTGAATTCAGCGGAATTTAAAGGCTTATCACTGTTGTGTAGAAGCATGCAGTTCATGGCAAGAATGATCAAACTATTTGTTGAAGGATATTCATAATCCTTATCCTGGAATTAAATGCATTGCTGAGAGAGGGTTTTTAAAGTTATCCTAAGTTAGTCCATTCTGAAAATTACAGTTGATATTGAGGTAATTTTCACCTCCACTTAGCTTCATTGCTTGGTCGGAGAGTCCCAATCTAAACAATTAACACTTATGAAATGACTTAAGAATATAACACTAATAGGAGGTTGTTGAATATGGAGACTTGAGAAAGGAAATACAGACACGCTGGGAGTGTGCCACATTCACTGTACATAATTGTAAATTTTTCTATAAAAGGGTATATTGAACACGTACGCAGGGAAGAACCTACCTAAATGTGGAATCTTTTATTATAATTATCTAGTAGGATTAATGTTCAACATGTTTGGGTCATGGATTATTATGACATTGATCTATTTGTCTAATATAATGAAATGCAAGTTCATCAGTGATGACTGTGGAATGCATTCACGTGACGTTGATATCAACTTCCATTTGAAGTTGAATGTTTTTGTTTGTTTCTTGTGTGATATAGCGTTTCTCTGCTATATTCTGCTCACTGAATAAATTTTGGATAGTTTCCTTTTAATTCTTTAAGTGTGATGTTTTATAGACGTGATACGAGGCCACGTTAAGGAAACCATTGCGGGTATTTCGGAGTTTTTCACGCTCCACAAATTACGTTTTCACGTAGTTCTCGTGTTCTTTTGAGCTATTTTTAGCCTACTTTCGCTTTTTGCAAAAAAAATGAAAGTAGACTTATGAGATCAACACACGGCGAAAAATTGTGTGTCTGTCTGTGTGTGTGTGTGTGTGAGTGTGTGTACTCTGAATGTCTGCCCCCCCCCCTATCAATTCGAACACGGTGAAACCGAATTGAACGAAATTCGGTACTGAGGTAGCACAAGCAAAGGGCACCTCAGTGTCATGTTTTATACCGCCGCCATCTTTACGCAAACGTAATGGTGGCAACCCAAATGTTAAAAGCTTAAATCAAATTACGACCAACCTAATCATCTGATCTCTACTAAATTTTGCAACAATATACCTTTGTGTAGTAAGCATCTTTTGACCTAACGACAAGGTCATAAGCCCAATAGTTTGCAGATAGCGGCCATGTATGTGTGAAAATCGATTCACCATATCAATTCAAACACGGTGAAACCGAATTGAATGAAATTTTGTACAGAGGTAGCACTAGCAAAGGGCACCTCATATTCATTTTTAATATCTGTATAACACGTTGTATTTCAAGAAACTACTACAACCAACATTCAATTATACGCCTTGAAAAGGACAAAGAGTTATAACAATACCCATGCATTTAGGAGAAAGTAGGCTATATGTTCTTTTCTGAACATCTTGTTCCTTGTTGCTATGGTTTTTCTTAACGTCCCCTCGGTTAAGTATTCCTGTGCCCCATTATCCTCGTCACTTGTTGGTAGAATATGGGGGTTTTCTAGCCGGGGTTTTCAGGTTCTACGATCCGGTCACCATCGAGGGATTCCAACAAGGTGATGGTAGGTATTTTCGGGTACAGTACGGACATGTGAAAAAGATGAAAGATGAAAGAATGCCGATATAAATGATGGAGAGACGAATAACTGGAAAGAGAGGACAAGAAAGTTCTAGAGTACGGTGGATGGATTTGGTGAAGGACAGTGTGGGAGAACGAAACCTGGAGTGGAGTTGAGGAAGGATGGTGGACAGACAGAGTAAAGTGGAGGGGTGTCACATTTGCTGCAACCCGGTCCAAGCTGGAAAACTGAAATTGATGATGATGCTTATGATGATGTATTGATTTAACGTGCTCTGTAAAAGTGCTTCGATTAAATAAACAATAAATTAGGGTACCGGTAGGATAATTATCACTAAATTTAAACTTCTGAGGGGTTTGGAAATTATAGGGAGGGGAGGCATTGCTCTTTACGCCTGATAACAATCCTGTAAATAACCAACCTCCTGAGATAACGAAACGTATAATTTATGACTATATACTTGTGTATGCAGAGGACAATTTGCCCTTTACTACTACCACGTGTACAACGTGACATATTTAGAGAGGTTACGAAGACACTACGAATTATCTGGCGGTTACTCGTTTGAGTTGGGGGAGGTTAAATTAAGTCTTAATTAGGGAGAGGATCATTAATATTTCGTTTCCCTGAAGACACGCACTGAGCTCAGACCTTGCTCCTATAGATAATTGCTACGTGCCAGCAGGCATCACGAGCCCAAGATAAAGCAACCGCTGATAAAAGTTACACATGACTTAACGGTACACGTAACTGATAGTGTGGAACAGTGTGTAATCCTTAATTTACTTGCAAATATCACGCAGTAATAACTAATGGAAGAAGGACCCGGGTTCAGTTGCTAGAGTGGATTTTAAAAGATGCTTCCTGTCACTTTTCAAGCGTTGACGAAGCATTTGTTACTTGGCAAGTGAGTTCGACGTTTCTGACGGAACTGTACACAACATTTTCTCCCATAATCTGAAATATCGTGAAGTTTTTAACCAATGGATATTCCGCTCGCTGACCGAGAATCATAAGGAACATCATAACTCTTGTCCACAGTGGGGAGTGAAGTGAAGATGAAGATGATGATGATGATGACAATTGTTGTTTTAAGGGGCCTAACATCTAGGTTATCGGCCCCTAATGATCTGGGTGATAGCGAAAATGAGAATGAAATGGAAACCTGAACGAAAATTATGTGAGACGGAAAATACGTACAAAGAGAAACTCAGATGGAAACAACTCACAATATGGTCTTACAAAAGGGAATTTAGAACGAAAAGATTCACAAAAAGAATAGATTGAAAAAGACCCACAAAACGTAGGCTAGATTCAAAATACGTACAAAATGCAATGTAGCGTCGAAATACTTACAAAATGCAAATGAGATCGAAAATACGTACAAGATGCAAATGAGATCGAAAATACGTACAAAATGCAATTGAGGTTCAAAATACTTACAAAATGCAATTGAAATTGAAAATACACAATGCAATTCAGATTGAAATAGGCCCTATCCCAGTTCCAATGCAAATTATTCACAAAGTGCAATTGAAATTCAAAATACTTACAAAATGCAATTGAAATTGAAATTGCTTACAAAATGTACGGTAGATTCAAAGGACTCATGTGGATTGGCAATACTTACAAAATGCTATTTAGATTCAAAATTCGTGCGAAATGCGGTTTTGGTTGAAAATACTTACAAAATGCAATTGAAATTCAAAATACTCACTAAAAGGCCCGGCCACCTGCATTGAAAGACTTACTAAAAAGCAATTTAGATTGTCAATCTTTACAAAATGCAATTGAGGTTGAAAACAATCGCGAGATGTAATTTAGATAGAAAAAACTTACAAAATGCAACGTAGATTAAAAATGCCTTAAAAATCGCTAAAAAGGAATTTAGATACACGGTGAACCAAGTAACAAAAACTGAGCGGGAATCTTAAAGAGAAAAGGAAATATAAGGAAAAGAGGAGAGGAGAGGGTCCGCCCCAAATGTAAGGGACAAAAGTGGAAAACGGACCCAGCTCAGGAATCCCTCGGGGTCGCCAACTCCCGAACTCACCAGCCGTGAGCCCCTGAGGGTGTGAAGTGAAGAGACGTGACCGTCAGTGCTGGAAAGTCAAGAAAACTACAAACTATCAGTGTTAACTCTTCCTTCGGTCAACACAAATTTGCCCATTGGGCGGGGGCGCATGTAAAATAAATAAACGAATTCATTTTAGGAGCTTGGGACGTCTTGGTCATCAGCACAGTGTAGTTAGGTGTGTGCTAAATTTGTCTGATAACCTGTATTTATGTGATGACTGTAGTAGTGTGTTTAGCTGTGTGTTAGGGATAGGGATGCGATAGGTGCCCCGGAACTTAACCATTTATAGGGCGGACTATTTTCTTTTTTTAAACATTTCATTTCTATTTATTTAAATTTTCATTCTTACACCAATTTTGATTTGAGTTATTATAATTTTAATTATTCTTCATTATTATTAATATATTATTTTTCTATATTTTTATTTATTTTTATAATTTTTAACTTTTATTATTTTATAATCCTGATTTTCTGAATTATATTTTTTATTTTTATTTTTCATTGCAATTTAATGTTACGTGATATTCCACACGAATGGTCATGTTGGTCTGCCATTTCTGTTTTATTTTATTTTTTATTTTTAATATTTTTCAAATTAGTTATTAGTTAAAATGTTATCTAGTGCCATAATTCAAGGACACGCAGAAATATTATTTGCTTTTCAGAAATATTAACACTTCTACAAGAAAATTTGTTGTAATTAAACTGAGATATTGAATCATCTTCATAAGATTTATGGTTAATATATAGACCATAAACCTATAAAGGGAGTTAGGTACTATCGGGACATTTGCCTGAGGGGAGTGTGAGAAAAACGAGGATAAACCACTCTCAGGACAGCCACTGTCAGTGCCAGGATTTGAACCTGTGATCTCAGAAGTTGCTGCAGCTCCCAGCGCAGTCATGGTGCACGATTTAAAGAGCACAGCTACGCCGCGAGGTCATCATTTGTGTTATGAGAAGTGCTTTATTAGGTAAGTGTGTAAATCATTCATACATTTATTTAAGACACTAGGCAATTAATTGTTGTTGATGATGATGATGATGATGATGATAATTGTTGTTTTAAGGGGCCTAACATCTAGGTTATCGTCCCCTAATGGTCTGGGTGATAGCGAAAATGACAATGAAATGGAAACCAGAACGAAAAAGTGAGACTAAAAATACATACAAAATGGAACTCAGATTGAAACAACTCACAAAATGGGGAGTGGTATTATTTAGAGAAGGAAATTTAGAAGAAAAATACTCACAACAGGAATGGATTGGAAAAGACGCACAAAATGCAGTTTAGGTTCAAAGAAATCGCTTTAGGTAATCTAGATACACGGGAAACCAATTAGCAAAAACAGTGCGGGAATCTGAAAGGGAAAAGGAAATATAACGAAAATAAAACAGATCTGATCCATCGAAGAATGAGGGATCAGGAAAGATGAGACAAGGGCTAATTAAGGCGGGAAAGTGAATGACTCCCTAGGCCTTGGATACCCTAATACTGTCGGGGTCGGAAAAGAACAAGAGTTGACCAAGGAAAGAAGACGGAGAGGAGCCCGGCACAAGTAAGTTGAAGCAATGGCGGACTCAGCTGGGTTCCCGTGGTCACCAACACACGTCCCACTAGATGCGAGCCCCTGGGGGGATTAATTGTAACTGCCCCCCAGCAATCTATTTGGGTAAAATCATGGTTACCGACTGAAAAAAGGTCCTACTAATATAATACAGCATAAATCTTTCACTAGACTTAAGTGTTGGAGCAGATGACCTCGCTGTTCCGCCCCGAAAAACTCCAACAAATTACTAAGACTTAGTCTAAGTGCCGATTTTTCTTTTTTGCTACTCCGGTGCTCAGGAACCTCGAAACTGGCTTCATTTTGGTATCTCTCGTATTTGCATTCACAGTATAATAGGAGAGACAAAAGAAAGATAAGAAGAAGTAAGGTCATTTTACTGTTGGATTTCACATGGAATGAACCCTGTAGGTTTCTTGTGAATTATTTAAATGGGCTTCAGAACACACTGCCTAAAGTATTCCGTCCGTTTGCCTGCCTTTATATTGTCTATAATGGAATTTATTGTACGCTTAGGGCTCGTAGGAGCGCACTCACACACTATCGTGACGTTGGCACTTTGCTTGGAGGGTCATGAAACATATAAAGTGAACTTGTGCACGCGATTCTCAACAGAGGAGGTAGCTATACAGTTTACACTGCAACAAATCACAACAAATCGCTCAACAAGCTTCCCGTATAGGGCAATACAGGGAAATTAACTAATTACAGTCAAACTTCTATAGTAATAAAATGTTGGTTGGTTAGTTCCTTAGTTTAGGGGCTGAGACAACGTAGTCATGTAGCCCCGTGTACTTTGGGTGTGTGTAGAATCTGTCTGATAACTGGTGTTAATTGTGAAGTCTGTATTAGTGTGTGCGTATCTGTTTTAATTCAAGTAAGGACTGCAAACATTAATTTTTCCAAGTAGTTTCTACTTTAGCCGCCAAACACCACCGTCAACGACCAACTAGTTCAGAACTTAGTTACCAGATGCCATTGCAGTCGGCTCTTGACGACGAACGTAGAAACCTAAGAACGTTAGTCAAATGTTTAACCTATATATAATTCAGCGTCACACAGATGCAATTAGTGGAAGGTTCTTTATCATGCCATAAATCTATGACATGGGGCGTCGGCTGTATTTCCCCTCCTAGGGAAGGCATACTGAGGGATTTTTAAGGTTCTTCAAAAATCCGACGACTTCAGCCGGGTAATAATAAAATGTATTGAACCATACGTTGTACATTAAAAACGTAACGGTATGTGTCACATTGTGACCTTCCTCGGCGTAAATATGTAAATATGTAAATGTGCAAGAACATACACTTAACATAAATATTGCCCTATCAGAGGAATCTAAAATTATTCTTATTCCAATAGCTAAAGCCCTGCGCGGATGCGGATACCCGCGGATAAACCCGCGGATATCCTCAAAATTTTTCACCATGCGGATATAGTTTGCATGACTGTGAGGATAGCGGATAAGCTGCGGGTAATGTTCAGAGTAAATTTGCGGATAGTTTTTAGAATACAATGTTGAACTGGATTTTTTTTTATGATTTTAGTTTTTGCTAAGATCTTCGGACCGGTGAGGGATGTACACACGGGTGAATGGAGGATTAGACACAATCATGAAGTAGAAGACATGTACCATGATGTCAACATAGCTGAAACCATCAAAACCAGAAGACTGCAGTGGGCTGGACATGTAGCCCGGATGGAAGACCACCGATGGCCACGGGAGCTACTGGATTTCATCCCCACAGGAAGAAGACAACCAGGGCGACCAAGGAAGCGGTGGAGTGATGGTATCCATGAAGATCTGCAACAGGCAGCGATACGCGTAGACACTTGGCGGGTGGCAGCTATGGATAGGAGACGATGGAGAAGGAAACTTGTAGCAGCGCGAGGTCCACTGGGCCTGATCGCGTAGAAGGAGAAGAAGAAGAAGAAGAAGCTAAGATTTGCGTCTTTCACGTTTCTTGTTATTTCCCTATTTTCTTTCGGGTGAATTGTATGAGAATAACAGACAAGTGAGAGAAGCCAATCATGGAAATACCCTCAATTTAGTGTTGACTATTGCTACAAAAAGAATGTCCATTATACCTGCGCTTGCCTGCGTGGGTGTATCGGACGAGTAAGTACAGTGAGTGCTATAATTAGCCTCCCGCGGTTTTACATGGCGTTACTCAGAGGGACAAAACTCAGTCAACATTGCCTTGCGGTTCACAGCCTAGGAGAACGATTTCTCCACAAATATCTAAATGTACAGTATTGCTTTATTACTTCATCTAATAAATTAAAATATAATTGCAATGTCGGCAGATTATGATAACAAACGTGCGGATGCGGATAACGTTTTATGTATCCGCGCAGGGCTCTACCAATAGCTCACAAAATGTGTTAAGAAAAGCATGATAAAGTCTTGATACAAACAGCGTGGAATAGAAGAGATGTGGATGTGAAAATAGATAAGTTATAACTGGTAGTTTGGTATCTATTTGCGAGGTAGAGAAATAATGGAAAGATGATGATGATAATTGTTGTTTTAAGGGGCCTAACATCTAGACTATCGGCCCATAATGGAAAGAAAACGTTGGAAATACGTGTTACGAGGTAATGTTATGAATGAGCAAGAAATGTATTGGTTATTTAGTTGTATGTTCTTGCACATTTACATATAAGGTGCGTTCAAAAAGTAACGAGCCGGAGGCTGGAATGCGCAAACTGGTGACGACATCGGCTAATCGTGGCGTGTGTAACGAGGTGTGATTCCGACAGAGTGTGGAAGGTCACAGCCCGTCACTAGAGGGCACGCATGCACGTCACGTGACGATACAAAGCGAGCAGTAGCATGCATCAATCGTCCAACACTACCAGTCGCATTGCAAACAGTGACATGGAGGCGTCAAACGAAGAGCAAAGATGTGTTGTTCGGTTTCTGACAGCGAAAGTAGTAGGGGGAACGGACATACATCGCCGAATGTCACAAGTGTACGGCGAACACTGCATGTCCCTTGCAAGGGTCAAGGCACAAGCGCTTCAGGAGAGGACGGGTGTCGTTAGCCGATGATGCCCGGTCTGGGGCATCCCCCTGCATTACCGATGACAACGTCCAGCTGGTTGATGCACTCATTACCCAGGACCGCCGAGTGACAGTGAACACCATAGCCGCCGTTCAAGTTGAGCATCGGAAGTGTGCATACCTTCATGAAGGAACGACTCCACTTGCGGAAAGTGTGTGCCCAATGGGTGCCCCACAGTCCCCAACCACACCAGGAAGCATGTCGAATGGCCCACTGTCTTGGTCATCTGCAGCGCTATGCGAGGGAAGGGAATAGGTTCCTGGCACGAGTGGTGGCTTGACACTTGCAAGGGACATGAAGGTATTCTGAGGGATTTTAACGTTCTTAAAAAATCCGACAACTTCGGCCGGGTTTGAACCCGCGATCTTGGGCATAGAAGCTCAGCATGCTACCAACTACGCCACCGAAGCAGTTGAACCCACATCAGTGGCGACAGAATATTTTGACGAGGGCATTGGAAAGCTGGTGTAACGATACGACAAATGTTTCAATCGTTTATGCGATTATGTTGAGTCATAAGAATAAAACAAGGAAACATTTAGTAGTATGCCAATCTGTTATTTTTATAAAGTCCATCGGAACTTGAAAAAAAAACAGCCCTCGTACTATGTCCTTACCGAGTTTCATTGAAATCGCTGGATCCGTTTAGATTTTATTAGGGACACACACACACACACACACACACACACACACACACACACACACACACACATACATACACGTGGATAAAAGGTGATCTCATAAGTCCATTTTTTTTTCATAAATAAAAATAGGCTAAAATAAATAAGAATGTAAATTCCTATAATTCTCTTCTTTATTACAGTGTATATATCAATTCACGACACGGGCGAGAACAGTGGTACGTGTATTCTTTGTAGCATACGTGAAGTGAGCAGTGTTGTGGGAGGACGATATATTTACACTGTCTCAGTGTGACTACAGTTTATATCCTCCACGTCCCGTTATTTGTATTTATGAAAGCTTTTAAACCGACTGTAGCACCCCGAAAACCTTCGGGCTGGAAAGTACTGTACCATTCTATTGTTAAAGGTTATGCTGGGCTAAATTAAAGCCGACAAACGCAATGCGAGGGTTGTACATTAACAAAAAAATACAGGCGCATTGAACGGAAAGTGGAGTAACACAAAATAAAACAGAAATCTTCTTTAATTAGGCCGAAAACCAGTAACAGTTTAAGAGGATTATTGCAACTAACATTTACCTCTGTTTATGATTCTATTTATTTGCACGGCTATTCCAATATTACATTGAAATAACAGGAGAACAATTAATATAAATGATTCGATTTCCACTATATTAATGAATTAATGTGACTGTTAGAGTGTTATTGTTGTTAGATAATCATATAAGCTAGCCGGATAACAAAAACCAGCCACCCCCTTGAAAAGGTACACTGATCGTTTTGGAGCACTGAAGAGTAGATGGTGTTACAGTGGTACTAGTAGGTACCACTCATCACTGACATATGACTGCGATTGAGATCTGTTGCAAATCCGGACATGCACAGTTATAGTTCAGGAAGCACAAGGTAATCGCACTACTTTCAGGTATTCAGACGTTGTTTTCCAGAGCTAATACTGGACGTATAATAATAAGAACGACACACCAGCCTTTTCGGCAACAATTAATTGTTGTAAATTGCTCACACTACTTTCAGTATTTGTCCTTAAGGAACGTCATGTAGCGACCATTGTAACAACAAGTGAACGAAGCCAAGAAATCATTTCATGTAGACCTTGCCACCAAGCGAGCTGATGGGCCTTCTCTCAAAATAAAGCACGTTCCTGACCCATTCCTCTGAAAAGGAAACACGTTCCTGGCCAATTCCTCTGAAAAGCAAACACGTTACTGACCCATTCCTCTGAAAAGGAAGCACGTTCCTGAACCATTCCTCTGAAAAGGAAGCACGTTCCTGGCCAATTCCTCTGAAAAGCAAACACGTTACTGACCCATTCCTCTGAAATGGAAACACGTTCCTGGACCATTCCTCTGAAATGGAAACACGTTACTGACCCATTCCTCTGAAAAGGAAATACGTTCCTGACCCATTCCTCTGAAAGGGAAATACGTTCCTGACCCATTCCTCTGAAAAGGAAATACGTTCCTGACCCATTCCTCTGAAAAGGAAATACGTTCCTGACCCATTCCTCTGAAAAGGAAGCTCATTTCTGGCAATTCCTCTGAAAAGCAAACACGTTCCTGACCCATTCCTCTGAAATGGAAACACGTTACTGACCTATTCCTCTGAAAAGGAAACACGTTACTGACCCATTCCTCTGAAAAGGAAATACGTTCCTGACCCATTCCTCTGAAAAGGAAGCTCGTTTCAGGCCAATTCATCTGAAAAGCAAATGGGTTACTGACCCATTCCTCTGAAATGGAAACACGTTACTGACCCATTCCTCTGAAAAGGAAACTCGTTCCTGACCCATTCCTCTGAAAAGGAAACACGTTCCTGACCCATTCCTCTGAAAAGGAAACACGTTCCTGACCAATTCCTCTGAAAAGGAAACACTTTCCAGTCTTTTCCACTGTTATGGATATGTTCTTATTGAAAGTGAACAGGTTCATAGGCCGAACTTTCAAAACCGAAACACGTTCTTTGTCCAGTCCTATTGTCCGGTCTTATGGAAAATAAAAACGCGATCCTGATTCAAATCAAAATAGGGCCGAATGTTAGAAATAGTCATAATTCATTGAATTTAAATTATGTTATCAATACCACAACGATAATTTCTAAATACAGCTGTCAATATGGATGAAAAGTATTGAAATATAGTCGTCCCAAACGAGTGGCACGTGACCCAACTAGTATGGTGTCATCAACCAACGTACCAATCAGTCAGTCAGGTAGAAGTTCCAGGATCCTTAACGGAGACACTCTAATTAGCGATTGACAATTGGATGGAACAGCACTCAACTGGAGTTGAAAGGCTGCTTGTATGTCCGAGTGCCAGCCAAGTGGTCAGGCGGGATCAAACACACACGTGGCGCCCCATATTTCGCTCAATTACACTCACCGGCTATTTTTAGTGAGTACTTCATCAATCTGGCTACCTCGTCACATTCATTTTCTGAATCAAATCCATCAACACATTTTCCAATGATTAGTAAATAAAGACAGCTCCGACAGGACGCTCTGGATAAAGTATATTATGGCACTGGGATAGGAAATTAACTCGTACTGTGGTTATTATAGCATGAACACTGATGAATTTTAACCTATTTGATACTGATACACATTTATGGGAAATTTACACGGAAATTAAATACAACCAACACATTGTTAGGTAGATTTCATTAGAAAGCAAACTATTGCAATGGGTCCCATGTTTCGACTTCCGGAAAATTTCGACATATCTTCGCGTTTCACATCCCCCAGACCCCAAAACCACCGTCAGTTCAAAAGTTTATATATAATTTATGTATGTATAATATATATATATATGTATATCAGTTTTTTGTGGACACGATAACAGCCGTAATTTTGCACCAATCACTTTGAATTTTTTACCGAATATGTATACCTATAAAATCTCGGTTGAGTTCGTTACTGGGCTAAATCGGTCCAAGGGGGTGAAAATGGGGGGCTTTTTTTCGAAAAAGTGAAATATCGCTATAACACTCTTAATATATGAAATATCGAATCCGTTCTACGTTCATACTATGTGTCGGATAAAGCCCAAACATTTATGTTTGAAGAGTTTTTTTTATAGCACCAACCATTGACCAAAGGGGTGGGAAAAAGTGGGTTTTTCGGGAAACATTAATCATATCTCTCTTAATAGGCACAATATCAAAACCGTACAAAATGGACAATATTCCCCTAATAATTACCTAAAACTTTTGTCTGAAAGAATTTTTGATATGACCCACCATTACGCCAAGGGATGAGAAAAATGATTTCGGAATTATAATAAAATGCCAAGAGCTATCAGTGGTTGCCATGGCAACACTACCAAATTGATGAGGGATGAGCCATCAGACGTTGCCAAGATAACACACTTGCACGAGATCAGATTCAGATTTCCATCTGACTAAGTGTGAAGCGGCTTCGGTGACGTAACTGGTAGCATGCTGAATGTCTATGCCCAAGGTCGCGAGTTCGAAGCCGTCCGAAGTCGTCGGATTTTCTAAGAGCGCTAAAAATCCCTCAGTATGCTTTCCTTTGGAGGGGAAGTTCCAACGTTCCTTGCGAGTTGCTGGTTGCGGTGGCATCTAGTTGCCAAGTTCACAGCTAGGTGTCGTTGACGGTAGTACCTGGTAGCAACATTAGGAACTACTGCTTGAAATTGACCGTCTGCAGTCCTTACCGGAATTAAAGACTATTACAGTCATCCCTATGTACACGGGGTTACATGACCGCGTTGTCGCAGCCCCTAAACTGAGGAACCAACCAAAATCTCGGCGGGAGATATAATTTTGCGTGAAGAAGTAACAGACCGTTACATAGTTACACATCAGTGTCGAAACCTTGCATTAAGGACAGTGTGACCACAAGTATAAAAATGGACCCCAAATGACAAGAAGGTTACCGTTCCCATAAGACAATAAAATGTTTAAAATAAGCATAAAATGACGAAAAACAATGTTAATTAAGCTCCAATTATAAAATGCCTTCTCGCAATAAATGAGGGCTGATCCTTCTACGAAAACCTGCATATTCTGCCTATTTTCGCCTATCCCCAAGTTTGTCCGGTGAAATCTACCTCCGCCTTCCGGCGTGCCGAGAGGACTTTTTTAAATCAGTACGTACTGTTACCGGCATCTAGGTCTGTACTTGCCCATCCCCTCTCCTCCTGCATACTACTGCAGCGAACAAAATTTGGCACTGGCTTACAAAGACTAGACTAGTAATGCCCGAGAAAACATGCTACTGTCGCGAACTGCGTGCTACCTCCCTTTATATAAAGCGCACCTGCGCCTCTTCACTGCGAGAACTAAAATCTCAAGCAGCCATAACCTCCCTATGAAGGCTTCCAAAAAGATAGTATATTGGCTTTCACGGCCAGTGAATTAAAACTCAGCAATTCTTCCAGGTTTGTGCCGTGTCTTGTGTGGGGTTTCGCCTAGGACACCAAGCTGGCTCATCAGCGGGCTCTTGCAGTTGTAAAGCTTGAATCAAAAATAAAATACTTCAAAGGTAATAAAAGAGGAGAGAAGTTGAGTAAAAGGTGCTAACAAATGATTTTAAAAGTATATAGTAGGTCGTGAGATGATAATCTAGAGTTTCCCTGCCGGAAACACAAGAAGGGACAGAGATAGGAGATGCGTGGAGGGATATATTCCTCAGGACGTTTGGTATTGTGGTTCGCATATTTTCCATGGCTTCAGTTGAACTTGTCGCGCTATAGGCTAAGCTTTAATGTATGTGGAAACACAGTCCATCAACTGATGAAATGAGCTCTCAGACCACTTTAGCCTAGCGTTATCTTTCATATTGAAGAAAAAGTTTATGATAAAACTAGCAACCCGACCCGGCTTCGCCCGGGAACAGTTATGAATGCATTACGTGATAAGCGCTTTTTTTTTCAATGTCAATGAACAACGACCAATATCCGTTTTACGTCTCGGCATGATGGGTTAAAATCACTGACTGGACTATTAATTATATTATCATGGAGATGCATGTGCAACAAATTCTTGTCAGACCTAATTTAAGAATGGCGAGGTGCATGAAACACAAATCCCCCTTCCGTCCAATATAAAAACACTTATAGTGGACGATATATTGAATATAGAGATGTGCTCTCGCGTACGTTTTTGTATAACTTTTCATGCTGAACAATTCTTACACTCATTGTATATTGATATTTTGAACGGTTTGCCCAACGTAAGCTTAAAAAGAGCTCGGACGCCAGGTTTTTTTTTCGACTTTTCCACTGAAATCGTTACTGCTCGGTTTCCTTTGATCATAAATATTATTATTTTCTACAGAAATACTTTACAGAATGGTGAAAACCGCATCAAAATCCATCCAGTGGTTCTCGAGTTTACCCGTAACATCCAAGAATCGGGGACTTTGTTTTATACTAAGTAGAGATATACCAATTTAATTGGTAGTACGAAACGTTTTGTTGTTGCTGGTTCTTTTGGGGCTTTGCGACATCGTGGTCGTGTACCCCTAGTACTTTGGGTGTGTGTAGAACTTGTCGGATAAGCTAACTCAATTACAAATACCCATACTAGTACAGAAGAACATTTTAACCCTATACCCGAAGTTGTCCTTAACAAAGAACAATTGTAAATTATAAAACATCACGATAAAGATATATGAACTATAATGAAAACCACAACATATTTTAATATCATAATTTACACGAAAAAATAACAAGCTAACAAACAAACAAAAACGTTTAACTTCCATCAGTAAAAACCTTATGATTGAAATAATAAAATGATCATGATTACTTCTGTATGAACAGCGTGTTATATGAATCAAGAAAATACAAACATTAAAGACTTCATTCCCTGCACATTTCTCCAAATAGCGTTGAGTCAAAAGGGAGCTCGTTCCAGGAAAAGCAATCTATTTCATGGTCTGTTCTTCTGAAAAAAAAAAAAAAAAGCTCTTTATTCGTTTCCCTGAAAAGTAAACACGTTTAGAGCCCCATTCCTCAGAAGGGCAAGCGTGTTCAATCTCCGTTCCTAGCAAAAGGAGACACGTTCCCTGTCTGTTTCTCTGAAAGAGCAACACGTTCCCCGCCTGTTTCTCTGAAAGAGCAACACGTTCCCTGCCTGTTTCTCTGAAAGAGCAACACGTTCCCCGCCTGTTTCTCTGAAAGTGGAACACGTTCCCCGCCTGTTTCTCTGAAAGTGGAACACGTTCCCCGCCTGTTTCTCTGAAAGAGGGACACGTTCCCCGCCTGTTTCTCTGAAAGAGGGACACGTTCCCCGCCTGTTTCTCTGAAAGAGGGACACGTTCCCCGCCTGTTTCTCTGAAAGAGGGACACGTTCCCCGCCTGTTTCTTTGAAAGAGGGACACGTTCCCCGTCTGTTTCTCTGAAAGAGGGACACGTTCCCCGCCTGTTTCTCTGAAAGAGGGACACGTTCCCCGCCTGTTTCTCTGAAAGAGGGACACGTTCCCCGTCTGTTTCTCTGAAAGAGGGACACGTTCCCCGTCTGTTTCTCTGAAAGTGGGACACGTTCCCCGTCTGTTTCTCTGAAAGAGGGACACGTTCCCCGTCTGTTTCTCTGAAAGAGGGACACGTTCCCCGTCTGTTTCTCTGAAAGTGGAACACGTTCCCCGCCTGTTCCTCTGAAAGAGGGACACGTTCCCCGCCTGTTCCTCTGAAAGAGGGACACGTTCCCCGCCTGTTCCTCTGAAAGAGGGACACGTTCCCCGCCTGTTTCTCTGAAAGAGGGACACCTTCCCCGCCTGTTTCTCTGAAAGAGGGACACGTTCCCCGCCTGTTTCTCTGAAAGAGGGACACGTTCCGCGTCTGTTTCTCTGAAAGAGGGACACGTTCCCCGTCTGTTTCTCTGAAAGAGGGACACGTTCCCCGTCTGTTTCTCTGAAAGAGGGACACGTTCCCCGTCTGTTTCTATGAAAGAGGAACACGTTCCCCGTCTGTTTCTCTGAAAGAGGGACACGTTCCCCGTCTGTTTCTCTGAAAGAGGAACACGTTCCCCGTCTGTTTCTCTGAAAGAGGAACACGTTCCCTGTCTG
The DNA here is from genome assembly GCA_946902985.2 of Meconema thalassinum. Taxonomy (NCBI): domain Eukaryota; kingdom Metazoa; phylum Arthropoda; class Insecta; order Orthoptera; family Tettigoniidae; genus Meconema; species Meconema thalassinum. Next base: position 364,316,614 of record OX336393.1, on the reverse strand, counting down.
TTTCTCTGAAAGAGGAACACGTTCCCTGTCTGTTTCTCTGAAAGAGGAACACGTTCCCTGTCTGTTTCTCTGAAAGTGGAACACGTACCCTGTCTGTTTCTCTGAAAGTGGAACACGTACCATGTCTGTTTCTCTGAAAGAGGAACACGTTCCCTGTCTGTTTCTCTGAAAGAGGAACACGTTCCCTGTCTGTTTCTCTGAAAGAGGAACACGTTCCCTGTCCGTTTCTCTTAAAGTGGAACACGTTCCCTGCCTGTTTCTCTGAAAGTTGAACAAAAAAGGAAGCTTTTAGTTTAACGTGACCGTTAATCTCGAGATTATGAGCCACGGGACCTCCTTTTTACGTGGAATCCGAACCACAGGACATGGAATTTCACTTCGAAAATCTCACATGCACTGACCGGGAATCGAACCCGGACCGCCTTGGTGAGAGGCATACAGCTAGACCGCTGAGCCACCACGCCCCCAAAAGTGGAACACGTTTCCTGTCTGTTTCTCTGAAAGAGGAACAAGTTCCGGACCCGGTACTCTGAAAGAGGAACAAGTTCCGGACCCGGTACTCTGAGAGAGGAACAAGTTCCGGTCCCGGTACTCTGAGAGAGGAACAAGTTCCGGACCCGGTACTCTGAAAGAGGAACAAGTTCCAGACCCGGTACTCTGAAAGAGGAACAACTTCCAGACCCGGTACTCTGAAAGAGGAACAACTTCCAGACCCGGTACTCTGAAAGAGGAACACGTTCCAGACCCGGTACTCTGAAAGAGGAACACGTTCCAGACCCGGTACTCTGAAAGAGGAACACGATCCCGACCAGGTACTCTGAAAGAGGAACACGTTCCCGACCAGGTACTCTGAAAGAGGAACACGTTCCCGACCCGGTACTCTGAAAGAGGAACACGTTCCCGACCCGGTACTCTGAAAGAGGAACACGTTCCGGACCCGGTACTCTGAAAGAGGAACACGTTCCGGACCCGGTACTCTGAAAGAGGAACACGTTCCGGACCCGGTACTCTGAAAGAGGAACACGTTCCGGACCCGGTACTCTGAAAGAGGAACACGTTCCGGACCCGGTACTCTGAAAGAGGAACACGTTCCGGACCCGGTACTCTGAAAGAGGAACACGTTCCGGACCCGGTACTCTGAAAGAGGAACACGTTCCGGACCCGGTACTCTGAAAGAGGAACACGTTCCGGACCCGGTACTCTGAAAGAGGAACACGTTCCGGATCCGGTACTCTGAAAGAGGAACACGTTCCGGATCCGGTACTCTGAAAGAGGAACACGTTCCGGATCCGGTACTCTGAAAGAGGAACACGTTCCGGATCCGGTACTCTGAAAGAGGAACACGTTCCGGATCCGGTACTCTGAAAGAGGAACACGTTCCGGATCCGGTACTCTGAAAGAGGAACACGGTCCCGATTTGTGGAAAAGGAACTATAACACGCACCGAGTTCGATCTTCTGAAAGGGGAACTTATTTACGCTCCGTTCTTATGAGAGGGAAACTCATGCAAGATGTGTTCCTCTAAAATAGAAGGAATACATTTCAAACTCTGACAAGAACGGTTGAGCTCAGGCGATACTTTAAAAATGAGAGAGAGAGATAAAAGCAGCAAAATATATTTAATACGTAGTTTGAAAATACATTATTATTACACTCAACAGTAGAACCCCGGCGATAGATGATGTATCACTATTTCATCCAACCGTTTGAGTTCCGTGCTGAACGCAGAATTAATTGAAACCCAGAGGAGCCCTCAGTACGTACAAATATACTCTATCACCTACCATTCCAATTTCGATGGTGAACGAGTCGTATTACTCAATTATTTCTGATTGTTCGGTAAATCTAGTGATCAAATGAACAAACTTTGCCTGCTCTGCATTACATATACTGTATTTTGTGCTTCGCCATTACACAGTACATGCAGCTTTAGAAAAATGATCCTTCTTTGTTATCTGGTGAGTGATTGCTTCGCTAATGGCGCACGGATTTGTTTTTCTCCAATACAGAATAACATCACAAACAAGTAAAGCCTGGTATTATAAGAGCATAGAGTACAAAAAGGACTCCAGGATTATTCACTGTCAAGGATTGTGATTAAAGAATAGAACTTTCGCAATATTATTCATGACAAAAGATGATGACGATGATGATAATTGGTGTTTTAAGGGGCCTAGCATCGAGGTTAGCGGACCCTAAGGAAAATGAGACAAGGGCAAATTAAGGTGGGAAATTGAAAGTCTCCCTAGGCCTCGGATAACCTAACACCGTCGAGAGCCCGACACAAGTAAGTAGAAGCAATGTCGATTGTCTTAGTGTTCTACGCATTCAGAAAACGAAAGATAGATCTTATCTTATAAGTGGCAGGAATTTCAATCAACTTCGTCATTCTAAACAAGGACTGTAAAGCGTAAACAACAGATAGCGATTTCAATATGGTGCCATCTCGTTCTCTTAGACTCAGAGCAACTACTGCGCATGCGTCGAACTATGCTTGTTGCGATGCCGAGGCAACGTATACAAATTGAACTTACTGTACTTTCTGGACGTGCCTAGTATATACACACATTTAGTGATGTCTTATCTCCATTTCTGTGAGCTGTACCTGTGAGCAGGATGTGGATAAGAGAATTGGCGCAGCCCTTGCCGCATATGGACGATTAGAGCACTGGGTCTTCATGAATAAAGATCTGTCCATGAGTACAAAGCTTATAGTGTACAAAGCAGTAGTCATTTCTACATTGTTGTATGGCTGTGAAACGTGGACCCTTTACCGACGTGATTTTAGGAAGCTTGAGCGTTTCCACCTACAAAAACTTCGATCAATCCTGAGGATTAAATGGGAAGCCCGCATTCCCAATATTGCTGTTCTTGAAAAGGCTCAAATCAACAGCATAGAATCATCCATAATAGGTCACCAATTTAGATGGATTGGTCATGTCCATCGGATGGATGATGTGAGAATACCTCGTCAAATGCTATATGGTGAGTTATGCTATGGCACCAGACATCATGGTGGTCCTAAGAGGTGCTACAAGGACCAATATAAGCAGCCCCTGAAATTGACAGGTCTTGATTCACAAACCTGGGACATGCTGCCTGAAGACCGCTCAACTTGGCGCCGTACCATCTTGGATACTGTAAAAACGTTTGAAAGGGATCGACGCACACATGAAGAGGCCAATCGTCAAGCTAGGAAACTTCGAGCAGCCCAACCACGTCCTCCTCCAGCAATACTATGTGACTTGTGTGGACGCTTGTTCTCTGCCAGGATTGGACTCTTTAGTCACCGTAAACACATCCACAAACTGGACTGAAGGAAGAAGATTTATACTTGGATTCGAGTTAAAGCCGATGATGATCTCCATGTAGGCCTATGTCGTCCTGTTACTCATTCATGCAAAAACTGTCGCCAAAATTGTCATGAATATAGCTCAGTTGCCAATTCTAAATATAATATATACACTTAAAGTATTACAAATGGACCACCTCGTGGTGTAGCAGAAAGCATTGTTGGCTGTCACCCCAGGGGTTGGTATTCGATTCCCGGCTCTGCCAAGGAATTTTAATTCTGGTTTGAGGGCAGGAACGGGGTACACCCAGCCTCGTGTGGCAAACCTCAGAACAGGAGGAATCGATTCCTATCTCAGCTATCCTGGAAGTAGTTTTCCGTGGTTTCCCACTTCTACTCTACGCAAATGTCGGGAAGGTTCCTAACATAAGGCCACGGCTACCCTCTCCTCAATCCTCGACTGAATTACCAATACAAAAACTGATACACCCATCACAATAACACAGGTTATCAGACAAATTCAATACACACACCCAAGTACTCGGGGTTATATGACTACTATGTGGCAAAGCCCCAAAAATCAATCAACAACAATCATATACTAGAAATTGAACAGCAACACATCATTTAAGAGGCTTGAGACCTCTTGGTCATCAGCCTCGTGTAGTTGCGTGCGTGTGGAACGTGTCTGATAACCTTCATTTAAGTGATTTTTTGGTGTCGTGTGGCCTCCTGAGAGGCTGAGTGTAGGTTTTCCTTGACGACGCCCGTGGGCGACCTGCGTGTCGGGATCAGAGTTGGAATGGATAAAGATGAATGAAACTGGGCAAGAATGTGGAAGGAAGTGGCCGTGGCCAGTCAGAAGGTACCATTTGCCTGGTGTTGAAAATGGGTAACCACAGAAAACCATTATTTTTAAGGACGGCCGACGGTGGGGCTCGAACCCTCGCGTCTACGTAACACTGTGCTTTAGCAAGCGTAGCCACTGCTGTCGGTATTTAAGTGATGACTTTAGTAGAGTGTGCTCAGGGACAGGAATGAGGTAGGGCTCCGTGACTTGAAATAAGGAACTATTCTGGCATTTGCCTCCTGGAGGGAGTGTGGACGAACACGAGGACAAACAACACTCAGGATAGCCGCTGTCAGCCCAACTGGCCGTGGTGCACGATTTAAGGGGGCACATAGAGCTCAAGGAGCCACAACTATAACGATTTTAATATTATAACTGTGCCTGCCATAAATCTTGTACAACAATGATATACATATCCAAGGAAACACACACACCTTGCTATTAGAAGCAAAGTTAAAAATTTTCAAAATTCAAATGATAATTATTTTTATCAATTTTTTAAAAATTGGTTCTTGTTTTATGCTGACCTTCACCGTTTCCCTGATATCTCCCGTGTTTATAGGGATTTTTGGAGTTTACTTTTTTAATGTGGGTGTTAAACTTTCTGCTACAAATTGAATCTTGCTTATTTTCACATAATTAATTAATTAATTAAGCGTCATTATTTACATTTTTATTCCGAGCAAACTCAAAAAAAAAAAAGAGTTAAAGTTTCATAGAAAGACTAATTAAAGTCACAACGGTTTTGAGTGAGATTCATTTTGTAGCAGAAGGTTTAACACCCACATTAAAAAAAGAAAACTCCAAAAATCCCTATAAACACGGGAGATATCAGGGAAACGGTGAAGGTCAGCACAAAACAAGAACCAATTTTGAAAAAATTGATAAAAATAATTATCATTTGAATTTTGAAAATTTTTAACTTCGCTTCTAATAGCAAGGTGTGTGTGTTTCTTTGGATATATATATCATTGTTGTACAAGATTTGTGGCAGGCACAGTTATAATATTAAAATTATTATTGTTGTGGCTCCTTGAGCTGTATGTGCCCCCTTAACGGGATCAGTGTAAAGAAGCCCCATTATAAAGTGAACAGGGATTATATACAGTAGTTGCGACAACGATGCGCCGGACTAGATGTGATTTGCCTCCCTCGTACCTGTCACTGTTATTAGAGTAAAAGGCTGTCACTGTCACCATTCACTGCTACTTTATCACTTTATAATCTGACCCCAACCTGTGACAGCAACGCCACTCTGCACTTTGCATGATCATGCTTCTCTTTCTCTCCTCGACCACAACACTATCTGATGGCGTGCTTATTCCAATGGGAATAAGTACTTGTATGTAATTCAAACAAATATTAGTAACGCCTGTCAATACTTCTATATAATGACTCATGTTTCGAATCAACAATGGATTCATTGTCGGCAAATTATACACAAAAAAAAAACAAAGTAATACTAAACTCAAAAGTAAGGACATCTTTAAAGTTAACTATAAGACAACTGTAGCACATGATGAACCGGTTGGTGGACACTGGAAGGATATATGGCATGGGAATCAACATCGAGAAATCCAAATTGATGCGGATTTCAAAACGAGAGAAACCTTTGAGGATAAATATCGACAATCAAGAATTGGAGAATGTGAAGCAGTTCAAGTACCTACTTGGGAAGCTTGCTGACAAAAGATGCTCAATGCACAAATGAAATTCGCGCCAGAATTGCCATAGCTAAAGCCGCATTCAACAAGAAGAGGACTCTGCTCACCGGAAAGTTGAGTTTAGAACTAAGGAAGAAATTGGGGAAGTGTTACATTTGGAGCATTGCACTGTACGGGGCAGAGACGTGGACAATGAGAAAAAGGGAAAGAAAATACTTAGAAAGTTTTGAAATTTGGTGCTGGAGGAGAATAGAGAAGATCAAGTGGACAGATCGGGTAACAAACGATGCTGTACTGAGAAGAGTAGGTGAGAAGAAAACTTTTCTGAGTACAATTCTTCAGAGGAAGGCCAACTGGATCGGGCACATACTTTAGACATGAGGGGCTCATGCACGACGTCATTGAAGGGAGGATCAAAGGAACGACAGGACGGGGAAGAAGAAGAATTCAACATCTGGATGATATGAAGGATGGAAAGAGTTACAGCAGACTGAAGAAAGAAGCTGAAGACCGGGAACTTTGGCATCAGAAATTCTCTGTACGAAGACATGGACCTGCCACTAGGCAGAATACTGTATAATATATATAATATAAGTAGAACTAATTAAATCAAATCAAGTTTAAGTAAAAAATTGTGAATAAAATAACGTATTAAAAAAACATGAAGAAATTCATAGAAAAACATAAATTAATCCTTAAAATTCTATGAAATTCGTCATGTTTTTTAACTGGTTATTTCAACGAAATTTCTTGTGATAATGTTCCCGGAAAGATAATATTATTTTACTATCTCCTTGACTAATGCTGCTGTGTGGAAATTAGAATCAGCCTCTATGAAAAATTAAAAAGTTAAAATCAACATTAAAATATTTAGAGAATCAAATTATTAAAACAATATGTTCAGTAAAGAACATATAGCCTACTTTCTCCTAAATGCATGGGTATTGTAATAACTCTTTGTCCTATTCAAGGAGTATAATTGAATGTTGGTTGTAGTAGCTTGTTGAAATACAACGTGCTATAGGGATATTAAACATGAATATGAGGTGCCTTTTGCTAGTGCTACCTCTGTAAAAAAAATCATTCAATTCGGTTTCACCGTGTTGGAATTGATCCGGGGAATGGATTTGCACACATACATGGCCGCTATTTGCAAACTATTGGGCTGATGACCTTGTAGTCAGTCATAAGATGCTTTCCACAAAAAGGCATGTTGTTGCAAAATCCGGTAGAGATCAAATTATTAGGATGGTCGAAATTTGATTTAAGCTTTTAACATTTGGGTGGCCGTCATTCCGTTTCCGTCAACATGGCGGCGATATAAAACATGACACTGAGGTGCCTTTTGCTAGTGCTACCTCTGTACCAAATTTCGTTCAATTCGGTTTCACCGTGTTTGAATTGATAGGGGGAATCGATTTGCACACATACTTGGCCACCATCTGCAAACTATTGGGCTGATGATCTAGCAGTTTGGTCAGAATATGCTTCCCACATAAAGATTTGTTGTTGCAAAAATTTGGTAGAGACTAGATTATTAGGTTGGTCGTAATTACATTTTAGCCTTTAACATTTGGGTGGCCGCGATTACGTTTCCGTCAAGATGGCGGTGATATAAAACATGACACTGAGGTGGCTTTTTCTAGTGCTACCTCTGTACCAAATTTCGATCCATGAGGTTTCACCGTGTTCGAATTAATAGGGGGAATCGATTTTCACACAAAGATGGCCGCCATCCGCAAAATATTAGGCTAATGACCTATTAGTTTGGTCAAAGAATGCTCCCTCCATAATGGTATGTTGATGCAAAATTTGGTAGAGATCGGATGATTAGGTTAATCGTAATTTGATTTAAGCTTTGAATATTTGTGTGGCCGCCATTACGTTTCCGTCAAGATGGCGGCGATATAAAACATGACAATGAGGTGTCCTTTGCTAGTGCTACCTTTGTACCAAATTTCGTTCAATTTGCGCTCACCGTGTTCGAATTGATAGGGGGGGGGGACAGACATTCAGAGTACACACACTCTCACACACACACACACACACACAGACTCACACACACACATACACACACACAGACAGACACACTTTTTTTTCGCCCTGTAGTGATCTCATAAGTCTACTTTCATTTTTTGCAAAAATCGAAAGTAGGCTATTAAATATAAAAATAAAAATAATTGAAATAAAAAAATATAAATAAAGTTTTCAAAAAAAAGTTATTTTTAAAGAATAATTAAATTTAAAACTACCGTAATGAAAAACAAAATATAAATAAATATACGATTTTGTCTAATAGTGCGATTCGTTGAAGAGGATATGAGAACTGGTCGTGGCCGTTATTAGTTTCGGTTCGAGGGTAAGACAATTTTGGCCATCCTAAGGATAGCTCAAATAAATTTACGATTAAATGACCTCACAGATGCTTTCCATGTGACCTAGAAAAAATGTATGAAATATTCTACAGAGATCGGGACTTCGATGTTTCGAACCCTGTTCGCCTTAATTTGAGGCAAACATATTCTATCTCCGCTAATACTCCCCATTTTCCATTCCTTCTGAATATTCAAGTGGTCAGATAATGTTCCACTCCGGAAAAAAAACTATCTGACTTCACCTTTTCTTTGTTCTTCCTGTGGGCGGAGGTTCGAATAACCCATAGCAGTAACTCCTTAAGGTAAAGAGAGACTAAAAAGGTAATTTCCCTGTAGCCTATACCATCTTCACACGCTTTACTCTTCGTAACAGGAAATTGTCTACCGTATACTCTCAAAAACACATGACTTTTTTTTATGTTTGCCTGACATATCCATGGTTTATACTCGCTGTACGCCTCGCGATTTTATAGCTCAAAGACTTTATCACAATTTTCTGATCATTTGATTGTTCCTCTTGTACGATTGTACTTGAAAAGTCACTCCAATTTCTGCACAATGTAACAAAGTTAGTTTATCGAGTCGATCCTTTTGAAGCTCAAAGTCCAGGAGGATGAAGGAGAGCTTCAGCGTTCATGGACAATCTTTGATACCAATGTAGTTTTACGTTTTCTTGACCTAGAAGAGCATCCAGAATATTCTGTTCGTTGACACGATGCCGCAATGAAATCTGAACTATCCAATAAGAGCCATTGTCCGGAATTGAATGTTATCTTATCAAGAAAAATTACATCATTCTACATAGTTTGTTCCATGAACCCAATTTTCTCGCACCGTTGTTGTAAACAGAGACCATATAAATGATTGCCGATTCTCAACTCTAGACACAGTGGAACTAATCGAAAGACGGTTGGCTGCTGTTTCGTGTCGGGAAATGGGTCATAGCAAACATCAGTACACATGGGGATGGTATGGGTTGACTAGGAGGGGATAATGTGTCCACACGATGATAATAACGAAACTTTTATGGGATTTGTATCCCTGTAAAATTCAGAAGTTGTGTTCAGGAAGGATTTTTCATATCGTCAATAAATTTACTGAATGGTGGTGGTGCTTTAAGTGGGCGAATCATCATCATAATGGCACCAATGATGAGCCTATCTTGGTGTTCCTCGGTGAAACCCCACGCAAGACATGACATAGCCTAAACCTACGAAAATTGCTCAGTTTTAATTCCATGGCCGTGAAAGTCGAGATACCATCTGTTTGGAAGACTTGATTGGGAGGTGAAAGGCTGCTTGAGCTTTTAGCTTTCGCAGTAAAGAAGCGCAGGTGCTTTTCATAAGAATGGAGGTAGCGCGCAGTTCGCTACTCCTGTGGGAGTCCTGGTACGGACACCAAGAGCTCGCTGATGAGCCTATCTTGGCGTTCCTAGGCGAAATCCCACACAAGACACGACATACACATAGACATGAAAAATCCACAGCCTGCTTCCAGTCTCCGACCGGGTCAGGAATGGAATGAATGAAGCCCCCATCTAGCGGCGAGGATATGAAGTGTGCCGGCTGCCGAAGCCTGTCGCACTCCTCTGGGGCAATGATTAAATGAATGACAGATGAAATGAAATGATAGTGGAGAGTGTTGCTGGAATGAAATTGTGACAGGGAAAACCGGAGTACCCGGAGAAAAACCTGTCTGCCTCCGTTTTGTCCAGCACAGATCTCACATGGAGTGACCGGGATTTGAACCACGGACCCAGCGGTGAGAGGCCGGCGTGCTGCCGCCTAAGCCACGGAAGCTCACACATAGACATATTGTTGAGTTTTAATAATAAGAAGAATGTTAATGGTTTTACGTCCGTTTTAACTAATGTGACTTTGAGAGACACCGGGGTGCCGGAACTTTGCCCCGAAGGAGGCTCCCTCACATTTGCGCACCCTCAACTGCCAGCTGATTGCACCTGGACTTGATTCAGCAACCTTGGAGTCAGCAGGCGAGAACGTTACCGCTGAGCCACGCAGCCAGTCGGGGGATGATAATGAAAATGAACGCATAAGAATACTATGAACTCACATACTAGAAGAAGAAATGCAGAAAGAAAGGAATAGGGCAAGAAAATGACAGGGAAACAAACAGCCTCAACCCTCGAAGATTAAGGTCTGAAGGACTTAAAGAAGTAGAGCCATGAAAAAGAAAAAAACAAAGGGAAATAGGAGCCACTGACAAAGGGAAAAAAAACGGATCCAGCTTAGGAATCTCTCAATTCCTTTGTCATAATACACACAAAATAAAGTAGATAACCTTGATGTTCCACCCTTTAAAACTATCCACCACTATTGTACCCAATACGTTGTGACCCCTTGTGAGTGGGCTGAGATCAGGATTTACACTGAAATTTGCAGTCTGGTTATTATACCTTGGTTGGCCGCATATTGTTATACCAACCAAGGAAAACACAGGAAGTTCTGGAGAGCAACATTTCATTTTCTTATTTTAACTTCTCGAATGAGCAAACATGTTTACTTGTGTAATCCTAAGCGGGAACCGCAGCTTGGAGGAGCGTGAGGTCGCGGTAATTACAAGTGCCTCCTGAGGTCAAACCTCAATTATATGACCCGCCTCAGCCTCACGGATAAAAGAGCAGCTCAGGATTATACTGAAATGCATACGTTGGCATTATGGTTAAAGGACGGTTTACACCATGTTAGCCGGTAATGAGTTGTACGGAGGGATTATAGCATTACGGTCACGATCGCATGATTGGCTACTTGACGACTTCTCTACTTAGTGTTAGAGAACCTCCCACATTGATCCAAAACACACATATGGTTCCACTGACAGTAGTGCTAACACAGGAACACTTCTTAAATGCCCCTCCCCCCCCAGGGGCTCACGACTAGTGGGACGTGGGTTGGCGACCACGGGGCCCCAGCTGAGTTCGGCATTACTTCCTTTTACTTGTGCCGGGCTCCTTTCTGTCATCTTTCATATCGACCTCCCTTGGTCAACTCTTGTTCTTTTCCGACCCCGACGGTATTAGGGTATCCGAGGCCTAGGGAGTCTTTCACTTTCCCGCCTTAATTGGCCCTTGTCTCATCTTTCCTGATACCCTCATTCTTCAAGGGGTCAGCCTTCATTTTCCTTTCATGTTATCTCCTGCCTTCTGTTCCAAGGCCCTTAAGGAGGCAGGGTGTGTATAGCCCCAACATTTCTGGTACACCCTCGATAGTGCTACAGTACACCCTCAAGGGCTCACGGCTGGTGAGTTCGGGAGTTGGCGATCCCAGGGGATTCCTGAGCTAGGTCCAGTATTCCCCCCCCATTCTTCATTTTCCTCTGGGGCGGACCCTCTTTCACTTTCCTATCTGCCTTTCATGGCTCTCCTTCCTTCCAAGTGGGGGCATTGTGGCGCAATGGTCAAGCTGTTGGCCTCTCACCAAGGTGGACTGGGTTCGATTCCCGGTCAATGCATGTGAGATTTTCGAAATAAAATGCCATGTCCTGTGGTTCGGAATCCACGTAAAAAGGAGGTCCCGTGGTTCATGATCACATGATTAACGGTCACTTAAAACTAAAAGCTTCCTTTCCTTTTTTGTCCTTCCAAGTCCCTCAATCCTCATTCTTCGAGGGTTGAGGGCATTTCTTTTCCTCCTGTCCTTTATTTGCCTTATTCTCCTATTGTTTTCCATTTCTTCTTCTAGTATATAAGTTAGTAGTTAGTTTTAGTTATAGTTAACATTTCATTATCTTCATGATCACCCAAATCATTGGGGGCCGATAACCTAGATGTTAGGCCCCTTAAAACAACAACTATCGTCATCATCATCACCTCTTAAATGGTGGCAGAGTCTCCAGAGGTTAGAATAGTATAACGACTTCGGTGGCTTAGCTGGTAGCACGATGAGCTTCCATGCCCAAGATCGCGGGTTCAAACCCGGCCGAAGTCGTCGGATTTTTAAGTGCGTTAAAATCCTTCATTATGCCTTCCTTCGGAGGGGAAGTAAAGCCGGTGGTCCCAGGTCATAGATTTGTGGCATGAAAAAGAACCTTCCACTAACTACACTTGTGGAAGCTAAAATTTGTAGGTTAGTTTGATAAAACTATATTAGTTCCAACATCCGCCGCCAGGTGCTGACTGCGATGGCATTTAGTGGCCACGTCCGCAACAAGGTGTTGTGGACGGTAGTATTTGGTAGCATTTATAAGTAGGAACTACAGTACTTCAAAAAATTAATCGACTGCAGTCCTTCTACCTGAATCACAGATAACATACACTAATACAGCCATCACAATTAACACCGGTTATCAGACAGATTCTACACACACCAAAAGTACACGGAGCTACATGACCGCATGTCGCAGTCCGTAAACTAAGGAACCCACCAACCAACCAACCAACCAGAATCGTATAATTTGAAGGTGGGAAATACAGTATTTAAATTTTCACCCGAGTGCTATTTAAGTACAGATTATTGAAGCGTTTGATGCCATTTTCCAGTGCTTTTCACCTTTTCAATCGATCAACACAAATTGTGCCCAATTACATAAGGTGGAAGAACAAGCACTTCAACGCCCTAGCCTGAAATAAATATTACATTCGATATTTCTTTCAAAATAACACGCTTTTGTGTACAAAAAGAAAGGCACCGTTCCGAAGCCCGAGTGGGCAGGATCTGATGATGATCGCGTGACGATCTTCTTATAACAACATATTGATATGGTGCTGAATGAGATTTATCGTGAATATCCTGATCTTATGAACCTCTTGGACCTGTTTTACTATTTTGAAGATAGAAACAATTCAGAAGAGAGATACGTTGTTTCTTATTTAGGGGCTTTGCGACATTGTTGCCACATAGCCCCGAAAACAGAGATAAGAGAAAGAAGTGCATTGTGTTGTTTGTTAAATGAAGATTACTATTAGAGGAGGGGGTAGGAATATGAGATAGTAAGGTTTTCGCCTCTGTATAGTGCCGACATCTTTCGAAGGAATTTTCAACTACGTGTCCAAGGGTCGCTATCGTTTCACCCAAGAGGTTTCCTCATCAGCGTTAGCTCAACTCTACTGTGGATGTTTGTTTGTACTAGTGCTGTGGAAAGTTTTGTACCTCGTCGCGGAAGTGTGGTTTACATCGATATACATTCTAATTTCCCAAGAAAAAATTAAGGTAAGTTGCTCTTCATTAATTGCACTCTTAAAATATTAGTGACGATTTATAATATTGTGACGCGTTATGCGTGAGTAATGACAAACTCTGAAATGGCGGCTTGGTAGTAATATGAGACACTTGTTTTTTTTTTTTTTTAGCGTATGGCTTTTAGTGCCGGGAGTGTCCGAGGACATGTTCGGCTCGCCAGTTTTTGTAGCTGCTTCGAGACGGACACCCAATGGGTCAGCTACACGTACCGTTGGGGAAGAAAGTTGGCATGGAAGGACGAGGAGTTGGAAGGTTGCGGCTGTGGCCTGTAGTTAGGGACCAACCCCGGCATTTGCCTGGAAGGAAGATGGGAAACCACAGAAGACCATCTTCAAGGTTGCCGGCGGGGGGGGGATTCGAACCTCCTTGCCTCCCGGATGTGAGTGACTGCCAGCAGTCATGCCGTAACGAACATGGCTAACTCACCCGGTACTTGGTTGGTAGTAATATGAGACTGTCTCATATTGCTACCACCTTTAATCAGGATGGTTTTTAATGCTTTAATCAATGCTAACCTCTGTGCCATATGCCAAGAAAGAAGTTAAAGAATGAAAGGAAAAGGTCTAAGAAAGAACTACAACGAAAAGGATATGTTAAAAGCTATTGAAACGGTAAAATTAAAGGAATGGGGCTACCTGAAAGCATCGAAGAAATATAACGTGCCTTGGTCAACCCTTCTACGTACGGTATGTGTTCAAAGGTGATAATTTTGTTTGTTTTATTTTGCTGTTTTCTCTCCTCAAAATGTTCCTATACCCGGTACACTATTTGAAATGTTTGAGTGTAGATATGCAATTGAGTGTTACATTTTTTAAGGGTTACATTTTAAAATTATTGTTTCTTTATTTCCAGGTGAATGATGATACGAGGCTACTGCTGAAACCAGAATCAGAAGATGCGATCTGATTATTTTTTGAATCAAATTTTTCAAAAGATTTTGATGGTGAATTGTGGATTCAGTGCTTCTTATGCAAATTGTGGACCCACATTGGCTGTCCAGGTTCGGAGAGTGCGGTATATGTTTGTGATTATTGTAAAACAAAGTGAATATTGGGGCTGGGACTCATGCACAGGAATTGTATGTCAATAAATTCTTCCCAAAGACTTTGGTATGACTTTCATGGTTTTATTTAATACAAAATAGAAGTGTCTCATATTACTACCCAATTTAAAAATTCTTTCAAACTGAGTTTTCTTAAAAAAAAACAAGTAGTTCCGTGAAGAACTATACAGCCTATTTTCATATATCCTACTTATGTTAATTGCCACTATCAACATACAAAATTTCAGTTTGATTGCTGTAATAGATTCGTAGATATTGAGAACCAATTAAATATTTCGGATGGTCGCCATGTTGGACTTAATTTATGCAGGTCCTAGATTTATGTACTGTTACATGAAGATAATTGTGTACGTGTAGCATTCGAACTTCAATCGCATGATTAGGACACAAGAAGTAAAAACTAGGTTTTAAAATTTCTCACAGCTGCCATCTTGTGGTTATGGAAACAATTGAAATTAATTAGATGCCAGTGGATTAACATTCATATAAGGATTTACTGTACCAAGTTTCACTGCACTCGGATGGTTAAATTGCGAGAAACGTCCATGTGAATATTTATACTTCGCGTCGCACCAATGTTGGATTTGTGATCCCCAGGGTATTGAAAGTCCTATAGGTAAACTTATGTTCACAGCCCCTATGAACATAAGAATATTCAGTTTGATTGCTTTAATAGATTCGTAGATATAAAAGCCGTCTAAATATTTCGGATGGTCGCCATGTTGGATTGTTAAATGTATAGGTCATAGAGTCATGTACCATTAAAGGAAAATGATTTCGTAGGTTCATTATTCAAACTTCCACTTCGATCGCATAATTACGACACAAGAAATAAAATTTTAATTTTAAAATTCGCACAGCGCCATCTTGAGGTTATGTAAACAATTGAAATAATTTAGATACCAGTGCATTACAATGTGTATAAACATTTCCTGTACCAAATTTCAATGCGTTAAGAATATTGAATCGCGAGAAAGGTCTATTTAAATTTTCAAATTCGCTTGGCCGCCATGTTCGTTTTGTAGTTAACCGGTTTTTGAAAATCTTATAAGTGGACTTCCAGCAGTGCCCTTTATCTCCGAACAAAATTTCAGGCTTGTACCGCTAATAGTATCAGAGATATAGAATACCGGTGAAATATTTCGCACAGCCGCCATCTTGTGGTTATGTAAACAATTGAACCAAGTTAGACGTCGGTGCATTACAAAGTGTATAAACATATACTATACCAAATTTTATTGCGTTTGGTTGGTTAAATCGTGAGAAACGTCTATTTAAAAGTCGCAACTTCGCTTGGCCGCCATGTTGGTTTTGTAGTTACCAGTTTTTCAAAAGTCACATAGGTGAACTTCTAGTAGTTCCCTTTATCACCGTAAAAAATTCCAGGGTGACATCGGTAATAGTTTCGGAGATATTGAATGCTGGTGAAATATTTCGCACAGCCGCCATGTTGGATTGGTGAGACGTAACAAAATTTGAAGGGCACGGTCGGGGTCGCCCGGTATAGTGCTAGGAACTTATCGAGTTTCATTGAAATCGCTACAGCCGTTTAGAATTTATTAGGGGACACACACACACACCACACACACACACACACACACACACACACACACACACGGACAAAAGGTGATCTCATAAGCCTATTTTTTCAAAATTGAAAATAGGCTAATAAGTATTGTAAATACTATTAGCTTGAGAAAATTCATGTTCATGCTGCACATTCCTCATAAAATTTACTAATGAATTTCCTTTCAATTTTTTATTTATGACTGTTGTGACACTTTCTAGATGATAATTTTTGTTTCAAGAGGCCTAACATCTAGGTTATCGGCCCCTAATGGTGTGGGTGACAGTGAAAATGAAAGATGATCAAATGAAACCAACAACTAAAACTAATTACTGACTTACAAACTAGAAGAGGAAATGTGAAACAAAATGGAGAAGAATGTAAATAAAGGACAGGAGGAAAGAAAATGCCCTCAAACTTCAAAGAATGAGAATTGAGGGACTTGGAAGGAAGGAGAGCCAAGAAAGGCTGAGAGGAAAGGGAATAAAGAGAGGGTCCGCCTCAAAGGCAATGGAAAAAGGGAAAAACTTGACCTAGCTCAGGAATCCCTCGGTATCGCCAACTCCCGAACTCACCACCCATGAGCCCTTGAGAGCGTAGCACTATCCAGGGTGCACCAGAAGTGGTGGGCTACATACACCCTGCCTCCTCGAGGTTTTTTTCTTTCGTGTGACCTCCTGAGGGGCCGAGTGCAGGTCTTTCTAGTCGACGCCCGTGGGCGACCTGCGCGTCGGGATGAGAGATGGAATGGATGAAGATGAATGAATGAAACTGGGCAAGGATGTGGAAGGAAGCGGCCGTGGCCTGTCAGAAGGTACCGTCCCAGCATTTGCCTGGTGTTGAAAATGGGGAAACCACGGAAAACCATTTCAAGGACGGCCGACGGTGGAGCTCGAACCTACGCGTCTACCGAGTCAGCAGAGGGCTTGGCCCCATGGCCTAACGCTGCGCTGTCGGTGAGGGGTTTGTGCAGAAGGCAGGAGATAACATTAAAAATAAAAAGAAGGCTGACCCCTCGAAGAATGAGGGTATCAGGAGAGATGAGACAAGGGCCAATTAAAGCGGGAAAGGAAGAGGCTCCCTGGGCCTCGGATACCCTAATACCGTCGGGGTCGGAAGAGAACAAGAGTTGACCAAGATAGGTCGACAGGAAAGAAGACGGCGAGGAGCTCTTCACAAGTAAGGGGAAGCAATGCCGGACTCAACTGGGGTCCCGTAGTCGTCAACCCACGTCCCACTAGATGTGAGCCCCCGGGGACGGGGGAGGGGGGGGGGGTAATAATTAGGACTCATATCTTGTTGATGGAGATTAAATAACACCTCGTTCCAGCCCTCCGACTAGAATGTTTTGACAGAGTCGTAATCAAACTCGGACCTCTGGGGACAACGATGCTCGCCCGCTAAAACATGAAGTGGTCTCATTTGGCAACGAAGAGGCGTCCGATCATGTGCTCCCTACATACAGGTTCACAATTCTGCCCTGTGCATTTGTCATTAATTCCATTTTTGATTAAAATTCTATTTGGACTGTCATTTCGAATACATTTATTGCATTCACATTACTTTTATTGAGTTAGCAATGCAAGTATATAACAAAGGACGATTCAAAAAATAGAACAGTGAACGGGTAACACTGGTAAACATTGAATCATGCAGTATTTTTGTGGGTTCGTTATTTTCTCCCGAAAACTATTGCATTCCGTAATTTATTGACGATACGTTTGTATATTTGTTGTGAAAGCCAACATGTCGTGTTTTTGTAAACCTCTATAGAGAAGAGAAAGGCTGTATGAAATCTCAGCTCTCGCTGTAAAGAAGCGAGATACGCTTCGTAAAAGGGACGTAATGCATGATCCAGTACCCCAGCGGTGGTCCGTGCAGGGTCCCCTAGGAGCCTGCTGCAGAGCCTGACTTTGTGTACCCAAGCGAGACCTCACAGAATTCACGGCTTAAACCTAGAAGAATTGCTAGATTTTTGTAACAGGATATGATTATCAGTTTATCTGCCTGATGGGAGGATTCCTCAGGGACGGTCTCACACCTTATCCGGTCTTCAGCAGCACGTTTCATTAGCTCATAAGATTTATGTATGCCTTCCTTCGGAGGGGAAGTAAAGCCGGCGGTCCCATGTCATAGATTTATGGCATGTAAAAGATCCTTTCACAGACTAAACTTGTGTAAAGCAAAATTTGTTAGGTTAGATTTCGTCAGAACGCTCTATCAAAGTTCCAACGTTCACCACTAGGTATCATTGATATCTGGTGGCGAAAGTTGGCACTACTTGAAATTGAACGGAACTTGTAGCTCGCCCTTTAGGGTATCCGCTGGAAGCAGCTACAGACTCAGGCGAGCCGAACATGTCCTCGGACACTCCCGGCACTAAAAGCCATACGATAAATAAATAAATAATGAGATTTATCAATCTTGATGGAATCCAGTATCTGAAACCTTCTTCTTCCTCTTCGGATTTTCCCTTGCACTGTCCCTTCTAATGCACTTTTCACCAAACCATCTCCCCTTATGCGGTGTCCAATCCAATCCAATTCATTTTTATTTTCCTTATCTTCTTTAGCATCATCCTTTCTTCTCCTACTTGCTTTAATACTTCCTAATTTCTCTCATCGTCCTTCCAACTCATCCTCTCCATTCTCCTCAATAGCCACATTTCGAGAGCCTCTATTCTTCTCTCGTCTTCTTTCCTAAGCGTCCAAGTTTCCGCTCCATACATTGCTACACTTCAAACAAAACATTTCACTAATCTCTTCCTTAGGTTTACTTTCATTGCTCCAGAAAATAATTTTCTCTTCTTACTGAGAGCTTCTTTTGCTATTGCAATCCTTGTTTTTACTCCTTTATTGCATATCATTTCTTGTGTAACCCAAATTCCTTGGTATTTAAAGCTATCTACTTGTTTAATTTCATCTTCTAATTTTATTGTAATAGTTTCACCTTTCCCACCTATGACTATACATTTTGTTTTTCTTTTCTCATTTATTTTCACCCCATATATTTTACAAATTTTATCTCGGTCTTTCAACATTTCAACAGGAATGAACCTATCCGGAAACAGATGGGAGTTGCAGCTATTACCGATAAAATGAGAGAAGCACGGCCTCAGTGGTATGAGCATGTCACTAGAAGTAATGAGAACTCTGTGGCAAGAACAGCTCTCCAATACGATCCAGGAGGAAATCGTCCCCGTGGACGTTCAAAGAAAAGATGGCTGGACAGAATCAAGGAAGACTTGGTGATGTGTGGACTTAAACCTGAAGATGCCCTTGACAGGAAGAAGTGGCGAACAGCAACCAAACAAGCGGACCCTGCACCATCGCGGGACACACGATAGGAAAGAAGAAGAAAGGAAGGAAGAAAGAAAATAAAATTATTAAGGAAATGCATAAATACTTACATATTAGAATAGAATCACTTGAAATATCATTATCCTCTTGAGGCCCAGGGAGCACATTCGTGCACCTTCACTTGGTAATTTTTTTTTGGTATTATGTGAATTCTGACCTATATTTCTATCCTCTAAATATTCTTATTTCAACAGGGTTAGTGCTAAGACGTGAATATTACGTGGCGAATGGATTTCACGATGATATACCTTTCCCGACGCCTAGCTCAACATATGTTTAGAGGTGAAGTGAACAGTGATGATTGATCTGGGCAAGAAGTTGGAAGGGAACAGCAGTGACTTATTAGTACCGTTCCGGTTTCGCCTGGAAAGTGATAAATCATGGAAAACCATTTCAAAGACATCTGATTATGAAATTCGAAACCACTCGTCTTCCCAGTCAGGAGATAAGATTGACCTGAACACTTGGGTCTTAGCACATTACCGCAATCGGTAATTGAGACCTGCGATTTTAATATCTTATTCTTTTAAAATCTTCTCTTTGCCTTCAAATACACAGTACAGTAAAACTTCGTTTAACCGCACTCTTTAAACGGTCAGTTTCCGTTAACCGTGATTGCTGTAATAACATAAAAAATACTGTAATAACAAAGTGCTTTAAGGTGCAGTGACGCATTCGCTTTGTTTACTTTATTTTAGTGGGAAGTGAATGTACCTGCCCGCCATAGAATGGTACATATGACCCACAGATGATATGACCTTCAATAGACGCGCTAACTCCCCTCCCCCTCTTTTTGTCTATTAGCCTATTAGCCACTCAGAGGCTGAAACAATGCTGTCCAAGTGTATAGAATGGTTTGGAAGTCAATAAGAGGCCAATGCAATGCAGACACTACTGCTCCGAAAAATACGAAATATTGCCGCGGTGAAAGCTCGAACATTAAAGTGGCAGAAGAAAATGACTGACTATTTTCAAGCTACATGAACTATTTCACCTGTAAGTTTATATTACTGTACTGTACATTATTTTGCCATATTTGTAGCTACTGTACGGATGTTTTTATCATGTAATAAATAGTTTTATTTGCTATTACAATCGCGTTTAATTTATTTTTGCTCCGAAATATATTACATTACTGTGAGACTGATAACTGTCTATAATATATTTGATTGAGGTCATGTTTTGGAGGAATAATACAGTGTTTCTGTTATCCGTCTATCCGCCCAACCGTCACGACCTCGGTCCCGTCGATGACGGTTAATCGAGTTTTTACTGTACATTATTTGTGCCATTATTTAATATGAAAGATAGTGGAAAGAAAATCCCATTTTGGTTTGGGTCTGAAGAGGTTATAGCTGACAGTGTATTGAATAATAATAATAGTAAGAAAGCCAAGTCCTTAACAATATGTGTAACTTAATCACGTGTAATTTATTTCTGGTTATTTTCCACATATTCCAGTAATTGGAATTTTGTGTAGACCGACTGAAAGTTACAATATTAATTGCCAATAAGACAACACTGAAAATGTCTTCAAAGCTACCTTTACTCCAAGGAGATCAATGTTCTAAAAACTTTTATTTTTAATATAGTGTTATTTTTGGTTATGATGAAATATGAGTTATAGTTTGAAGGAGGGGAGAACACTTGGGACATTTTCCGTCCAAAAAGTTTTTTTTATTGGAACACCAGGACAAGACTGAAAAAAATGCATATGTTGCTTTTTTTTTAGTTTTGGCAACTATGTTATAAATTGATAAATAACACACCTACATGGTTCCAAGTTTCATAGGCCGTCGATGTAGTCTCCAGCACTGCATACCACGTGTTCCCAGCGACGCGGAAGTCGTTGGATTCCGTTGGCACTGCCCAATCTATCGATGGTGCGAAGAGAGCGCTCGGCAGCCTGCACAACATCTCCAATTGTAAGGTAGCGGTTCCCGCGCAGTGGCTCCATCTTCGGGATGAGATCAAAGTCGCAGGGACTTAAGCCGGGAGAGTAGAGGGGATGATAGAGCACCTCCCAGTTCCAGCAATTCAACAATGCATACACAGAACGATGGGCAGAGTATCCATGTGGTGTCGCCGTTTCCTTCTCAAAGCTGCTAGGAGATGGTCTTGCAGAAACGAACAATAGTACGCCGCATTAACGGTTTGTCCCGGGGGAACAGAATTTTTATTCACGTTCTCTGCTCCTGCTTCGAAAACATTGCGACTCTCTTGCGCGAGCGCTTGCCCACAACTACTCATCTAACAGGCGCCACTTCATACGAATGGGGGAGGGGACGGACGGTCGAGGTCATGTGCTCTAAGGGAGGGGATACAGGTTAGCATCTTTTGGTAACAATGGCAGAGTCCAACACCGTTGCAACATAAAGCAGCAACATCGTTGCCAAAACTAAAAAAGCAACCCTTGTATTAAATCCGGCACTGCCCCGGTAAAATCTGGACGTAGGGCAACCCTGGTTATTATGAACATAGTAATTAGCTGAACACAGATTTCTTCCTCAACCGTGCGTAGGTGTGGATAAACCCCAGACAGGTGTATTACAGGGGATTGCACAGTAGTTGTTAAATATTTATTGCGAAACTGCAAACACAAAAGTAAGCCACAAAGCCTGTAAACACATTATGGACATTAAACTCAATATTTGTAATAAAATAGCCACTAACTAAATGCATTAGTTGCTATTTAAAATGCATAGGGGTAGCATAATGCGATGAATGGGGATATAAGCTCTTTGACCCCCAAGCTTTCCCAATACCACATCAGCACTCACATTTGCACACCAAGGCCTCATTATACTGTATCTCTACAATGCATTTAAACCAATGCATTCTGATCATAATTGAGCAGATAGATACACAAAATTTACACTCCAGATTCTTATCTACCGTACAATGAAGTTCAATAAATCGTTTGCTTGCACCGCCTCACGCCTCTTCAACACCTTCGATTAATATAAGTTCGTCAACATTGCAAGCACTGCAGCTCTCAAAGTCGTCTTTCATCCTGCCTCTTGAAGCAGTATACCTCTCACATCTGATTGGTGCATCATGTTATAAGTTAAAAGTTTATTTTTTAAATAAGTTTTGGTGATTGGTTCAAAGTTTGTTGTATTTGATAACTTTCTTTTTTATATGCGATTGGTTTAAACTATAACCTAATAATTCACCGGCCGTGAAAACCAATATAGGCCTACCATATTTTTGGAAGCCTTCATAGGGAGGTTAAGGCTGCTTGAGCTTTTAGTTCTCGCAGTCAAGTGGTGTAGTTGCACCTAATACAAAGGGAGGTGGCGCGCAGTTCGTCACTCCTGTGGGGGTCCGGGCGGGGACACCAAGAGCCAGCTTGGTGTCCTAGGCGAAACCCCACACAAGACACGGCACAAACCGAGTAGAATTGCGGAGTTTTAATTCACCGGCCGTGGAAGCCAATATATCATCTAATAACGAGAGCCTGCGTCCTGACTGAGTGACTGACTGACTGACTGACTCATCATCGCCCAGCCAAAACTATTAAAGTTAGAAACATGAAATTTTTGGGATATGTTCGCTGTATTTCGAAAGGGCGCACTAAGAAAGGATTTTTGGATATTCATGTTCTAAAGGGGTGTTAAGGGGGTAGACCTGCATTTCATTGAATAACAATATCTCCCGATTGGTTTCATTGGGGAATGTGATACTCGGCATATAAACTCATCATTAAAAATAAGATGACACATGTCTGAGGGTTTTTCGATGTGGTGTATATTATGGGGTGAAAGGGGTGAAAAGTGGGGGTTGAAGGATTCATTACGGACCGTGTATCTCTTAAACGACATAGGCGAGGTGTTTGAAACTCAGCGGAAAAAAAATCAGCTTGAAAAATAAGTAAATAGGTGTTCAGCCATTTTTTCATAAATCTAATTTAAGGGGCCCATGGAGAGGGGTGAAATTATGTGGAAAAAAAACAGGAAAGAAAGTGTCCTAACTGATTGACTCACTCACTCACTCATCAAACTCAGGGAAAAAAATATAGCTTAAAAATAAGTTAATAGGTGGTCGACAGTTTTTTTCATAAACCCAATTTAAGGGGTTCATGGGGAGGGGTGAAATTCTGAAAAAAGAAAATTGAAAGAAAAAGTCCTGACTCACTCACCACCGCCCAGCCAAAATTATTGAAGTTAGAAACATGACATTTTGGAGATATGATCATTGTATGCCAAAACCGTCCACTAAGGGAGGATTTTCGAATATTCAGGTTCTAAAGGGGTCTTAAGGGGGTTAAACCTGCATTTCATTGAATACCAATAACTCCTGATTGGTTTCATTGGGGGATGTGATACTCGGCACATAAAGTCATCATTAAAAACAAGTAGTTCCGTGAAGAACTATACAGCCTATTTTCATATATCCTACTTATGTTAATTGCCACTATCAACATACACAATTTCTGTTTGATTGCTGTAATAGATTCGTAGATATTAGGAACCGACTAAATATTTCGGATGGTCGCCATGTTGGATTTTATATATGTAGGTCCTAGAGTTATGTACTGTTACATGCAGATTATTGTGAACGTGTAGTATTCAAATTTCAATCGCATAATTAGGACACAAGAAAAAACAAGGAGATTTTAAAATTTTTCACAGCTGCCATCTTGAGGTTATGGAAACAATTGAAATAAATTAGATGCCATTGGATTAACATTCGTATAAGGATTTACTGTACCAAGTTTCACTGCACTCGGATGGTTAAATTGCGAGAAACGTCCATGTGAATATTTATAATTCGCGTCACCGCCATGTTGGATTTGTGATCGCCAGGTTATTTAAAGTCCTATAGGTGAACTTAAGTTCATAGCCCCTATGAACATTAAAAAATGCAGTTTGATTGCTAAAATAGATTCGTAGATATTCAGTATCGTCTACATATTTCGGATGGTCGCCATGTTGGATTGTTAAATGTATAGGCCATAGAGTCATGTACCATTAAAGGAAAATTATTGCGTAGGTTCATTATTCAAACTTTCACTTCGATCGCATGACTACATCACAAGAAATAAAAACTTAATTTTAAAATTCGCACTGCCGCCATCTTGAGGTTATGTAAACAATTGAACTAAATTAGATACCAGAGGATTACAATGTGTATAAATATTTACTGCACCTGGTTTCAGTGCGCTTGGAACATTAAATCGCGAGAAAAGTCTATTAAAATTTTCAAATTCGCTTGGCCGCCATGTTCGTTTTGTAGTTAACCGGTTTTTGAAAGTCTTATAGATGGACTTCCAGTAGTGCCCTTTATCTCCGTACAAAATTTCAGGGTTTTACCGCTAATAGTTTCAGAGATAGGCTATAGAATGCCGGTGAAATATTTCGCACATCCGCCATCTTGTGATTATGTAAACAATTGAACGAAGTTAGATGTCGGTGCATTACAATGTATATAAACATATACTGTACCAAGTTTCATTGTGTTTGGTTGGTCAAATCACGAGAAACGTCTATTTAAATAACGCAAATTAGCTTGGCCGCCATGTTGGTTTTGTAGTTACCAGGTTTTCAAATGTCACATAAGTGAACTTATAGTAGTTCCCCCTATCGCCATAGAAAATGTCAGGGTAATATCGGTAATAGTTTCGGAGATATTGAATGCTGGTGAAATATTTCGCACAGCCGCCATGTTGGATTGGTGAGTCGTAACAAAATTTGAAGGGCACGGTCGAGGTCGCCGGGAATAGTGCTATGAACTTTCTGAGTTTCATTGAAATCGCTCCTGCCGTTTAGATTTTATTAGGGGGGTGACACACACACGAATCACACACACATACACACACACACACGCACACACACGGACAAAAGGTGATCTCATAAGCCTATTTTTTCAAAATTGAAAATAGGCTAATAAGAAGACAAGTGTCTGAGGGTTTTTCGATGTGGTGTATATTAGGAGGTGAAAGGGGTGAAAAGTGGGGGTTGAAGGATTCCTAACGGAGCGCGTATCTCTTATACGACATAGGCGAGAAGTTTGAAACTCAGCGGGAAAAAAATCAGCTTAAAAATACGGTAAGTAAATAGGTGTTCGACCGTTCTTTCATAAATTCAATTTAAGGGGCTAATGGGGTGGGGTGAAATTCTGGAGAAAAAAAGGAGAGAACGTGCCCTAACTGACTGACTAAATCACTCACTCTTCAATCTCAGGGGAAAAAGACAGCTTAAAAATAAGTTAATAGGTGTTCGAGCGTTTCTTCATAAATCCAATTTAAGGGACCCATTGGGAGGGGTAAAATTCTGTTTAAAATAATTGAAAGATAATGACATAACTGACTCACTCACTCATCATCGCCCAGAAAGAAAAAAAAAAGAAGTTGGAAAGTTGAAATTTTGGGAATATGTTCGCTGTATGTCGAAAACGTCAACTAAGGAAGGATTTTTGTTTATTCGGGTTCTGAAGAGGTGTTAAGGGGGTAAACGTGCATTTCATTGAATAACGATATCTCATGAGTTGTTTCTTTGGAGATGTGATATTCGGCATATAAACTAATCATTAAAAATAAGCAGACATATGTCTAAGGGTTTATCGATGTGGTGTATATTATGAGGTTAAAGAGGGTGAAAATTGGGGGTTGAAGGATTCTTAACGGAGTGTGTATCTCTTAAACGACATAGGCGAGTTTGAAACTCAGCGGAAAGAAATCAGCTTAAAATATAAGTAAATAGGTGTTCGACCGTTTTTTCATAAATCCAATTTAAGGGGCCCTAGGAGAGGGGTGAAATTCTGGGGGGGAAACAGGAAAGAAAGTGTTCTAAATGATTAACTCACTTACTCATCAAACTCAGGTCGGAAGAACAGCTTAAAAATAAGTAAATAGGTGTCCGACCGGTTTTTTTTAATCCAATTTAAGGGGTTCATTAGAGGGGTGAAAATCTTAAAAATAAATGAAGGAATATGTCCTGACTTACTCACTCACTCATCATCATCGCCCAGCCAAAATTATTGAAGTTAGAAACATACAATTTTGGGGTTATGTTCGTTGTATGTCGAAAACGTCCACTAAGGAAGGATTTTTGGATATACACTCATCATCCTTCAGCCAAATCTATTGCAGTTAGAAACATGAAATTTTGGGGATATGTTCGTTGTATGTCGAAAACATCCACTAGGGATGGATTTTTGGAAAATCATGTTCATTGATTAACAATTTCTTACGAGTTGTTTCATTTGGGGATGTGATATTCGGCATGTAAATTAATCAATAAAAACAAGTAGTTCCGTGAAGAACTATACAGCCTATTTTCACATATCCTACTTATGTTAATTGCAACTATCAACATACACAATTTCAGTTTGATTGCTGTAATAGATTCGTAGATATTGAGAACCGACTGAATACTTCGAATGGTCGCCATGTTGGATTTTATATATGTAGGTCCTAGAGTTATGTACTGTTACATGCAGATTATTGTGAACGTGTAGTAATCAAACTTCAATCGCATGATTAGGACACAAGAAGTAACAAGGAGATTTTAAAATTTTTCACAGCTGCCATCTTGAGGTTATGGAAACAATTGAAATAAATTAGATGCCAGTTGATTAACATTCGTATAAGGATTTACTGTACCAAGTTTCACTGCACTCGGATGGTTAAATTGCGAGAAACGTCCATGTGAATATTTATAATTCGCGTCGCCGCCATGTTGGATTTGTGATCACCAGGTTATTTAAAGTCCTATAGATGAACATAAGTTCATAACCCCTATGAACATTAAAAAATGCAGTTTGATTGCTAAAATAGATACGTAGATATTCAGTATCGTCAAAATATTTCGGATGGTCGCCATGTTGGACTGTTAAATGTATAGGCCAGTCATGTACCATTAAAGGAAAATTATTGCGTAGGTTCATTATTCAAACTTTCACTTCGATCGCATGACTACATCACAAGAAATAAAAACTTAATTTTAAAATTCGCACTGCCGCCATCTTGAGGTTATGTAAACAATTGAACTAAATTAGATATCAGAGGATTACAATGTGTATAAATATTTCCTGTACCAGGTTTCAGTGCGCTTGGAACATTAAATCGCCAGAAAGGTCTATTTAAAATTTTCAAATTCGCTTGGCCGCCATGTTCGTTTTGTAGTTAACCGGTTTTTGAAAGTCTTATAGATGGACTTCCAGTAGTGCCCTTTATCTCCGTACAAAATTTTAGGGAGATACCGCTAATAGTTTCAGAGATATAGAATGCCGGTGAAATATTTCGCACATCCGCCATCTTGTGATTATGTAAACAATTGAACAAAGTTAGATGTCGGTGCATTACAATGTATATAAACATATACTGTACCAAGTTTCATTGCGTTTGGTCGGTCAAATCGCGAGAAACGTCTATTTAAAAGTCGCAAATTCGCTTGGCCGCCATGTTGGTTTTGTAGTTACCAGGTTTTCAAAAGTCACATAAGTGAACTTATAGTAGTTCCCTCTATCACCATAGAAAATATCAGGGTAATATCGGTAATAGTTTCAACAAAATTTGAAGGGCACGGTCGAGGTCGCCCGGAATAGTGCTATGAACTTTCTGAGTTTCATTGAAATCGTTCCTGCCGTTTAGATTTTATTAGGGGGGGGGGGGGGACACACACACACGAATCACACACACACGCACACACACACGGACAAAAGGTGATCTCATAAGCATTGTGGTGTTTGAAGCCATATTTTCAGTGTTGCCTTAGTAAACAAGAGTTTAGTGCTTTTCAGTCGGTCAACACGAATGTACCCAAAAGAGATGGGTTATACCCTAATCCTGAAATAAATTACATGAGATTAATAAAACACTAGGATGACCAGTTTCGATCGTCAAGCGATCATCATCAGAACCATTACACTTAGGCTACAAAATCTATGTTTGAAATACAGGTGAAAATATTTACAATATGTACAATTATTTAGTTGCAGTATTGGTACTGCAACTGTCAGTGTATGCTAAATGCAGTATATATGTTAGGTGAAGTGCTAAATGGTGATAGCTATCCGGAGATTGTACTTTAGAGAGATTATATGGTTGTAAACTATGGTTAAACTATAAAATTTTAGGCTAACTACTTATCTGATTGTCTTCCGTACTACAGCTACTCGCAGTTTTCGTGCTCACTGGAACTCACTGTGCGGTCGACTGCGGTGGTTATCTTAACGACTGGTTTTTCCCTGCCTTCTCCCCCCTGCCCCTACGTGCTGTCGGGAGTGATAGCGATGTGTTTATGTGAGGTGTTGCCAACCTAGATAAGATGTTTGTTATTGAATGAGGTGGGTCTACAACTATTAAAGACCGTGGATGAGCCCTCGCCACGCGTGGAGCATAACCCATTCGAACTAAGCGTTGACGGTCTTATGAGGACGTCCCGGCACCTTTAATACTGCTGCGAATATGGGCCTTGCTTTATTGTAGAAGAAAAGTACATCGTACACCTGATCCAGATAACATTTACCTATTAAAAACCCCCTAATTTCCCCCCTTTTTTTCATCTTGCTTGGCTGTGTCGCTAAGTTGTGTTTTGCGCGTTTCAACTATGTGAATGCGAATACATATAAAATCACTAACCTATTCAAAAAGCAAGGCATAAAGATAGCTTTCACGACGAAAAACACAACCGCTCGCTACTTCCTAAATAGTAATCTAAATAAACGTGACCCGTATTCAAGGCCAGGGGTATATTCTATAACGTGCCAAGACACCGATTGTCAAGCTAATTACATCGGGCAGAGTGGAAGGCGAGTAGACACACGTTATAATGAACATAGGAATGCGATATGATACGGAACTCATTTAGCCGTGTGCGAACATATGTGTGACGCAGGGCACAGCTTTACCAACATAGAGTCGGACCTTAAAATAATCCATCACGAATCGAAAGGCAGAGCTCTTGACATGAAGGAAGCAATCGAGATACACCTAGCCAAACGAAACAATCACAACATTCAAAATGAACACACGTTCATGGAGAGCTCACCCCTCTTCACGCTACTAAAAAACACACCCTGTCGGAAACAAAACACAATTTAGCGACACAGCCAAGCTAGATAAACAAGGGGGAAATTAGGGGGTTTTTAATAGGTAAATGTTATCTGGATCAGGTGTACGATGTACATTTCTTGTACAATAAACCAAGGCCCATATTTGCGGCAGTATTAAAGGTGCCGGGACGTCCTCATAAGACCGTCAACGCTTAGTTCGAATGGGTTATGCTCCACGCGTGGCGAGGGCTAATCCACGGTCTTTAATAGTTGTAGACCCACCTCATTCAATAACATACATCTCATCTAGGTTGGCAACACCTCACATAAACACATCGCTATCACTCCCCACAGCACGTAGGGGCAGGGGGGAGAAGGCAGGGAAAAACCAGTCGTTAAGATAACCACCGCAATCGACCGCACAGTGAGTTCCAGTGAGCACGAAAACTGCAAGTAGCTGTAGTACGGAAGACAATCAGATAAGTAGTTAGCCTAAAATTTTATAGTTTAACCATAGTTTACAACCATATAATCTCTCTAAAGTACAATCTCCGGATAGCTATCACCATTTAGCATTTCACCTAACATATATACTGCATTTAGCATACACTGACAGTTGCAGTACCAATACTGCAACTAAATAATTGTACATATTGTAAATATTTTCACCTGTATTTCAAACATAGATTTTGTAGCCTAAGTGTAATGGATCTGATGATGATCGCTTGACGATCGAAACTGGTCATCCTAGTGTTTTATTAATCTCATGTAATTTATTTCAGGATTAGGGTATAACCCATCTCTTTTGGGTACATTCGTGTTGACCGACTGAAAAGCAGTACACTCTTGATCTCATAAGCCTATTTTTTCAAAATTGAAAATAGGCTATTAAGCAGACATATGTCTAAGGGTATATCTATATGGTGTATATTATGAGGTGAAAGGGGTGCAAATTGGGGGTTGAAGAATTCTTATCGGAGCGTGTATCTCTTAAACGACATTAGCGAGATGTTTGAAATTCAGCGGGAAAAAAATCAGTTTAAAAAATAAGTAAATAGGTGTTCGACCGTTTATTTCATAAATCTCATTTAAGGGGTTCATGGGGAGGGGTGAAATTCTCAAAAATAAATGAAAGAAAATGTCCTGACTCACTCATATTCGCCCAGCCAAAATTATTGAAGATAGAAACATGAAATTTTGGGGATATATTCGTTGTATGTCGAAAACGTCCACTAAGGAAAGATTGTTGGATATTCAAGTTTTAAAGGGGGTGTTAAGGGGGGTAAACTTGCATTTCATTGAATAACAATATCTCACGAGTGGTTTCATTTGGGGATGTGATACTCGGCATATAAACTAATCATTAAAAATAAGCTGACACATGTCTAATGGTTTTTCGATGTGGTGTATATTATGAGTGAAATGGGTGAATAATGAGGGTTGAAGGATTCCTAACGGAGCATGTATCTCTTAAACGACATAGGCCAGAAGTTTGAAACTCAGCGGGAAAGAAATCAGCTTAAAAATACGGTAAGTAAATAGGTGTTCGACTGTTTTATCATAAATCCAATTTAAGGGGCCCATGGGGAGGGGTGAAAATCTGGAAGAAAAACGTGCAATAAGGAAGGATTTTTGGATATTCACTCTCATCGACCAACCAAAACTATTGAACTTAGAAGAATGATATTTTGGGGATATGTTTGTTGTGTGTCGAAAACGTCTACTAAGGAGGGATTTTTGGATATTCAGGTTCTAAAGGTGTGTTAACAGGGTTAAACCTACAATTCATTGAATAACAATATGACACGACTATGACGCGAGCGAAGCCGCGGGTACCTGCTAGTAGTATCATATGGATGACGCAACTGACCTAATATGCATAGATGTACGAACAACACGTAAGACTACTTAAGAGAATGGCATTTTAGACGTAGCAACGTATTGACTGCGCGACTGACCCAGTATACGTAGAAGACGAGCACAGGTTGCCAAGGTTATCATAATGGTAAACTAAATCAACTAAAATTCTAGATAGACTTTTAGCCCAAAATGGTTATGGATTCATGAGCATTTTGTATACGCATAATTTACTCAGGGTTGATGAATGCGCATAACTCCTAAAATGAAACAACTGCGCCGACACTACTACTAATAGGGAGAGTGGTAACTTAGTTCCTATTTTGTATGTTGCGGCTGATGCTGGATGTAGCAGTTCCTGCATCGCGAAGCACACAGGCTAATCATTCCTGAGCTTCGTGCTGGTACAGTATGGAGATGTCGAGGGTCGTGCTACAAGCAGTAATGTTCCTCTAGCACGCGACTCTTGGATGCTCGATCCATCACGACTGAGCTCTGACTTACACCACGGAGTGTCAACGTCATCATACTCTGATGGAGCCTCAATGCTCCTGGTGGAAATCGAACGTCAACTCATAACTTTAGTAATAGTCAGCTTTCCAATATTTTTTTCTTAGGATTATTCGATCATTCTTTTCTAACTCTTCTGTTTTTCCTACCCCCAGGGGCTCACCACTTGTGGGACGTGGGTTGACGACCACGGGACCCCAGCTGAGTCCGGCATTCCTTCCTCTTACTTGTGCCGGGCTCCTTCCTGTTATATTTCCTCTCGACCTCCCTTGGTCAACTCTTGTTCTTTTCCGACCCCGACGGTATTAGAGTATCCGAGGCCTAGGGAGTCTTTCACTTTCCCGCCTTAATTGGCCCTTGTTTCATCTTTCCTGATCCCTCATTCTGTGAGGGGTCAGACCTCTTGTTTTCTTTTCATTGTACCTCCTGCCTTCTGCTCAAGGCCCTCAAGCAGGCAGAGTGTGTGAAGCCCCACCACTTATGGTGCACCATGGATAGTGCTACACCCTCAAGGGCTCACGTCTGGTGAGTTCGGGCGTTGGCAACCCCGAGGGCTTCCTGAGCTGGGTCTGGGTTTTCTCTTTCTTCCATTGCCTCTGGGACGGATCCTCTCTTCTTTCCCTT
This sequence comes from Meconema thalassinum, assembly GCA_946902985.2. Taxonomy (NCBI): domain Eukaryota; kingdom Metazoa; phylum Arthropoda; class Insecta; order Orthoptera; family Tettigoniidae; genus Meconema; species Meconema thalassinum. The sequence continues at coordinate 364,284,256 of OX336393.1, read as the reverse complement.
TCCTATCTGCCTTTCCTGACTCTCCTTCATTCAAAGTCCCTTAATCCTCATTCTTCGAGGGTTGAGGGCATTTATTTTCCTCCTGTCCTTTATTTATTTGCCTTATCCTTTATTTGTTTATCATTTCTTCTTGTAGTTTGTAAGTTTGTAGTTAATATTAGTTATAGTTTTCATTCTCATCTCATCTTTCACTATCACTATCACCCAAACCATTAGGGACCGATAGCCTAGATGTTAGGCCTTTTAAAATAACAATTATTATCATCATCATCATCATCATCATCATCATGTTTTTCCTCTTGTGTTGAGAATAAGACATTATAAACTGAAGAGTGCTTTAGGTTTAATCACAGTGGCTTAATGCCTTTTGCTATGAAGGATACCACTTTATTAACTGAATATTGCAGGACGATTTAACAGTGAAATGGAAGAAATCTGATGTGTTGTAAGTAGGTAACCCAAACAGGGCAGATAGACATTAACGCTGGGACCTTGAAGTACATTTTTAAAATATGCTACATCAAATAGGGCAGTTGGTCACCACACTCTTTCAACCTCCATTATGAGAGTCTGGCTGAGGTACCTTAGGCAAGTAGGAAATACGAAGGTCAGAGTGAAGAATGTCACAGCCTGGGTAAGTACCCCTTGAGGTTCACTCCTGAACGAATCTATCTTGATCGCACATGTTCCTCAGAGTCGCAAATCACAGCGCGTCCCTGAGGTGCCTGTGGTCGCCTCGTGACGTCACATCCATCAAGTGGCGGCTAATGAATGAGACGCGCGAGAAGCTGACAGGTCGGGCTCAACAAATTGCACGTATTGATCTCAAGTAATGCACTTAGCCTTAATGTATTAAATCTGTAGTCACAATAATCAATTTCAATTACTCTACTATGCAGCCAAGTAACGTAATGTATACACTCCCCCCGACATGGCTCTCAACTGGTGACAATCTAGGGCAAGGGCAGGCAAACTGAGAGCTTTGGTTATCTACTAAAAGGTTCTCACTTTTTGATGTGGAACATCTTTTCACTCGGTTGTTGGATATTTTTGTGGGAGTGATTTTGAAAAATAGGATGGAAGTGGATCGGACGGAAGTATGTAAGACGCACTGCCAGCTGGATCTTATCCCTCCTGGACATTCATAACACACAAGAACCTTTTTATTTAAACACTAATAATACATAACAATTCCAAGACTCTCTTTTTTTCTTCACTGTCTACTTGATATTTCTACTCTCGCACTGCCTTCTTGATTGTTCTCGCACTGCCTTTTTGAAGGAAGGAAGGAAGGAAGGTAGGAAGGAAGATTGTAGTTTTACGTGACCGTGAATCTTGTGATTATGAGCCACGGGACCTCCTTTTTACGTGGAATCCGAACCACAGGACATGGCATTACACATCGAAAATCTCACATGCATTGACCGGGAATCGAACCCGGACCGCCTTGGTGAGAGGCATACAGCTAGACCGCTGAGCCACCACGCCCCCCTGCCTTTTTGATACTCTGCTGCTAATCATACCAATATGACTAATTTAAACAGAATCCATAAGAAATTATGTGTTGGTCTGTGCATCAAGAGGTCCAGGAACTGGACAAGCCTTTCATGGTCTACTGCTGTGCACATTGCATTTACTCGCAAGTTGGCCTATTTATAAGGAATTTAAGGTTATGAGCGGTGTCGCGTCTATTTATCTAGTTGATCCATATCGTATTCTTTATTTAGGCTAGTGCTGGTGGAAGCTACAAATCATCTAATAAAATGAGTTCCGTATTATAAACTACACTATCTGTAAAACACTCCCTTTTACAATAGATTAATATTTGTGCCAATAATATTACAAAATATCGGTGTATCAACAATTTCACGTGAGGTTTCGTCTATGTCAGATGTTACGCATCATATGTGACTACTGTAAGGCTCGTAAAGTGTTTTGAAGTGTTCTACAATAGGCGAATCATAATTGTCAAGCGAAAATGAAATGTAAATGCTTTTCAGTCGGTCAACACGACTGTACTCAAATTGTAATGGGTGTCCTCTTCTACACCTGAAAACATTATATGAGATTAATTAATACAGTACACTTGGTTGACTAGTTTCGATCGTCAAGCGATCATCATCAGAGCTTTCACACTCATTTTCATTCTACTGTGTTATGAGACCGGTTATTGGATTATTTCGCATGAACACAGAACAGTAGTATTAAGACATAGATTTTTTTCTTGTGTGAAGGGTAGATGAGGCGCCTAGAATCAAAACCCGCCAAGTCCAGCGAACATGTAAAATGAGATGAAGTTGCCTTTATATGAACTTGCAAGCGGGCAACTCAATGCAGAGTGGGTCAAAATCGAAATTTAGGAGGACAACATTATTTATTTTCATAATTAAAAATCAAAATGTATTACTTCTGCAGCATTCTCATACAATTGCCGCTCACTAACCTGGGATATAAACGCATCTTAGTGTAGATCTGTCACCACTGTTCAAGCAGTTTGAATTGGAGGGCGAATGTAAGTGGCTGTGGTTTGGTTGACTTTGTGGTTAGAGTGATGCTTTAAGATGGAACATGCAGCTGAAGGTATGAACTTTGTAACGTGTTTCATTTATTAATGGGCGTAATTGTTACGTAATTTTAGCTATATTTGCATTATATAATATTTAACTATTATTTATAAAATTATATTTTCACTTAGATTTTTAGTATGTCGCGTCACTCTGCGTCACTTTCTACTTAATGTTAAATTGTAGATATAGTCATGTATTTTACGCCTGTTTTAAGATTTTTTGCATCTTTTTGCATCTTACTTAGTTATTTTACGTTTTAGAAGATGCCGCGCAAACAGTTCTCACACGTTTACAACTGTTTGATGCACTGGGTTTGACGAATACGGTATGTCAAAAGTGGAACTTTGTGACTTTGTTAAAAGAAAATTAGGGGTAGAAAATTGTTCTGAAGAGATAACTGAACGCTCTATCCAACTCCTAGTCATACACAATTTTTTGCATGCGAGAACTAAAAGCTCAAGTAGCCATAACCTCCCTATGAAGGCTTCCAAAAAGATGGTATATTGGCTTTCACGGCCAGTGAAGACACTAGACACGGCACAAACCTAGAAGAATTGCTGAGTCTTAATTCACTGACCGCGAAAGCCAATATACCATCTTTTTTCTTTGGACTCTTTCGATTATTAGCTTTACTATAACATACAGTAAATAATTCTCATATTGTTCCATTCAGTTACACTGTTATTTGAATGTAACCTTGGACATGGTATATCATTCTTACATAATCTGAATACTTCTGAAGTGATAATTGCTGTTATAAAAGCTACTCAAATTCAAAGAATTTAGAGTAATAGTTTATTACATCAAAAATTCGTTGTCTGAGCACTCTGTAGATATTACACAATTTCAAATAAGTATCGAAATGATGTAGCAATACCTTGCGATCATGAGCCACGGGACCTCCTTTTTACGTGGAATCCGAACCACAAGGCATGGCATCTCACTTCGAAAATCTCAAATGCATTGACTGGGAATCGAACCTGGTCCACCTTGGTGAGAGTCAAATAGCTCGACCGCTGCGCTACCACGCCCCTCTTAATGTCACTTTTTCCATTACAAGATGGAGTAGCCATTTGCGAGTAATGCCGATGTAAAATGATCCATTTCATCTCAAAGGCTATTTTCATGAGATAGCCTATACGTTGTATGTTTTAGTAAGTATACGGTATTGATGTTTCAACCGCACCAAACTACGTCAACATTCCCTTTTGCACAGCGTGGCCAATCCTATATTATATCATTTCAATGCCGAGATCACCATAACAGTTCACGGTTTGACACAGAAAGAAGTCATTTCCTATAACAGAGAAAGTTAAGTGAGGCTTTTCTCGGCATTCTTGTTTATTGGTTTGTTTTCTGGCGGAGTCAAGGCCCCCTGACAGTCGTATTATGGGCACATTGTGGCGAGGCACAGCACTAGAGAACCCTCTACATTCTGTGCCATCCGGAAGCCACACTGGTGGAAACCATTCCACTCAAAATGGAAGTCCTAACGTCTACATTACGCACGAAGTCGATGCGCAAACTCAGCTGAATAATACGAAAGAGCACATTTTCATGCTTTTCATTGCTGTCTCTTTTTTAATCCAAACAATACATCAAACCATGTAAACTTTCGGACTCTGCTAAAGAGGTGGTATCATTGCCACCTCGACCAATGCAATGGAGGTACTCGCTAGTGTTATTCACTCTCAGTTACGCTGACAAGTAGGCTACTTGCATTTTGGAAACGTCAGTGGCTAGCTGACCCAATACTCAGTAAACTGAGAGCGATCAAGGGAACTAATTGCGCGTGGCGGAGCTCTTTCCGGTCACAGAGGGAATCCGTCATTTTGTATAGGCTAAGGATAGGTCATACAAGATCCACCCACTCGTGCCTGATGAGAAGGGAAGACCCCCCACTCTGTACCTGTGGAGCTGTATTCACCGTGGCCCACATTTTAACCGAGTAGGTGGATCTTGCTGACTTACGAAGAAACATTGGTTTGCAGAGGACACTCAAACTTATATTAGCCGATGACGCGGTGGCTGCTGATCTCGTCATCCGCTTTATAAGTGAGAGTGGGTTAGGGCCAGCAATCTAAATTTTCCAGTGTAAATTGTCCCAACGACTTGTGCGTTTTTAAATGCTGATTTTTTGTTTTTCCGTAATTTTTGTTTATATTATAATTATTAGTTTTATTTATAATTTTGTTTGATTAATTTTCGGTCTTTTCAAATTTAGGTGTCCACCTCTTCCATTCCAAATTTCTAAACTTAAATCTGTGTTAAGAGGGGCAGATGACCTCATAGTTCCGCCCCTTAAAACAACAATAACTAACTAACAAACTAACTTTAAGATTCTGGTAATCAAAATCAGCCTAATATTAACAAACCTGACTCTTTCTGTTACAACAAGGGACATCGATGATTTCTAGAATGCAATATCATATGAATCGTCCAGTTGCTAAACACGTTTAATCCACTTTTGAATAAGGATCATGTCGTAAAATGTTTTCATTTTATTATCTTATTTTACTTTATTTTATTTTGTTTTGTTATGTTTAATGTAATTTAATTTTATTTTGTGTTGTTTTATTTTGATTTTGTTTTGTTTATTTTGTTTTATTTTATTTCGTTTCATCTTGTATTTTTATTTTGTTTTTATTTTGTTTTGTTTTGTTTATTTTATTTTGATTTGTTTTATTTTGATTTTGTTTATTTTGATTTTGTTTATTTTATTTTATTTTGTTTTATTTTGATTTTCCAGAAAACAAACACAATACCAAAAACAAACCAAAAAGCAAAAAGCAAAATTCAAAAACAAAAAGAAAAGCAAAAAACAGAAAACAAGACACACAAAGCAAAAGCAGAAAAAAAACACTAAACCAAAAAGCAAAAGGCAAAATTCACAAGCAAAAGCACAAAGCAGACACAAAACAAAAACCAAGCAAAAGTAAAAATGTAGAAAACAACAAACACAAAAGATACGTGAGGCAAAGTCCAGAGAAACGTTTCTCATGAAAATGATTCTTATTCACAAGTGGATTAAACTAGTTTTGCAACTGGACGACTCATATACAGTGGGAACTAGAAATCATCAACAGGCAATACATTTCAATATTAATAGTACATTATGCAACGAGCCTATAATGGCTATAATTAAGACACGGGTATGTTTATAAAACGAGCGTAAATGAGTTTTATAATTTCCATACGAGTGTCTTAATTACCATTATAGGCGAGTTGCATACGACTGTTTATGGTCGACGTTAATTATAACTTTATTATATGTTTTAACATAAATATTCATACATATCTGTTCAGTCTCTAGAATTTTGTGATCGGGTGCTGCGCTGGGTAGGATATCTCTGTCTTCCAAGCTCACTGGCCGACCGACGCATGCGCTCTGTGTGCTTCAATGCCATATGTGCAGATTGTGCACCAGTATTCAGTAAAACTGTCACCGAATTCGTTTCAAAACAACGCGCTGTGTAGATATTGGATTTGGGGATATTAATGTACAGTGCTATTTCTTGTCTCATATTCACCAGTTTATTTACGCGAACATATGGACGGTGCACTTTCGGTAATTTATATATATATGTTGGATTTTGAGCGCAAGCGCGAAGGTATTCTTACCTAATTGGTCACACAACTGTTTCTTGAGCTCTGATTGGTGGGAGAAACTGTTTCATAATGAAAAATAGTGTTATAATGAGTCTCATTATGATATAGTTTTCAGACACATAATAGTCAGGGTCGAACATAATAGTACATTATGCAACGAGCCTATAATGGCTATAATTAAGACACGAGTATTTTTATAAAACGAGCGTATGCGAGTTTTATAATTTCCATACGAGTGTCTTAATTACCATTATTGGCGAGTTGCATACTACTGTTTATGTTCGACGATAATTATAACTTTATTATATGTTTTAACATAAATATTCATAAATATCTGTTGAGAGTCAGCCACTTGAATTTTGTGATTGGAGAGCGAGCGCTAAGTATGACATCTCTGTCTTTCAAGATCTCTGAACGACCGACGCATGCGCTCTGTGTGCTTGCAATGCCATATGCAGGCAATATGTTTACATCTGCCACCCATCAGTAATATTGTCACCGGAGTCGTTTCAAGACAATGCGCTGTGTATAAATTAGAGTTGGTGATATTAAGGTACAGTGCTATTTCTTGTCTCATATTCGCCAGTTTATTTACGCGAACATATGGACGGTGCGTATTCCATGTCGGTAATTTATTATAGTTCGATGTTGTGTTTATGTCTGACATGTTGGATTTTGAGCGCATGCGCGAAGGTATCGTTACCTAATTGGTCAATGAACGAGCTCTGATCGGCTGGAGAAACTGTATCATAATGAAAAACAGTGTTATAATGACCATCATTATGATACAGTTTTCTGACACATAATAGTGAGGGTCGAACATAAAATTACATACAGTATATTCCACGTCAAAATGGAGCAAATGTTAAGGCAAGGAACTTAATGTTGAAAACATGACTTAGAAATGAAGATTTCAGGATAACAAGAACGAAAAGAAATATTAACCTTTAGGCTACATCAATTTAGTGAACTACATACGACAAAGGCGTGGTCTAACGTTAGAGCTCTTCAAAGCAGGCATTTTGACACTCTTCTATGTCTTCTAACTATACAGAAACCAGACAGCAGTCATTCGAGCTGAAGGAAATGAGAGAGAAGCTGGTATTCAGAAAGGAGTAAGGCAAGGCTGCAACTTATCACCCATACTTTTCAATCTTTACAAGGAACGAAGAAAATTGTAGAAAAATTTAAAGTGGGAGTGAAGATTCGAGGAGATATAATTTCAACATCGTCATCTTGGCCGACACGCCTGAGGATTTGAATGAGTTTTTGAATGATATGGACTTCGTCTTGAAGAAAGAATACATGATGAAAATTAATGTAAAACAAAAATATTGGAATGCAGCCGAAATAAATCAGAATCCTCTATGGACATCAAATTGGCAGGTGAAAAACTAAAGGAAGTAGGAGACTTCCGTTACTTAGGAAGCAAAATAACCAGTGATGGACGACGCAAAGAGGATATAAAAAGTAGGTTAGCTCAGGCATGGAAAGCATTTCTACAGAAAAGGAATATGTTGACATCGAATATAGATTTACCTATTAGGAAGTCATTTCTGAAGACCTTTGTCTGGAGCGTGGCACTCTATGAAAGTGAAACGTTGACTATTGGTGCAGCAGAAAAGAGGATAATTGATGCGTTTGAAATGTGGTGTGACATGAGAATGATGAAGATCTGATGGGTAGATAAGGTTACAAACGAAGAGGTATTAAGACTAGTGGGAGAGGAGAGATGTTTCTGGCGATTGCTAATGAAGAGAAGAGATAGGTTGGTAGGAAACATACTAAGACACCCAGGAATAGCAAGCTTAGTTATGGAAGGAAGGGTCGAGGACAAGAACTGTAGGGGAAGACCAAGGTTAGATTATGTTAAACAGATTGCCTCGGACGTAGGGTGTGGTAGATATGTAGATATGAAACGATTGGCTCAGGACACGGAGGCATGGAGAGCTGCATCAAACCAATCAAAAGACTGAAGACTCAAACAACAACTATGTATTCTACAGTAGCATTTCAACTTTTGGCACAATTGCCAAATTTTTGCTAAACAGGACCCCTACAGTCTGCATGATACTATGAAGGTCACAGTTATTGTTGTTGATTCATTTAGAGCAGGGGTTATCAACCGCGACCCCCCTTTTAGGCTGAGTATTTTGGCGACCCCCCAAGTTTTAACGTTAGAGCTTTCAAGTGATCAGTCAGTCAAACTAACATTGAACAATGCTTGTGCCGACAAATTGTGGGTAAGTATTAAAAAGGAATACCCAGAAATGTCCACAACAGCGTTGAAAACTTTGATGTCATTTTCTAAATCTTACAACTGTGAACAAGGATTCTCTATGATGGTGAATTTAAAGTGATGATGATGATGATGATTATTGTTGTTTTAAGGGGCCTAACATCGAGGTTATCGGCCCCTAATTGTCTGGGTGATAGTGAAAATGTCAATGAAGTGGAAACCAAAACGAAATTTAAGTGAGAAGAAAAATACTTACAAAATGAAACTCAGATTGAAACTACTCACAAAATGGAGAGCGGTAATACTTACAAAAGGGAATTTAGAACGAAAATTCTCACAAAAGAAATAGATTGAAAAATACGCACAAAATCTAGGCTAAGTTCAAAATACGTACAAAATGCAATGTACAGTCGAAATACTTACAAAATGCAAGTGAAATTCAAAATACTTACAAAATGCAAATGAGATTGAAAATACGTACAAAATGCAATTGAGGTTCAAAATACTTACAAAATGTAATTGAAATTGAAAATACACAATGCAATTTAGATTGAAAAATGCGCATTTCAGATTCCAAATAATCACAAGTGCAATTGATATTCAAAATACTTACAAAATGCAACTGAAATGGAAAATGCTTACAAAATGTATGGTAGATTCCAACTACTCAATTGGATGGACAATACTTACAAAATGCAATTTAGATTAAAATACTTACAAAATGTATGTTAGATTCAAAATACCCACAAAATGCAATTGTGAATCAAAATGCAAATGCGCACCCTACAAAATGCAATTTACATTGAAAATACTTGCAAAAAGCGGTTTAGGTTGAAAATACGAAATGCAATTGAAATTCAAATACTCAATAAAGTATTGAAAGACTTACTAAAAAGCAATTTAGATTGTCAATCCTAACAAAATGCAATTGAGGTTGAAAACACTCACAAAATGCAATTTAGATCGAAAAGACTTACAAAATGAAACGGAGATTGAAAAAACCTACAAAATGGAGTGTAGATGCTACACGGGTAGCCAATTAACAAAAACAGTGCGGGAATCTTAAAGAGAAAAGGAAATATAATGAAAAGAAAACAAGAGGTCTGACTCCACGAAGAAGGAGGGATCAGGAAAGATGAGACAGATAGTTAGTTAATGTTGTTTTAAGGGGCGGAACTACGAGGTGATGCCTAGAAGAATGAGGGATCAGGAAAGATGAGAGAAGGGTCAATTAAGGCGGGAAAGTGAAAGACTCCCTCGGCCTCGGATACCCTAATAACGTCGGGGTCGGATAAGAACAAGAGTTGACCAAGGGAAGTCGACAGAAAAGAAGACAGAAGACAAGTAAGTTGAAGCAATGCCAGACTCGGCTGGGGTCCCGTGGTCACTAACCCACTAGATGTGAGCCCCTGGGGGAGGGGATGTACTGTATGGTGCGAAAGCCTCTCCTGAACAGTTTACATATTAATTTTTGATTTTTCAATTTATGTTCTTATAGATTTAAATTTTCCAATTGATTTATTTCATAATTGTTTTCTAGTTATGTTTATTATTTGGATATTTATATTTGTTTTATTATTGTAATTTTATTTTTATATTTATTTCTATACTATATTCATATTTTTTAACACTTTAATTCTTAATGTTTTTAGTTTTTTAAAACTTTATTCAACACATTACGTCAAGTAGATACGTATATTTGATTTTTAGAAATACTAGCACTTGGGCATGAAAGAAAGACAGAAAGAAAGAAAGGAAGAAAGATTGGGAGGAGCCCGGCACAAGTAAGTGGTTGCAATGCCGGACTCAGCTTGGGTCCCGTGGTCGCCAACCCACGTCCCACTAGATGTGACCCCTGGGGGAATGGAATTTAAAGAACAAATCAAGAAATCGTTTGACACTGGAAAATTACATTGCTTTGTGCATTACAAAAATCATTCGAGACATTCAAAAGTTAGTTCATTCCAAACAAGCTCAAGTTTCTCATCAATAGAATAAAAAAATTACAGTCAGTCTGAAAGACAGGACGTTATATCATTTCAAATGACGCATGCTACAAATGCTACACATGTTAGAAAGGCCCAGGAGGACTCTTTCAACAGACTCCATTACCCATTAACATAGGCTTCCCGCGTGGCTGCATTACGTCACGCACTCGCGTTTCTTTACCCATTATCTTAGGCTTCCCGCGCGGCTGCATGACGTCACAGTCTCCGTCTCCGTCCCGCATTACGTTAGGTTAGACCCAAAGCATAACGACGAAGTCGACAAGATCATTTGAAATGATAAAAAAAATCGTAAAGGTTAAGTACAATGCGAGTGTATACTTTTTTAAATAAAAATCTAAAGCAATAACTAAATTCTTAAATATTTTCTCCGAATCCCGCGACCCCCAAGACACATCCTGCGACCCCGCAAAGGGTAGCGGGTCACCGGTTGAGAACCCCTGATTTAGAGGATTTGTGACATCGTGTTCATGAAACTTCCGGTACTTAGAAGTGTGTGGTGTGGAGTCTGTGCTAGGGTTCGCAAGTTTAATACCTAAAGAAGTACAAATTATGCAAGCATATATGCCCTAAAAACTAGCTAATATTACCTAAAAACTATAAAATATGACCTAAAAAACTATGAAATGTGACATGAAATTTTGGGATTGGTAGAGTATCACTAACATAGGACACCGTGTAGAGTTCGCCTTGGAACTGACCACAATATTTCAATAAATTTTGAGGCCATCTTACTTCTATACCATTAATTTCAAAGCATTGAAACTTTGCACATGCATTTAGTGATATCTCCTCAACTCAGGGAAAGAATATTGGTAAGATCCAAATGCCCAGTTTATGTAAAATACATTTTAAATTTTACCTGAAAAATAATTTATGAGTATGTTTTAATCTCATTAGGTACACTTTTCTCAGAAAGTAGCAGACAGAGAGCAACTAAACTGCTCATATATGTCGTATAGGCTTTGATTTACACAGTAGGTGAAAGATTTTATTCATTAGATTATTATTTGGCCAATTAAAAAATATTATATTTGATGTACCAAATTTTGGTAAATGTTTTGAAATATTTAATTTTTTATAAGGCTAGATATCTGTTAATATCCAGTTAATATCCAAAATCTTTCACCTACTGTGTAAATCAAAGCCTATACGACATATATGGGCAGTTTAGTTGCTCTCTGTCTGCTACTTTCTGGGAAAAGTGTACCTAATGAGATTAAAACATACTCAAAAATTATTTTTCTGGTAAAATTTAAAATGTATTTTACATAAACTGGGAATTTAGATCTTACCAATATTCTTTCCCTGGGTTGAGGAGATATCACTAAATGCATGTGCAAAGTTTCAATGCTTTGAAATTAATGGTATAGAGGTAAGATGGCCTCAAAATGTATTGAAATATAGTGGTCAGTTCCAAGGCGAACTCTACACGGTGTCCTAGAGCCAAAACGTGATCTTCTAAACCTGCTGTCTGCCTGTTGCAGGAAAAGAAAGAAAAATATATCTACTACACTATTCGGGAATTCTGTGTTTGAAACTCGACGCAGATAACACGTACCTTGTTAACGACGCCTCAATTTAAACAAAAATGCTGAAATTATAACCAAATATGACCTTATATCACTAAAATATGACCAAAACAATAAAATGGCTGAAATATGCATTTAAAGGAAACATCAAATTGCTTTCAACGAGATCAGGGACCCGTCATTCAAACTTATTTTTCAGATTTCGGCTAAAATGAGCTCAGGAAGGAAATATGACTTTTCCTTAACATCCGAACCTTACTAATAACTTAAGTCATTACTAGTTGAAACCCGTCAAAAATGACGGTCAATAGAAAAATATTTACTGAAGAATTTTCTTATGTAGGCCTATTGTATATTCTTTGTACGATGATTTTTTGGCTCTATTGAAACTATAAGGGCGTCAAAAGATTGCACTCTCAACATTGCAAAATACTGCTGGCCATGACTGAAAAATTGATGAGGCATATTGAGACCTATACGTTCCAGAGTTTTCCCTTGAGCTTCATTGATTGTGACAGAGTATGCCAAATAAATTGGAAAATATTGCCTCTTAAAACAAAATGATAGTGTTTTATCGGATGCTGTTAAATCAAGTAGAAGGATTAGACCTCTCTGCCTAATTTTAACTGCACTTATTATTTCCAAATCCAAGCAATATGGTTGCATTTAGGAGCCCTTGGGAAACGTTCAGATTTCTAAGCAGCATAACGGTTCAAGCGTTTGGAATATGTGGAGGCAAGTCATTTAGTTCCAAGGAATTCAAGAACTCTGAGGAGTCTAATAAAACTGGCCGCAAACCGTCACATATAATTTTGGAATATAACGAAGAAATGCGATGATGTGCACCTCCATACATCTTAAAACAATGTGGACCGTATGGGTGTGGCACAGTAACATTGGCACCAAATGAAACGAAGGACATAGCATTGTACTGCCGATTAGTCTCTCTGAAATTCCTTGAGATATCATCTCCAGTGAAAAATAATTGTTGCAGCATGTCAAATGTTTTATATTTAGTCAGATTAATTTTACATTACAACTGCAAAGGTCAAAGTAACCAAGTGAAGATTTCTCTCACGAGAAATACAGTGCAGAACAATGTTTAAATTTGTTCGTCAAGGACCCTACACTGTAACGGTATAGTATCTGGAATTGTATCTGAAATGCCGTATTCATATTGGAGTTTAAAAGTGGCTTCGTATTTTTCTCCGATTTCCCACTTGTTTGCGGCTAATGTTCTATTTCGTAAAATGGGTTTATTTATAGCAGCATTTCTCCCCAAATTAACGTCATAGCTTATTAAATAACACTATAGTGGCCTGCATCAACGCAGCTGCCAAATATTAAATAGCAAATAATAACTTACTTCCATTGCCAAAATCAACTGCGTGGTTAGACTCATTGTTATGTACTCTAAAAAAATAATCAATAAACAACAATATTCACTTATACAACTAAGTTCAGAGACTTCCATTCTCAAGTTGGTTGCTGATGAGAATGCGATGAGACTGATCGCCAATAATAAAATCCTTGCAATTTTTGCAATTTGCTTGCAAACGCAACTCAGGATGACGAACTTCATTTTGAAATAAACAGAATGAAACTGCTCTAAATAATCAATTTCCATCACCTGTTGAAGGTACAATACTTTGCATTTCCATGACAGTAAATTATGCAAGGGAGCATAGAATCACTTCGCCACTACTGGAATGAGCATGGACTCACTTCGCCAGCCACCGTAATGGAGGGAGTTTTAGAATTATATGTTCAGTGTTTTTCAAAGATCGTATTAACACAGGGAAGCCCAGTCTTAAGGCTACATTCTGAGCTATCGCCCCAGATTCCAGGTTCGATCCCTGCTCTGCCAATAAATTTAATTCTGGTCTGAGGGCTGGAAAGGGGCGCACTCTTGAGGCAAACCTAAGAAGAGCAAAATTTGATTCCCATCTCAACAACCTTGGATGTGGTTTTCCGTGGTTTCCCACTTCCACTCCAGGCAAATACCGGGATAGTTCCTAACTTAAAGCCTCAGTCGTCAACTCTCCATTCCCCATACTAATTACAAATGCACACATCAATACAGCCATCACATTAACACAGGTTATCAGAGAAAGGTTTACACTCACACACCAAAGTAGACGGGGCTGAGTGACCACGATGTCTGAGTCCATCAAATGAATTATGTTCGACAATTTTCTCTCAAGGCGAAGCGATTGTGCCGATATTTATTTAATAATTTAAAAGTATCTGGGAACGTAAATAATGGAGAATTCCTTACCTTACGGGAATAATAAACGTAGCCTAACATATGTTTAGACAATGTAATACCAATTGCAAGAAAGAATAATTGGGAAATAGAATTACATGTCTGAGGTGGGAATCAAACTCCTTCGACGATGCATAATCAATTTCGTTGTCCACAATGTTAGCCGCTGAGCCACCCAGACAACGAAATTAGAGTGCAATATTAAGAGACGTAAACAACAAACGCACTTAACTGCCAGTTACAGTTCATCAATATTTCCCTTATTTCATGATTCTATTCAAGTATATATCGGGATACAACATAAGCGATATTTCCCTTTTCAATTCTCATAAACAAAGATCACACTACGATACGCCATTTCTCTCATGAAGAAACGCAATTGTGGCAACACGCAATTGCCACATATATTACCTTTTTCTTTAAACATATAAAAATATACCGTAACATATATTTTCCTTTTAAAGACACACTGCAAATCTGCATGCCAAGAGCTTTCGTTAGAATGCCATACGAAGCCAATCGGTTAAGTCGTTTTCAAAATCTCGTGTGTACAAAAAATACCTTAGTGTTTTAAATATATACTAGATGAAACCCGTCAAAACATGACGGACAATGGAAAACAAATTTACTGAAGAAGCTTCTTATATAAGTTACATTCTTTGTACGATTACTTTTTAGCACTATTGCAACTTTAAGGGCGTCAAAAGATAGCACTCTCAGCATTGCAACATATTGCTGGTCATGACTGAAAACGTGATGAGGTCATCATCATCTTGCACAGTTTCCAGCCACTGGCCGGGTCTGTTTGGAACACAAGCCTCTCCAACGTCTTCTGTCTTCCCACCATCTCTCAGCCTCCACCCTTGCCCAGTCTTCTCCTCTCTTCTTAACGCTTTCTTCCACCCCCTTCAGCCACCTGTCTCTCGGTCTCCCTCTTGGTCTCTTTCCTTCCCACTTCGTCTCGTGTATCCTCCTGGGTATCCTCTTCTCCTCCATTCGTTTTACATGTCCATACCATCTAAGTCTAGATTTCTCTGTACCATCCTGTAATGGTTCCTCCTTCATTAATTCTCTGGTCCTCTCATTTCTTATTCTGTCCCTCTTTGTAGCTCCAATACTGCTTCTCAAGAACCTCATCTCACTGGCCTGTATTTTGCTCTTCTCCCTTCCTTTCATAACCCAGGTCTCCGAGGCATACGTCAGGATAGGGACATAGTACGATATATGATCTACTTGCTGTTCTGAGGGACATCCCTGCTCCATAACATGCTTCTCACACTCCTCCGGAATGCTTCTGCCTGTCTCCCCCGCTCATTTATTTCTCTACCGTTTCTTCCATTCTCTTGTATCAGGCTTCCCAGATACTTGAAACTCTCCACTTTCTTCAGCTGTTCCCCACCAATTGTTATTCCCGTTGTGGTCCTTTCCTTCTTCCTTGTTGTGATCACCATCTCACTCTTATTTATGCTAAATTTCATCCCATATCCTTGTATTATTCCTTCCCACACGTCCAACTGTTCCTGTACCTCCTCCTCCTTGTTTCCACAATCATCAAATCATCCGCAAACACCATTGCTTTCATCTTTCCTTCCCCAATTACTTGTGCCGCTCGGGTCATTATGTCATCCATCACCACAATGAAAAGTAACAGTGACAGTGCACTTCTTTGTTTCAGGCCGTTTCTCTGTTCCACCCAGTCCGATCTCTCTCCTCCCACTTTCACACAGCTGACGCTTCCCTTGTACATCTCTTTTATCCTCCTTATAGTCCATTTTTCTACTCCTCTATCCTCCAGGGACTTCAATACTTTGTTCCTGCATACACTGTCATATGCTTTCTCAATGTCCAGGAAGGCCATCAGTAGATCTGTTCCATACTCATAGTGCTGTTCTTGTAACTGACCTACAGCAAAAATCAAATCCACTGTGGACCTTCCTGCTCTGAAGCCATGTTGTTCTTCCCTCATCCCTCCTTCTAACCTTGTCCTAATTCTCCTTTCTAAAACTTTCTCAAACATCTTTGCACAATGACTCATCAGTGTTATTCCCCGATAGTTTCTGCATTCTGTTCTACTACCTTTCTTGAAGATCGAGACAATTATTCCCTTTTTCCAGTCCTCTGGGGTCTTCCTTTCCTTCCATGCTGCCTTCATCACTCGGTACAACCATTGTATCCCAACCTCTCCTGCTGCTCTCACCATCTCCACACTCAACTCATCCACACCCGGTGCCTTCCCTCCTTTCATCTTCCTCACTGCATCTTCCACTTCTTTCCATGTTAAGTCCTTTTCTGTTTGCAGTTCATCTACTGTACCTCTTCCCCGATTTCTTCTTCCTCGCCGTGGTTTCCATTTGGGTTCAGGAGTTCTTCAAAATATTCTTTCCACATTTTCTTCAGTTCTTCCCTATTTTCTATCCCTTGTCCCCTTTTGTTCACCATTCTGACACAATCCGTAGGATCCTTCCGCCTCTTATTCTTTACCATCCCATACAGGACCTTTTTTGTACCTTCACTATCCTGCTGGTCATGACTTAAAACGTGATGAGGTAAATAGCCCAATACGTTCAAGAGTTTCTCCTTGAGCTTGATTGATTGTGATAAAGTAGGCCGAGCGAATAGGACATTGCTGCCTATTAAAAGAAAATGTACTGTACCTGCAAGTGTTTTATCGGAAGGTGTTAAATCAAGTCGTAGGATTTGAGCTCTCTGCCTAATATTACTGCACCTATTATATCCGAATCCAAGCAATTTCTTACATATTTCTTACAATTAATATATTACCATATATGAGTCCTTGGGAAACGTTCAGATTACTAAGGAGCATAACTATGGCTCAAACGTTCGGAGTATGTGGAGGCGAATCACTTAATTCCAAGGAATTGAAAAATTCGATAATAGGGAAATTAAGTAGCTGGCTTTCATCTTCAGTATCCAATCTGTTAACGCTGATGTATGTGTTTGAACTACTGGATATAAGTTCAATGACTTTTAAATTAATATCATTACATTGTTGCAGCTTGGCAAATATTTTATATTCCAGCAGATTAATTTTACCCTCACAACAGTAAAGACCAAAGTAACCACGCATAGATTTTACGCAAGAGAAGTACAATGTAGAACAATGTTTACATTTGATCGTCAAAGACCTTACAGTACACTGTACTGCATAATATCTGGAATTGTTTCTGAAATGGCCTATTTATATTGGATTTTAAATGTGGCTTCGTATTAGTCGATAACACTATAGTGTCCTGCAATAACGGAGCCGCTAAATATTACATGGCAAATAATACTTCCATTGCCGAAATCAACTGCGTAGTTAGACTCAGTACTCTAAACAAATAATCATTAAACAATTGTCTTATACAATGAAGTTCAACATGACCGTCCAGAGACTTTCATACTCAAGTTGGTTGGTGAGGAGAATGCGATGAGACTGATCGCTTAAAATAAATTCCTTATAATTGTTCCTGCCAGCGAAATTTTTTGCTATAGCTTGAAAACGCAGCTCAGAATGATGTTCTTCATTTTGTTATAAACAGTACGAAACTGCTCTAAATAATCAATTTCCATCACCTGTTATAGGTTATGACAGTACATTTTGCAGGGGAACATAGAATCACTTCGCCAACTACTGGAACGACCATAGGCCTATACACAATACTCACTTCGGCAGTCACCCTAATGGAGGCAGTTTTTGAATTATATGTCCCGTGCATGTCAAAAATCGTATTAACACATGGAGGCCCACCTATTCTTGTCTATCGCCCCGGAGACCCGGGTTACATTTCCTGCTCTGCCAAGAAATTGAATTCTGGTCTGAGGGCAAAAACGGGGCACATTCAGTCTCTTGAGGTATAACTAAGAAGAGGAAGGTTTAATTCCCACCTCGACAATCTTGGATGTGGTTTTCCGTGGTTTCCCACTTCCACTTAAGGCAAATACCGGGATGGTTCCTAACTTAAGGCCTTGGCCGTCTCCTTGCCATTTACCACCTTAATTACAAATACACACAGTAATGCAGCCATCACAATAACACAGGTTATAAGAGAAAATTTCACACATACACACCCAAGTACACAAGGCTGAGTGACCACGATGTTGGAGCCCTTCAAACGAATTTTGTTTACCAAGTGTCTCTTATGGCGAAAGCAATTGTGGACACGCGCGAGTGCCTGGAAAACTACTTTTTTCTTTAATAATTTAAGATTATATCGACGATGCATAATTATAACTTTTAGTCTAGGACGCTAATAACTTGACCACCGAAGCATTGGGAAGAAATTGCAATATTAAGGTACATAAACAACATAGCCTACACATTCAACTGTCGGTTAATGTTCCTCAAAATTTCCCTTCTTAAATATTCCCCTCCTTTATAATTCTCCATCACGTGAAAACGTGCCATGTCTTGGGTTTTAAATATATCGATGCAATGGTGTTGCCATCTGCTGTCAGTTACTGGAATTATATGGGCGATGTACTGCCATCTGTTGTCAGTTATAGGAACTGATTGCAGATATTTAAAAGGCGTACTGAGGACAACAGTTTGCTCTTTTGATCACATGCTGTAATGCAATGGTAAGACGGAAATAAAACGTATTGAGAGGGAATGTAGAAATATGTATATTTTACAGACATAAAACCTTACTAATACTCCTTGAATAAACAATATTTCAATGGTAAAAAAAAAAAAAAAAAAAAAAAAACATATATCGGCGAGGGCTGGGATCGAACCGGCGAACATAGGAACCACAGTCTGTCGCCTTAACCACATAGCTACTCGCGCAATCTTGTTCAGCAGCAGCCGCAGCCATTCATTATCTTCGAAAACTGCTGTCTGAAGGAAATAATCCATTTCATTATCCAAATAAATCAATGTTGCACATTCGTATACGTTCATACTGTTATTATATTTTATTGCCAGAACTTGGCGAATGTATGTTTTCAATGACATGGAAGCTTATTAAATAACTTACATTTTAATGGAATTCTCACCGTCATTTTGTCATGACCTCAGGCGGATTGTGCGAATGCGTGAGGGGAAAGAATTCTGCTATTTTCTATATTAATTCAAAAATATACCGAGAGGGAATGTAGAAATATGTATCTTTAACAGACATAAAACCTTACTAATACTCCTTGATTAAACAATATTTGAGTGGTAACAAAAAAATATATCGGCGCGGGCTGGTATCGAACCGGTGAACCTTGGAACCACAGTCTGTCGCCTTAACCATATAGCTACTCGTGCACGCATTGTCAGCAGCAGACGCAGCCGTTCTTTATCATAAAAATCCGCTGTCTGAAGGAAATAATCCATTTCATTATCCAAATAAATCAATGTTGCACATTCGTATACGTTCATACTGTTATTATATTTCATTGTCAGAACTTGGTTAATGTATGTTTTCAATTACATGCAAGCTTATTAAATAACTTACATTTTAATGGACTTCTCACCGCCATTTTGTCATGACCCCAGGCGGATTGTGCGCATGCGTGAGGGGAAAGAATTCTGCTATTTTCTATATTAATTCAAAAATATACCGTAATATATTTGTTTATTTTATAGACACTCGGCAAATCTAGAGGCCAAGAGCTTTCGTTAGAGTGCTCTACGAAGTAAATCGGTTCTGTCGTTCTCTCAATCTCGTGGTAACAAAAATCACCTTACTGTTTTAAATATATAGATGGCAACAGAGAATTCTTTACTTTACAGGAATGATAAAAGTGAAATATGTTTCTACACTGTAATACCAATCGTAGGAAGGAAGAAAACAAAAAAAAACATATCCGAGGTGGGAATCGAACCCTCTCGACCATGCAAAGGATGGCAACAGAGAATTCGTTACTTTACGGGAATGAAAAAGTGAAATATATCTCTACAATGTAATACCAATCGTAGGAAGGAAGAAAATGAAAATTAAAAAAACGTATCCGAGGTGGGAATCGAACCCTCTCGACCATGCAAAGGATGGCAACAGAGAATTCGTTACTTTACGGGAATGATAAAAGTGAAATATGTTTCTACAATGTAATACCAATCGTAGGAAGGAAGAAAACGAAAATAAAATAAAACATAACCGAGGTGGGAATCGAACCCTCTCGATGGGAACAGAGAATTCGTTACTTGACGGGAATGATAAAAGTGAAATATGTTTCTACAATGCAATACCAATCGTAGGAAGGAAGAAAACGAAAATAAAAAACTTATCCGAAGTGGGATCGAACCCTCTCGATCATGCATAATACAAATTTCTGGCCAGTAACCTTATCCCCTTGGCCAACCAGACAACTATGTGACACTGCAGTATTAAGCTATCTAACCAGTATACACACTCAACCTGCACTTTATGTCCTTCAATTCGTGGTTTATTTAATATAATTCTATTTCAATGCATATTGTAAAAACATAACTAACATTATTGGAGACCCTTTTTAATTCTCATAAACAAAGATCTCAGTTAGACGCGACCGGAATCGCCATTTTCCTTGTTGAGAAAAGCCATTGTGCGCATGCGCGGCAAATATTACATATTTCTTTAACCATTTAAAAATATACCGTAACATATATTTTCCTTTTAAAGAAACTCTGCAAATCTGCATGCCAAGAGCTTTCTACAATGCAATACCAATCGTAGGAAGGAAGAAAATGAAAATAAAAAAACATATCCGAGGTGGGAATCGAACCCTCTCGATTATGCATAATACAAATTTCAGGCCAGTAACCTTATCCCCTTGGCCAACCAGACAACTATGTGACACTGCAGTATTAAGCTATATAACCAGTATACACACTCAACCTGCAGTTTATGTCTTTCAATTCGTGGTTTATTTAATATAATTCTATTTCAATGCACATTGTAAAAACATAACTAACATTATTGGAGATCCTTTTTAGTTCTCATGAACAAAGATCTCAGTTAGACGCGACCGGAATCGCCATTTTGCTTGTTGAGAAAGGCCATTGTGCGCATGCGCGGGAGTGACAACTATTACATATTTCTTTAATCATTTAAAAATATACCGTAACATATATTTTCCTTTTAAAGAAACTCTGCAAATCTGCATGCCAAGAGCTTTCGTTAGAATGTCTTACGAAGCCAATCGGTTAAGTCGTTTTCACAATCTCGTGTGTACAAAAAACAGCTTAGTGTTTTAAATATATAGATGATTGCTGTACTAGTGTGTGTATTAGTAACTGGGGCTAGGATTTGGGTAAGAGGCGTCCATGACATTAATATAGACACCATCCCAGCATTCAAATGAAGTAGAACAAGGAAACCACAGAAACCCTCATCTAGAATGGCTGAGGTACAAATCGAACCCATCTCTGTTATACCTCACGAGGTTAGGTGAACCCCATTTCAGCCGTCAGATCCAAATTAAATTTCTTGGCAGAGCTAGAAATAGACCCCGGAACTGGCACTGAGATCCAAATTAAATTTCTTGGCAGAGCTAGAAATAGACCCCGGAACTCGCCCTGAGATCCAATTTTTTTTTTGTCAGAGCTAGAAATAGACCCCGGAACTCGCCCTGAGATCCAAATTTTTTTTTTGTCAGAGCTAGAAATAGACCCCGGAACTCGCCCTGAGATCCAAATTAAATTTCTTGGCTGAGCTAAAAATAGACCCCGGAACTTGCCTTGCGATCCAAATTAAATTTCTTGGCGGAGCTAGAAATAGACCCCGGAACTTGCCTTGCGAGCCAAATTAAATTTCTTGGCAGAGCTAGAAATAGACTCCGGAACTTGCCTTGCGAGCCAAATTAAATTTCTTGGCAGAGCTAGAAATAGACTCCGGAACTTGCCTTGCGAGCCAAATTAAATTTCTTGGCAGAGCTAGAAATAGACCCCGGAACTGGCCCTGAGATCCAAATTAAATTTCTTGGCTGAGCTAGAAATAGACCCCGGAACTTGCCTTGCGATCCAAATTAAATTTCTTGGCAGAGCTAGAAATAGACCCCGGAACTTGCCTTGAGAGCCAAATTAAATTTCTTGGCAGAGCTAGAAATAGACTCCGGAACTTGCCTTGCGAGCCAAATTAAATTTCTTGGCAGAGCTAGAAATAGACCCCGGAACTGGCCCTGAGAACCAAATTAAATTTCTTGGCAGAGCTAGAAATAGACCCCGGAACTCGCCCTGAGATCCAAATTAAATTTCTTGGCAGAGCTAGAAATAGACCCCGGAACATGCCCTGAGATCCAAATTAAATTTCTTGGCAGAGCTAGTAATAGACCCCAGAACTCGCCTTGCAAGCCAAATTAAATTTCTTGGCAGAGCTAGAAATAGACCCCGGAACTGGCCCTGAGATCCAAATTAAATTTCTTGGCAGAGCTAGAAATAGACCCCGGAACTCGCCCTGAGATCCAAATTAAATTTCTTGGCAGAGCTAGAAATAGACCCCAGAACTCGCCTTGCGATCCAAATTAAATTTCTTGGCAGAGCTAGAAATAGACCCCGGAACTCAACGGCGACAGTCTACTTAGTCACTACGCTACAAGGTGGATGATGATGATGATGATGATGATGATGATGATGATGAAAGACAGATTTTCTTAATGTACACTGACGAAAATGGAAATTGCAACACCCAGAATGAGTGGTGCTACATTGCTGCAATTGAACACGCAGGACGAGTGTTCTGTTGTGATTCGATGATTACACTTTCAGGTCCCTCTGACCGCAAGTTTGGACAACTATCAATACAGGATGTGCCCACCACGAGCTGCAATACATTGATGAATTCGTCGAGGCATAGAGTCAATAAGGTCCTGGATCGCTTCCTGGGGAATTTGGGCGCATGCTTACTGCACTGCACGGGTAAGTTGTTCCAGAGTTGTGGGTGGCTGGACGGTTGGCCAGTTGTCGACCCATCATGTCCCACACATGCCCAATAGGACTGAGGTCCGGGGATCTGGCGGGCTATTCGAAGGTTGTGATGTTGTGGAGAGCTTCTCTGGAGATGCGTGCAGTGTGAACCCGGGCATTGTCCTGCTGATACATCCCATTAGCAATGTTCGCTATCATAGGGACAACCACTGGATTGAGTGCCCCATCAACGCACTGTTGAGAAGTCATAGTGCCCTCAACTAGCACTAATTGTGATTTCACATTAAAGCCAATAGCTCCCCAGACCATAATGCTTGGTGTTGGTCCTGTGTGCCTCTCGACAATAAGGTCTGGATGGCCCCTCTCCCCTGTACGTCGGCGCACACGATTCCGGCGATCACTGCGGGCAAGACAGAAGCGCGATTTATCACTAAAGACGACCCTATGCCATTCGTCGACCCACGTCGATCGTTTTCGACACCAGGCCAGTCTTACACGTTGCTGTTGTGGGGTCAATGGAACACCTTCTGCAGGGACACGGGGTCGTAAGCCAGCTGCACGCAGGCGATTACCAACTGTTTGTTGTTGTGTAACGTGGGGTGCCACAGCTGCTCGAATTTGCGCTGCTGTTGCATGGGGTTCCATCCGGGCCATCCGAATGATGCGGTGATCCTCTCTCACAGTTGTCTGTCGCGCTAGGCCTGTGCCAGGTCTAAGAGTGTGGGTACCTTCATTTGACCACTGATGCTATACACGTTGTACCGTAGATGCCTGTAAGCCAGCACGTGCAGCGACAGTCCTTAGCGATAATCCAGCCTCACACAGCCCAATTATCCGAGCCCTCTAAAATGGCGACAGTTGTTGATAGCATGCTCTCCTCTGTCGTCGAGGCATGTTTGACGGGGAACACTTCACTGCACAGATTGCAAGTCAACTACGCTACACCAGCGTCCGTATACTGGAGTTGATTCCTCCGCGACCAATCACGTGGGGAGACCTGTAGCAACAATCCAATGGGTCTGAAACTTTGATCGTTTACATAACTACATGGCATCGTTCCAAATCTTGAAAATCAACACAAACGACCAATGCCTTCATGGTGTTGCAATATCCATTTTCTTCAGTATATTTTACGTCTCATTTAACTGCTAAGGTTTTTAGAGACATCGGGGAACAGGAATTTGGCTCTGAAGGGGATCTTAATGGCACAGGTCTACCCCATTTAAGCATCCAAAAATTCCAACGGACTGTACCGGGATTCGGAAACGCAACTTTGGTTTAAGCAGGCGAGAAACCACTGCGCCAAGCAGTCAGCAACGACAAAGAATAAACTGCTTCTCCCAGACCATCTTTTGGTGTAGCAGCTAGCATTCTTGACTGTCACGCCGGAAGGTCGTGTTCGATACCAGGCTCTGCCAAAAAATTGTATTCTGGTCTGTGGGCTGGAACGTGGTACACTCAGTCTTGTGGGGCGAAAATGAGAAGAAGTGGGTTCGATACCTACTTCATCAATTCTGGAAGTGAGTTTTCCACTTCTACCCCAGGCGAATGCCGGGATGGTTCCTAACTTAAGGTCACGACAGCCTACTTCCCAATCAACTGAATTACAAATAGCAATAATACAGCCATCACAATAACACAGAATATTAGTCTTTCTTTCTCCCTCACACACACTAACCCATCCAAGTACACGGGGATAAATGACCAAGATGTTGAAGCCCTCGAATTAAACAACAACAGAATTAGTACGATATCGTGGTGTCTGTGATAATGTGTAAGTGATTAGGTTTGAGAACGAAGCAGCTGTGACATTAAATTATAAACCGCCCCGACATTTTCCGGGAATTGAGGTGGTAAACCACGGAAAACCAGTTCGAGGATTCCCACCTCTTCTCAGTTCTGCCTCACAAGGCTAAGTGTAGCCCGTTCCAGCATTCAGACCAGAATTAAATTTCTTTTCAGAGCCGGGAATGGATACCGTAACTTAGGGGTGACGGGTCAAGAATGCTCTCCACTACACAAAATTGTGATCGATCACAATACATTTCAAATTGCGAAAAGAAGGACGGTTGAGGTTTTACGTGAGTAACATCCTCGCTATCATAATCCAACAGACCTCTCTTTTACGTGGAACCCGAACCACTGGACGTGACATTTCATCTCAAAAATCGCACGAGCATTGACCAGGAATCGAAGTCAGACAGTTTGACCGCTGTGTCATCACCCTCCGGCTTTCAAAATATGGTATCTTATTTTGTTCCAAAGATTATGAAAGTATTGTATTTTTGACAGTGGAATGTCTGCGTGAGTTACAGTACCGGGAGCAGTTTTAAGAGCCAGTTAACCGTACGTAAGCTTTGACAAGCTCGGTTCGCTTCGCCTCGCCCCACCATGAGTGTCAGTAGGTTGTCAGCTTGTTTGTTCCCCGGTATTTACTCCAGAGCCAAGCGAAGATAAATGCTATGATACTGTGGTAAACAGCAGTGCCGCCAACCGTAAGTAAAACCCACTTCACGCAGCGGAAACGAGCCCTTCCTTTCTGTCCGGGAAGGGAAGTCATCCAGAATTTAGCAGTTTAAAAACAACAGCAGCGTACCTGAGTAAATTCAGGTGTGGCACAACATTTTTATCATTAGCATGGTAGGAATACTGCTAATGATGACGATAATAACAATTAAAATAGTCCCTTTAGTCCAAAAATTCTGCCACCTTCGCGTTTTAAAGCCGAAGATTTAAAGGGACGCAGAAATGGTAAATTCTTATTAATATATTTGATTATAATGATGTCAATGAAGACATGATAATTAAATATATTTAACACCTCTACTAAATGGGCACATACGTTTTTGATCTGAATAACTTCTAGGATGCCTTGAGAGATAACAATCGGGTACTTACAGCAATGAGGGCAAAAGATAAATATTTATATATATTATTTTATTTTCGACATGGCTAGATCGATTTTGATGACATTTTCTATATATGTCGGAGTGGGTCCATGTATTGTCTAGATTCACAGTTTGACCCGCTAGGTGGAATTAAAACAATTTTAGAACCACAATTTATACACAATTTTAGAACCACAATATACAGTCAAAAACGGTCGACATGGAAACCGCTCGCCTTAGAGAAATCTGATGTCTTTGTACGTACTGTTTGCCTCTGCAGGTTAGAGCCACCTGGTTACAACCTGAGCAACTACTGCCATAACTAACACTCCGCCCGTGGCGGAAAGTTATGTTTTGCACCATAGGTGGCGGTAATGCCGAATTCTTCTGTTTCCTCTGCACGTTAGAGCGTTTCAACAAAGTCCCGTATGATTTCATATACGATTCAACCGATTGCGATGAAACTTGGGTGAGATGTTGAGTGCACTCCAGGGAAGGTTTCTGGCTTAGTAAATCCATTTTACAATAGGTAGCGCACGAGTAGATTCAAAAAATGAGCGATGACGCGCGAAGCGTTTCAACGAAGTTCGGTATGAGTTCAAATACAATTCGTCAGATAGCGATGAAACTTGGGTGAGATGTTGTGTACACTCCAGGGAAGGCTTCTGGCTTAATAAATCCATTTTACAATAGGTAGCGCACGAGTAGATTCAACAAAGAGGCGACGACGCGCGAAGCGTTTCAACAAAATCCCGTATAAGTTTATATACCATCCATCGATTGCGATAAAATTTTGATGAGTTGTTGTGTACACTTACGTGAAGATTTCTAAGTTAGTAAATCCATTTCACAGGAGGTTGCGCACGAGTAGATTCAACAAATGAGCGACAACGCACGAAGCATTTCAACAAATTCCCGTATGCGTTCAAATACCATGAGTCCGATTACGAAGAAACTTGGTTGAGATGTTGCGTACACCCTAAGGAAGGTTTCTGGCTTCATAAATCCATTTTACAATAGGTAGCGCACGAGTAGATTCAACAAATGAGCGACGGCGGGCGAATCGTTTCAACAAAATCGCGTATGCGTTCATATACCATTCATCTGATTGCGATGATACTTTGGTGAATTGTTGTGTACACTCCAGAATAGGTTTATGGCTTAGTAAATTAGTTTTTCAATAGGTAGCGCACGAGTGGATTCAACAAGTGAATGACGGCACGCGAATCGTGTAAAGAAAATCCCGTATGCGTTCATATGCCATTCATTCGATTGCGATGAAACTTTGATGAGTTGTTGTGTACACGCCAGGGAAGGTCTTCAACTTGGTAAATCCATTTTACAATATTGGTAGCGCACGAGTAGATGTAACAGATGAGTGACGACCCGCGAAGCATTTCAACAAAATCTCCTATGCGACTACTCGTCGATTGCGATGAAACTTTGGCGAGTTGTTGTGCATGCTCCCACGAATGTTTCTAGATTAGTAAATTCATGTCACGATAGTTTAGAGGCAGTTCACGGAATTGAAAAAAATATGATGTATCCAAAAGCACATCAAGAAACAAAATTACAACGCCAACACTTTCTTTGATTGGCTTTGCAACGCATGCCGGGTACAGCTTGTATATATAATATATATTTTCAAGCAAATACAGACATCGTTGCTACCAGAAACTGACTTAAAAATTATCAAAATTCTGATCATAATAATTTTATCCAATTTTCAGAATTCTCATCATAACTAGATTATTTTATCCAACTTTCAAAATTCAATCGTAATTCGTAATCGAAAATTCAAAATTTAATTTTATTATATTTTATCCAATTTTCAAAATTTTGATCATAATTTTATCCAATTTAAAAATTCTAATCCATCTCAGAATTCAGAATTTTCGCGAGCATTGAATTGGTCTTCGCAGTTTTCCTCAAATCTTCCATATGTATTTATAGGAATTCTTGAACGTTAATTTATAGCCTACTTTTCACATTTTTCAAAAATGAGGAAAAAGTAGATTTATGAGATCGATCCGGGAAAATGTGCGCCTGTCTGTCCTTCTGTCTGTGTGTCCCCCCCCCCCCTATCAACTCCTAAATGGCTGCAGCAATCAAAACCAAATTTGGTATGAGTAAAGATCTATACCAGAACATCTCAATGTCATACTTGAAAATGATGTCAGTGCTACCAACTGCTGATAAATCGCAATTGAAATTTGAGTTCCATGTTGGATATCCTGGAAGGTATACAAGAGAACTATTCCAAAATTGGCACACATATAGATAACAATTATACTTCAGTTTAATTTTCGGGAGGTCATACATGACAGTGTTGCCAAAATGATTCTAAGCCTTCTGATAGGTCCAATTAGGTAGATTTCATTAAAAAGCTAACTATTGCAATGGGTACCATGCTTCGACTTTCCGAAAATATCGACATATCTTCGCGTTTCACATCCCCCAGACCGCAAAACCACCGTCAGTTCAAAAGTTTATATATAATATATATACATATATCAGTTTCTTGTGGACACGATAACTGCCGTAATTTTGCACCAATCACTTTGAATTTTTTACATAATATGTATCCCTTTAGATCTCGGTCTAGTTCGTTAATGGGCAAAATTGGTCGAAGAGGGTAAAAATGGGGGGCATTTTTCGAAAAAGTGAAATATCACTATAACTCTCCAAATATGTGTAATATCGAATCCATTCGAAGTTCATATTATGTGTCGGATATGTGCCAAAAATGTATGTTAAGAAGGTTTTTTGATATCACCAACCATTGACCAAAGGGGTGGAAAGAAGTGGTTATTTCGGGAAACATTAATCATATCTCTCTTAATAGGCACAATATTAAAACCGTACAAAGTGGACAAAATTCCCCTAATAATTACCTAAAACGTTTGTCTGAAAGAATTTTTGATTTGACCCACCATTACGCCAATGGATGAGAAGAATGATTTCAGAATTAGAATAAAATGCCAATTACCATCAGAGGTTACCATGGCAACGCTTCTAAATTGATGAGGAATGAGCTATCAGAGATTGCCATGACAACCCCATTGCACGAGATCACATTCAATTTTCCATCTGACTCTGTGGGAAGCGGCTTCGGTGACGTAACTGGTAACATTCTGAACTTCTATGGCCAAGGTCGCGGGTTCAAAGCCGGCCGAAGTCGTCGTATTTTCTAAGAGCGCTAAAATCCCTCAGTATGCATTCCTTCGGAGGGGAAGTCCAACGTTCGTTGCAAGTTGCTGGTTGCGGTGGCATGTAGTTGCCAAGTTCACAGCTAGGTGTCGTTGACGGTAGTATTTGGTAGCAAAATTAGGAACTACTACTTGAAATTGACCGTCTGCAGTCCTTACCTGAATCACATACTAATACAGTCATCACAATTAACACCGTTTATCAGACAGGTTCTACACACACCCAAAGTACACTAGGTTAGATGACCGCGTTGTCGCAGCCCCTAAACTGGGTATCAAACCAACATCTCTGCGGGAGATAAAATTTTGCGTGAAGAAGTAACAGACTGATAGATAGTTACACATCAGTTACAAACCTTGCCTAAGGACACTGTGACTACAAGTATAAAGATGGACCCCAAATGACAAGAAGGTTACCGTCCCCACAAGACAATAAAATGTTAAACATATGCATAGAAAGACGAAAAAAGAAAGATCATTAAGCTCCAATTACATTTTAAATACTTTCTCGCAATAAATGAGGTCTGATCTTTCTACGAAAACCTGCATATTTTGCCTATTATAGCCTATCTCCTAGTCTGCCCGGTGATATCTACCTCGGCCTTCCGGCGTGCCGAGAGGATTTTTTTTTAATGCATATAACTCCTACACTATCAATTGGATTTCAACCAAATTTCGTATGTACTATGTGTACATAAACAGATATGACTGAGCGTATTCTTAAGAGCCATCAGGGCTACCAACTGTTGATAAATGCTCTCTCTATGTTTTATCCAAATAACAATATATCAGAAAGTATGCGAGCCAACAGCTTTAAGCTTTGCACACGTGTAGTGCCTGACATTCTAGATTAATTGGGAGCAACTAATGTATATCAGTGCTCCCGACATGATTCTAAGCTTGCTGATAAGACCAATTTTTAAATACATGTAACTTCTATACTATCAATTGGATTTCAACCAAATTGTGTATGTGTTATGTGTACCATAACAGACATGACTATGCTTATTCAGAAGAGCAATGAGGGCTGCCAACTGTTAAAACATGCTGTTTATATTTTTACCCTAAAATCAATATATCAGAAAGTATGCAAGCCAACAGCTCTAAACTTGGCGCACGTATAGTATCTGACATTCTAGATTAATTAGGAAGAAATAATATACGTCAGTGCTGCCAACATGATTCTAAGCCTGCTGATAGATCCAATTTTAAAATACCAGTAACTTCTATACTAACAAATGGAATTCATCCAAAATTGGCGCAACAATAGATCATAATATTTCAGATTATTTCTGACCAACACATGCATGACATTTTTGCAACATGATTTTACGCGCGCAGATAGATCCAATATCTAACTTCATGTAACGTCCATGCTATCCATTGGACTTCAACCAAATTTTGTATTCTGTACATTAAGAGATATAACTAAGAATATATTCAGTCACCAGGGCTGCCAACTGTAGTGCTCTATTAGGCTACATTACGCCAGGTATATTTCGAACTAATTAGAAATTTCGATATTACCAACTTAATTTCGTAATTATTCTAGATAGGTCCATATAGATTAATCATCGGCATGAATCTTAAATTTTAAGAAAAGTAGGCTCTTTACTTCGCCACGGAACTTCTTGTTTTAAGTGCTTTTTAAATCTCCAACTACAAATTCAACCTCACTTATCAGAACAGTAATGCTTTACGTATCCTTCCTATGTCACTTCTTGTGAAAATAGAATTATGAAAATGAAATGCAAATCCTGTGATGTGTAAATGACGGAGGTTTTCTTTGAGACGCAGCACAGTTGTAAACAAGCAAGGTTAAAAATCCTGTAAGAGATGAAGATATGCGGCAAAGTCGATGGGCGGCTGAAAGCTGAAAACTCATATAGGGCTAAAGTAGACTAATTGTTCAAGATTTTTGATTTTCGTTATCAGATTTTTAATTCTAAAATTGTCATAAATTGTTATAATTGGATAATAAAAATGTTATTTTTCTAATTAAAAAAAAGTTCGAAACATTTGTGAAATTTAGACGTTGGTTTATGGTAGGAAAGATTTCTATGTTTCCTTGGAAGTGTGCATAATTGTTGTACAAGATTTATAAGATAGTTTTGAAGCCACATTTCAGTATTGCCTGATTGACTATATTGATATTGCTTTTTTCGGTCGGTCAACACAATATAATTCCAATTACTGGGACGTTCAGGAACAACAACATGAAAAATAATACTTGTGATTAAAAAAATATACAAAAAGCACGTCCAAAACTTAGAAAGTGTTGTATAACAATCACTAATAAATATTAAAGCATTAAGCACTCCAAAAACGAACTATTAACATCAACTTCCACAATTGCCACACTTTCTAAGCTTTTAACGTGTTTTTTTGTTTTTCGAGGGCAGAGACTGTTTGTGGGTGGCATTATAGATTCGGTTACACAGCTATTCTAAATTTTATATTTGGATTTGATGATGCTCAGTTGAAGAGCAAATCATGTCATCCCCTTAGGTTTCTCCATCTTCTGTAGTACATAAGAAATATCTTTTATAATGCGGCTTCGGTGGCATAGGCCATATCTGAACTGTTACGCCCAATCGTGGGTTCAAACCCGGCCGAAGTCGTCGGATTTTTTAAGAGCGTTACAATCCTTCATTATGCCTTCCTTCGGAGGGGCAGTAAAGCCGACGGGCCCATGTCATAGATTTATGTCAAGTAAAAGAGCCTCCCACTACAATTGGTACTGTGTAGCTAAATTTGTAGGTTATTCGGCTAGAAACGCTCTATCGAGTTCCAACGTTTGCCGCTGGGTGTCAGTGACGTATGATAGCCAAAGCTGGAACAATTTGAAATTAAACTTGCCCAGTCTCATTCATTTAATCTCATCCACATGCAATGGTACTTGTAGCTCACCCCATGGGTATCCGCATAGAAGCAGCTACAAACTCTGGCCAGCCGAACATGTCCTCGGCCACTCTCGGACACTAAAAGCCATACGCTAATTCAATAAAAATGAATACAATATATTTTATAGTTATACTGTATTATTTTAAATCACATAAATTTGTTTGGGTTACTTTTTCGCACGTCCCGTTAATCGGGAATGATATTGTGTTGGCTGACAGACAAGTTGCAGATTTATACCGGACACTGTCATCAAATAAATATTGTTACTTTGTGTCTAGCCATCGCCGTCTATAATTCTCAAGCCGTTCTGTTGGTAGAATTGGCAAAACTGGGTTGAGTCCTTAAGTTGTATAAACACGTAAGACCACACTCTAAGTTTTATTCAAAAATATCGTTCATTTTGATATGACAGCATCTAAAAGCAGTTCGTACTATTTGAACACCCGTGAAATTCTTCGTGGTAAAACAGACTTGCTGAAAGTTGTAGAAGTGAGTATTTCCCGTATTAAGTTGCATGTGTAACCAATATCTGGTAATGAATTTAACCAACAAATTCTTCACTAATACTTCATTAAACTATTTCAGATGCCTAGAAAGTATTGTGTGCCTGGCTGTGTCAAGTTATAGCAGCACTATTAAAACAGCAGGTCATATTACTACATTCTCTTCCCTGAAGACGAGGTAGGGAAACGGACCTGGATTCGTGCCATTCCACGTAAAGATTGCCAAGCAACATTAACAGCGTGGAGGACTTTCAGTGTCCAGTAATTTAGTTTTGGGTGTATATCTTCATGTGGCCTTTATATTCTAGTACATTATGAACTGTACTCAGTTGGCAAGTGCATTTTTTTTAAGTTAAGTAGCCAGTGGAGCATTATGCCGTAGTTAAACTGTCAATATTAAGCTTGGAGACCTATTGTGACTATGAGTGCATCTGTGGACAAAATGTGAAGGATTTATTTTCAAAGGCAGTCTGTAAACTCGTAATAATAGTCTTAAATAACTTCTCTGAGCGCGTCAGTGACGGCAGTGAGCAGAGCAGCAAGAAAAGGAAACTTCAGACATTGCGACATTGAGGTACAGCACAGCCTTTTATTATTACTAGGGCCCGGATTTTGATAAAAAGTCATATTTTTTCTGAGTACACGGAGACGATGCTTAGTGGTAATTAAGTGTATTCTACAATAAGATATATATAGGGTTTTAAATGTCATCAAAATGAATTTTTCCTACATTTTCCAGAATGAAGTCATTTTCTAACATTTAGGTGCATTTTAGGTCATTTTTCATGTGTATTACGTTTATAAGTAATTTTTTTTATTGAATGTGGGTAAATGCTCATTTTATAGTTATGTTTTTAGTATTTGTATTTCTAAACATGTCAGCGTTAACATTCGTTAACCCATATAGGCCTACTGTAGTTTTGCAGTGCTCATCTGTTTTCATTACCCGTTTCTTATCTTCGCAGCTGATTTAATTTTTCTTGACGATGCATTTATGTGTACAGTTTGCGTCACCGATTTCTTCACGTGCGCGCGAGTATTGCGTCAGTCTGAGAAAAGAAACTGTGTAATCCCCTCAGCGCCATGTGGTTAGTGTCGAGTTTATCTATATTGGAAGTGTTGACAGCTCTGAAGCAGCTCTGGCCGGCTCTGTCCTCTGATCGTTCACTAGTTACCTCGGAAACTATAGGACTTTTAAGGTGTGTTTGTGTTGAAGGTGTGTGCCGTTTTGTTGTGCAGTGCAATTGACGTGCCAAAACAAAAGCAGTCAACTGCAAGCCGTTTAAAACAGTACGTGTCAGATTTCGGTGAAAACATATTTTCAAATGATGGAACTATTTTGTTCTGTAAAGTGTGCGAAATTTACGTCGCTGCAGACAAACGGTTCACGTACAACAACATGTCGGGCGCGATAAACATTTGGAAGATCTTGAAAATGTGGAAAAAAGGAAAGTGTCTCAATTACTGTCAAAAGAAACCGATTCAACATCAAATAACAAGTCATCTTCCTTGTATAAAGAATTATGTGAAGGTGTAGTGCTAATATTCCACTAGGAAAACTAAGCAATCCTAAATTAAGTGATTTCCTCGAACGCCACACTGGTCATACTATTCCAGACGAATCAACATTGCGTAAAAACTACCTATCAAAATGTTACGAAGACACGTTAAACCGAATACGTGAATGTGTAAATGGGGAAAAAAAATTACGTATCAATTGACGAGACTACAGATTCAGAGGGACATTATGTATGAAATGTAGGGATAGGGACCCTAGAAACAAACAGTCCAGGGCAAACTTTTCTGCTGACACCAGAGGTTTTGGAAAGGGGTTAATCACACTCAGATATGCAAACTGTTCGATAAATCCATGTTTTTAATATGGCCTAGGGGAATACAACATGAGAATGTGCTCCTCTTCCTAACAGATGCAGCACCTTACATGGTAAAGGCAGCAAAATCTATCAAAGCATTTTACAATAAGATGGTACATGTTACTTGTCTGGTCCATGCTTTTCATCTAATTGCAGAAGAGGTCCAAACAACATTTCCAGAAGTAGATAGACTAGTTTCCACAGTAAAGAAAGTCTTTGTCAAAGCACCATCCCACACTAAGTATTTCAAAGACAAGGCCCCTGATGTAGCTTTGTCCCCGCTTCAGTTTTACACGCTGGGGTACCTGGTCGACTGCATGCATGTACTATTGTGACAATTTTTAGATATTGAGAAATGTAGTGAATGGCTTTGATAGGACAGATGCTATGGCTATTGGGAGTGCACAGGACCTGTTTTCTGATCCTCAAATTTAAGGTAAATTGGCTTATATAAAATCAAATTTTTCATTTTTGCCAGAAACCATAACCAGCCTAGAAGAAAGTGGCGTGGTATTGGCCAAGTCAGGAATGCTGAAGGTTGTATAAAACATGTAAAAGGTGAGATTGGGGACACAGTCAGGCAGAAAATAAAATTTGTATTGGACAAGAATAAAGGGTATCAGACAGTGTGTCAAATAGCCAGCATTTTTTCGGGAAAGACTTCAGAATTGACACTTTTGAAGAGTAAAGCCAGTGACAAAGCATTTTTCAAATATGCTCGTATTACATCAGTGGAAGTGGACAGAAGTTTCTCAAAATATATAAAACAGTATTAGCTGACATCCACCGTTCCTTCACGTTTGATAACTTGAGGATGACGATGGTGATGCATTGCAACGCTAACTAAGGTATGTTTAGTTAGCAATATAATTTTTCACTTTGTAGTAGAAATGAAAATGACGTATTGTTAATATATTGATTAACAGTTTAGTAATAATACACTAATTCTACTAAGAATGTTTGTTATTCGAACCATTATTTGTACAAGACAATCATGAAATTGATAATTTTTAGGTATTTAAAAAAAAAATTTTTAGGTCTTTTTTCAAATAAGGTAATTTTAAGAGAATTGTAGGGGAATTTTATAGGTAATTTTAAGATAATTTTAAGGTCATCAACATCCGGGCCCTAATCATTACCTTGACAGTACATAGCGTGATAATATGTATCCTATATTTGTGTATAGATTTAGCGGACGTTATGTTCTGTTGTATTTTCGGAAACATTTGGCGTCAAAATCTATGTGTTTACGCAGTGTTAGCAATTAACTTACCATGTGCTTGCGCTAGGCCTCCCAGATGACAGATGGGTGGCGTTGCCAAACGTAATGACTAGAACTGGGATTTTTAGCCTACTTTTCACATTTTGCAAAAATGAGGAAAAGGTAGTCTTATGAGATCGATCCGGGAAAATGTCTGTCTGTCTGTCCTTCTGTCTGTCTGGCAGAACTCCTAAACGGCTGCAGCAATCAAAACCAAATTTAGTATGAGTAAAGATGTGCACCGGAATAGCTCACGTCCATATTTGAAAATGATGTCAGTGCTACCAACTGCTGAAAAAACGCACTAGAAATTTGAGCTCCATGTTGGATAACTTGCAAGGTATGCATGGGAGCTATTCCAAAATTGGCACACATGTAGATAATACTATTTCAGTTTAAGTTCCAGGAGGCCAACCATGACAGTGTTGACAAAATAATTTTAAGCCTTCTGATAGGTCCAATGTTTAAATGCATATAACTTCTACACTATCAACTGGATTTCAACCAGATTTTGTATGTAATATCTGTACATAAACCGATATGACTGAGCGTATTCTTAAGAGCCACCAGGGCTGCCAACTGTTAATAATAGCTCTCTCTATCTTTTTAAATCCAAATACCAATATATCAGAAAGTATGCAAGCCAACAGCTTTAAACTATGCATACGTATATTCTGACATTTTAGATTAATTTGGAGTAACTTATATACGTCAGTTCTACCAACATGATTATAAGCCTGCTGATAGTACCAATTTTTAGATACATGTAACTTCTATACTATCAGTTGGATTTCAACCAAATTTCGTATGTGCAATGTGTACCATAACAGATATGACTATAAGTATTGTTAAGAGCAATCAGGGCTGCCAACTGTTAATAAATGCTGTCTATATTGTTTTTACCCTAATATCAATATATCAGAAAGTATGCAAGCCAACAGCTCTATACTTTGCACACGTATATCACCTGACATTCTAGATTAATTTGGAGTAATTAATACAAGGCGGTGCTGCCAACATGATTCTATGCCTGCTGATATGTCCAATTTTAAAATACATGTAACATCTATACTAACAAATGGATTTCATCCAAAATTGGCACAACAAGGTATCATAATAATTCAGATTATTTCTGACCAGCACACGCATGACATTGTTGGCAATATGCTTTTACGCGTGCTGATAGATCCAGTGTCTGACTGCATGTAACGTCCATTGGACTTCAACCAAATTTTGTATTCTGTACCTTAAGAGGTGGAACTAAGAATATATTCAGTCACCAGGGCTGCCAACTGTAGTGCTCTATTAGGCTACATTATACCAGGTATATTTTGAGCTAATTAGATATTTCGATATTACCAACTTAATTTCGTCATTATTCTAGATAGGTTCATATACTGTAGAATAATCATTGGCATGAAATGTAGGCTGTATAGTTCTTCACGGAAGTTCTTGTTATGTAATATCAAGTGGCATAATATGTACATAAATATGTAACAAAAAGCACCAAAATATGTAGCAAAATATGTAGATTGGGCAAAATATGTAATATCATATAATTAATATAAACTTACCATTTGTCAGTTACAACACACTAAACACGCTTTATATTACATTTTGTAGCTCAGTGAACAATTAAGTATTTTTCAATGTTCTTTGGAGTCATATTATATGAATATATCACACACATATTCAATAGAAACATAACTCAAAGCACGTTTATTCATTAAATTTTTAGCACAGTAAACTATTAAGTATTTTTCGATGTTCTCTGGGGTCATAGAAAGGAGTTTGTCACTTAGGATGTTCTTATATGCAGAGAACGATATTTCAACATCACATGATGCAACTGGGGCAAATTTTAGGAGAGGAATTTTCGCTGGAGATATATCCTCGGGAGGATCAACGCCATCTCCATTTGAAATTCGGCACACACTGTGAAATGATGAATAACCAGGATTTCTCTTCAACACTTTTTGCAATTTACTAAAAACACTTGCACCAGTTTCCCCATGCACAGCACTTATCATCCTATCGTCCTCTCAAATACCTTAATCCCCCTGTTGAGAGGACAGACATTAAGTGTGAAACTTCAATTCACCAATTTATTTCATATAAAAACAGGAAAACTCTTCAATATGTAATTTTATGTAATATCACTAAGAATAATGTAGAATACCCACAAATATGAAAAAAAAAGTAAAATATGTAATTACATAGAAATCCCAGCTCTAGTAATGACACTGCTTGAGAATTGTAGACGGTGATCGTCTAGCTCTTTGAGCTGTAAGTATCTCCTTAAGCCAGTGCCTGGCCATCTTTTGTACTTGGAGTGGACCGTAATTCAAACCGAAGTTATCTGTTTTGTCGATCACCATTGTGAAGTGTAGGTGTATAGAGACCATATGGGTGTAACTCAACTCAATATTAAGAAGATTGTCCAGTGAGACTCAGACAGCAAGCAATTTCTTGTGCCACGTGACCAGAAGGGCAACTTCTCGACCGGTGAGTAGAAAAGAGGCAATGATGCGGACAAAATGAGATTTGAACTTCCTCTATATGTACCGTGATAACGGAGAGGCTCGAGAAGTGCTGAAACTCGGAGCAGATCATGCGGAGAGAACACTCCTCGCAAGCTCTCTTAACGTGCGCACGGTGAGATCAGGCAAGGCTACCGAGGATAAGAAACGGAGAGGGTAAAAGTGTAAGATTCATCGGAGTGAATTCTTCCAACACAATAGGAGGTTGGAGATTCAAAAACATATAGCACATTACAAATTCTCATATTAAAATAGTCACAAAACCATCTGCTGTTAAGGATGCTGTTGTATCTTTAAAATAATCTTTCCACGTTGCAGTAGCCAGTGGAGCATTATACAGTAAAACTGTCAACATTAAGCTTGGAGGTCTATCGTGACTATGAGTGCATCTGTGGACAAAATGTGAAGGATTTATTATCAAAGGCAGTCTAGTAAGCACATAAGAAAAATGAAAATCCACAACCTGCTTCCAGTCTCCGACCGGGTCAGGAATGGAATGAATGAAGCCCCCATCTAGCGGCGAGGATATGAACTGTGCCGGCTGCCGAGGCCTGACGCACTCCTCTGGGGCAATGATTAAATGAATGACAGATGAAATGAAATGATAGTGGAGAGTGTTGCTGGAATGAAATTTTGACAGGGAAAACCGGAGTACCCGGAGAAAAACCTGTCTGCCTCCGCTTTGTCCAGCACAGATCTCACATGGAGTGACCGGGATTTGAACCACGGACCCAGCGGTGAGAGGCCGGCGTGCTGCCGCCTAAGCCACGGAGGCTTAGTAAGCACATAAGAATAGTCTTAAATAACTTTTCTGAGCGCGTCAAAGACGGCAGTGAGCAGAGCAGCAAGAAAAAGAAACTTCAAACATTGGGACATTGAGGTACAGCACAGCCTTGTATTACCTTATAGGGAATTGACAGTACATAGCATGAAAATATGTATCCTTTGTTTGTGATATTTGTGAGTAGATTTAGCGGACGTTATGTTCTGTTGTATTATCGGAAACATTCAGCGGTCCAATTGGGGCAGAGGTGCGTCCGTTAGATCGTGTATTTAGAAATTAGAACTCTTAATTCGAAATATTAAAAAGGAATTCTATAAAAATAACGCAATTCTTCCTTCAAAATTCATTTCGTTGTACTAAAGAATAATCGATATTTGGGAATTACATAATATAATAATAATAATAATAATACAGGGTCTTTATTTTTTGCTTGGCACGGACATTCTGGCTCACGCGCTCTGCCAGTGACGGCTCAGTTCCCGGCTGCGAATGTGCGGCAGAATACAGTGCTTAAAACCAGTATCATACATTTTTACTCACCATGTTTACAGTAGATGCTGAAAATGTTCCCCATCCGCTGTCGAACATTACCGGCATCTCCTTATGAAGTTTCCGGTTACTCCGGTTAATTTAGCTTCAGTAAGGAAATAGGCGAAGCCTCCGTGGCTTAGGCGGCAGCACGCCAGCCTCTCACCGCTGGGTCCGTGGTTCAAATCCCGGTCACTCCATGTGAGATCTGTGCTGGACAAAACGGAGGCAGACAGGTTTTTCTCCGGGTACTCCGGTTTTCCCTGTCAACATTTCATTCCAGCAACACTCTCCACTATCATTTCATTTCGTCTGTCATTCATCTAATCATTGCCCCAGAGGAGTGCGTCAGGCCTCGGCAGCCGGCACAGTTCATATCCTCGCCGCTAGATAGGGCGAGGATATCCGGTCATTCCATTCCTGACCCGGTCGGAGACTGGAAGCAGGCTGTGGATTTTCATTTTCAAGGAAATAGGCCTAACGACCTTTAAGTCTATTTTTATTGTTTTCTGAACCTGTGCGTTTGAATCTCTTAGTCAGTTGTTTTATTGTCCAATTTATAGGAATGGGTCTACCTGGAAATTTCACTCGAAACTTTTGTCTTGTTCTAGCGCACTGTTTCCTGCACTTTATGTACGTATTGTGCAGATATACACATTCCAGTAACGAATATTTCAAATCAGATTACAGCAATATACACAATCACAATAAAACAACTGGCTATGAGATTCAAACGTACAGGTTCAGTAAACAATAAAAATAGATGTAAAGATCGTTATTTCCTTACTGAAGCTAAATTAACCGGAGTAACCAGAAACTTCATAAGGAGATGCCGATTATGTTTGGCAGCGGATGGGAACATTTTCAGCCTCTACTGTAAACATGGTGAGTAAAAATGCATGATACTGATTTTAAGCACGGTATTCTGCCGTACATACGCGCGCGCGGCAGCCGGCAACTGAGCCGTCACTGGCGGAGCGCGTGAGCGAGAATGTCCTTGCCAAGCAAATATAAAGACCCTGTATAATAATATAAAAAAATACGAGCCTTAGAGTAGTCGCATATGATGAGTAACATGTGACATGATATCCCTTGTTAACAGTGAACTCTGTTGGTCATTGAAATAACTACTTGTAAAACTGCAGTGCCAAATCCTGACCGGTTTTCAGCAAATATGATATAATGAATATTTTCGCACCAAACAACGACAACTCGAATATGATTTATTGTAGGAATATCTCTGATGGGGCCTACAAACCTTGAAGTAAACCGTATGCGATATACATTCCACATAGCCGACAGTACGCCTTGGTATCAATCTCCGCCACCGCGCGCGCTCATTATTTCCGTCCCATCCATTTCCGTTCCATTTATCAAAATCACACCCACAAAAAATATACAGATACCGATTGGAAAGATGTTACACATCAATAATATAATCTTCTTCGCCATTTGGAGGGTACGATGAACCAACGTTGGCTATTGTCCATTGTATTCAATTACCTTTGTTTCCAAATTTCCTTCATCCTTCTAGAGTGACGATCTTTCTCCTCTTGAGTCCACTTTCTGCGAGTTGTTTGTTTCTTCCTTTCTTGAAATTTTGCCTTTTGAATAGCTTCTCTGAAGAGTGATCTGTTTGCTATTGTGACTGTCTGAATTCTGGCATTTGTCAAATCATCATCGATTTCAATGAACCATGTGGGTTTGGATTTGTAACTATTCAGTAAGTTGAAGATCTGTTTAGTTAGTCTACTATTTTCCATTCTATAGATGTGCCCAAAAAACTTTAATCTTCTCTTTCTCATTACATCAGTTAATTTTTGACATTTCAAATATAACTCTCTATTTGGTGGTAACTTATATTCTGCGTTATTACCCCCCCCCCCTATATTAATCTGATAAGGCCCCATTCCAGTGTTGTACCGAAAATAAGGTCCCATTGACACCAACCTACACATATGGGGTACCTACAGGTTCAGCATAACCCAATCCGAAAGCGAAACGCACTCACTTACTCTTTAAATGCCTCACAATTAAATAATAAATACCTTAAAACATGTACATTTACAATGAAAAAAATAATGAAAGAATGCAACATGGTAACCATGTTTCCGTAAGATTTTCTGGAACATAATTATTAGGGTTCGGAAGTTTAAGACCTAAAGAATGGTAACAGAATCTCACAGGTCCGTCTATTTCTGCAAGACGCAATGCAATTCCAATTATTACATTACTGTGAAAGTTTCCAGATGGTTATAGCCTAAGGTTATCACGGTACTAAATTAAGCTGTAAAATGCATCAATACATACAGTACAATGCGCTTAAGGGGGTCTTAGGGGCACTCAAGATTTTTATCACGCAATTTTCACGTGTGAGTGTGGTACGAAAGTCTTTTTCACCCGACTATGAAGGGTCTCCGAAAACCACATTTAAAGGCCCCTAAATTAACAGTGTGTGTGATATTCCCAGAAAACTAACTCCGCTCTGATATACCTATGAAGGAATGACAAACACCTAATCACTACACCAGTAGCTGAATCGATATAGTCTGATTATTCATACCAAAAATAAATCAGTCGTAGTATTCATGATTGAGATTTTGCTAAGTGTACTCTTTACAACTAGAATATTCACGGGCGAAGCCGCGACGGGTAATGCTAGTCTATATTAATATAATAATGTTATTTATTTAACGGACAGAATAAGAATCGTGTAGTCTTCATCGTTGTTAGCGATGCTTCCTTAAGATTTTCTGGAACATAATTATTAGGGTTCGGAAGTTAAGATCTAAAGAAGTACAAATATGCAAGCTAATATGCCCTAAAAACATGCGAAATATGACCTAAAATATAAAATATGACCTAAAAACAATTTTCCAGTGTATTGGACATGTGATATTTTGATTTTACAATTGACTTTTTTATGAACTATGTGTACTTGCAATTTATTTTATGCCCATAAGTGTTTATAATGTGTATATCTGGCTGATGAAGAATAACATTATTGTTCGATGCATGTTGCCTACTAGTACTAAACAGTGCTAGTAATAATACAAGTATTGAAAAGACGGAAATAAGAGTAAGTCATTTAGTGGAATTTAAATTCAATGTGGACCATTATGGATAAAAACAATTTCCTTGTTTGCTAATTGCTTCTGAGCTAAATATATCTACTGGAGTGACATCCTGTTGAAAGCCGGAAGCACACTATCGTCATGTTCCGTGACCTCATGCGTACAGTATCGCAATCCAACTTGTCCAGAAATATGTGCTAAAAGACGTCCGTAGAGGAGCGC